>JAUIMM010000249.1:8015000-8615000 GCA_031769625.1 Taudactylus pleione
AAATGTGCCGTGTTGCTGCTTTTCAATATTATTTCTAATAATAAAGATCAAATTATTTATATTTTACTTGTCAATACATCAGTAACAATGATGTGGCTTTAGTACTAGATATTTTTTCCCCTTAGATTGTTTCATGTTGTGTAAAATTAAATGTAAATTAAATTTGCAATCCATTTAATTAGAAAAGTAATAATTAAAAAACTTTATTTGCACCCAACTGTGTTTCAATTACTATTCAGAATGAGCCTTTTTCATGGGCGTGCTACGAACTATTTGAAGGGATTAAACTGCACCAGATCTAGCAATAATTATGTAAAATGAACAGGCCTCACATGTATTTTGATCTTTTTTTAAAGGTTATGTCAGATTTTTCCCCAACAAATTTATAAAGTTGAACATTTATTTCCACAGACTTTTGGAAGACTATAAAGTAGGTTCCTAGCATCACTCCTGAAGTAGTTATAATGGGTATTGTGAGATGTGCCTTGGATATCCATTTTAAAGTAATAGGATCATATGTTTCATCCGTCACAATATAGGCTGGGCAATCCCACTGCTGACTGCCAGATCTGTTTGTAGGTCTCAAATGCAGAGGTTTTTATTTATGGGAAAAGGGTGACCTAGCCATGCCATGACAAACACCCTCTACGGTGGTGCTTACCAATTTGCAGTGGCACACCATCCAGTTTCATCAGTGAAAATCTTAGGAGGTATGTAGGCAGGGCCGTAACTAGGGTGGTAGAACATGTAACATGGCTAGGGAACTGCAGGGGGCGCTGTTCGGCGACGCCTGTCAATTTTCTGTTTATAATAATACTTGTAAATTCCTATCCTTTGATTCCCCCTCCATCTGGCCACCTCCCCAACCTTCAGTCACATCATCCTTTATTTAGCACACACATTTCAAAATACTATCATAGTTATAATTCACAGGGTTCCACTGCAGGAGTAAATAGCTCCATGTGTAAGGTGCCTGACTGCAAATGTTAGAAGTGATGGGTTCTAGTCCCGAGTATGGCAGTATTGAGAAAATGTGTGTCTTAAAGGAGTTTGTAACTGAAGGTGCACATATGTACTTATAAGAGCCTTCCTGACTGTCAATTTCAGAGTTGCTGGGTTCAGGTCCTGGGTATGACTGCTAAGAAATGTGTGATTTAAAATAAAGGATAATGTAACTGATGACAAGGAGCTCTCAAGTTAAGTACTTGTAAGTGTCCTAAAAGTATAGGTGTCCTATAAACGTTACACATATGTATGTATTTTAGGTATGGAATCAGTATGAATGACCGCCGGACGTCAGCCCGGCGGTTCAAATCCTGACGCGAGCAGCCAGATGGGTGAAAATCCCGACAGTGCAGGTAAGTATACTATCCATACCCCTCTCCAAGGCCGCCATCAGGGGGGGACTGCCGTGACTGGACACAGAACGGGAGGGGTCCCGCGCCAGCTCCTACTCCTAATGCACAGCCCGCACCTTCCCATGGGCCGATTATTCCCCTCATCAGCCTCGGAATGCAATGGGGGTGGAGCAGGGGCTGGCTGGCAACTTTTAGCCTGGGGGGCAAATGCATGCAGGCGGCCCTGGCAGAGGAGTAGCGTGTAGCCAGGGTGCCCGAAAGAACGTGCGTGCTACGGCGCCCCCCCCTCAAGTGTTCTAGGGAGGAGGCGGGTCCATATGGGATTAATGTAAGGTAAAAATAAAGATTAGGGGCAGCCCCCTGTCGTAGTGCCCATATGCAGTGCCACCCTGTGCCACAGGAGGACACCCTTATGCAGGCCTCCAGTAGTGCCCCCAGTAGTGATCCCCCCTATGCAGTGCCCCTTGTGCCCCCAGTAATAAGCCCCTTATATAGTGCCTCCAGTAGTGGTAACCCTTATGCAGTGCCCCTTAAATAGTGGCCCCAGTTGTAGTCTCCCCCCTATGCAGTACCCCCACTATTGCCCTTTATATAGAGCCCCCAGCAGTGGTCCCTCGATGCAGTGCCCCCAGTAGTAGTCCCCTCCCCCCTATGCAGTGCCCCTAGTAGTAGTAGTCCCCTCCCCTTATAGTGCCCCTGGTAGTAGTCCCCCCCCTTGTAGTGCCCCCAGTAGTAGTATTCCCCCCCTTGTAGTGCCCCCATTAGTATTCCCCCCCTGTAGTGATCCCAGGAGTCCCCCCCTTGTAGTGCCCCCCCGCAGTAGAGACATAATAAAAAAAATAAAAAAAACACACTTACCTGACACCCGCTCCTGCTCCCGCCGCCGAGATCAGCTTCTCCGTCCGCCGCTTTGCATTATGGGAGTGACGCGTCATGGGAGTGACGTGTCACTCCCATTACCCACTGCGGGAGCCGGAAGATGTCCGGCTCTGGCAGTGGGAGCAGCAGCCGATGAGAGTCTGTCTGACTCTCATCAGCTGCTAAAGCAAACACACAGCTGCCGGAGCCGGCGGCTGTGTGTTTGTGCTGTGTAGCGCTGACCGAACTCCATCCGGTCAGCGCTACACACGCGGTGCAGCTGTATCACAGTGACACAGTCTGCACCGCGGCCCACAGCCCGCATGACGCTGCGGCCCGGGGGGCACATGGCACCCTGCCCCCTGGCCCAGCCCGCCACTGGGGTGGAGCCAATGCGGCACCTAATTATACAAGGCGCCCGTCCTCATTAGCAACCTCCTGTTGCATCTAATGTAAGTCATCAGTATGTATGTGTCTGTATGTGTTAGTGTGTATGTATCTGTCTGTGTTAGTGTGTATGTATGTTAGTGTGTATATATGTGCATGTGTTAGTGTGTATCTACAGTATGTATCTGTTAGTGTGTATGTATGTGTTAGTGTGTGTATCATGGGCGACTTCCTCTCTTCCCGGCGGCCGGCAGCTGACTGACGCGGCTAGCCGGCCTTCCGGAGCATTAGTACACTCTGGGCACTAGAGTGTGCTTGGAGTCTACTGCGTATGCGCAAAATGGCGTAAAAATGGCCACGGTGGCTATTTCTCCAGCTTTTTGTACAGCGCTGACAACCGGCGCGGGACCTTGGAGAGGTAAGTTTTAAATAATATGGGTGCAGGCCGCCCCTGGACCCGGGGGCCTATCTGCACAGCACACCCTGCACCCATTATAGATACGCCCCTGGTGTGTATACTGTATATGTGTATATATAATGGATACATGTTTGCTATATACTGTATATATTATATATGTGTGTTTATCCTGCGTTTGCCTCTGCCTTTTGTTCAATCATTTTTTTTCCCTTTGGAATCAGCGCGAGTGACTTCATGACGTCACGCCATACCATGCCGCTGGAAGGAAGAGGTCGGAGAAGCCACAGCGCGTGAGGAACAGCGCCAGCCAGACCTGGAGGAGAAGTAACCAGAAGGAAGGAGCATTCTTCAAGGCAATAAGGTAAGTCATGACTCATGAGACTTATGGGGCGTACACATGGTACGACCAGTCAGCAATAACGATATCGCTGACTGATCTCGCTGCACCTTCCCGGTGTGCTGGATGATCAGTATCGATCATCCAGCACACCACCAACCCATCAACGACGGGCCAGCGACCGGCGATAAATGATCGCGGATCCATAAGTAACCTGGTCGATATCGCCCAGGTTGGCCTGCATGCACGGTCGATGAACAATATCGTTATGGTCCATACGTGCCGATGCATCGCTGTTCATTTGGGGGTCGGAAGGCACAAAAAAATTAATGATATGAACAATATCGTTATCATTCATATCGTTAATTTTTATTGTCTTCCTCTCTTCCCAGCGGCCCGCCACCGGAGCATTAGTAGACTTTTGGCACTAGAGTGTGCACTAGGTGTACGCACCATAAGCAAGGGAAGGGGGGCCCAGGGGCCCTGCCTATTTATCAGTCCCGGGCCCCACAGTTTCTAATGGCAGCCCTGCCCCTCTCCACCCCTAACTCTAACCCTCCCTTAGGGGTGCCTAATCCTAACCTCCCCCAAGTGCCTAACACTGAAGGTACTCGCACTACCAGTTGTAAATCAAATTTGTAACTGATTTGAGAATTACTATTGAGTGCTGCATAAACTGACAAGACCATGATGACTTCGCTCCTGAGAAACTTTTTGATATCATCAAACTGTCGGAAGTTGCCGGCTTCCAGCACTTTCGTCGTCAATGACTATAACAGATTAGTATTACATGACCTTCATCTTACAGCACTCCCCACACCACCAACACCTAATTAAACCCTTTCCCTGCTAATGACTAATAAGAATTTTTAAATACAGTCGACTCAGTTATATTCTCAATATTTTGTTATACATCAATTTCACTCCTTTTATATTTCTTCTTTTTTTGTTTCTTACTAGTTCATCTTTCTATCTTTTGAATTCAAATTTTATCATGTCTAAAGTAAAGATGTCATTAATAAAATGTAAAGTGAACTGTTTGTTTTCATTTTGTGCTCAATATGTACAAAAATAAATGAGATCAAGTAGTTTAAAATGATATACCTTTCTTTTAAGGGAGGCATAGGCCATCACTGTGATGTCTGGCTATGCAAAGGACCATTTGTTATAGTAGATATTTTTTCCTACATTTCCATCTCACCATTAAGGGGCAGATTCAATTAACTGAGGTGTTTACTGCACTGGTAAAGCTCTGGATTTAACACCCAGAGCTATTCAATTATTATACATTTCACCCGCATGGTATACCTGCAGCTAATGTACATTAACCCATACATTCGGCGTTAAGTGCCTGGAATCTATAGGTCACCCCGTGCGTTAAGACCCAGAGGGTGGATTTAATGTGGATTTTTTTTTTCTGCAGCATCTGTGTTAAGTGCACCCTCTGGGTTGTAATGTGTGGGATAGCCCTGGGGCTAAATGAATCTGCCACTAAGTGTGAAGGGGTGTGGTTATTGCGAATAACGGACCCCCTACTTAGATGTTGAAGGGACTATGGACATACCATTTTGGTGGCGTGGCCTTCATATCTTCATTAAGAGGAAGTTACCCTCCCCTGTGGCCCACTAGTGTGACTGTGTATGCAGGTTTCGGCTTGCTACTCTGCGACCAGTTTTCCTAGATAAACAGAAGAGGAAAATTCAAACTGAGACCGAACCATGCAGTAGCTTCAGTTGTGTTAGCAAAGAGATTACAGAATATTAGAGCACCGAGTCAACGGATAACAGTTAACTGAAGGTAATAATAATTTTATTTATATAGCGCTTTTCTCTTAAAGGACTCAAAGTGCTTTACATTTACAGTACAAAATACAAAATAAGCTTAAACAAGGGACATTAGTGAAATGCTTGGGTGAAGAGGTAAGTCTTGAGTCTATTTTTGAAGGATTCTAGAGTGGAGGCCTCTCAAACTGTGCGGGGAAGTGACTTCCAAAAGGTTGGAGCCACAAAACTGAAAGCTCGACCCCCAGACGAATTCCGTGAGATTCTAGGTACTGTTAATAGTCCTTCGTCAACGGATCGCAGTAATCGATAGGGACGGTAAGGAATCAGAGGTAGGCATAGTTACGTATTTAACATTTACATTAAGACATAATTATAAGAAGGAATGGTAAATAGTTTATATGGTCAATATTGAAAGGAGTCTATAAATGTTTATAGAAGATTTTATATTATAAGCAATAAATCTATTGTGTTGTATAAATTTAATGAAGAACATACTTTTCTAAATAACATACACTACATATAAAACAGTTCCAGATTGCTTTTTGTATGCAAATCCCCTTTAGCAAGGAGTGGCGTGATCTCTCTCTGTGACAGTTCAGATATCCGTTATGGAGTGTGATTGCATTTCAATCTGTGGGTAAAAAGCAGTGGAGAGGAACGAAAAGAGCCTAAAGATGTAATTAACTCCTCTCATAATTAATATTAGAAAAAAGGTGAGCATATGGCGAACTTCGGGGGAAGACTTTGCCAGGCCTCTTATGAAGCTACAGGAGAAGAGAAATGTTAGAGGGAGAGAGGGCTCTATAACGATAGATGGGAAAAAGAATATAGGATGCACCAGAGGGTAACAGAAAGTGAAAGCAAAAGGTCAAAACACACAAGAGAGAGCATTAGGTGGTAAATGCAGGGGACGCGGTGATGTAAATGGTATCATCATGGTGCCTGCTGAGCAGTGCTGGGATTAGCAGCATCATGCAGAGGAGGGAGGCTATAATGCTCTACTGGGAGCCTAGGAGAACTAGCCAAGACTCAAGACTCTCTCAAGAGAGTAGGTAAGTATGGAGAAGGAATCAATTATAAAACATTAATATGATGGCGACCATTTTTAATTCTACATAAATGCAATAAATTGTAGCAAGATGCTCAACCACATAAATGTTTTTCTATGTTAAATTGCTTTGTGTGATCTTCTGCAGGTCTGAAGGGAAACGTGAATGGTAGAAGAGAAAATACATCACTTCCAATCTACTATCAGTGTAGGATCATCCCCTTCATTCAGATACGGTTTAGAATTTTCTCATAAAGTATTGCTCAATTACAGTGCATCTGGAAAGTATTCACAACGCTTCACTTTTTCTACATTTTTGTTATGTTACAGCCTTATTCCAAAATGGAATAAATTAATGTTTGGCCTCAAAATTCTACACACAATACCCCATAATGACAACATGTAAAAAGGTTTTTTTTTTTTTTTTTTTTTTTACAAATTTAATAAAAAAAAACAACTAAGAAATCACATGTACCTAAGTATTCACAGCCTTTGCCATGCAGCTCAAAATTGAGCTCAGGTGCATCCTGTTTCCACTGATCATCCTTGAGATGTTCCTACAGCTTCATTGGAGTCCACCTGTGGTAAATTCAGTTGTTTGGACATGATTTTGAAAGGCATACACCTGTCTATATAAGGCACCACACTTGACAGTGCATGTCAGACAACAAACCAAGCATGAAGTCAAAGGAATTGTCTGTAGACCTCCGAGACAAGATTGTCTCGAGGCACAAATCTGGGGAAGGGTACAGAAAAATATCTGCTGCTTTGAAGGTCCCAATGAGCACAGTGGTCACCATCATACATAAATGGAAGAAGTTCGGAACCAACAGGACTCTTCCTAGAGTTGGCCGGCCGTCTAAACTGAGCGATCGGGGAAGATGGGCCCTAGTCAGGGAGGTGACCAAGAACCCGGTGGTCACGCTGTCAGAGCTACAGCATTCCTCTGTGAAGCGAGGAGAACCTTCCTGAAGGACAACCATCTCTGCAGCAATCCACCAATCAGGCCTGTATTGTAGAGTGGACAGACGGAAGCCACTCCTTAGTAAACAGCACATGGCAGCCCGCCTGGAGTTTGCCAAAATGCACCTGAAGCACTTTCAGACCATGAGAGACAAAGATTGAACTCTTTGGCATGAAGGCCAGGCGTTATGTCTGGAGGAAACCAGGCACCGCTCATCACCAGGCCAATACCATCCCTACAGTGAAGCATGGTGGTGGCAGCATCATGCTGTGGGGATGGTTTTCAGCGGCAGCAACTGGGAGACTAGTCAGGATAGAGGGAAAGATGAATGCAGCAACATACAGAGACATCCTGGATGAAAACCTGCTCCAGAGCGCTCTTGACCTCAGACTTGGGCGACGGTTCATCTTTCAGCAGGACAACGACCTTAAGCACACAGCCAAGATATCAAAGGAGTGGCTTCAGGAGAACTCTGCGAATGTCTTTGAGTGGCCCAGCCAGAGCCCAGACATGAATCCGATTGAATATCTCTGGAGAGATCTGAAAATGGCTGTGCACCAACGCTTCCCATCCAACCTAATGGAGCTTGAGAGGTGATGCAAAGAGGATTGGGCGAAACTGCCCAAAGATAGGTGTGCCAAGTTTGTGGCATCATATTCAAAAATACTTGAGGCTATAATTGCTGCCAAAGGTGTATCAACAAAGTGTTGAGCAAAGGATGTGAATTCTTAGTTGTTTTTTTTTTATTCAACTTGCAAAAATCTCAAAAAAAACTTTTTACACACGTTGTCATTATGGGGTATTGTGTGTAGAATACTGAGGACAAAAATAAATTTACTCCATTTTGGACTAAGGCCGTAACATAACAAATTGTTGAAAAAGGGAAGCGTTGTGAATACTTTCCGAATGCACTGTATGCCCCATTTATGTGCCACAGAGGCTGACCAATTTGGATGACAAATCCTCACAATAAATATTCCCCCACACATAGCAAATAGTCCCCTACACTACCCTTCCTGGTTCAAGCGGTGATGTGCCATCGTATTTATAGCCGCGATAATCAGCTGCCTGCACACAGTATTTACTTCTGGGCCATATCCAGGGATCATGCATTGAATGACATATGTCTAAATAATTATATATATATATATATATATATATATATATATATATATATACACAGTCAGGTGCATAAATATTGGGACATTGACAGAATTTTCATATTTTGGCCTCGTTTCACCACCACAATGGCTTTGAAATGAAACAAACAAGATGTGCTTTAACTGCAGACTTTCAGATTTAATTTGAGGGTAATTACATCCAAATCAAGTGAACGGTGTAGGAATTACAACGGTTTCTATATGTGCCTCCCACTTTTTTAGGGGCCAAAAGTAATGGGACTATCAACTCAAAAGCTATTTCATGGACAGGTGTGGGCTATTCCCTCGTTATTTCATTATCAATTAAGCAGGTAAAAGGTCTGTCTGGAGTTGATTCTAGGTGTGACATTTGCATTTGGAATCAGTTGCTGTTGACTCTCAATATGAGATCCAAAGAGCTGTCACTGTCAGTGAAGCAAGCCATCATTAGGCTGAAAAATCAAAACAAACCCATCAGAGAGATAGCAAAAACATTAGGTGTGGCCAAATCAACTGTTTGGAACATTCTTAAAAAGAAAGAATGCACCGGAGATCTCAGCATCACCAAAAGACCACGGAAAACAACTGTGGTGGATGACAGAAGAATTATTTCCCTGGTGAAGAAAAACACCATCACAACAGTTGGCCAAATCAAGAACACTCTCCAGGAGGTAGGTGTATATGTGTCAAAGTCAACAATCAAGAGAAGACTTCACAAGAGTGAATATAGAGGGTTCACCACAAGATGTAAACCATTGGTGAGCTACAACAACAGGAAGACCAGATTAGAGTTTGCCAAACAACATCTAAAAAAGCCATTACAGTTCTGGAACTACATCCTCTGGACAGATGAGACAAAGATCAGCTTGTACCAGAGTGATGGGAAGAGAAGAGTATGGAGAAGGAAAGTGTCATGGCGTGGGCATGTATGGCTGCCAATGGAACTGGTTCCCTTGTATTTATTGATGATGTGACTGCTGACAAAAGCAGCAGAATGAATTCTGAAGTGTTTCGGGCAATATTATATTCTCATATTCAGTCAAATGCTTCAGAACTCATTGGACGGCGCTTCACAGTGCAGATGGACAATGACCCGAAGCATACTGCAAAAGCAACCAAAGAGTTTTTTAAGGCTAAAAAGTGGAATGTTATGCAGTGGCCAAGTCGATCCCCTGACCTGAATCTGATTGAGCATGCATTTCACTTGATGAAGACAAAACTGAAGGGAAAATGCCCCAAGAACAAGCAGGAACTGAAGACATTTGCAGTAGAGGCCTGGCAGAGCATCACCAGGGATGAAACCCAGCATCTGGTGATGTCTATGCATTCCAGACTTCAGGCTGTAATTGCCTGCAAAGGATTTGCAACAAAGTATTAAAAAGTGAAAGTTAGATTTAGGATTGTTTAGTTTGTCCCATTACTTTTGGCCCCTTAAAAAGTGTGAGGCACATATAGAAACCGTTGTAATTCCTACACTGTTCACCTGATTTGGATGTAAAGGTAGCTGAAGGCAGCATATGCCTGATGCTACATAAGACTCTGTATATGGGGGTTAGAGAAGCTCATTGGGTGTTTTTCGTGTCAATCTGCCTTATGATTGACAGGTCTAGGCTGGTTAAAACAGCCTATCACAAGTTCTGGTGGGGAGGGCCTTAGCTCACATACTTAAAAAAGGGGAAGCAGGGTTTACTTCCTCTTTGTGACTTGCAAATTGAAAGTTAAGTGCGTTCATCATCTATCTCCGTCGGCCATCTTGTTTTTCAGACTCTCATTAATTTAATTCTTTATATTACTTTATTCATCCCTGACACTCAACACTACAATCTTCCTGCTATCACTTCCCTTTTCACCACTTTCTTCCCTGTCAATTCTTTTATTCTTTCCATTCCCTCACCATGTCTTTTCCCAGGCGTTCCGCCCCCCCCCCCTCCCCCCTCTGTCCTGGCTGAAATTTCTCACCCACTTTCATCGTCCCCCCCCCCCGCCCGCTTCCTCCCTCCTCCTTCCCGCATACCAGTTTTGAACAGCGCGGGCTCACGACCCCCCTTTGCCCATTCCTCCGCCCGCAGCGATAGCCGCGCTGTCCCCGCGGCGGGCGCCTCCAGCGGCCCGGTCGCGCGCGGCCCGCCGGCTCCCTCTTCCCCCCCCGCCAGCCAAGCGTGCTGCCGGGCGCTGCACTGACTCCCGGCCAGCCTGCCCCTGCTCTCCCGGCTCGCGGGTCACATGACCCCGCCTCAGCCACGCCGGTTCTCGGCACAGCGTTCAGCGGGCTGCGCCCTCCCCCTCCAGCTCCTATGTTAGGTGCCCAGGCCCAGGCGCAGGTCCCCCACACGCAGGCCCCCCTCCCCCCCTCACACCAGGCAGTCTCCACAGACGATGAGGGAGACTTCCTGGCGGCTGTCCCCTATCAGGCCCCCCCACAGCTCAGGCCTCAGGGGGGCAGCTCACATGACTCGCTGCCCCTACTCCTGATCCGCAGACCCCCCTGCAGGCGAACATTTTCCCTGCTCTCGCTGGTCTGGCCACGGTGCAGGCTCCTGCACTGTCACAGGTCAGTTATTCTAATACTAGCTTCGCGCCAGCTGCAACTTCCGCAATCGCACACCCGGCTTTCGTCCCTAACACTCCCACATTTTCGCCCGCAGTAGGTGTTGGGGCCCACCCTGGCCTTAGTGGGTCGGGTGTTCCGCACACTTCACAGGTCACATCCCCATGGATGCATGCACCCATGCCAGCCTCCTTTTTGCACGCACCGCAACACTCAATGTTTCCTTACTGGCCCACATTTTACCAGCCTTTGGCGCAAGGGTCTGCTGCGACGGGTCCTTACCCCTACTGGGCTCCTCCAGGTTGGGGTTCTACTACGCCGCCAAGTTCTAACCAACTCCCTCTCGTCGGCCTACACCCTGCTTCAGAGGGCGGGTCGTTAAATATGATTGAACAACCACAAACTGTAGGGACAGTTCCTGTTGCTAATACGACACACAGTGTTGGGCTTGTTGATACTGCTGCTCCTCTTTCTTTTACAGCCCCTTCCGAAAATCCGGAGAACAGAGTGGAGAACTCGCTTGGGACCCCGCAGACCCTACAGATGCAAGCAACAGATAAAGACGGAAGAGCTACGACCGTGGTCGCCGGCGTTGGTGAGGAGGGTTATGATGATATTGTACCTGGCAGTGATAGCTCAAGCACCAGCAATTCTAGTTCTACCTAGGGTTCGCCTAGGAGGCCGCGCAAGCTCATGTGCATGCTAGAGCGGCATTTTAAAGGAAAGGACGCAGGAGTAGGGGTTAAGCCAGAGGCCGATTTAGTACATTGCTCCAATACGGCTATCACTAGAGGTGTTAGGAAGCGTATTAAGGAGAAGATTAACAAAGGTCGCTATGTAGACATCTTAAAATTACGGAGTTAGGCAGGAAAGGCTTAGCGTCAGCTAAAGCCGCGGGGGAATGGGCGAAGAAGCGTACCGTTCTTATGACAATTTGGATGACTGGCATGCTGGTTTTCGGTGCTTGTTACCTAGAGACAAGGCCGGCGGAGCACATGAATGTACTTAGGTACATTCATCTCATTCATGGCATGCAGGTTAAGTCCCGCGGCACCACCTGGCGTTCCTACGATGAAGATTTTCGTAGGAAGCAGGACGGTAAAAAAAACCATGGCTTTGGGTTTCAAGGACGTCGAAGTATGGCTCGACGTTACGCAGCAACGAAAATTTGTGGGTGACAGCGCCCCAAAGCGTAAGAATCCGGTCACAGGCAAATCGCAGGCCATTCCTTTCGTTAAAGGGAAATGTTTTGCCTTTAACAGTGGACAATGCGACAGGGGTGCAAAGTGTCGTTTTAGTCACTCCTGTACTAGCTGCAGCGGAAACCACTCCGCCAAAGATTGCCCCAAGACAGTCGGGTCTTCAAGCACCCCTCGCGGCGACAGCGCCAAGTAGTCTGGAGTTAGCTCCGTCCCCGATTCGTTTGCTGGCGTTGAGCAGATGGTTAAGTTTTTACACGGATAGGGCATCCGCAGAGTTTTTATTTCACGGTTTTTCATTCGGTTTTCGCATCCCGGTTGTAGCACCTGTTACAGCTGTAGCTTCTCGCAACCTGCGCTCTGCCAGAATGTACCCCGACGTGGTCAGAGCAAAAGTGGGTGCAGAGCTGAGATTGGGTCGCATGGTCGGTCCTTTTTGTGAATCTCCCATTCCCAATTTGTGCGTATCGCCACTGGGTGTAGTCCCCAAAAAAGTCACGGGTAAGTTCAGGCTCATACAACACTTGTCGTACCCTGTCGGCCGGTCTGTTAACGACGCCATCGAGCCTAACATTTGTAGCGTGAGTTACCAATCTTTTGACGATGCACTACGGCTAGTTAGAAGTTTTGGGCTCGGGGCACTAATGGCGAAGGTGGATATCGAGTCGGCCATCCGTTTGTTGCCATTACACCCCGAATCTTTCCGGCTGCTGGGTTTTAAGTTCGACGGTTCTTATTACGTGGATCGCTGTTTGCCTATGGGCTGCGCAGTCTCTTGCGCGTTCTTCGAGAAGTTTAGTACTTTTCTTCAATGGTGCATTCAGACGGGTTCTGGTCATGCAGGTATTACACATTACCTGGATGACTTTTTAGTTGTGGGACCAGCGGGTCAGACCACATGCGGCGATGTGCTTATTTCAGTTAACTCATTGTTCCATACCCTTGGGGTGCCCATCGCGCATGAGAAAACAGAAGGTCCAGCCACGTGCTTATCCTACTTGGGCATACAGATAGACACATCGGCCGGTTGTTGTCACTTACCTGGGGACAAGGTTCAGCGGTTGAGAGAGCAGATTAGTCATTGTATAGCGGCAAATAAGGTTTCGTTACGGGAAGAGCAATCCTTGTTAGGGTTGTTGCATTTTTCATGCCGTGTGATACCAATTGGGAGAGTTTTCTGTAGGAAGCTGGAGAGGGCCACTTCGGGTATATCTTTACCCCATTACAAATTGCAACCGCCTAGGGAAATCAAGGACGATCTGACTTTGTGGTTGTCGCTCTTGGACAAGTTCAATGGAGTTAGGATTTGGCCCTCCCCGCCCGTCGATAGCAAGTGTCTCCAGTTGTTCACAGATGCGTCCGGGGCATTCGGTTTTGGCGCTTATTTTGATGGCGATTGGTGCGCCGAACCTTGGCCGGAGGCTTGGCATGCCTCGGGTTTGACGGCTAATATGCTTCTATTGGAGCTTTTTCCAATAATTGTTGCCGTTGAGCTCTGGACCCACAAATTGAGTAATCGGAACATTGTGTTCTGGTGCGACAATTTGGGGGTTGTGCAAGCCATCAATAACCAAAAGTCGTCTTTCATGCCTGCTTTGCGCTTAGTCAGGCATTTGGTCCTCCGTTGTTTAGAGGCGAATATTGGTTTTAGAGCGTGCCACGTCCCGGGGACTGACAACTGTATAGCAGATGCATTGTCATGTTTCCAGTGGTTGAGGTTTAGGGGCTTAGCTCCGAAGGCGAGTTTGCGAGGTTTAATTTGTCCTCCTTCTGTGTGACAGATTGTCGAGCCGGCATAGAAGGGCTGGCGACCATGGCCTTAGCGCCGTCTACGCGTCGCGCATACCTTGCGGCCTGGAGGGATTGGGAGCACTTCCTCGGGTCAGAGGTTGCTTCAGGTAAGACAGAAGAGCAATGTCTTAGCGCTTTTGTCTGGGGCTGTTACGAAGGAGGCAGATCCAGGCCGTCCACTAGCACGGCCCTAGCGGGGATTGCTTATTTTTCAAAATTATATGGCAGAGCAGATCCAACTAAATCCTTTTTAGTTTCTAAAGCCATGAAAGGATGGGCTCGTTGCGACAAGCCCAAGGAGGATAGGAGGCGGCCCATTGACCTTTCGTTGTTGCGTTCGCTAGTTGAAATAGTCCCGACGGTAGCTGCGGATCCACACGAGGCAGCCCTGTTCCAGGTTGCTTTTTCAATGGCTTTTTACGGGGCCTTTAGAATATGCGAGCTGGTTGCGTCATCCAAAGGATCGTTGGATTCTGGAATGTTAGCGGAGAATGTAGTCCTTAAGGCAGATTCCCTGTTGTGCAAAATTCACCGCTCAAAAAACGATCAGCTGGGCCGGGGACGATGGATCACCCTCAAGGAGCAGCCTCAGTCAACAGCGTGCCCCATTTCGTTGGCAGTTAAGTTCGCCAGTTTACGCCCCGACGGCTGTTCACACTGGCTGGCGCACGCTAATGCCTCTCCCCTCACAAAATTCCAATTTTCAGCTGTATTTAAGCGTTGTTTAATGGCCTTAAAATTGGATACGTCTGCGTACGGCACTCATTCTTTCAGGATAGGGGCTGCCACTTGCGCTGCGGAGGAGGGCATGTCAGTTAGCAGCATATTCAGTCGCTTGGCCGCTGGAAATCGTCCGCTTACAAGCGGTACATCCGGCCTAACACCAGCAGCTAGGAATGCGCTCCCTGCGGGGTTGACCCAGACTTTTACTCGTCACTATTGTGGGGGTGTGAAGGGATTTGGCCGAAAGTAATTTTTTTTACCTCGGGGGAAAGAAAGAAAAAAATTAAATATAAATGAATGAATAAAGAAAGAAATGAAACAAAATAAAATGAATGAATAAAGAAAGAAATATATAAAAAGAAAAAAAAAACACAAAGAAATGACAAAGAATTTATACCCCCGGGGGTATTTTTAGATGGTTTTACCTTCGCCTGGGTCGCCTGCTCCTTTCCTCATTATCGCGCTACCCCTCCTTTCCTTCGGCTGCCCAATATTGTTGCATATTGGTGTTGTTTGTTTGAAATTGTTGTATTGGCCTGTATGTCCTTGTTAATGGATTAACATTAACTGTTTTGGGATTAATCTGATTACAGATACATCTCAAGACGGCTCGCCTATTTGGTTTGGTCGGGCATTCCTTCATTTACTGGGCGGGGCAATCTCATTTATCCACCAGGGCAGCAGGTCTATTGGGCGGTCGGGAGGTTAGGTGTCAGGGGGCTTAGATGGGAGGGAATCATTCCACCCGTCACTGAGTCCATTGCAAAATGGGGGACACCCGGGTGCTTGGTTTTGCATGCCGGTGGCAACGATCTGGGGAGAGGGACAGGTATCAGCCTTATACTTCGTATTAAAGCTGATTTAGAAGAGGTGCAGTCTCGGTGGGGTCCCATTAGAATAATATGGTCTGACATCACCCAACGTCAAGTGTGGCGATGCCCTTACAGCGCAGCGGTCTTAGACCGGACGAGGAAGAAAGTCAATGCTTCTGTTGGTAACTTCGTTACAGCAAGAGGGGGTTCTGTCATTAAACACCCTTATGTCAAATATGATGACCCCAGTTTGTTTCGTTCTGACGGGGTGCACCTTAATGAAGCGGGTAGCCTTTTCTCCGCATTTGGGGTGGAATTGTAGTTTTGGTGGCGTGCTGCGGTGCTTTTAGACCTAGCGTTGGCGGAAAAGCATTGCTTCTCGGCGGCCCAACAGGGCGCAAGTGGTAGTTGCGGGGCACCTGCCTTTCCCAGGGCAAGTTGTCTCTGCCCTTAAGGGGGGACCTGGGCTTCTTCCTAGAGGTGGGGCTCAGTAGTACTAAGCCAAATGAAAGGGGGTGTAGCCTATCGTAACTCAGGTTGCGTCAGAGGCCTTCAGGTAGCCTCATTTATAGTTTATTCGTGGGCTAGAGCTCGGAAAGCAATGCTTTTATTCGCCACCAAAGAGATGTGTATTTTAATAAATATTTGTTCAATTTTTGATTCCACTACAGTTGTCCGTGTCTTCATTAAGGTCAATTAAGACAATAACACCTGTGTAAGGATCTAACGCCTCAGGGCATAGAGGGCTTATTACCCTCAAATTAAATCTGAAAGTCTGCAGTTAAAGCACATCTTGTTTGTTTCATTTCAAAGCCAATGTGGTGGTGAAACGAGGCCAAAATATGAAAATTCTGTCAATGTCCCAATATTTATGCACCTGACTGTGTGTGTATATATATATATATATATATATATATATATATATATAGACTACGTGTGTGACTGTTTTATAAATAAATGCTTTAAACTTTTTCTGACACATTGATCTTAGTGCAATAATTGCAACGTCCAGGCTCTGCTTTCTGGAACTCCACTGCCCGTCTGTGCGCTCAACCAAGTGGCATGCACATGGGGTCCGAGTCCCAAAAATGGATAAGGGGTAGAATACTGTTTTTGCCTGCAGGGTGAATACTGGCTGCTTTTGCATGTAGCAAACAAACACTGGACAGCTTTGTTTCTACACTGACATTTAAAATTAAGCTGGACATGCCACTTCCCAACTATAAATCTGTGTGCACATTTTACATCTGTCCCACCTGCAGTGCAACGTGGTTTTGTCAAGGTGAAAATTACTTTTCTTTTTTTTTACTCCTAATCGGGAGAATCAAGTACTAAGTGAAATACTATGGACTGTGGGCCTGATTCAGAGGCGCTTGCTGTTTGCGAGCGCTCTCTCTGAATCAGGGCGGGTTTTTTTTTTTTAATTTCTCCGGCCGCAAAGCCGCTCGCTTAGCTGTGGGTGACCAGCCACATCTTTTGCGGGTGGCCTGGTGATGGTCGCGATTATCGCGACCATCGGGCTTGCGAGGAGACCCTGTTGTAGGGTCTCAGCACTCGCAAGGCCGAGTGGACTTCCTGCTCTAATAGAGCAGGAAGTCCACTACTGACATCACATGAGTGATGTCAGTAGGGACGTCCAGAAATGCCAGGCGTTACTAAGGGAACGCCTGCGTTTGTGCAGCCACCGCCCCTCTCCGTCTACAAAATGGGGCGAGCTGTCAATCAACATCGACAGCCGCCCCGTCTTGTAGCGTGACCTGTTGCAACGTAGAGCTGCCGTTGCAGTACGGGTCTCGCGCATGCACACGCCTGAGGCGGCGCATGCGCAGTCGGGGAGCATCGACACGCATGCGAGGGTCTGGATCAAGCCCTGTATTTCACTATCATACACAACTGAACGTTTACTTACATCAGTGGAAATATGGCAATAAATATCCCTATAAAAAAAAGTAAAAGGACTGATTTCCACTACATTTACAAACATGTAAAAAATTAGGAGCAGAACTCATCCTCTCTCCATAACAGTGCAAACTTTGCCACACCATGGAACACTCCCTTCTATTACTCCTGATAAATACTGGGAGAGCATAAATCCCTCTTAAGGAACTTGTCAATGAAGTTCTTATTGTGCTCAATAAAATTATGTCCGTAGTAATACAGAGCGCTTTTGTGCAAACCCTAATACAAACTAGCAAAGCCATGGAAGCCTCCTCAATGCCACCAGAAATTGGAGCCCACGCGCTCTTCATTCTCCAAGTGGCGCTACCTGGATTATTATACATGCAGTGGTCTACTCTTCTATCAAAGATGGGCCTCATGCTTCAGAACGGTAACTAGTTTCCATGGTGAATATTCATTGGTTTGGCATCCAAAAAAGGATATGTCTACTGCGTGTGGCTGATGGGTTTGCTTTAAATTTAGGCTATCTTAAAATATTTTCATTGGTTTCTCACAACAAACTCCAAAACAGCCTGTTCTCCTTTTATCAGCTAAAATAAAAGAACACATCAACCCAATGTAAGATAGAAGATCTAAAAGGACATGTGAATTACAAAAATAAGTGAATTATAGTCTTCTTGGAAAATCTAATTTAAGATGAGTTTATTTTATTTACAGAATAAAAGAGACATAAAATGTATAATTTACAATATCCTTGCTTCCTAAAAGCAGCCTATACTCTCTTACATATCATTTTTAAAAGGAAACCATCAATAAGAAAAAATAAAATACTGTATAAAACAGCAATGCAATGAAACTAATGTTCCGTTGTAACCACAGCACAACAACCTGGTGCAGCAGCTAATGTTTGAACGTACATTTTAATGTATATTCCAAGTTACCGAGTACTTTTATGCCACCATATTTGGGGGCTGTTTTCAAAAACATAATGAAGATCAATAATTTCTACTTGCCTAATTGCTCACGAATGCATACGCCAGGAGAAAAATGGGTTGAAACCCCAGTTTTGACAGAGTCGATGGGTAATTCATGAAAATGAATTGCTTTGCGCTGGAAAGAATTAATTTGCATAAAGAGAAACCACAGAACCATCAAGACCACAGAACTATAATACCACACAGACTGGATAAGCTGTACAAAGCAGCTGTAGATACTTAAACTAGTGAGTGGGAAAGAGATCCAAAGAGCTTACAATCTGTATGAGACATAAAACTTTAAGACTGCATAAACAAATAACACATCAATCTGCTATATCCACTTGCTGCTGTAACAAAACGCTGTAGGCATGAGATCACAATACTGTGTGCTTATACGCATGGCTGCAGATGGTTCATCCATTCATCTCTAGGAATGTGTGAAAGGCTCAGATCAATAGATTTACCTGTTAGGGAATATAGTGCCGAGCTGAAAAGGGGTTTTGTAAAAGTATTTTTTCTCTAGTATTTTATAGAATAGACATAACAGAATTTTGTTCTCTAAAAAGCCAGCATTCAAGGATGAATGGTAGTTTTCCTGTGAAATTATATATTGTATGAGTTTTGAGTCATTTACATTTTCTTTTCTATTCCTCATTTGTAAAGTAATCACAGGTGATAGTTAAACACACAAGTCTTGATTAGTCATATGCATCCAGGAAGCATCTCTCCCCTGCTCAGCAGAAAAACACATTGCGGGATGTGAGGTGTGTATTTTTTTTATTTAATCTTTTTATTAGATTTTAACCATATGCGACTTCTGTGTAATTATCCAACCTCCCACTCTGAACTGCAATGTTCTAGGCACAGAAACCATGCAAATCCACCGCATCACCCAGACAGTTTTCTTATCCAACAACTTCCCCACCCAGCCATCCAAATCTGTCAGAGCTGTCTTCTCGGTGTGCCGTCTCCGGCTATCTGTAACATCATACGAAAGGTTAGCAAACGCAGCAGACAGATGTACCCTTCTGTCTGGCAATTTATCAAACCTGTCATTGGGAAATATAAAAAGCTGCCACGTGGCTTCTCGCAGCAGATGCAGACTACGTTTTGCGGAATTAACACAAGGCCACGGTGTGTTGGGTGAGTTTTCAGTTCCTCTCCTCTGTCCTGGTAGGACAATATTATAGCAGAAACTACATTTCTTTGCATTCAGAACTTGTCACATACAGTTTTTAGGTCCGGTACTAAAAAGGTATTTTGAAATTACAGAAATATATGGTTCTAAAAGGCCTGTAATGCAATTTGAACTAATATAAGAAAAAGATGAACAGAGCTTATAGAGGATTCTGACACAGGAAGGAAGGAATGGTGCAAGACAGCAGATGGTAATACGTGCGCACATGTGCTCCTCCCCCAATTCCTGTTCTGACCACACCCCCAACGGATGATCGGTCTTGTAATAAAAATGTTCAGAGAATTTTTCTGAATTTTTTTGAGCATTTGCAGTTGCAAATAATGGCTGAAATGTGAGTATATTGGCATTGAGTGCACCTCCGAGTCAGGCCCATGGTGATCACGGGGAGAGACCAAAGACAAAAGTAAGCAAAATAAGTTTTGTGGCTGCTAGAGGTTGTCAATAAGAATGCTGAAATGACCTAGAGTAAATTTTCAAAGCCCAAGATTTAATCTGCCATATTTAAAGGGGTAATAATAGTAAATGCAAAATTAGGCTTGTTTTGCATTAAGTATTATTGCCCTTTTAAATCTGTCAGGCAAAGACCCGTATTCAATTAGCCAAGAAAAGTCGGAATCCTTGAAAAAGTATCGCCGATTGCGCCTTTTCGCCAGGCGGAAACTTATATCCGTATTCAATTGCAAACACTATTCACGCACGCGAAAACGCAGTACAATGTAATAGGCGAAAAAGATTCGCCTCTTAATAGGTGGAGAAAAAAAGTGCAAAATCGCTATTTTGGGGTGCAAAGGTGGGGAAACCACTCGCATCCTTGGGACAGCCCCCCAAAGGATAACTGCGTAAAAAAAAGAGAAACACCCCAAAAAAGTACTGTGAATATGAGGGCGAAAAAGTGCAAAGTGGGGGTACAAACTTCAAAACTAGTGAAATAGACTTTTGGGGGGTCTGCAAGTATGGGTGAGGTGATTTTTTGATTGCAGGTGCTTGCTACAGGTGCATTTTTTAAAACTTTACTTTTGCGACTTTAAACCATGCTTGCACCCATGTTCAGGTACCCCAAATTTGACAGGACTACTTATTTTCACCCAAAAATATTGCTTAATGCTATTCTTCACCACTTGTGCAAAGATGCTAATTAGAAGAAATTGACACAACTTAAGTTCCCCAAATAGCTTTATTAGGGCTATTCGGGGGCATGTACATTGATCCCCAATGTTAGTGCATGTTTTAGGGGGTATCAGGCTGATTTCCCCATATTCTGACAGCACTTTTCGCCTGCTTAAGCTAGGTGTACCCAGGGCTTGATTCAGAGATGGACGCAAATGCCATCGCAGCTGCAATCTGTCATGTATCACAATAGCGAAAATATGCACATGACTCACTCGCCGACCAGTGCTTAGAGACGCCCACTGAAAGCATCTCACATCCACCGCTCACACAGAAAACATGGAACACAGATAAGGCGGTTTTCGGAGTAAGTCTAAGCTGTCGCAGACACAGCAAGTCTCCGCACACACATAGAGGGCTCTGCAGCTGCCACCAAGAACACAGGGGCTAATTTATGGATGCCCAGAAAATAGTGTCTAAACAGTCTGATGGTGACTACCTGTCACTCACTTTGCGAGTGAATGCTCTTTGTCAGTGTAATCACAAAACAATAGCTGCGTTTGTGCAGTGTGGCTTACATGCATGCGCAATGAAAACTATCAATCAATCTGCTTAAATACTGGCTACTTGTCCATCACTGCACCAGGCCCACTATACGATATGTTGTACGATATAGCATTCAGAAACAGATCGGAACGATATATCGTACACATCGTATAGTGTGTACATCCTAATCATCATTAACAATGGCCGTTCATTGCATTGTCCCATCTGCTGTTCCGCAGACCCGAGGCTGAATCATGCAGCATGTAACGTCACATCGCACCATCATCCACCGGATTGTACAGTGTGTGTACGTCACACACAATGAATCATTACATTGCATCAGACCATCGCTGGGAACACAAATCATATAGTGTGTACCCAGGTTCAGTAAATACCCCCTCCCTTAGTAGTTGAATAGGTAGGTACAATGATGTGAGACAGCAGTTAAGCAGTGAGCAGCTTTTACCTCTAAAGAAAGCAAAATTGTGAAACAATAGGAAGACTGGACATGGAGGCAAAAAAATGACAGAAACACAGAACAGACGCATTGGAGTCAACTTCAAAGGACAAGAAGAGGAGGAGGAAGGGAATAAGACTAGGTGCAGAATGGAGAAAGTAGGGTGCACTGCCGACTCTGCCATGCTGTCTGTACTCTGGTTCGGGAGTGAGAGACTCTCCAGGAGAGATCTGCAAGGGTAACATAGCGTCAGGGGAGGTAGGATAGGTTTCTGTATTGGCAAGAGGGCTGGGAGACTCCAAAATGCTAGATCATGGATAAGCATTTCTTACAGTCAATCTCACACTCAAGACTGTGTAGGAAATGGGGAGGGTGAGTAATGGAGAGATATGATCAGAAGGATTGGACATATGAGCTGGATGGGAAGTTTTGGGTATGAAGAGGACTTTTTTACTTGTTTAATATATACCTAATCTCTACACATAAATGTAATAAACCTCAAACAGATTTCTGGCAGTTAATCTGGGCATGCCCCCAGATAGAAAGCTCCCGGCAGAAGGCAATGGGTTTTATGTCCACATGATGTTAATACCACTGACCAGTGGCAGCTCCAGAGGTGGGGCTGCAACACAGACCAAAATTCAAATAGGGGAGCCACACCAACTGCCACCCCAAACCCTGCCCAACATCACTGGCCGGGACACATTGGCATTTGGTGAGGCTCCCCTATTTAAATTTTGGACTGCACTGCAACCCCACCTCTGGAGCCGCCACTGCCACAGCATTACATCTATTTCTTGGGAGGTGTATGGCGCTGAGACACCCATGTTATGCATGTGGATTCAAATTACGAATGTAATTCTCTTATTATATGCTCTTATGAAGAATACATACAGTACCTGCAAGCATAGGAAATTCCCAGAAAATTTGCAAAGCCAAAAACATTACCAGTATCATTTCGTTCCATGATAATTTTTTTTTTTTAATGTTCCTTAACTTACGTTAGAAGCTCAACTATTGCAATACCATTGTATGCATGTTGTGTGCATACCTTAACACAAAGCAATAACAAATTCAGTAGATACAATTCAATTGTTAATGTGACCTCAATTCACACTTACATTTTTCCAAACAACTTGGAATGCAATCAATTTCACACTACAAGTATTTAATAAGTTACATAATCACAAAACATTATATTTCAAGGATTTTAGGAAAATCAACAAAACTCACATGAATGAGAAGTAGGAAAACAATAGGTGAATGGACATCATCGCTGTGTGCAGGAATTATTGATCTCTATGAAAACACAGAATCTACCATGTATGTGCTTATCAATGCCTGGTAATGTGTTAAATCTATTTAAAGCTGCACTATCACCTAGTTTATAGATTTTACTCACTTGCAGGAGCCTTTTCTCCTGGGCTCTGACAATTCTGTAATATAGAACCAGCAAATTGATTTCATGCACATTTCCCAATGGTGAAGGAGGAGGACCAATCTGATGCCACAATTTCTTGATTGTGGCTTCTGATTGGACACTCCACACTCACCCCCTGCAGTATCACAATAGTTCTATATTCCAACACAGGGGCAACGTGCACAACCCAAGTCCAAAGTGCAACTTGCTGCTAACTTTAATTTTTGATTGGTCTCCTAGCACTGAAAATTGATTTAATCTGATCTCCCTCACCCAGTGAGGGTCGAAATAGATTAAACAAAAACACACCAAGAATAAATTAGTATTATAGTTGCTTTAAAAATCATAATCCTCAAAAAACCAAGACAGTATATATTTAAGCAACTTTGGGGGGTATTCATGAAAGCTTGGAGAGAAATAAAGTGGAGGGAGATAAAGTACCAACCAATCAGCTCCTAACTGTAATGTTACAGGCTGTGTTTAAAAAATTAGTTAGGAGCTGATTCGTTGGCACTTTATCTCTCACAATTTTATCTCTCTACAAGCTTTATCATTTGTATATGACTCATTTACTGTGCTACAAAGTCCTGCCAATTGAGAAAAAATAAGTTCCTTATCGGAGGTTATTAGCAAGCTGCGATTGTAATCTGTACAAATAACAATGGATGATGATGTGATTACCTCTAAATTAAAATAACATTTCTCCATAGCACTTTATTGCAGCATTCAGTATCTAAACTCTCCATGGTAAGCATAGGGTAATTTGCTGAATTATCTCTCTCTGTATATATAGATGCAGTCTGGATATGAGATACTGTAGCACTCAAAACTTTCAATACAGTGAGATGTGGTGCAGGGTGCAAATGGTTAAACAATTTCAGCACACTAGCACCGACCAGCACTCACATTTAGCTCTGATGGTATGTTTATTGGAGAACAAGCATGGAACAGGACAACTTAGCAGGTGCCAAACAGCCGATTTAAGCAACCCCTGGTGATTTTCTTCTGGGGCCTCTATATACCATATAATACAGTTTGGAGTATAATTAGGTGAATGCAGAGCATATATGATTTTTTTTTTATTTATCTTCTCCATTAATACCAATCTCGCACTGTAGGGATCAGCCATTGATCTCTACAGTGCTTTAATGCTTTGTGCTATTCAGGAAAGCAAAAAGCATTAAATTGCTTGAAAAATCATTACTTTATATAACGTCATCTCAGAATGGCGTTATATAAAGAA
The DNA here is from genome assembly GCA_031769625.1 of Taudactylus pleione. Classification (NCBI taxonomy): domain Eukaryota; kingdom Metazoa; phylum Chordata; class Amphibia; order Anura; family Myobatrachidae; genus Taudactylus; species Taudactylus pleione. The sequence goes on from JAUIMM010000249.1 coordinate 8,039,214, forward strand.
AATGCATTAAATTCCCCAAAAATTGCAGGGACAGAGGGAAATTTTCCCATAAGTCCCTGCAGCATCGTGTAACACCGCCCAGTCTCCGTCCCTGTTTCCCGGTGACCGCGGACAGGTAAGTCCAATTAGACCCTGTTAAACCTGCCGAAACTGATTGACTTGTGTATACAGACTTTATATTAGCCTGTATACATTTATATTTGTGTGCTTTTATATTTAACATTTACATATAAATGTTAAATATAAAAGCACAGAAATATACATGTATACAGGCTAATATAAAGCCTGTATACACATGTCAATCACTTTGGACAGTCTGGAGATGCACTTACCATCTGCAGTCATCTCAAAGAAGGGACAGAGACTGTTCGGAAGCGCATGACTGAGCATGCGCAGTAGAGGTAACAGAAGGTATTGTTTTTTGGAAACCGAAAACAATTCCCTCTGTAACATCACAGGGACAGCGTGTTACCGCAACCGCTGTCCCTGCTCAAAATAAGGCTGAATAGCAGCCATAAATATAATTGATCAAAAATCCTGACAATGTTGTCCGATAATATTCTGGGCAACATTGTCACTATTGCTGAATAGACCCCATTGTGACAAAATATGCAGAGCAATTAATTCTCAAGTTTTGTAAGTCAGTGTAGGGACTGTCCTGAAGGGAGACTGATGTTGTTGGTCAGCTTGACAAATTATAGCAACATTTTGGAACCAACATCCCCTGAATTCAAATGATATACAGGAGGGAGAGGGAGAGTTATATTAATGTTTTACACCTAGGTATCTATTAGAATATTAGATTTACTTTGTGGCTGTGCTCCTTTGGTGCTGTAGATGGGGCTTATATCTTTACTTCTGAAGTATACCTCTTTTTAAAATAAATTGCTAAATAATATTAGCAAACTTAGCCATCCACCCCAAAACAGCTTAGCTATAGCCAGTTATTTTGGATAAAAGTCAGAAATCTGCCACTGAAACCTAAAAATCAATATTTACATTAATAATAATGCACACAGCACCTTTCTTGCTGGCAGATTGCATCTCACTGGCATTAATAGAAGAAGTATAAAAGAATGGCATTTGCATATAAAAAATATATACCATGTCAGCAGTACTTAGAATATACTATTAACACAGAGAAGTAATCACATTTAACCAGAAATTATCAACACCATTTTCCACACATCTTCCACAGTCAAGCATTATTACTGATTATCAAATTATCAACCAACCAGTGAAATGATCACACTTGCACGTTTAAACCACAGTCTGTTCGTATAAAAAGTTATGGAGAGCTGGACATGGAGTTAACATTCCAAATTGAGTAATATCCAACACAATTTATAAAATAAGATACCAGAAGTCAAATGTGTCCTGTTATGGACCGACATTGTATGAGGGTGGTTTAATAAATGTATTCAATTTGTACATATGTGTATAATTAAAAGTATGGCTTTGGTAAAGATTATTTTTCCACATAGTCCGTATACTTGCCTAAGCATTTGTTCCAATGGTACACCTAGGCATCTATCCAGGCATAGAAGAATTCAGTGTCAAGCACATGAAGCCAGGACATGATGGCTTGTTGAGCTTCACCATCGGTTGCGAATCGCCTTCCACCCAGAAGCTTCTTCAATATCTCTAACTCAATGTGGCACAAATTGTCATCTGTGGTGGATGTGTTTGGTCGGCCGGATCGCTGCTCATCTTGAACGTCTGTCCTGCCATTATCAAAGGCAGTGGATCAATCCCAAACCTGTATCCATGAAATAATGTTTTTTATTACCGTACACCTTGACAAGTTGGCGATGAATTTCAGATGCTGATGTGCCCTCTAGACGCAGAAATATGATTACACTATGCATGGAATTGGTATAATATATCGCCGGGCGGAATGCCGGTGGTCAGAAGGCCGACAGCGGCACCCCGATAGTGAAGATCCCGACAGGGACCGTTAAGTAACCTAACCCTCCCCGTATCCCCCCCTAACCCTCCCCCAGTGGTGCCAACACTATCCTCCCCCCGGTGGTACCTAAACTTAACCTCCCCTTCCTGCACCCTAAACCTAACCTTCCTCGCGTGGTGCCTAACCCTCACACACCCCCCCCGGTGGTGCTAACCCTAACCTCTCCTCCCTGCAACCTAACCCCCCCGGTCGGACCCTAACCCACCCCAGCAGGTCCCTAAACCTAACCCCCCCATCCCCGGCCTAACCCACATACTTACTTTCGGGATGCCGGCAGTCGTCTTGATCCCGAGCTGCCAGTATCTTGATTCCTTTGGGATGCTGGCATCGGCATTCTGACAGGCGTCAGAATTCCGGCATTGGTATCCTGACGTCTGGTATCCCGTCCGCCGGCATCTTGACTGGATCCCCTACGCACCTCAATGTTTGACGAATGTTTCTGCCAGCCCCACTATCGTACAACTGATATTGGGACAGATGATTAATATGAGGTGCAATCTAATGGCCGTAAGGGGAAACAGCGGTCTACCTGCTCTGGCCTGTAGTAATATAGTTTGATGCATGGTGTTTAACATGTTGTTTAGGAGTCTATTTATCGACACATTTGGGACAGCCCTAAAAATGAGCATTCATTATCATCGCCTGTGCAATTTACAATGTGCTGTTGCCAGGACACGGGATTTTATGAGAGCCTGTCCAAGGGAAGAGTAAAAAGGTAAGATAGGTATTTGCGATAGGTATTTAATGTAGCTATAGCCTACAGAGGAGGGATTGCAAGATCCCTCTTCAGCTGACCTGCTCCATAGAGGCCAGCAGAGTAAAATATTTCAGGTGATGCAATCTTATGCAGACAAGCTCCAAAAACATTTGGTTTTTGGTACTTGCTAAATTGCAGTACTGTAAAGCCCTACAATACATGAGGATGGAAGTATGCGGCAATTGTGTGTCAAATTAAGAAGTTATCTGTGACATCCAGCAAACATATGTAGACAGCGCTAATTGACAGATAAATTTAATTTAAAAAACGGATGATTTAGAACGATTACTGACACTTCTGAGGAAGCCACTGAACCTGAACGGAGGCGGAGAAACGCGTTATACTTCATAATTGTGAGCCAGCTGGTCGCTTAACACTCATTTCTTCTCTCGGGAGAATCGTGAGTACAGGACAAATAGCTAACAGGCTGTGTCCCTGAATTTCCCAAAATAACTTTTTAAGGGAGAAATCCTACTGGTTTCTGTCTCCATAGAAAGGGATTTGAAAGCTCCAATTGCCTGCTTATTGGACTGCCTACTAACACTCTGGGCAAAAACTAACATCTATCCTATAGCAACAGAACTGAAGTCTGGATGCATGCATACCAAACACTAATCACAATACTAACCAATTCATGAAGTTATCTGTGAGAATTTTTCACTAAGATTTTTTGCTATGGGCATGAACTAAAACATATACTCTGTATTGACAGAGTCTGAGCCTAGGATCTTTTTATGCTTGCTATAATTTTTTTGGGGGCACTAACTATTTATGATGTGTTGTTAACACCTATAGCCAATTTTGTCTATTCTTCCAAATAGCTTGCCTGGGTCATTACTTATTTACCTAATAGATTAGTCCTATATGGCGATCACATTTTTGCCTGATTATTGCTAACAAAGTCCATTAAGTTTTAATTAGAAATAAATGTTCTATTGGGTGCAATATGGATATGATTTTTTTAGCTTGTTTTTGTTGATGAGTGGTCATACCGGCCGGTTACACAAATTAAATCTTTTTTTATATGCTGCTATATTTATATGTTAATTGTTATTTAATTAAATTTATCTGTCAATTAGCGCTGTCTACATATGTTTGCTCTTTGTTTTTTATTGGTAGAGGCATTTACCTATCTCTTGATAGCAGCTTTAGACTAAGATTATATAAATTTTTTTAAATTTATTGCCATACATGTGTTTGGTATAGAGTGCCTGGTTTTATTCTTCTTTTTTATTATCTGTGATATCCCCCCCCCATTAGATATTGGTAAATAGCCACTTCACTTAAATAATGCAGAAACTGCTGTTCTGTATTATTTAAGGGGCCAAAGGGCTTGCTAAACCTGTTGTGAGGTACATTCATTAAGTACCAATAGCTTTTCTAACATGGTCCCTAAAAGGGATTCAGTATGATTGACCGCCAGCCGCATGACCAGTGGTTCAAATCCCAACAGCGGCATCCCGGCAGCAGTGAAAATCCTGATCATCCCAAGGTAAGTATTTCCTAACCTATTCTAACCCCTAACCCTCCCTTAGGGGTGCCTAACCCTAATCCCCCCTCTAAGTGCCTAAACCTAACCCCCCCTTCCCCGCCGCCTAAACCTAAGTCCCCTGGGCAGGTGCCTAACCCTAACCTCCCCCCTGGGGGTGCCTAACCCTAACCTCCCCCTGGGGGTGTGTAACCCTAACCTTCCCTTCCCCTAGCCTAACGCTAAACTCCCGGGGGGGGGGCGCCTAACCCTAAGTCCCCCCTGGGAACCCTAAACCTAACCCTCCCCCCCCCCTGCGTTTGTCTGCACCCGGTGGCCGACTTACATTTGATCGGTAAGCCGGGTGTTGGGCTCCCAGCGTATGTAAAATGACAGGCATCGGGATTTCAACGCGTTATTTAACCCCTTGCCGGGATTAGACAGCCGGGAAGCCGACGGTCGGGATTCCGTCCGTCGGCTTCCCCCTAAAACAGCTATGTATACTTGGACTTTTTAGGGAATCCAGGGTAAGTTGCACTAGCCATTACCTAAAGATTTTACAGGATGTCCTTCATTACCGTTTGGCCATGATGTGTTATCAGCTGGGGCATCCTTTTAGCCCAAAAAGATACTCTCTTCAGGGGAGTTGCCGTGTTTCATTAAAGAAGCCTTCACAGAACTGAACAATAAAGGGCCTTCCCTAGCCTTCCGATAAAGGAAGGTTCAAATACCCTTTATATCTTTGGTGGATGGGAAAGAAGGGACTTTTGGCTAGAGACCAAAGACATGGAGACTTTGTGAGCACTTAGAGATACTTTTCTCCACTGTGCCATAAAGACAGCAATCTTTCGCCACTTATTATTCAACAACAGTAAACTGAATTGATCTAAAATGAGAGGAGTAAAAAAAAAAGTCTTCCTTACTTCATTAGAGTGAATTTTCTTGTTTATTTTTATTATTTAAAAAAAAATATTTAAAAATAATAAATTACTGCACTAAATGGATAATACTTTTGAATATTTTGTCAAAAATTGTTTTTGTTCAGTGGTGGACATCTTGGGTGATTTAAATATTCTTTTAAGGGAAAGTGATTTCTGTAATGTCTTAGGAAAATGTGAGCTCATAGAGATGATCCAGATAACATATTAAATAATTCTGAATGTTTAATTTAAAAAAAAAAAAAAGTTTTTTGGGGCCCATGAAGTCAGCACAGGTCAGAGTCAGTATTCATTTTTCATTCTGCCAATGGCTCAAGACAATAAAGTCCTTTCAAAGTTGGGAACACTTTTAAAACTATCAGCCTATGAGTACAGCATGACATGCTACCACTCTGAATACTAGACTGCTGCAGTGGCACACGCTACTGCATGTTCCTTAGACCATAGTATATCATACTGGCCAGACCCAGGAGTTAGTACACATACCTTCCAATATTGCAAAATTGTAAATTGGGATATGGTCGAAAAGCAGCAAGACCATGTCCCATTTGTAAGGTGTGTCCATTTCTTAGTAGGCATAGCACGCACCAAAGGATGTTCCTGCTGCTTCCAAAGTGGTAGGCCACTAAATTATTCTCTTTCCTCCCTTAAAAACACCACTACCATGCCACATGCATATTTTGAAAGGGCATCAGACTGACGGGTACATACATCTCAACTATAGCTGAATCTGGACAAAGGCCCTAAAATTGGGACTGTCCTGCCTAACTTGAAATAGTTGTGTACCTGTAATCACCAACTACCCAGAGACAGGATCTAGCTCAGTGGCTGTATTTTGCAACTGCCCAGAACGAGGACCTAGAGTTAAACCTGTATTCATCACCTGAAGTAGTCAGGATCTAATGCCGCATATCCACTACACGATATCGCTCCATGAGCGATATCATGTAGTGTGTCCCCCGGCAGTGGTGTGCTCAATGTCCTTAACGACATTGAGCACACACACTGAATGTTATCATTCACGATATCGTTCAGTGCCGGCAACCTTCCTCATCCCAAAACATGAACAACCTGACGATATCGTTGGACAGCTGGTTCGTGCGAAGAGCGACGTCGTCGACGACCAGCGCGAACGTGCAACGCTGGTCATTGACGGTCTATCCACTGGCCGATATAATGAACGATTGAACCATATCGTTATCATTCAATATATTGGCTAGTGGATACGCGGCTTAACACAATACCAGTATCCATGATACAGTCTCCCCTCCAACAGCTACAATTGTTAGCTGCAATAAGTGTATTCCAAATCTTTACATTGTAAACTCATTTGAGCAGTACCTTCTGTTTTATTTGATTGCATGTATTTTGTTTGTATTGTTGATCTACTGAACGTGCAACTCTGCATAATATGTTGGCAGTTTATAAATAAGCTACTACCACCACTAGGCCAGTATCAGAAACTGTGCAAATGAATGGGCTGGTAACGCAATGTAATTGGGCCAGGGAGAGCTACAGCAGAAGCCACTGTATGTTTTGTCTGTCAAGGAACAATCATGGCGAATCAGCAAAGACAAAAAGGAGCCCATATTGAGACAATACTGTATTTACTATTTCTATTCCTACATAATTATATAAGCAATTAACATTATGACTTATTTTTTATTAATATTTTTAACAGTCTAAAATTGTCTCTATAACATCCCATTACAAAATGTATCACATTAACCTGACTGTCTAATAACCACTAAATGGTTTGACTCCATCAAAACCCCTACCTAGTATGCTTTTATAAGTAACCGCTCCCAGACCTCTTTCTGCTACGCCATGATATTGGAAAGAACAAGCTGTCCCATCTATTATGTAGAGGATCCTTGAACTAGACAAATGTAAACGGAAGCTCTAAAAACTAATAGAAAAGATTACAACACTCATTATTTATTTACCAATTTGAAAATAAATACCTTATTAGCATTTAAAAATGTTACAAAACACTACATTATTACACTTGATAAATGATTTAAGTTCATTTAAATTTCTCAAGACGTTCTGAGCAAGGGAAGAGATCTGTCACACATGTGATAGCTACTGCTATTCTGGATAACCGTGAGCAGCGTGAGAATTTCAGGCGGCTTCTCAGTGATTAGCCTGAAGCTGTCAGTATAAGCCTCAGAATCATTACAAAGCCCGGATTTACATAGCATACTGCAGCATTAATTGTTTGCACATCCTCTTCGCTGGGCACGGTATAATTCCTCTTAGCATTATGGATGGTCAATATATATGTTGAAACCGCAAGAAATTATATTGGGAATAAAAAAGCCAGGAAAACGGGGCAATAACGTTTTAATATGTTTCACACCATGCTGCAACAGTGACATTTATTACATATAACCTGAAAGTCACTTGTTATAGGTATTATTAACCTGATTATAGTGTTAAAGCAATTCTAAATTTCTATAGTTATCACAGCTCATTAACAGGGCAGATCTAAATTGCAACAGTGCTTTAGCATGGGCTGCCTGTATTTGCATGCACCTTTATCCAATAATACACATTATTTATTGAAATACGGATAAAATATATTATCAGACTTTGTGAAGAATTGCTCACTTGTGAATTTAAAATCTCTCCTAGCAGCCAGGAGTTTACTCGGTTACATTTTCAGTAAACCAGTTAGCAGGAGCCGTCCGAGGCAGGAGCTGCAATCCCCAATAATTACTTTCTTATACTGTGCACTACATTTATCCATATATTATGTCAGGTATACCCTTATAGGAATGCACAAACAAGATTGATTGCATAAATAAAACATAGCAATAATGCAACTGTATTCATTTTAAAGGAAAAATATTTCTTGATACACAACATTCAAGCGAGACAAACTCTAATTTGCTTCTTATGTTAGGATATATAATAGCCCCTGGGATAATTCCCCAAGTGACTTGTTAGCAGATAGGCATAGTGCTGCCTGATTATCTGTACATCTTAATATCATCTGGCAAATACATTTTTTGTATGACTTGATCATGAAAAAAATGCAAGACGGAGAGTACACACAATAGCAGGAGACATACAGGTGAAGGAGTAATGCAAGAAATAGAGGCAGTTTATAAAATGAAATGGGTATGATATAACTAAACAAGAGATTATGCAAATCAAAATGGAATGATGTTATCATATAAACAGTAAAGCGAGAGAAACTCCTTTCTTGGTTTGGCAGCTATGCACTTAGACAGCATTACTATATCGAAGTAAAATATATTTAATATAGTATTGGCCACATGTTCCGATCAAGTATTTCCTAGTTTACAACTAAGAAAATAATTAAACACATCTGTATACAGAAACATGCAGACCACCGCATCAGCATTGTATAGTACAAAATTCCACAGTGCATGGACTACATTTAACCAGATTAATTTTACTTAAATTACACATAAAAGGGGTGATTCAGAGGTGGACGTAAAGCATTAGCAGCTGTGACTTTTTTGCGCAGCCGCTACTGCAAAATGATGCTAATCCGCAGCTGATAGGCTGACTATTGGGACACCCACTGGCTGCAGCTCTAATCTTGCGTGGCACCATCGAGAGGCCATCTGCCGTACCATTGACCTTCTGAGCAACGCTACGGTTGCTAAGACTGTCAGAATTTGGGCACTGGGGCCACAGAACTGCGTCTTCCAACGCAGTCCCTGACATCCGCACGCCCCCGACAGGAGCTACTCCCCTTTGTCACCACCGAGGAACGCCTATCGGATCTCACTGCAGCTCCGGTCCATGACAGCTGGCGGTAAACATCAGGACACATGCGCATAACTAAAACATCGGCCACTTGCGTCAACAATATTATTGTACCTTGAAGATGGAGTAGTAAATAGTCCTCCGAAACGTTGGAGCATACTTACCTGCCTGCGATTGATTTTTTCACCCGAATGTCGCCGTTCATGCTATATATATATGAAAATATATATATATATATATATATATATACATACACACACATACAGGTAAAGGAAGGTGGCACTCAGCAGTCTTGTAGAGTAAGTTTAAAACTCCTTCATTCCGACGTTTCGAGGTTACATATATGGTGACAATGCCACTAAACAAGTCTATAAATACACTTACATTAAACATACATCACATTCACCTGTCTATACCCGCCAGACGCCACGCTGCCCGCTGAACTCCAGCGCCCTCGGTGCGATGATGTCATCCAACGGGGACATGCAGTCTGAGTTACCAGAGGTCACATGACGCGGTTGCTAAGCAACTACTGCGTCTGTGCGAATACAAATACAAGACTGAAAACATGAAAAAGTGGTGCTCATTAAAAGTCATAATCACAGGGGTTGATAAGAATAGGATAATGATTCTCTAAATGCTATACTAACGATGCGAGCATCGTAGAACTGACACTGTAAAGTGGCCATAACGCTAATCAAAATAGCAAGGATCCTTGTAAGAAAGTTAGTTTCACAAAAAACTAATTTCACAAACCTCAACACACATCACAAAAAACAAATAAAAAATAAAAAACAGAAATCACAGAAAACACTGCAGTCCTAGTATCTCATTAAGCCCTCTTGGATTCAAAGTACCGAGGGTATAAATCCATCTACTTTCTTTTTGTAGTAAACCCTATCCCTGTTTCCTACTCTTTTATTAGGTGGGACATGGTCGATGATAATAGCACGGATAGTAGCCACCCCGTGCTTGGCCTAGACCCAAAGCTTGGCTACAGGCTAATCACTATGCCCTGAGGCTATAGCTGATCTAATGGCACTCCGATGAAGTGCCATGCGTTCCCTGAACTGCCTCTGAGTTTTGCCAACATAGGCCAAACCACAGGGGCAGCTCAGCATGTAGACCACAGTGGTCGTACAAGTCACTGCATGTGCAATTTTGTAACGTTTGCCTGTATGTGAGTGACTAAAAGTGTCACCTGTGAGAAGTGACCGGCAAGTGATACAGCCCAGGCATTTATAGCACCCAGTTTTACGGCTAAGGAAATGCGTGAGTTTAACCCTGCCTAAACCTGTAATGTCCAATTTAACAACTTTATCTCTAATGTTACAGCTCCTCGAGAAGCTGGGCAATAATCTACAATTATGTAGGTACGGTAAATCAGGGTCACTGGTAACCATTGGTCTCCACTTCTTCGCTTGTTTGATATTCTTACAACTATTCAAACTGAATCTTTTGACCCAAGGAATAGTATTTGTTGGCACTGCCGTGCCAGACACATTCCTAGGGGTTAAGGTGACCTGTCGTGGGATATTTAACACTTTGAGCTTCAATTTCTCTAAGTTCTTGCGGCTATATCCCCTGGCCACAAATTTCTCCAGCATAACATATCTGGATCAGATGTGATTCGTCTAACCCTTAAGAATTGCGAGTATGGTAACCCTCTGCGCAAGTGGAGAGGATGGAAACTCTCGTGTCTTAATAAGGTGTTTCTATCAGTATCCTTGCTATGTAAGGAGGTGCTTAGCTGTTGGTTTTTAAGACATATATTAACATCTGAAAATTTTATGCAGTCTTTGCTCATTTGTAAGTAAATTTCACCACACTGCTAGATGAATTATGTTGGTTTAACTAGTTTTTCAATACCCCTTCTGTGCCTTGCCACAAAAATAATAAGTCGTCTATAAATCTCAAATACAGAATTATATCCTGGTTAATAATGCCTGCTGAGTAAAATAAATTTTGTTCCACAACGTACATAAAGACTTGTTTAGTGGCATTGTCGCCATATATGTATCCCTGAAGATGGGGTCTAACCTCGAAAAGTTGGAATAAAGGAGTTTTAAACTTATTTTACAAGACTGCTGAGTGCCACCTTCCTTTACCCTCTATGTGTTTGGATGGGCCGACATCCTAGGAGGGCACCGCAGCAGTTAATATATTGATCTACTCATTGGAATGCCGGGCTTAATTTTTACGTATATATACATATATATATATATATTATATATATGTATATAGATCAGAGAAGGTAGCACTCATTCATAATAGGCAAGGGGGTGCATGGTCCTAAACAAAATATAAACCACTAAAACTTCCTGAAGTGGCAAAGTGTACAAACCAGCACTCACGTTAGTAAGGAGAAATGTTCCTTTATTCACAGAATGATAAGCAGCAGCGCTGCAACAGCCCGACGTCCGTTTCAACTGTAATGTCAGTTTTTCTCAGGTTTTATGCGATATAGGTGTAATCACATGTTGTTGATGCCCTGATACCTTACCATTTTCCTCTGTATTCTACCCCCCCTCCCCAAAAACACTATTTTTGTGAAAAAAAATAAAAGTTAGTGATGTTTAAAAAAAAAATTAAAGCTCTTTGTATTGTTAAGCATTTTGTATGAATCGTGTGATTTGCAGATAAGTGTATCTATAAACTACAGCATAACATTATATTCATTAACCTATCTTTCAACATTTAGACACATAAAAGTTAAACAAAATAAACCCTGTCTTCAGTCTACCCACAGCTAGCCCTGATACACCCAGACTAAAATACTTCCAGGAACAGAGGTACTGTACACCAACAGTATCACCTTTACCATCAGGGAACGGATATATGGAGACAGGGTAAACAGTGTCTAATGAATGTATTTTATCCTATAAGGACGACTTTAAGGGGCCTTGATGTCATCAGGCCCGGCCCCCTTCATTGCAATATGCCACAAATCATGGGTCCACAATATTATGCAAATTGCACAATATTGGCCCCACCGCCTCGCTACAAACCCGTGTCTCCTGGTATTATCTCCCGCATCCCGCCCAGTGGGGTACAGGGACTACCTCAAAATCATGAGTCTCCTGCATCTTCCGGGAGAGTAAGTATGTTTTATCCTGACCATTTATTGAGCATAGTAAGATACAGAAATAAAAGGGGGTATTACTTAGTGTCCACGTGACTTACTGAGATGTAAGTTTGAGGCACTGTAGGGGTTACTATTGTTAGCAATTACAATTCAGTTTAAAAAAAAATCTGAAGTATTTATTATTAGAAGTGCACACTAAGATTATTTAAGAGTTATTCAACAGTTGAACAAGAGGGAGACAGGGTATCATTGACAGGGAAAAATACTTTTTATTAATGTGTTTCATATAACTGTGTGTTAAGATGTATATTGTATAGTTGGGGTTTAGTCAAAATGTAAATACCTGTATTTATAATTATGATGTTAACATTGTTAATAAGTCGGCATGTTCAGAATGTTGACATGTTAAACACTGACATTTAGCATGAACCGGCAGTTGAGGGTTAGGACATGGGAGGGGAGGTTAGGCTACGGGAGGGGAGGTGAGTGTTAGCCTACGAGAGGAGTGGTGAGGGTTAGGCATAATCACCACTGGAAGCGCAGCTGGATTTGCCAGGTCCTCACCAGCTGTTCACCATTTCCCAAAAGACATCGCTGGAGTTGCTGTACCAGGTAAGTCACTGCTAGACCAACAGGGATGTTTTGAGACATTCTAATCATGATGACATTTCATCAGTGTCGACATGATGAATGTCGACCGGTTCAATTACGACATTGCGAGCATGTTAACATTATGACCATCTTGACCAGGTATACAGTAGTTAAAAAAGAGGTCAACAATCTACTGAGAAACGCTGCTGCAATAGGACAAAATCCAACAGTCCCCTTTGAGTTCCTGTCACCTTCCTACTCCTTAACCTGCTTTGTGCACTGCCTGGACACTCCCTACTGAACTGTTTATTACCCATGCTTCCTAAGCCTGCTAATTCATGTTCTGTGTGACCCATTACTACTTCTTACCTCACTGTATTCACCTTGGTTTACAAAAAAGTTTTGTACTTCCTAGTGATCATATATAGCCACATACTTTGTCTATCTCTACTGAATAGCATTCTCTATATCTCCCAACTGCCACTTTCACTGCTCCACACTGCCCGTTTTAGCTACTCCTATGCAATCCTCTCCCACCCGTCATGATAGACAATCCCTGGCCCTCATGTTTGCCAGTATCTACTTCTGGCACATCCTCCATTCCAATTACCCTCTATCATTTGGGGTCCATCAAGGCTCTGCACTCGGCCTTCTGCATTTATTTTCTCTCACTCTCTCTATATACTGTATATATATATATATATATATATATATATATATATATATATATATACACACACACACAGTATATACTTTTTTCTAGGTAATCTAATGTTCCGTTGACTTTTATTACCACCTCTATGAGAGTGGTAATACATCCATATTCTACCTCTCCTCTCTTGACCTATCTTGTATCTCTCTTTTATCTCTCTTGTCCAAGTGCCTCTTGCTATCTGCACTGGATGTCCCAATAGTACTTAAAATGCAATACCAGTATGTCCAGTTATAATCTCCCCTCTAGTCTCACTCACTGTAGCCATCATTATCTCCCCAGTCCCCCATGCTCAAGCCTTGATGTCATCCTGGACTAAGCCCCCAGCTTGCACTGTTATGTCACCTCTCAAAACATTGCTAGAACATGTTATTTTCATAGCGTCAAAACCCTTATTTACTTTCTTATTATATCCTGCAACCTTATCTTATCTTACCTTTTCTCACCTGTCTATCCCCGCTCCAATCTGTCCTAAATGTCTACGGAATCTAATTCTATCTACTCACAAACACCTTCATATATGTCACCAGTACCTGCTCCACATACATCTCTCCCTCTAGATTGTAAACTGTTATGAAAAGAGTCCTCATTACCCTCTGCCAACCACACATGTTCTTGATCTGTTTCTCTGTATGATTTTGTTTCTAAGATTTCTTAAACTGTCTGGTGCTGCAGTTTTGTGGTGCCCAAGTAAATGATCACATTTTATTTGTTTTTTTACTTTGGTCACACACATTTAACACCAGAAAATAAATGAATAAAAGGATTGGATGGTAAAAGGTAAAACTATACTGGTGAAATAGGGCATGGACTGCCACCAGAACAGAGAGATTTTGGCCACCAGTTTATCATTGGTATGGAGGAAGACTGTGATTATTGTAGATAATCAGTGTGCATGGGGAAGAGTATGAACAGAACAATACTTCAACAGGGCCACTGAATACAGTTTGTGTTGTCTGGTGACATTTCCCCTTCTGAAATAAGGAAGGTTTTTTGGTACTTCCTGGTAAGGTGTCTTTAGGGAGTATGGATGGACAGACTGAAAAAAAAATAAGGGGAAAAAATAGAAAAGGGTAAGGAAAGAATAAAATGGAATAGAAAGAGAAAAAACGAAAAAAAAAAAAAAAAAAAAGGATAAGAAAAAAAATGGCAAAGAAAGAAAAAAGGGAAAAGTAAAAGAGGAAAAAAAGGAGAGAAATGAAGGGAAGAAGTAAAGAAAAAAGAAACAGTAAGGAAAGAAGGAGAAAATTAAGACAAAAAAAGAAAAAAAAAGAAAGATTTCCCTGGGGAATCCTCTATCAGAGCCTTGGCTGTATCTGTCTGGTAGAACGGAGAATAACACAACCTGGCTTCTCTGCATCTTTTCGGCATCAATTTCCCAACTGGTGAACTGTGAAATTAAACCGCAACCTTCACAGTTCTGACCATTAAATCTTTTGCTGAGCTAAGGTAGCACAGCTTTCTTATTTTATTCTTAAGGCTAGCCGCATTAAGAAATATTTATAACATTCTTTAAGTATTAATATTTACTTAGATTTTATTGTTTTTATTCTTAAGGAAAACATTTCTCATTATAGACTGAGTTCTCAAAGTTCTGCAGAATCTCAGCGATTCCAGAACACGTTATGAACATCAGAAGCTATACTAAGGAGGAGATTAAACTGCTCACATGGTGATATAAAGAGTTAAATGTTAGACTTGGCAACAGCAGTTACCTAAATAAAGAACTTGTGAAGCAGATAGTAAAAGCTGATATTGACACAATGGTATACTAGTGCTAATAACCATGCCACAGGTCGGGATGTAGTCATTTGAGCGACGGCCGCAAGGCCGGCAGTCACAATCCCGAAAGCGGGATGCCAGCTAGGGATTTATGATAAGCGTCGAAATACTGACGCCTATCATAATCCCTATGCCGGAACGCTGAGGATGCCATCCCGAACTGAGGTAAATCCGGGGCACCCTTAGCATTAGCCGCGGGGGGCAGGGTAAGGATTAGGGAGTCTAGCGGGGTTAGGTTTGGGGGGGAGAGAATTTTGGTGAGGCACCCCCGGGGGTAAATTAGGGTTAGGCACTAAGGGGGTAGGTTAGGGTTAGGCACCACTAAGGGAGGGTTAGGGGGGGACAGGGAAGTTAGGGTACTTACCTGTCCCTGTCAGGATCTTGATCCTGTGGGACATCCGCTGTCGGGATTTGAAACAGCCGCCGGCATTTCAATCCCATTCCCACAGGTCATAAGGGTATTTTACTAAACAGTGGTGTCCAAGTAATCAGTACAGTATGTATCAGTGGTCATGGTGCATTAATGGTTATTAGCGCAATTCAGTTGGATGTCACTCATTGCATCACGTGTCAGAGAGATCTCCTTCCAGCATACATTTTTATATTAAAAAAAAAAAACACTCCACCACACAAAACACAAAGGTATTTATTTTTGTTTACTGGTGGGGGGATTAAGGGGCCTATTCATAATCGGAGGCCGTATGGCATCTGATGATGACGTATTGAACTCGCTGTGAGGGGTACTTAAGTATCCAACTCGCAGCGAGGGAAACGTGACACCAGATCAATTCAATCATTGCTCTGATGCGGGGACAACGGCTGAATATCAGGGCATCCATTTGGGACACCTGATAATGAATAGCCCGGTAACCTAAATATGCGTTTCTAAATAGCGTTTCCGCATGGTTACCAGGCAATTTATCGGTTAATGAATAGGCCCCTATGTGAGCCATAAGGGGTGAAGATTGTACATTTAGGGGGTATTCTTCTTAACCTGATGTTTACATGTCTTCAGAAGTACCAATAATTCAAGTTGGAGGAGTTTTAATATTTTTTATATACACATTTATGTATTATGCAATAAAAACATTAAATACTATGAAAGCCCAAGGAGATAGCCAGTAAATAGATATCCTTACTCTGACAACTTAAGCCACGTATCCACTTACTGATTAAACAGTGATTGAACGATTACGACATCGTAATCGTTCAATTGCTAATTAATTGTGCATAAATTGGGCATGAAAATGTTGGAAACGACCAGTGATGTGCACTCCCGCTGGTCGTTTTCTACATCAATCATCGCCTGAACATGCCGGTCAATCTGCCGATAACGACAGATTGGGCATGTTCGGGAATGAGGGACGGTGCCTGCACTGAATGACATATCGTAGTGTAGGCACTACATATGTAGTGTAGGCACTACAGGGGATGAGGAACCACTGTACGATTGCAATGTTGTAATTGTACTGTCATTACCCCATCGCCTAATGGATACGCACCTTTACTCAGTAAAAAAGGCTCAAATAAAAAGAGTTTTTTGATGAAAAATATAAAAGTTTAAAATAATTAAGGCTCTTAAAGTAAATGTAGCTCTAACTTTGTCGTGTTTTTTTTTTTTTACATTATACAAAGTTCTGCACACGTGATATCTAAGGATTTACCAAATCCTAAAATTAGGATTAGCTCAGTAGAAGGGTCAGTGGTGCAGTGCCTAGGTGCATAATAAGGGTCCACATGCTTTTCAGGTTTAAATTAAATAAATGGAGCTTTACTGTTAGCATTCAGGAGCAAAAATAACAAAAACCTAGCCCCTATGCAGGGCACTACCTAGCTTCTTGAACACTATCTATAATGGGCAGCTACTCTGCAAACGTAACACAGTCTGTCAAAAGTCTCAATACTGTCTCTCACAGGTATAAACACTGCCTCCTGGTCTTCACACAAAGTCTCCCTTGTGGGCCATCCCTGCATCCTGCAGGGATGGACACTGGGCTCCTGGCCTGCCACAACTTCACACAGTCTTAAAGATTTGTGGTCCTCCCTGCCTCTTGCAGGTCTGGACACAGGCCTCCAGGCACACTAGGCTCTGTAGCTGCCACAGTTCTAATTAGACTGTCTCCTCTGGCAGCTTGACTGGTCTGCCTCGTTAGCCTTACCTGAGCTTTGCACACAAGGCAGCCTTTAGGTGTGGTCACATTTTCTATTTCTACCCTGTGTGAGTGGGTCCCCCCCCAGCCAAACAAAGAATACATGGCTCCTTTAATGGTTCCTTTAATATTACAAGAGCCTTAAAATTTGCTTAAATCCCAATATTATGAGGTGCTGAAACACGGAGGCACAAAGAGTAACAGATATTCTGTATCACTATATTAAAGGAGTCAGCCTTTGACTCAACCACAACTATCATATTAGTTATTCCAAAATTCAGACAAGACCCAAACTTTTGGCACTAATTACAAAACTATTTATTTACTAAATACAGATGTGCCCACATATATTTTTTACCTCTGTGTGCTACAAGTCACATTAAACATAACGCATGAGTGCCGTGCAACTTAGTAGCGCCAACTGTCTATTTGTGCGGCTTTTTACCTTCAGATGCGTCTTATTCACAAAGCGATGCGAATAGATGCATAAGCAGCTTCTACTGATTAAAATGGTATGTGGCATATCTAGAGAAGGCATTAAACTGTGCTAGTAAAGGTTTGCTCACCTTTTTGTAATTAACAGCGGCTGTGCATCACATCAACAATGGTTTAGCGCCATTGACTATTTTATTCCTGATATGTGGCATGTCTATGTTCTGTGTGCGACTGCGGGTGTATCTGCATTCGAAATGCTACATTACAGTGTCTGCGGCTGTGACCCTAACGTAGCATTTATTATGCAGATACACCTGCAGCTACACACAGAATATAGGCATGCCGCATATCATTTTAATCAATAGAAGCTGCTTGTGCGTCCTATTTGAGGGACATACAATACCTGGGCACAACTGACCAGACCTTAGGTCAGCGTGCACCCTGTAGACGGCTATTGGCCAATCACGGAGGCTAATTACCTGCCCACCCGGCACTACAATCAGGCTCACACAGAGATACTGTCTGGAGCCGCGGCTGACTATTCACGCCAGGGACAAGTGCCCTTTTTGAGGACATCCACAGCTCACAGAAGTCCCAGACATCAGGGCAAGTGCCGTTAGTATTAAACTATCGGGTCTAATTTCAACAAATCCACCAGAGGTAATTACACATGCTAAATGATCTGCTTTATATCATGAAATAACTTCTAATAAGACCATTACACCAATATATTCGAATATATCCACAAGTTACATTTACTGACACTTAATTGGCACAGAAAACTTGCCAAAGTGAGTACATTGAAGTCTGTTACATTTGTAGATATGGATCTCAGACACTAACAATAACTTTTTCTTCATCCTGGTTTGGCCTTCTTATTGTTTTATTTGTATACTTTTTGTACAATTGTGGTCATGTCACTTAAATTGCTGTACTAGCAAAAAAATAAGAGTTATGGTATGACTTACCTTTGTTAACTCTTTTTCTTCGAGGTCCATGGGGTCCACAGCCAATACGTTGGGGTATGATTCCCGGTCACCAAACAGTTAATACAAACGAGCTCTCTGCTCCCAGGATGCACCGGGTCCCTTCTCATATACCCCACCCCCTGCCTCAGGTAGCCAGTTCGTTACCAAGCTCAAGCAGGCAGAGACAATACAAAGGGTAAGAAAGAAGAAACCCATATTCATGAGTCCAGACTCTCAAGAGAAGACATTCCCCCCCCCCACCGGAACTACATGTGCGTCTGGGTAGGTGTCCTGTGGACCCCATGGACCTCGAAGAAAAAGAGTTAACAAAGGTATGTCATACCATAACTCTTATTTTCTTCTTCGGAGTCCATGGGGTCCACAGCCAGTACGTTGGGGATATCCCAAAGCACTAACCCTATTGGCGGGGATGCTCCTGACTCTCGGGAGAGAGGAGAATCCTACGCCCGAAGGAGGCATCCTGAGAGGCAAAAGTGTCAAAGGAATAAAATTTGACAAAGGTATGGACCATGTGGCTGCCCTGCATAATTGCTCAGCAGAAGCACCCCGACGGGCCGCCCACGAAGGACCTACCGCCCTAGTAGAATGTGCCGTTACTGAATCCGACACCCGCATGCCAGCCTGTGTATAAGCCAATGAAATGACCATGCGAATCCACCTGGCCAGTGTATGTTTATTGGCTGGCCAGCCACGTTTATGACAACCATAAAGCACAAAGATTGAATCAGACTTCCTCCATTTGCTCGTGCGTTTCACATAAATTCTCAATGCACGGACCACATCCAGGGAAGCCTCTCCTGTTGAGAGACTAGTGCCCTGAAACGCTGGAACTACTATTTCTTCATTAATATGAAATTTTGACACTACTTTTGTAAGGTAACCCTGCCTAGTATGTAGTATTGCTCTATCTTGATGAAACACCAAGAACGGCTCACGGAAGGAAAGTGCAGCTAAATCCAACACTCTGCATGCAGATGCTATAGCAAGAAGAAATACTGTCTTTGCTGTTAGCCACTTGATGTCTATTGAATTTAAAGGCTCGAACGGAGGAGCCTGTAAAACCCTCAGAACTAGAGTCAAATCCCACGGAACAACCGGGGGAACGAAGGGAGGATGAATCCTCAACACCCCCTGACAAAAGGCCTTTATATCTGGTCTCAGAGCAATTTTTTGTTGGAACCAGACTGAAAAAGAGCAGACACCTGCACTCTCAAAGAGGCCAGGCGGAGCCCTTTTTCCAGACCGGTTTGAAGAAAATCAAGCACCCTGGAGATCAGAAATTTCTCTGGGTCATACCTTTTCAGTTCACACCACTGAAAGCAAGTATGCCAAACTCTATAGTATATACGAGCTGAGGATGGTTTCCGTGCCTTCAGCACTGTCCGTATAACGGACTCGGAAAACCCCTTCTTCCTCATGACGGAGGCCTCAAGAGCCTCCCAATTCAGGACCCATGGAATGAACACGGCAGATATCGTGGGAAGAGGACTCTCTGCCCACACCAGGATTTTTGATACCTCTGCCAAGGCAGCCCGACTCCTTGTGCCCCCTTGATGATTTATGTAGGCAACTGCGGTGCGATTGTCTGACTGTATCTGCACCGGCCTGCCCTTTAGGATTTCCTGAGCTTGCACTAAAGCTTAGTTCCAGCTAAGCTAAGATCTTAGTTCCAGGATGTTTATCGGTAGCCCGCTTTCCGCCACTGACCACTTTCCTTGGAAAGTGTGTGACCCCGTCATCGCCCCCCAACCCTGACGTCGGTTTTGAGCAATGTCCAATCCAACACCCAAAAGGGGCGACCCTGCCTGAGATGCTTTGTCTGCAATCACCAGGACAGGGACAACCGCACCTCTGGAGCGAGATGCAGCAACTGAGACCTGAGCGGGCGGTGATCCTTGTCCCAGCAAGACAGAATTGCTGCAGTGGTCTGGAGTGGAATTGAGCGTTTATGGATCCAGCCGTGACTGTACAGACATGATACTGTCAGCCCCAAATGATCCTGTAACTGCTGCGGGGACTGCCCTAGCAACAGGAGATCGTCCAAGTAAGGCAAGATCCTGACGCCTTGGCGTCTGAGGCATGCCATCATCACTGCCATCACCTTGGTGAACACCCGAGGGGCTGTGGACAGGCCAAAAGGTAGGACCTAGAACTGAAAATGTTCCCCCCTACCGCAAAACGAAGACATTTTTGATGAGCCTGTGTGATTGGTATGTGGAAGTAGGCATCCTGTATATCTAAGGATACCATATAGTCCCCTGCTCCATTGCCAACACAATCGATTGTAATGTTTCCATCCCACATGTGCATCAACTGACAGTGGATTCTCCCACCTAGCACAGTCCACTGCTGGAAAAGGATATAGAAGCGCCATTCTTTTAGAAGGATGGCTTTTCTTATGCGGACAGACCCACGCTTCTTCCATAAGTTCTGATAAATGCTCAGACTTTGGGAATTCTGCCTTGACAACTTTCTGGCGCTTGAACAGGGGTGCCTTCCTAAGCGGGGGATCCGCTTCCTCGATATTTAATACCGATTTCACAGCCCTAATCAGAAAGAGGACATCGGCTACTGGGAAATGATCATCACCCTCCTCGGAGATAGACTCATGAGAAGAGTCCAGTGCCTGTTCCTCCTCGGAGGAGGCACTGGAGTACTCACCCATGTGAGAAGGTAAATGGCGCCTGGATTTAGGCTGCTTGGTTTGACAGCCTGAGGAGGCTGAAAAACCTCTGAGGGTGATGCCATAACCTTACCAGCACCAGGGTCCATCCAAGGTGGCCACATCATAGGCATAGGATGCATCTGCTGAGGCAAACCCCAAACCGGTGGTACCGGGGCAGCCAGCCGCTCCGCCACCTGAGCCATAACCTGAGAAAATGATGCCCAAGGGGTATCAGGGTCTGTAACAGGCAGACTTAATTGGTGTGGTGGCTGTCTAAAACAGTTCCCACAAAGCCCATTTTGTAGAAAGTCCTGTGTGGACAAGCCTGCCTTGCAGGCTATACAGGATATCAGCAACGGGGCTCCCGCCACCTGACCCTCAGACTCCTTAGACATGTCAACTATGCCAAGGTTCTGAGTGTATAATGTGCTGACTTTCTACTCTCAACCCACACACCTGTAGTAAGGGAAGGGGAGAGACAGTGACAGTTTACAGGAATTACAGTTCTTTTACATAAGAAACAGTATCCACAGACAATCACATGTCATGCATAAACACTTCTATGAGTCATACGCATATAAGCTCTCACTACCATAATCAGCGCTAGGCTTAGTAGGATAGAGCCCTGTAAAACCTGAACCAGCAGTAGGAAAGGTATACAGGGAGACTGCCCAGCGTCCTGAAGGAGCAGCTATCAGAGAACAACTGACATACACGCTGGCTGCCTTATATGGAGGCTGAGAGGAGCAACCCACCCCGCTGCGCCAGAAGACTGGACTAGCATGTGGATTGGGGGAGGGGCCACCAGGGAAGCGGACGTCCCCTATGCTGCTTGGACCTGCTCAAACCACCCGCCTTTTTTTTTTTTCTTGTTACTCGTCTGCGGGACTGCTCCTGCAGTCCCACTGTCTATGTGGTGTACACACCAAACAGGAAGAACTGGCTACCTGAGGCAAGGGGTGGGGTATATGAGGAGGGACCCGGTGCATCCTGGGAGCAGAGAGCTCATTTGTATTAACTGTTTGGTGACCGGGAATCATACCCCAACGTATTGGCTGTGGATCCCATGGACCCCGAAGAAGAAAAATCTTCTATATACAGTACATGTTGTTGTTTTTTTACCTGATTTATTTTAATAAATCCTTCTCTAATTATATACACACCAGCGCAGAATTACCATTATTTTGTTTTAGTGTCTTTTGTGAGGTGGGCAATACCTCTTTGTTTATTCTGCAGCAGGTGTGGTGTTTTAGCTCGGGTGTTCAATCAGCGCTGAGAGTATCTTGTTCACAAGGTAATAGATAAGGTATGGATAATACATAGATAGAGGTATGGATAAGGCAAAGATAAGGGTATGGGTAAGGTAATAGATATGGTATGGATAATACATAGATAGAGGTATGGATAAGGCAAAGATAATGGTATGGGTAAGGTAATAGATATGGTATGGATAATACATAGATAGAGGTATGGATAAGGCAAAGATAATGGTATGGGTAAGGTAATAGATAAGCTATGGATAATACATAGATAGAGGTATGGATATGGCAAAGATAAGGGTATGGGTAAGGTAATAGATATGGTATGGATAATGCATAGATAGAGGTATGGATATGGCAAAGATAAGGGTATGGGTAAGGTAATAGATATGGTATGGATAATGCATAGATAGAGGTATGGATAAGGCAAAGATAATGGTATGGGTAAGGTAATAGATATGGTATGGATAATACATAGATAGAGGTATGGATAAGGCAAAGATAAGGGTATGGGTAAGGTAATAGATATGGTATGGATAATACATAGATAGAGGTATGGATATGGCAAAGATAAGGGTATGGGGTAAGGTAATAGATATGGTATGGATAATACATAGATAGATGTATGGATAAGGCAAAGATAAGGGTATGGGTAAGGTAATAGATAAGGTAATAGAGTTCTACTTCCTCAACTATATAAACACTCTTTTGAGTTTAATTAAATGTTTACTGTAAGTGTTTGCATGCTGGTATGCTACTTTAAAGAACAAGCAATTACAGGACTATAGGGCCCCAGAGAGAAACAGATCAGTAAAATAATACAATATCTGCACTGTTAAACAAATGTTTGCTACTAAAATGTAAAGAAGTTTTGTGTTGTGTGCATAAGGCAAAACTTAAATAACCAAAGAATTTGAAAGAAACAAAAGGATATTTAATGTTAGGTAACCTAGGTTAAAGAACATCTAAAATGCACCATCCAGGAAGAGTAGGCCTCTGGACTGTCCGGAATAATCCCAGACGGATGGTAACCCTAATGACTAAACTGATTTGTTGGCTCTCTATTGCAGAACTGGTAGAGACCCAGGAAACACAGCAGTGTGAAAGCAGCTCCCAAGACTCCGTCTAGGGGACGCGGAACCCATGCATTAACACCTTTTACATGAAAGAGGATGTGTGTACTATATTAAAATTAGGGTAATAATGTGTGCATAGAAGCCACTTACTCACTATTTATGTTCCAGCTCCCAATTGGATTTAATTGGATTTCAAAGTTAGCAATCAATACAACATACTAAACCAAATATGATCTGTCTTAAACAGACATAAGGATACATGGATGAAAGTGCAAGTGTGATCAGAAACCAAGGGGTATATTTACTAAAATTCGGTTTTAATCAATTTTAAAATCGATAACATCAATGTTGTGTTTCTGGGGCTAAATCACACATTTACTAACAGACAATTGTATATTTTGTTTTTTAAGTGTTATGCTGGGCATACATTTTCAGATAAAATACCTGTCAGACCGACAGACATTTTATCTGGCAGCCTGTCAGCCCGCAGATATCGCGGGCATACACCGTGAGATGTCTCACAGTGTATTGGCCCCGATATCTGCGCTCTGCCCCCGGGGGAGGAGACATTTCCCCATTCCTTCCATGTAATGGAACACAGGAAATGTCTGTCTGTCGGCTGCGGCTGGGCATACACTGCCTGATGCGGCCGATATTTTAACTTGCAGATATCGCATCGGACGTGCATGCTGGGCAAACCGGCATTCCCGACTGATCGATATTTAACCCTCAGTCGGCCACACACACACTACAATTATCGGGGCGATCCGCGAATATCGGGCAGATTGGCCTGATAATTGTAGGGTGTATGGCCAGCATTAGTTAATGTGTGATTTAGCCACAGAAACACAACGTTGTTCATCAATTTAGATCGATTTGAAATCAATTAAAGTTGACCTTTAGTACATATAGCCCCAAATGTCATGGAACAAAAATCGAACATAACACACACATTCATAGCATATTAGGGCAATCCACAAAATAATCTACCTCAGCCGTTTCAAAATAATCCATTTTTAATTCACTACAAACATGTGCGATTGCAGTAAGAAATGTGTGGTAAAAAAAGATGTCTAAACACAGGGTTTTTCCATTTAAAGACAAAAAAAGAAATAATAAAATCAGCATCAGGAGAGCACTTGAATCACACTGATTAGAAAACTCTTGAGTAGTCTCTGTATAATGTATCTGGTGTTTGAGGAGTCTGAAAGCTGAATAAACTGTTAGACATAGTGGTCTCCAGGCAAAGAAAAATTCCAGCTACAGATAGGTCACTCAATATCTAATATCTCTGAAAATCAGTAGCGGCACTATATTGAGAGCCTTTCCTGGAAGAATCAGCTGTAGTCAGAGAGAGATAGATGTGCTTCACATAAAGTCTTCTTACCGTGACGTCCTTGCTGAGCTACAGCAGGATGATTAGCATCATGTCCTCAATTTCCAGACTATTCATAGCTTGGGGGATCCTTGTTTAACAAACAGAAGTTTTATTTACTGTATTAATTGATAACTATTAAACTGGGTACACACCTAACAGATAAATATGCAGATCAAGTGATGTGCAGATATATCTGCAGATGATGGTTGTTCATACACACTGAACAACCATCAGCTGTCATCTGGTCCACTGGCTGGGGGGCGTGTGGCGCCCTGCGGCCTCTTCTGCAAGTGTAGGGGCAGTCGGCTGACCACCCATACACACAGCAGATGCCCCAATATATCTGCATCGGCTGTGCAGCACTGTCAACGTGATATGTCTGTGAACGACGTTGTACACAATATAAATTGGCCAGTCAAGTGAAACATTATATCTGCCAGTGTCTACCCAGCATTAGACTTCAGTATTAATCTGAATATTGGAAACAAAGAAGAGGGCAGGATCGATGATGATGATAAAACATGAAGAGTATAGTCATACCTCCCAATCAACCCAATTTAGATTGGACAGTCCCAATTTTAGCTGATTGAGCCATCATTCCGATTATCAGGACTAAAGGTGCGTACACACTAAACAATTTTTTAACGATTCACCCAATTCCGACTGAGCGTCAAATCATTAAAACCATTATGTCTGTACGCACTATGTCGTGCGGTGCACGCTCCAGTGGGGTCGTCAGCCGCATTGTCAGGACAGCCCTAAATGCAGGCCGACCTGACAATGCGGCTGATGACCCCACGCAGCGGGATTCCAAATGTAATAGGGTGACAGTTTAGGAAATGTGTTTCAGACTTAAACAACTCTCACGATTTAAACTCATCCAGATATATTTTGAAGAGACAACTCGACCAATGTAATAAATTGAGATTTTACTGCTAAACTCACATTTTCTGAACTCTCGCCCTATTACATTTGCCCATCGGGTGGTCGGGCACCGGATCGTCTAGTGCAGAGGTTCTCAAACTCGGTGCTCAGGACCCCACACAGGTCACTTATTTCCAGGTCACCCAGCAGGTGCACAGGTGTAGTCATTACTCACTGATACATTTTAAAAGATCCACAGGTGGAGCTAATGATTTCACTTGTGATTCTTTGAGGAGACATGGAAAACATGCACTGTTTGCGGTCCTGAGGACTGAGTTTGAGAACCTGTGGTCTAGTGTGTACAGGCCGCTTGATATGTCAGCCTATCAGCGGGGGGTTCGCCGGTCGCATCGCTGTGTACACACATCATCTAGTGTGTATGCACCTTGGTACACACCTAACAGATATATCTACAGATGAACAATCATCATCTGTCATCTGGCCGTGGGTCCCGCTGGCTAGCAGGGGGGGGGGTTGCGCCCCCCTCCCCGTGGCCTCTGCTGCAAGTGTACGGGCAGTCGGCTGATTACCCATACACACAGCACAATGCCCCAATATATCTGCAGATATATTGGTCATCGCCTGTGCAGCACAGCCGACGCAATAGGTCCACACTGGCCGACGCACACAAGATATATTGGCCGATCAATTGACAATATATCTGCCAGTGCAGTGTGTACCCAGCATTACACTTGTTTGCTGTATCAATGCACATTGAAGTTGTGTTTTTAAGGAGTGAAGGCCTAGCACTTTCAAAGCGTTATGCATGTTCCAGGGGCATGTATGATGCATACACGTCTCCTTTTGGCTTTGCACTGCTTCACTGCTTTATATTTTCCAAAGGTTGGGATGCATAGTTTAGTAAATATGAGGTACTGTAGATTAAAAGGAAAATGATTATAGCAGATGCTTTCTCTATCTCCAACTTTTAAAGTTGTGGTAGAATTGAATCCTACTGCTAATAAAATTTGTTTTAGAAATCAAGGCCATGATCACGCTGTCTGCTTACAAGATTAGAGACTGGCACTGATGGAAATACAAATCAGCAGTTCTCAGAGCACATTTAGGCCTTAGATTAAAAATCCAAAAGGAAGTTTAGCATCAAACAGCCAGGCGCAAACCAGTGAGACGGTTTTGATGATTGTCTTACATGTCATTATAATTCGCCTAAAGTCTAGCTAAGAGCACTTTATTTTCTACATTTTATCGTCATTGTTATGTGCCACACATCCCCAGATTTGTTGCATTATGCCCCTAAAATGTCAAACTTTGCATCTATGTATGTGATATAAAGTCTGTTATGTTATGCAAAAGCAAACACTATACAACATGCCCAGAATTTCTCAGGGCCAGACCTTTCTGCCTGACACAATCACAAAGGTAACACCATAATCTATAGAAGTACGTTGGTCTATCATATTAATATCTTGCTTTGAAAAATTTCAGTTATGCAATTACTAGAACAAAAGACACCCTATGGAGGAGAGGCATAAGGAGAGGTAGATAGAAGACGGTGAGAGGGAATGTTATCTTGTGACAAGGTCACAAATGTATGAAGGGTTGAGAACTTTGAAGATGAGTAGCATGAATTGAATTCTGGTAACAGGGAGCAAGTGTACGGATTTGCAGAGTTATTCAGCAAATGTGAAATGTCAAAAGAGTAAGATCCATCTCACAGTAGCATTTAGGATGGATTGTAGAAGCGAAACACTGCAGAGGGGGAAGCTTGGGGATAAAGGAAGAATGTGATATTGTCAATTGTGAGGAAAAGTAAAGGAGGAGTAAGATGCTGAGTACCCTCTTGGATATCTGGAGCTTTTAGCAGCGTTGGGACAGGTGGAGATGGGTGAGAAACAGTTGGACACATGGAATTAAAAAGAAAAAGAGGCAGACAGGTAGATTTGTGTGTTGCCTGCAATGAGGTGATAGTGGAGGCCAAAGGAGGTTTACAAAGAGAAATCATATGAAGAGAGAAAGCACAGAGTAAAAAGTTTTGAGGAACCCTAATAGATAGATGGAGTGTAGTGGAGGAGCGAAGAACATTGAGGAGGGTGTATTGCTGTATGTAAAGCAGCAGAAAAATCAAGGAAGATCAGTAGGGAGCTGTGACCCTTCAACTTAGCCATGAAAAGATCATCAGACAGCTTAGTGAGGGCAGTTTCGGTGGAACACAGACAGTGTGAGATTGATTGCAAATGAACCAAATCAGAGTGAATGGAAATAAAGTGGGTCAATCAGTTCTACACAAGCACTCGAGTAATATAGAAGCAAAGTAAATTAAAGAGATGGGGCAGTAGCTGAGCGAGTAGAGAGATGAACCTATGTTCAAAGATGCAAGGTTAATTATCAGTGATGAGAGAGGTGAATCGGGTTGGTAGGTTAGACTAGAGAATCATTGTGCAGCAGATGACAATGAAGTTGGAAAGGTTGGAAGTACACAGTGGGTGGAAGGTTCTGTGGTGCAAAGAGGAATCTGAGCAGATAGTGGGGGAAATGTGAGAATAAGGGGTATATTTACTAAAGTGAGAGTTTTTAGAGGTAGAGATGTTGCTCATAACAACCAATCACATTCTACTTACCATTTAACTAGCACCTTCTAGAACAGGGGTGGGGAACCTTTTTTCTGCTGAGGGCCATTTTGATATATATAACATTATTTGTGGGCTCAGTGCAGGCCACGCCCCCTCTGTGTGATGTCACACGGGGGCAGGCCACAATCGTCAGTGATCCTTAGGATGCTCCGACGAGCTGTAAGGGCAGTGGGGTGACCGTCTGAAGCGTCCTAAGGACTCTCCAGGTGGCACTGCTGCATAAATTCTGGCTGCAGAGTACCATTCTAGGCACCCTGCTATCCAGATGAGGCTAGCAGAAAAAAGCTCAGAGGGCCAGACCAAATCATTCTGGGGGGACTTATACGGCAACAGATCCACTTCTAAAAACTCTTTTTTAGTAAATATACCCCTCAGGGTGCCGTTCCTGTCTTGGTTGCCTGGGCAGTGAGGAGAGCGTAAGGGTAGGAGCATTTTATATATTTGTTTTCTACAATTTTTTTTTATTTAAATATTAAAGTGGTGTAGAGGGAGGAGGGTGACAGAAAGCAAGAAGGGAAGGGAACAGTGGGATTAACACATCCAAGAGGAGGAACAGTCAAAAACCATTTAGTAGTAAAGTCGATCAATAAAAGTGCAAAAGTCACAAATCACACACAATGAGGGAGAGGTGCATTTAATGGTACAGTCAGTGAAAGTAAGTGAAAAATAGAATTAAGATGTCGGCAAGAGTGGATATAAGTAGTGGGATGTAGTAGTAGTGGATATAAGTAGTGGGATGGTGGAAAATGTGTGCATGGAAGGGAGGTGAGAGAGAATACAACTTGATATTAGAAGGCTGAGAGTAAAAGAACAAGGATACAGTAGCTGTACTGGCTGAAGGCCTACACTACAGTTATAATGAGATTGCTAAGCAGAAGTGATACAAGAGATAAAGTGATAACAGAAAGCATTTCCATCCGAACATTCCCACATATGCCGTCACACAAAAGCACAAGCAGTACTGCATTTATTGTTAGTTTATGAAGGAGTTTATATCATAAAAGAGCAGAAATAATAGAAACTTGAATGAAGTCCAGATTACAGTACTATAATTCCTACAAAATTTCACTAAAGTGGACTCGTGTAACATTTACCTATACAGCATGTTCATTATACACCTTTTCCTTCTACCTTCTGACTCTTACCTAATGTTATCTAATTCTCAGACTCATTACATGCAGGTGAAAGGGAAGACACATACTGTATAACAAGCAGTCTAACAAACGAAAAGGCTGTTCTTGTCCTTTGTGATTTTTAGGAAAGGAAATAAACATTTAGTTTTACTGTGGATATACACTGAAAGGCCAAAAGTCATGAGATAGCAGTATGTAAAGGTAATAGTAGGTGGAATCACCGTACTGTGACATCTCAGAAATGCCCAGACCTGCATCAGTTGTAATCTGACATCTCATGAGTCAGTTTGAACACAGACTAGGCTGCTCATGGCAAAGCTAAGTGAATTATCGGAGTTCGGCCGGGGCATGATAGTTGGTGCCCGACGGATGGGACATTCAATTTTCAAAGTTTTGCGGTCATTCAACATTTCTCATCTACGGTGTCACGTGTGTACCAGTAATACCTCATGGAAGGCATTACCACCCACCGTGGATAGTGCAGTGGCTGCCCACAGGTGCTTAATGATTGTGACCAGAAGCGTCTGGCCAGCAGACAAGTGACACTGGCTCAAATCACATTCACATTCAATGCAGGAGGTACCAGACACATATCCAGTAGGTCAGTGCAGCGTTTTTTAGTTTCCATGGGATATGAGAGCAGAAGATCTACCAGAGTGCTCCTGTTAACACTACAACACCGGACACAGCACCTAACCCGGGATCGTGACATTGCTAATTGGCCCCTGGAGGACTGGCAACATGTGGTATAGTCCGATGTGTCACGGTTCCAGTTGATTCAGGCCGATAGTAGGGTTCAGGTGTGTCGCACACCACATGAGACAATGGACCCCAGTTGTCAACAAGACACAGTGCAGGCTGGTGGTGGTTCCATAATGGTGAGGGGTGTGTTCACATGGCATGGATTGGATCCACTGGTCAACCTGAACACGTCACTGACCGGTAACCGCTACGTTGCATTGCTTGATGACCATTTGCAGCCCTTCATAGACTTCATATACCCCCACAATAATGGAATATTCCAGCAGGATAATGCACCAAGTCATCAGTACAAAGTTGTCCGATGAATGGTGTGGCCACCATGTTTGCCCAACATGAACCCAATCAAGCATTTATGGTTGTGGTGGAGAGGTCCATTTGCACCCAAGATCCTGCTCCTACAAATATCAGGGATCTGTGGGAAGCTATCCAGACGGCATGGGTCACCATCTCTCTAGAGGTCATCCGTCCACTTGTGGGATCAATGCCACGTTGAGTTGCTGTACTTTGCCGGGCTAGAGGGTGTCCTACAAGATACTAAGCATCTATTCCATGACTTTTGCCACTGCCGTGTACAGTAAGTTAAAGAACCTCAGAATATTTAAGGGAATTGAAAAATAGAGTAAGCAGAGTTTATTGCAATCATATACAATTTAACACATTAATGGGTCCATGCCCTGTTCTATATGAAATACTTGCTCTAAATGATTTGTTTATCTCTCATGCATACTATAATTTTATTAATATACTATGTAGTTCCATCTCTTTAGTGTTAGTAGTATCCCTAAACTATGTAATTCATGAGTTATTTTAGCATTATTATTATCCTTAACTTTTAAGAAAAATACAGGATATATAAATGAATGGATAATAAATCACTCAGGGGGACACAGAATTTTATTGGGTGTTATACATACTGGGATTATAATAAAGAGTCCAAAGTGAAATAACCCAATGGATTAACCATGATGTACTAGATCAAGATTGTGCAACAAATAGAGCTAGCGAGCGAGATCTTTTTATATATCCAGATATACACATTTTCTTTATTCACATTTTTTCACATATCTT
Source organism: Taudactylus pleione (assembly GCA_031769625.1). Lineage (NCBI taxonomy): Eukaryota > Metazoa > Chordata > Amphibia > Anura > Myobatrachidae > Taudactylus > Taudactylus pleione. The sequence continues at coordinate 8,070,690 of JAUIMM010000249.1, forward strand.
TGTTTTTAATATTTCACTTTAAGGGGCATATTACGTTATTGAAACTAATAAAAGTTATATTTTAGTAAAATAATCTTTTTCAGTGTGCCAACAGAGACATTCTTTCCTTTCTGTTTATATTTAGTTGTACCTCTTGTCTCTGGCAGCACCCACGGAGTTATACGAATGAAATGATGTCCTAGAGATTGAAGATAACTGATTCATGATATCCATTTCCCTCTGGTGCAGAAGTACTCCCACTATCCCTAACCCCCAATAAATAAAGCTAAGAGAGAAAGCTCAAGCCTTGATCAAAACATCCACAATATCAACCCATCTCTCTAGACATGGACAGGAAGGATATGATGTGGCTTAATTGCGTGGCTTCATAATATCAGTCAAGAATATGGAAACTTAGTGCTTACACTAAAAAGGGTTTTGCTAAATTATGTTTCTGTTCTAGTTTTTTCCCCCAACCCAATGCAATTACAGCAGTGAAACTGCAAGGTTTGTAAAAAATAAAAAAGGAAGCTAGGTCTGTAACTGGAAATGTCGGAAACAAGAACAGGAGCTTGGGCAGGACATTCCTTGTAATGGTATTTAGCCTGCCATGAGATATAAACAGGACTCCAGGCTTTTACATCTGGCTTAATACTAATAGTAAAGGTGGAATAGTTAGCATTGAATAATTGGCTATAATTCTTTGCAATTGAAAAATGCCCTAGTAGAGGATCACTAAAGGTCTCTATGAAAATTTATATTTAAACTGGTTTCAAGGTATATAGAAGAGATGGAAGGCTACAGCTTCTGATTTTGTGCTGTTTATCTATTAACATGACAAAGAACTATCATTCTCCAATTCCATAAACAGGTTAAAAAGTGAAACTTGGGGGAATGTTACAGTGAACAACACATTGCCAAGATGCCCGATAATGACCAAATCTAAACTGGTTGCAGACATGACCGAAATCTGGTTGGCAGAATACCACTGTCAGGCTGTCTGTGAGGACATATACTGACCTCACTATCATGCCCAACTGATTTTTCCCATTTGCCATAAACTGAAAATGAATGGTCTGCCTTGGCACTCAGATAAAGCTTACTCCTCCGTGACCAGTGTAAGTTCTGTGTTCGTGCAATTGCAGGAAGATTGCTGGAAAGCTTTGTTCTGCCGTGAGACTTATCAAAGGTAGAAATGAGATATTCCTGGAAGCACAGGCTAATTATATATATGTGTAAGGAAATGGGTGACCCACGCTAATGACCAATGTAAATTTAAAGTAGTTGTGTTTCTGTGTTTATCCCAATATATCTGTGTTGTCTCTGTCTTTGTCACAATATATTCATCACAGGGCACGGGACACCGGCCACTCGTGTCACCTGAACAAACAATTAGTATTGAGGTATTTAACACGAAATCCACACACTGACCCTCACTGTATGACAGTGACATCATTCTATATTTATATGGCATTTACATTTATATTGTACGGTATATGACGTTACTGATTTGACTCTGATATAGATTGTAATATACAATTATAACATGAGCATTGTGACTCAATAAATATTGTAGTAAACATACATGATTGTTCTTCATACTATAAAGGCATCTGTGACGAATATATTGTTACAAAGACAGAGACAATACAGATATATTGGGATAAACATATATTGGGATAAACACAGAAGCAAAACTACTTTAAACCTACATTGGTCATTAGCGCAGGTCATCCATATCCTTACACCTCGCAACCCACATCAGGGACTGGGACACCCCTGTACAGATCCGCAGCGGACGCTAGTTCTCCAGCAAGTTAACGCTTGGTGTTAAACAAATCTTACACGCAATATATATATATATATATATATATATATACACTGTACATACCTTCTGAGTTAAGGCATTAACTTGAAGAGGATTTGTTAATCAATACGGTGTACTTGTGCTGTCCATTGTGAGCAACATTAACAATTTGGCAGCAATTTGGCAGCAACACTTGGTTCTTATCCTTTCAGGGAGGCACTGATTTACATTATGAGTGTTCATTCTTAGGGGCCAATTCATTATGGATCGCTATTGCGATCGCGGCTGCGATTACGCATGCAGATCTGCTGCGAAAATATGCTAATGAATGCATTCGCACAGCCAGCATAGAGATGCCCACTACCACTTTCTCACATCCGTAATACCTTGCAGTCCTGCGCATACATCGGGAACATTGAGTAACATCGGCCCCTCACGCACAATTACAACAGGTCTGACCTTACTCAGAAATTACTAACCTCGACGCACGCAGAGAGTACTCAGGCTGCGTATGCCGTTGCAGTGGCTAATTTATGCATGCCCATGCAAAGGCGTTCACACAGACAGGCACGTCTGCGTTTCTCCAACCACCCCCAAACGCTGACCTCCTGTCACTCAATCTACGATGGCTTTGTATCTGTGTGGGTGATCGCAGTGCAATCGCAATGCTAAATCACGTGCGTGCACTGCGATGCATACGCATGAGCAGTAAGCACCATCGGCCGATCTGCGTACGCTATTGCAGTTGCACTCTGTAATGAATCAGGTCCTCAGTGCAGATTTGCAGATTAATCCGTGGCTGGGTAATCAAACCTGCGAGAAGACATCACCATCCCAACACAGACTAACGGTAGCAATGCACTGTGCTAGCTTTGACATAATTACTAGGAAGAAAATTTACTAAATGATATAGTAGCCTACCATCACTTAACCCCTGAATATCCGCAAGATATGGGGCAGGTACTAAGTAAACTCCCCATACACACACACAGGGGGGCAGGTACTAAGTAAACTCCCCATACACACACACTCGTAACACTTTTCACCTGTCTCTCTCCCCAGCCCAACACATTCTGCTGTGTGCTGGGCTGCAGAGGGTTCAGATAGGCAGCTTTAACTTGTTATTATATCTGATTAACTCCTGCACTGTCAAAACCTAAACAAAGCCCCTTCACCAATAACAACACCCTTTCCCGGAACACACACTTATTCATAGGTATTCGGCAGCCGCCTGGACTTCGCACTTAAATTAATAGTGCAGGAAGCAGAGGTATCAATATGTAGACAAAGGAATGTGACACTCTAAGACCTCATATAGGGAACTATATCTACATTCTCAGGAGGTCTCCCATCCAGGAATAAACCCAAGCCCTTGCTGTTTAGCTTCCCAAGGTAGACAGAAGTCAGTCAGTCTACAGCTAATTAATGTAGACATACAAATAGCACTCCTAATCAGTGATTACCAGAATACTCTCCTGCAGTTAATGTCACTGCAAGCTAGTAACAAACAAGGGGGCCCATTTATTAAGGATCGCATTTTGCAATGCGATCAGGGCATGCAGTATCGCCCATGATCGCATTGCAAAATGCGATCATACCGGCCGAATGTATGACCCGGCACATGCACGGAGAAGGGCTCCGAAAAGAGCCTGTCCCTACGATGTGGCCGGAGCGCATTCCGGGCTGCTGCGCATGCGCAGTCCCGCGGACTGCACATGAGCGGCGCCCATTGCCGGCGGAGGGATCTTCCAGATCCCTCAGCCAGCTCAAATGCGGTAAGTGCCCATAGGACACAGCGGCTAACGCTATCTGCAGATGGCATTAGCTGCTGGGGTCAATATATTGATACATTTGGCAGCATCGCATCTCCCATAGAAACCTATGGGGGAGGCGGCTGCCGGTGGCAATGGAGGGATCTCAGCAGGTATCGGAGATACCTGCTGCGGTCCCTCCTTCATACATTCGGGGGATACTAAGTATTTGAGGTAAACCCCCGAAAACAGGTGTTTTCGGGGAATTTACCTCAAATGATCTTTGATAAATGTGCCCCAAGGGGTCAATTTAGCTACTTATAATTAAGCAACTCACAGAAGGGTATGCAGTAATATTTTCACTACATTAATAATATATACATACTTCAGCAAGAATAATAATTCCAGAATGATAATTCAATAAACATGAGTGTAATTGCAAAACTCAGCAATTTCTTTAGATATGCAGCAAACTGCAGGATGACATTTCAAAACACATGGACTATCCAAAGTAGTATATTAGCCAGTTGTATATCTACTAGCAATAAATTGTAATAGAATGTATCCAGGATACAGGGGCATATTTATAATGGGTGCAGGGGGGCCTACACTGCACACATTTGTTTATACTTACCTTTCCTCCATCTTCAGAGTGCTGCGATGCAGAGCAGCAAAAATCACAGGGAAAATGTTGGCGGACATTTTCCCTGTGACTCACACATGCACAGAAAAGAAATCTCCGGGAATAAGGCACGGACGCCATTTTCCCGGAGACCTGTGCATGTTCAGTAGTAAGCCAGAATCTACCGCACTCTGGGCCTGATTCAGACCTGGACGCTATGCTGTGCTCGCTCGCATTGAGCGATCTTTCGCAATCTGCGCATGCATATGAGTCGCAATGCACATGCGCGAAACAGTCATTGCGATGGGAAAGTGCTCGCTCGTAGCCCGCAATCGGGCCGCTATTTTGAGTGACAGATAGTGCCATTTGTGGGTGGTAACAAGTGAAGATGCTTGAAAAAGGGTGTGTGGTTGTGCGACCGCAGGCGTGCCCGACCGTCAGAATGGCGTTTAATGGATATGCATAATTAGCAAAGTAGCGTCATTACACACGTGACTGGGTTGTATTTTAGCCAGAACATGCCAGCAATGTTGTGGTAGGAAAAGGCTACCACAAGCAATGCAAGCAGCTCCGATGTCTCTCAATGTTACCGATTAATCCTACAACTGCCAGAGATGACGTGTGTTGCGAGTGGCAAAGGGGCGTCTTTATACAGGTGCGAGCGCATAGTGCGGCTGCTCGCTATTACTTAGTGGGCGGCTTTACGCGACGCAGTGCGTGCACATGATTTAAATAGCCGGCCCCTTTTAGCCAGCGAGCGGACGCAAATAGCATCCAGGTTTGAATCAGGCCCTCTGTGCGCTGTCATAGAGGAGTGCACACGAGCACCCTCTTCACTTAAAACACCCCTGTCAGGATACTTAGCAGATGAAGAAACCAGCAATATTTCCTAGGCAGCTTGCAAACAGCTAGAACCAGGGACCAGGCAAGACATGGAATCCTATGTGGGCCTCCATAATTTAGCCTCGCATCCTCAAGTACTTGGGCCCCACCTGGTTGCAAGACAAAGGCTTTTGCACATAAAAGCCAATATGGAATCTTTACATAGATAATAAGCCTAGTACACATGAATATGTGGTGGCTGTCATTTTTGGTCAACTCTACAGTATACATTAAAACAGTAAGCAAATCAGCATCGGGAGCTGGGAACTAAACCTGAATCCAATAGATTGGATCGTGGTGTGCTTCATTGTGCTTGTATATAATATGCAAAGGCTGTAAACATACAACTGAATTTGCCTATTTTTAGAGCGTTTTGATTTAGTTTAGTTTATGAAAATGAGATTTCATATATTTCATGTGCATCTGTTGAAATGGCAGACAGCAGAAATACTGAGTGTAATTATAGTATAGCATTATTTCCCGACAAAGAGACAGACACTAATGTGCGAGATGCTCTAACAAATGTGTAAACAACCATTCCATCATGGAGAGATTTGTTGGGGCAACATAATGTATTACCACAGGCTGGGATAAATGTACACTTCTCTCACATGAAGGATATTGCCTATAATATAAAGAGTAGGTTTTATGATTAATACAATATAACGATAATTATTATAACAGAAGCGGCTGAGGGTTTAAATCTGAACACGCAAGATTTTATCTGAAGGTTAATCACCTTGTGCTCCAACTGTCTCTGGGTTTAAGCAAAATATACCAGGGATAAAACGGCAAAGGATTTATGAATGCCAGCCTGAATTACTGCAGAGAATAAATTCCTGAAAAGAGATTATTGTGCAAGGTCACAGCCAGGGAACATTATGGGGTTCAGCAATCACTCCTCTTCTGACAATCGTTGGATCAGAATCTGAAAGTGAAATGCACGAGGATGCAAACACTACACTTTCACAGCGGCCTACAGTATCTGCCTCTACAGAGACATATTGGAAGCAGAGTTATCACTGACTAATGTCTGCCAAAGAAATATATATACCACATAATTGTTAAGATGTAATAGGAAAAAAAAATAAGGTGTCTTTTTTTGCATCACTTATGGCCATATTCAATTAGCCGCGAGAGTCCCCGCAGTCGGACTTTACCACGCACCTCATGGAGGTGTGAGGTAAAATCCGCGTAAAGAGGGCCTAATCGGCCTCGTGCGTGAGGGAAAAACGCACCGATTCCGCAGTTTTCGCGCACGAGTCACGATTTTACGACTCAGGGAAAAAGCTATTTCATTGAATAGCTAATCCCCGCGCCGCGGGACTTTGGCCCGGCAATTAGTTGCGGGTGAAGTCCCGTGGCTAATTGAATATAGCCCATAGAGGGAGATGTCTTACACCCAGGATACATATTACTATGAATACACATACGTTTTACCCATATGGGGGATGCCCAGTGAGCGGGGTAGGGGGCATGACACCAAGAATCATGGCACTGTGCAAATCTGGTCATCGAGCCTCGGAGAGGTAACAAGTATGGTACAAACAAAGACCCACAATAAATGTTATTTCATTTATAATACACCCAGTAAAAATATTGTGAGTGCATAAAAATTTATATAGTGCATGTTGCTAGGTTAATAGATTTCATTACATTAGTCAGTTTTTAAATACATAAAAAAGGCACACATTAAAGTGGAGATAAACAGATGATGATTAAATTACTTATTAAACGTCCTGGGCATCTATTCATGTATTTCAAAGTGCTGAGCAATTAAAGAGGAGGGAGAAAACTCCTAGCACAAGGTGGAATAGAGTTAAGGAAAAAAAGATTTGTTATCTCCACTCTTCGCAACACTAAAACAGTCATGACATTGAGAATTAATTAAATGTAAAGTTTGAGAAACAGAACTGTCCATGCAGTGCATGATTGCTAAGTATTACATTATACTAGCCACTATAAATCTGTTAAGGAATAGCTTTATGATTGTGTTTGCTCCGAGATTTCTCTAATTTTTTACAAACACCTTAGCTGTGTTCAGGAGCAGCATAACTTACTGAGCGTCCTTTCATGAAATAAGGGGGAGGAATATATGCATTGCTATAATTATCCGCCGTGTACAGGAAAAGGACGATCATTGTACACCGAAATGCCATGATTGCTGCTCTCTGGTGGAGATATACAAAATTGCATACTCTAAGTGAGTAATTATAAGGTATATGGTTACAAGTAAAAATAAATAACTTAGCACTATCCATCTACAGTACTCGACAATGGCAAAACATTCTAGCGTTTTGAACAAATCTGATTTGGTCAGGGAATGATGGGAAACTTGACTTCCTGCCTTTCTCCTTTTGTAGGGTTTCAGGACATGTCAGCAAGTTAAATTTGTATTGATCTATTGACATAAAAATGCCTCCCAAGTCACATAGGGGTCTATTTATCAAGCAGTGATAAACCCTCTCCTCTCCATTATTTTTTTTGACAGAGAAACAGGTTATCACTGATTCGTCCTATTTAACAAGAGGGAAACTGCAGAAAAATACAGAATTTTCTAGCGAACCCTCTATTGTTTGTTTCCACCATCCCCATAGCTGGCTATGAGGACTATGTAGTAGGTTATTACATTGATCAAACTGTGAAAAGCTAAGCTTTTTGCTGTTTCTTTTAAAACATAACCTTATCTCAGACTGGTCTTATGATGGCGGAGCAGCCGCTGGAGAGAAGAAACAGCATAGAAGAGTCATCTTTGTCTCTATCTTCCCCGTGTACCCGGAGCGCCCATTGTGCTGAGTGAGAATGTCTTCTGGGGTCTCCACATGTGGAATAAAGAATTGTGATATGATTGTAATGGAGCCTTTCACGGGGGGTATTATGCTGCCCACAAAGGCAATTTCATGGCTTTGCAGTGGGCATTACTTTTCATTGTGGTGTATTTTGATAAATTGCACTGGTGCAACAGGTATGTTAAGCACCACGAAAAACAGGAGAACAATGACTAGACCCCACAATCTATGTTACATTATCGTCTGTGATGAACAATGCTTTAAATCCAATAACAAAAATAGACTATCCCTAGCGCTTCTACAGTCGGCAGCACTTGACACTAGGGGAAAAGTCTCATAAATTGTTCCCCTTCCACAAATGTAAATACAAGCAAAACAGTGTCTATGCGCCAACCAATGTTAGGATTATTATCCAGACTCATACAGTCACCAATGGTATCCACAGCTAAGGGAGCAAGTGGAACACACAGTGGAACGCAAACCCCGCTGTATAGGTAATGAATTGTTTTATATTGGTTTTATCGTTTGTATCAACTTGCAATAATGAAATATATGATGTGCACAAACGGATATAGTAGTGAAGGAGATTTAGGAACCCCTGTTGTGTATATAGCGTATTTCAGGAAATTTCTCCCTAACCCACCAATCAGGTTTAAGGGAGGTGTATTTAAAGACGTGCATGGCACAACACACACATGCCCTGAGGAAGACTCCAGCATTGTAGGAGTTAAAACGCATTGGTGTGTGTGGAGTGCCGTTTGGGGGACAGTGATATTCCAGACTACCAGGAGGTCCATGATCTTGCCCGGGAAAGCATGGAGTATAACATCTCATGCCTGTTTGGGTGTCTGGGAACTGCACCCGCATTTTACGGTACGGGGCCTATCTATCAGGTGATAGGTATAGGTCTACCTTTTACTTTTTTACCTTTTCATCATTTGTGTATATCTAGAAGTACTTCACCATATGAGTCCTTTCTGACTTTCTTTACATATGTTGAAAGTGGATCCAATGTTTTAAAGACAGAAGAACAGATGGTCGTCCTATATGGAGTGGTGAATATATCCCTTAGCTGTGGATACCATTGGTGACTGTATGAGTCTGGATAATAATCCTAACATTGGTTGGCGCATAGACACTATTTTGCAATGCTTTAAATCCGGCTATTTATCTAGTGGGAGGACACTAATTTCTACCATTCACAAACAGTAAACATAAAACTAATACCTATTTGTAATCTATAAAAACAGTGATGTGTTAGTGGCAGAAATAAAACTCTTATTTCCTGGGCAAAGACACCAGCAAAAATAGCCTGGTGTATTATCCATATCTGATCCCTGCTGTAACCAGGACAACTATATTAAAAACAATAATGTTTGTGTGCGTATATCTTAATAACAACATTCTGGTATCCTTAATTACTGTACCAACATGTATGCTGTGTCATACAGTCCTGCTAGTAAAGGAAACATTTAATTGGCAAATCATATACAATAGAATATTACTTTGGTTCTATTAGATGAGGAAATCGCATTGATTTAATGAGTTTAGAGTGTAATGCACTGTAGAAGCTTTCCGTCCATCATTAGAATTGCGACACTAGCAGGGTAGCTTCCCAGTAGTAGAGTAGCTTGTAGAACATGAGGCCCCAAGCAGTGTTAAACAAATGCCTGTTCTTTGAAACAAAGCTGGAAGCTAAGTTAGGAGCAAGTATGCAGTGACAAAAATAAATAAATAAACAACAGAAAAGCAATAAAAGTAGGGGAAATGTATAAAGAAAAAAATATATTGTTTGTCTACGCCTAACGTGCAAAGAAGATAAATAACAGTATAATAGCAAATGCCTGTTTTCACAAGTGACTATAATTGGGTTGAATTTGAACAATATGCAAGAGGTTTTAAACACGTCCTTCATCAGAAAAAGTGCAGGTGGATATTTGGATGTGAGATCACATGACAACACTTAAGCCTGTAATGCACTGAGCACAGTCTGTAATGTATTTGGCCGTTTCAACCAGGTAGTTGCCAACCCCGTTGTTCTATAGTCGTGAATCGTGATCTAAAGCCTAGTCCCACTGTTTCTCTAAGTTACTGCTTACTGTACTTTGGTAGTAGCTATTTTTGTACCAATTATTATATTTATTTAATATGGATTGGAAATGATTAGGGCTGAATGAAATGTAGCTAATATTACACTGTACACTTGTCTGTTAATATACGTAAATATGTTTGCCTGTTGCTTAGCAATCCTTAAAATAGACTATTTATATCCTATACAGTATGTGGTACTAATTTGTGACTTTTTTCCCTTAAGATCAAAAGTAATTAATTTTAATTGGTTGTATAATGAGTTTAAATGATGTTGTATTTATACCAATTTATGGTGTTACACACACCTGACTAAGGGACTCTCTCAACCTGTTTTAGTTTACAGAAATGTTGTGTTTTGCTTACAGGTCTTGAACCATTACTAAAGCAAAAGCGATAGTCCCACAAATAATGTTTATATAATTGGTGAGTTATATCGTCATTACTTCAAGGCAGGGGTATATCTATAATGGGTGCAGGGTGTGCGGGGCACACAGACCCCTGTGGGCCCCGCACCGCACACCCTGCACCCATAGTATACTTACCTCTCCAGAGTCCCACGTCGGCGCGGGGAGCCGGCGCTGTAAAAACGGCTGGAAAATGCCCGCCGCTTGCGTAATCGCAGTACAAGGAAAATGGCCACCGCTGCCATTTTCCCGGTGATTTGCGCATGCGCTATAGACTCCAGACACACTCTAGTGCCCAGAGTTTATAAGAGCGGCGCTGGCTCAGTGCGCTGCCGGCCGCCGGAGAGGAGGGGACCCGTGTCGGAGACTGCACGAGGGCCCCCTCCTCTGTAGAAGCACCCCTGCTTCTGTGTAAATGAAAACCTGTATTATAAGTAATAACACACCTTCTAATGTACATTATTATGGATATCAGATATCACCTCTGATTTCCATTTACTCGACTCACAGCCTCTTGCTTTTATATGACCATGGAACTCCCGTGTCACTTTCATAGCTATAATAATAATAGTCCTGGCCCACACCTATCTTTCTCTTCAAGTGAGAAGGTCCCACCAATGGTCATGACTGTGGGTGCTTTGACACAGTGGTTAGCATTGCTGCCTCACAGAACTTGGGTATTGGGCCTCTTGTCATTAGGCCCTACCCCTTTAGTAATAATACAGTAATAATACAGTAATAATACCCTTTAGTAATAACACAGCGAATTTCAGGTCTATGAAATTCAGGTCTATGAAAAGGGGGCTGAGCCAAAATGAGGGTATTTTCGTAGAATCGTGTCATATTAGCCACACCACCTCCTCATGGACCCACAATCTGCAATATTATGCTCAACATCCTATCAATTTCAATAGGAAGTTTGCAGGAGGATCACTTAATCTTCCTGGTGTCCATAAGCTGTGAGAGTCTCCTAGATGTTCTCGGAAATCTGTGAGGATTTTGTATGTTCTTCCGTGTTCACATGAACTTACTCCGGGTACTCCATTTAAACTCTCACTAAGTTAAAAAATGTACTGATAGGTTGTGAAAAATAGATGTGCGTGTATGTTGTAGGGAATGTTGACTGTAAGACGCAAAGGGGCAGGAATTGATGCGTATGACCTACAGTACCAACATACTGTGTGTGTGTGTGTATATATGTATATATAATATTATTTTAGTGGAGCCACCAGCACAGGAAGCTCATTGTGAATATGTAGTTCAAGCGTGTTTCAGTTTCATATTTTTAAGGCACAGGAAAAAAATAAGCACAATTAGATGAAAGACTTTGTACAGCATGGTTTTATTTACATTTCATTTTACTCTAGTCCTACAGCCAAGTGATTAGAATAAATGGGAAAAATAAAATTATTTAAAGCAGGACCCAAGTGAATAAAATAGGCCCTGAGTAATGAAAGACAACGAATGTGGTGAACACTTGGACAGTTTTGCTAAATTAGGCCACCACAATTAATCCTTTGCACTGACAGAGAGACCTCGGGAGCTTTGTGGCTTCTTTACTAGTAAAACGGAGTAAAATATTTACATTAGTGAGACTAGAAAATGAAGACAAACATAGAGAGATTAATAGGAGCGATAGAGCCAAATGGGGAAAATTATGCTAGGCAACATAAGGAGTTAGCGGAATACTGATATTAATTGTGGTCATATAGGACAGCAAATGCTTTACCCGTTACACTTTAATGCTGGATATTATGAAATCACAGGTTGCCCTTTGTTTTCAAGGTATTACTATTACAAACATTGCTATTACCAACATTGCTTTTATAGGTCAGACTATTATTAACCTATTACTTTTAACCATGATTTATATACAGTAGCACTCATACATTATGCAGCGCTTTTTAGAGAATATTTAATATTCACACCAGTCCTGCTCCAGTGGAGCTCATGGTTCTGCATTATCTTCCACACAACACAACTGCACAGTCCTCCGCTCTCCATTACAGACAGGCAACGCTCCTCCCACATCATTAGTACAGGCTGAATCTCCCATATCCAAATATTCCGAAATACGGAATATTTTTAGCATGACTGAGATACTAAAACATTTGTTTTCTGATGGTTCAATGCACACAAACTTTGTTTAAAAGAAAAAATTATTAAAAATGTTGAATAAAATAACCTTCAGGCTGTGTGTATAAGGTGTATATGAAACATAAATGAATTTCATGTATGTACACAAACTTTGTTTAAAGCACAAAATTATTAAAAATGTTGAATAAAATAACCTTCAGGCTGTGTGTATAAGGTGTATATGAAACATAAATGAATTTCATGTATGTACACAAACTTTGTTTGAGCCACAAAATTATTGAAAATATTGTATAAAATTACGTTCAGGCTGTGTGTATAAGTTGTATATAACACATAAATGCATCCTGTGTTTAGATTTAGGTCCCATTCCCAAGATATTTCATTCTGGTATGCAAATATTCCAAAATACAGAATATTACGATATCCAAAATAGCCCTGGTGCCAATAAGGGAGATTCAACCTGTATTGGCAAGTAGACCTTTGAATGACCACAAAGAAAGTATGGGGGCAATTCAATTCAGTGAGATGTTGAGTAGCTCCGGGAAGGAGTTCCCAGTGCTATTCAACTGACCATGCTGTAAACTCCCGACTAGAGCATTTTTGCTCGTACCCCCACCTGAGGTGCAACTAGAAATCCGACTAAGTAGTGCCACGATGCTGGTTTCCGGCTTAGCATGTATGCTAACAGCATCGTGGCCATCACTTTAGTCAGAGAGTGTTGGTTACCGAGACTAAACACCGGACAATTAGAAGTACATTTACTAAAATGAGAGTTTTTAGAAGTGAGTTTTAGAAGAGATGTTGCCCATACCAACCAATCAGATGCTGCTTAATATGTAACAAGCACCTTCTACAAGATAATAGCTAGAATCTGATTGGTTGCTATGGTAATAAGGCTGTAGCTAGTCAGACACGGACATGTCGTGGGCGTGTTGCGACCAGTGAATGCGTCTTTTTTTTTAGGATGCACTTTTCTTTTTGCAGATATTAGGCTTGATCCTGAGGTGGGAGTAACATTGATACTGCTTATCTGTATCTTATCCTTGGAACCAATCCCGTGTGGCGTGGTGGATACAGCTGGTGCTTGGAGTGATGGAGTCCATACTGAATTCACAGGGGATGCAGCAAACTTTTTAAAGGTGATCCGCTGGGCGTCTACCTCTGCTTGGTAGATTGGTTCCAAGGATAAGGTACAGATTAGCAGTATCAATGTGCTGCTTGTCTTTCACTTGATTAACAACTAGGGGATCATAAGTGTGGAGCTGGACTCCGCCACACACCTAAATCCTGCTGCCACTTGGCACCGACAAGGAGGAGGAAAAAGGTGACATACGAGTATATCACAGGCCTTTCTTTTACTGTGCACATACTGTTTTCCCTGTCACTATGTCTGCACTGTCTACCCTCCCTGTCCCCCTGTGTATATACAGTACTCCCTCCCACCCTGCCCCCATGTATATACAGTCCTCCCCTCCCTTTCCTCCTGTGTATATACAGTCCTCCCCTCCCTATCCCTCTGTGTATATACAGTCCTCCCTCCCTGCTCCCATGGATATACAGTCCTTCCCTCCCTATCCCTCTGTGTATATACAGTCCTCCCCTCCCTTTCCTCCTGTGTATATACAGTCCTCCCCTCCCTATCCCTCTGTGTATATACAGTCCTCCCTCCCTGCTCCCATGGATATACAGTCCTTCCCTCCCTATCCCTCTGTGTATATACAGTCCTCCCTCCCTGCTCCCATGTATATACAGTCCTCCCCTCCGTTTCCTCCTGTATATACAGTCCTCCCCTCCCTATCCCTCTGTGTATATACAGTCCTCCCCTCCCTGTCCCCCTGTGTATATACAGTCCTCCCCTCCCTATCCCTCTGTGTATATACAGTCCTCCCTTCCTGTCCCCCTATGTATATACAGTCCTCCCTTCCTGTCCCCCTATGTGTATACAGTCCTCCCTCCCTGTCCCCCTATGTATATACAGTCCTCCCCTCCTTGTCCCCCTATGTATATACAGTCCTCCCTTCCTGTCCCCCTATGTATATACAGTCCTCCCTCCCTGTCCCCCTATGTATATACAGTCCTCCCCTCCTTGTCCCCCTATGTATATACAGTCCTCCCCTCCCTGTCCCCCTATGTATATACAGTCCTCCCCTCCCTGTCCCCCTGTGTATATAGAGTCCTCCCCTCCCTATCCCTCTGTGTATATACAGTCCTCCCTCCCTGTCCCCCTGTGTATATACAGTCCTCCCCTCCCTATCCCTCTGTGTATATACAGTCCTTCCTCCCTGTCCCCCTGTGTATATATAGTCCTCCCCTCCCTGGCCCCCTGTGTATATACAGTCCTCCCTCCCTGCCCCCCTATGTATATACAGTCCTCCCTCCCTGCCCCCCTATGTATATACAGTCCTCCCTCCTTGTCCCCCTATGTATATACAGTCCTCCCCTCCCTGTCCCCCTATGTATATACAGACCTCCCATTCCTGTCCCCCTATGTACTGTATATACAGTCCCCCCCTCCCTGTTCCCCTATGTATATACAGTCCTCCCCTCCCTACCCCCCTGTGTATATACAGTCCTTCCCTTACTGTTCCTATGTGTGTACTGTCCTTCATACTATATAAAAATCTACTTTTATTGATAGGGGCCCCCACACGTTTGTTGCCCAGGGGCCCCCACAGACCTTAATCCGGCCCTGCTCTAATTAATGTACATCTGCACAAATATTAATGTATGTATATTGCTAGACCGCTAGCACCCATTTACCAATTGCTAGGCATTCGATCCATCTGCTATCAATTTTATTTGCAATTGTGTTACCATTCAGGCATCATGTTCATGAGCTATTCGCATGTACAGGTTGAGTCTCCCATATCCAAATATTCCAAAATACAGAATTATTTTGGCATGACTGAGATAATGAAACCTTTTGATTTTTGATGGTTCAATGTACACAAACTTTGTCTTAAGCACACATTATTAAAAATGTGTAAAATTAACTACAGGCTGTGTGTATAAGGTGTATATGAAACATAAATGAATTTCATTTCTGTACACAAACTTTGTTTTAGACACAAAATTATTGAAAATATTGTATAAAAGTACCTGCAGGCTGTGTGTATAAGGTGTATATAACACATAAATGCATTCTGTGTTTATATTTGAGTCCCATTCCCGAGATATTTCATTATTAAATGCAAATATTCCAAAATACGGAATATTCCGTTATCCGAAATACCCCTGGTCAGAAGCATTTTGGATATGGGAGACTCAACCTGTACATGTTTTTTACTCTATCAATATATTAAATTGATTTATTACTAATTAGAATACCAGTCTTGTGAGATGAATAACAGGTTATCATAATTAGACCATACAGATTAACATCGTATTCTTAGGACTGACTATCACCCAGAACACTTTAGGGGTGAGCGCAGTTATTTTGCATTATTGCATTTATACCTATAAGAATTAGTGGGCACTTCTTAATTACTTGTGGCACACCATGCCCCATTATCTCTGGTGCGCTAGATTCTTTTCATAATCTGCTTGTATATGTTTGGAATGTGCAGAGAGATTTACATTTGGGAGGGGCATCCAAATTGAAATCGAAATTGCTGTGTAAAAATAAAGCTAATACATGCAAAAGCAGCCAGTATTTACCCTGCATGCAAAACAATAAATGTATTTGCACCCCTGCAAAGTTATTTGCTCTTTTTTGCTCCTCAGAATCAGCCCTTAATGTTTTAATCTGTAATGATAAATAAGGCATCAGAACATTTATAACCACTCATATACAAAATTCAGAGTGACTAGAAAGTTGTCAATTCTGCCCAAATAACTATGGTTAAATGGACTGAGCTCTGGCGACCCTCAAAGCTTTCTAATGATCAATTGGAGAGATAAAAAATACACCACACCAAAGACTGTGTAGCACGGATCTTTCTCTGACTTTTAGAGGGGTATTCAATATGAAACGTTAACTTCACTGTCGAAGTTAACATTTCATATCGGAGTTTTTTTCTGCGTTAAGGTATGGTGTGCGCTCCCGCTTATCCCCGTATTCAATATAAAATGAAAGAAAACGGGAAACTCCGAAGTTGGATTTGCGTAAAGTTACGAATTTTTCCTTAAAATAATTGTAAGACCCCCTAAAGTTGTAAAAACATGGGGGAACACTATGGATACCCCCGTTTTAGCCTTTAATTGAAAGTCGGGGATTTAAATAGCCGCAGCAGGTGCTTTTTTCCCGACACTGAAGAAGTGTTGCAGAAGAGCACTTAGGTTATTTTTTTCGTTTTTTTAAGTGGTCCCATCAAATTTGGGGTACATGAAAATGGGTACTAGCATATTTTTATGTCCCTAAAGTCAGTTTCTAAAAATTCTGCATTTGTGCACCTGCCGCTATAATTCTATTATAGAAAACATCTGCCGCATACTTGCAGAATAGCCCTGAACCTATTTCCCTATTGTTTAACAATTTTTTCCCATTTTTTTTTTTACCCCAATTTTTAAATTAATTTTTTGGGGTGTCCCTATTTTTTTTTAACTTTTTTTGAGACAGTTCTTTTTTAAATGTCATTCCCAGGGGTGCAGGCTATTTTTTTTAAGCCTGCACCCCTAAACCCCAATTGTGCACTTTTTTTCGACACCTATTCAATGGTGAAAAGTTATCACCGGTTTCTATCAAAGACTTGTCAAAACTGCGATAAGTCTTTGAAATTGAATAGGGTGTAAAAGTAAAACCTGCGATAATGACGTCATACCTCCGATATTAACGCAAAAACGATGTTATCGCACCCATATTGAATACCCCTGTTTATCTTAACCAAGTAGTCATAATTATACTCTTTCAAATTGCTTAGGCAACACATCTGTTCAGAATACACGTTAAGCCATCAGCTATTCACAGAGAGAGGTCCATTATTCATTAACAGCAGAGTACCTTAAAATAAGTATTTGAATAAATACTTCTTATCGCATAACCTTTTGCGTACATGTTACATTTTACAAGCTTAAAGACAAAAATTATATTTAGAATTAAAATGTCTATTTAGAACAAGATGGTTTATATACTTATTATTTGACCAGCATCAGATTAGACCACAGGTTCTCAAACTCGGTCCTCAGGACCCCAAACAGTGCATGTTTTCCATGTCTCCTCACAGAATCGCAAGTGAAATAATTAGCTCCACCTGTGGATCTTTTAAAATGTGTTAGTGAGTAATGACTACACCTGTGCACCTGCTGGGTGACCTGGAAAAAGTTATCTGTGTGGGGTCCTGAGGACTCAGTTTGAGAACCTCTGAATTAAGCTGGCCATCCACTATACAATTTTCTGTCAGATATCTGTCAAATCTGGCTGGTTGGAATGAAAATGAAAAATGACAGTCGATCATATGGTTTTAAAAACACTGAAAAAAGGACAAACATTTTATTTCAAATTGGTTAAATTTGTGTGTTTTAATCAATTTGTCTGAACTACCATTTTTGGCTATTTTCCAGTGTTTGTGAGCAAATGGACAATTGTCATTTGCTCCCATACATTACCAGGTTTTCATTCCAACCAGCCAGATTGGACAGATATCTGACAGAAAATTGTATAGTGGATGGCCAGCTTTGAACCATTGAAGCATTAGTATGAAACACAGTCCAAACACCCGCCTCAGGTCTTATTGATTACTGGGAACAGCAAGGCCAATTTCTAACATTTCAGAAATTTATTAACCAGCTAAAACCATTAAGGCTAATTAGTTCATGCGCAAAAAAATTGCCTTCCTGGCTCAGAAGGTAAGACGGAAAGGGTCTGTCGGAATATAAGGGCACGTGCACATACAGTAGGTCTACCAAGCTCACCTCAATAGAGCAAATTGTAAGGAAAAATGAGTTGCAATAAGAAAACACGAGGACTGAACTCTTCTCAGAGAAGAGGCCTGAGGACACTGCCAGGTCATGTGTACAAACGTGCCCTTTTTGCACCACATTTTAAGCTAAAGGCGAAATAACTTAAGCTGAGTTTTTAAGATTGAAAGAAGAATTAGTATTACTAAAAGCAGATAGCGCCTCTGTAGCAAAGAGGTTACGGAGTTGCTTGGACGCAGTATGACAGAAATATATATACGGTAAGGAAGGGTAATGTTTCTTTGCAAAACATTAAAAGGCTGAACCTCAGATATAACCTGTATAAACTATATAATTTCCTACTGAAGGGAAATTCCAGGAGGTTGGTGGCAAGAAATGTACCTCATAGGGGCCCAGTGACTGCATCTGCTAATGCAGCCCCATTATCATAAACCAATTGAGTTATCAGAAAGCATAAATATAAATCTGAATAGTCAAGTCCACCTATACATGGCAAGGCTGACCCCTAAGAAACCATAGCCCCAATACAGTAAGCCAAGGAACAATTTGCTATCAAAACTACAGCATGAACTGGATTGTTGTTATGAAATACGTAATCCAGCTTAAGTGAAAAAAACATACATTTAAAAACAGATATGACTGTTTAAATTTGAGGAAACAGTGGACCAATGCTGCATATACAGTATAAGACAAAAAGCACAGATTCAACTGTATATATATATATATATATATATCTTGACTCCCAAAAAGAGGGAAAGTCTTGACAAGGATGTACAGTATCAGATACAGTATATTTCCAAGTTACGTTTGAGGCAGAGTAAAACAGATAACATCAAGAATGGTCCTACAAGTGGGCCAGCTCAGCCGAATCGATCGATCTATCATCTGCATAAAGAGATGGACTTCTCTGGCTTATCCACTCTGAAGCTGGACAGGAAGGGAGAAAATATGTGTGAGGATAGCAGCAGCACCATAATCGGGGAAGGTGGGCACTCTACACAGTTTCCAGAGACACAGAAAAGGCGGCAAAGCAACTACAAGGAGTTCATGCTAATTATTGTAAGGCATTTAGGCTCGCTTTATAAATCATCTTCAACCTTAATTTCCTAAGGATAGCCCACTGATCAAACATCTAGTGCTAGACCTATAATTATCATACTGCAAGGTTATTTCTATATACAACATTATAATAGAGATATCTTGTTACCTGCTCCAATCTAACACCATCCAGACCCCAGTTGCCCCCCATTATACATATTGTCCCACTGGCTCCTATAGTCACTTATAATCCCACCTGTAAGAATATACGCTCTCTCTGACAGAATTGCCGATCACGCTTGTTGATTTTGATATCATTTACTTAACCCGTTTAATGTATACATTGCTGGTTTTTGCTTTAAATGCCAGGTACTTTATTTTATTTGATATATATTATATGATTTTGTGTATTTGCCAACTATTGTATCTTCCATGTACATTACATTGGTTATGGTACGATTTCTGTATTATTTTTATTTGCTCTTTTCTGAATAAATATAAGTTTAAAAATAATAATAAAAATAATAATAAATAATAATAATAATATAAGCTCTCACGGCCAGGGTCCCCTACCTTACATCTCCTGTCTGTGATTTCTCCCTCTTCCTCACGTGTCCCTGTTATGCTGATTTGGTTCTATATTTATTTTAATTAAGCTGAATCTTTTTATCTTAAGTGTTATGTTCATGCCTGCCCTACATGTCATATGCAGAATTGTTCCGTTTGCCTTGTAATTTGGTAAAAATCACATCCATTCATTGTTATTCTGCCTATTTGCAATGGTCATATATGTCATATTATCATTTTGTCCCCACCTTACCTAATGTGTGGTATTAGAGTAATGTTTAGTACTGCGCCTTATAAATGATAGTAATTATAACAAACGTAGCATAAGAAGAGAGCTGCAAACTAAATTCCAAACTCTATGACAGCATAATATCAGGACTCTATGTGAAATCACTAGATTATTCTTCAGGGAAGCAGCAAACATGTCAGAGTGTGGAAAGTTTAAGCCGAAGATGGTGATGGAGAACAGAAAGGAAAGGCTGCTAATTGCAGGAGATGGAAGTGGTGTTTTATTTTGCACAAACATACGCTTGGTCTGAATTAATTAACCTTCACCCGTTCGAGTCACTTTGCAAAGCTGCAATGTGTATTTAAAGTGGCAGATGCAAGCCCTTCCAATGCCTGGGTCGTATTCCAGTGTATGCAGACAGCAGGAATGAGTCACTGTAAATGCAGAGAGACACACAGCATCTTTTACAGTGTGTGTAAACAGATACTCAGGAACATTAAACCTTCATTACCATCGCATAGACACTCAGCGTGAGACAAAGTGCCATATTCATCTTAACATTACCATTATACAAAGCACCATATCTAGTGCACAATACAATGCAACATTATGATAATATGTATTTAAGAAATTCTATATTTAGTTAGGCTAAGAAGCAAAAAATAAAAAGCCACATTAGAACAGATTTAAGAAAACACATCCTTGAACTGCTACACGAATGCTGCATGAAGGGGAATTATAATTTCATGCTATTAAAAACAGTCAAAGTAAAATTGCACCAGTTTCCACTAAGATGTTTTATCACACTGTGGTTTCCAAACTGCTTCCTTACTGGCTACAATCTATAGTCACTTATACTCCTTTTCCACTAGCTCCAATCACCCGGGTGTTTGCACGTGAGCACACAGCATCCCAGGTTATTCTGCTGTGTGAAACATTTCAACCCTGGTCACAAGAATGATTTAACACGTGTTCAACCCTGCTTGTGATGCAGTGTGAACAGGTAACCCAGGTTGATGTGACCCAGGTCCCGTTCTCTGCATAGGAAGAGCTGGCCCTTGGAGGTGAGACCATCTCCAAGTGTCGGCTCATCACGTGACGCCGATGGCGTCCTCGACCCAGGCATTAGTTGAAGGTCATGCCGCCTATCTGACAGGCAGGGGCGGGCGGGCCGGGGGAGGCAGGATGCCATCTGCCCCCGGGCCGGTATGATTTCAGTGTTATGGGGCCGGCAGTTACCTTATGCTCCATACATGTCTGATGCCCAGGACACATGCAGAGGATGATCCCCGGCCACTCAGTTTGTGTAACAAGGACAATCAGTGCAGCCGTCCTTGAAGCTCTTATAACAAACTAAGCAGGCGGGGAGCATCCTCTGCATGTCTCCTGTAGACCTCAGCGGGAGTTTGGGGCCGTTGTTTTATTTTATTTTTCTTAAGCATGTGCCCTGGCCAGCGCAGATTGGGAGCCACCCCTCAGCCAACTAGAGAGAGAGAGCTGTAGGGAGGCCTCCAGTCCTCGCTCTTCAGCTCTGCCTCTGACGGTGGCTGGCTGCATGCCTGGCCTGGCTGGGCATAACAGAGGGCCTGATTCAGAGTCGCTTGCTCTGACAGAGCGCTTGCTCTGAATCAGGGCCGTGCTTTTTTATTTTGGAGCGGCCTCTTGGCCGCTCGCATAGCTGTGGGTGACCACCCACAGCTATAGCGAGCGGCCATGATGATGGTCACGATCGTCAAGACCATCGCGACCATCGGGCTTGCGACGAGACCCTTGTGGTAGGGTCTCGTTCATCGCAAGCCCCAGAGAGCTTTCGGCTCTAACAGAGCCGGAAGCTCTCCATTGACATCACTTGTGATGTCAGTTGAGCCACCCCCAAACGCCTCCATTTGGGCAGCCACCCCCCCCCCCCCCCCGGCCCGCCCACCAAAGGAGGCGAGCTGTCACTCAACATCAACAGCTCGCCCTCTTTGGTGTGAGACCCGGAGCGACGGATTGCCCGTCACTAGCCGGGTCTTGCGCATGCACTGTGGGCCACCATCGACCCGGTTGCGAGCGCTCAGCGTTTGCGACCGGGTCTGAATCAGGCCCAGAGTCTCTTCTCTTCCAACCAAGCCGACCTGACACCTTACCCGCACACCCCCCTTCCCCTTGGCCGTGACCCCAGCTCCTATAGAAAAGTCTCCACAAACACTGGCCAAAAAGTGAGGCAGCTACCTCTTCCTGATCTCAGCAGCAGCCGCAGCAGGGAGATGGAGACTAAGCAGGGGCTGCTCAGGAGGCAGCTGTCAATGTGTGTGGTGCTGGAGAGTGTGTGCGGGACCAGGCATGCCATCTACTGTAATAGCAGCAAACCCAGGTCAGTGCAACCATCCCCCGAGCCCAGTGCCCCCCCATATCACCGACCCCCACCCAGTGTCTTCCCCTTATCCAGCCCATCTATAAGTAATCCCCCAAATTCCATCTAACCAGCCCAGTGTCTCCCCCCTTCCCAACCAGCGCACTGCCCCATCTCACCTAGAACCCCTAGCTATTCCAGTCACAGTGTCCCCCCTTCTCCAGCCGAGTGTCCCCCCCATCGCACTGTCACTCATCCAGCCCAGTATCACCCTCATAAATCACTCCCTCACAGTTTTTACCCCCTCATCCAGCTGACTATCTCCCTAACAGGGAACACTGCAGCCACCACTTATTACCCTCCCACCATCATTAGGGCAGCCCCCTCCCCAGACACCCCAGGTTCCCCCCTATCCATCTGCTCTGCATCCCCTCCCTCCTGCGCCTTTTGTTACATAGGCAGTGTTTTCTCCGAGAGGCAGAATCCCATCCTGCTGTTTGTTTACAAAGGAGAGTGCCGCTGGTCTAAATGATTGTATGTATGTATGTAAGAATGTGTGCATGAATATATATTATTCATATACGAATATATAGATAGATAGCCCAGTGGATGGCACTCCAGGTCTATGAATCACTTCATACAAAAGACAGGCTGAGCCATTATGATTGCCAACGTTTCAACGTTGTCTTGATAGAAGCGTTGAATCGCTGAAACATTGGCAGTCATACTGGTTCAGCCTTTCTTTTGTATGAAGTGATCCATAGACCTGGAGTGCCATCCACTCGGCTAACTGTATTGATTTATTCAGGCAAGGCACCCAGGCGCACTGCCGGACCCTTTGGCATTATATATAGACGGGACTCCAATCCATTCAATAAAATTTCACTAGGTCATTTTCTTAATGCCAGCGTTTCAATCTCCTTTATTGGAGATCTTCCTCAGGGACCCTAAATAATAAATGAATAAACAAAGGAGATTCAAACCGAGGCAAGGTACTTTCTTTACACATGTTTTGGTGGAGTGCCAGTCCCTGCATTTATATATATATATATTCACAGGTTGATTGTTTTTTTTTTGGAGAAAGCCGGGCCCATTGCTTGTGTTGCCCCCCAGGCTGAAAGTTGCCAGCCAGCCCCTGCTGACAGGGGTCTCAGCCGGGATGGGCGCATGAACATATCCTGGGTGTGACCCGGCAATCTAGTGGAAAAGGAGTATTATTCAGGTGTGGTTCTCTAGCCTTCTCCTCTAATTCAGTAATGAGATTGAGTAGTATTTTATTACACAACTGTAATACAGTAACTGTATTGAGTCTTGGCTAGCATAAAGCTGGGAATTGTTTCTCTTTTTTTTTATCTTCTCTTTCAGTATAAAGCAGAACACCAAAAACAATCTAGTCCATATACAGTATCTTACATGAAGCTAATAAGCCCTGATACCCGGACTTTCCAATGCTGCTCTTTAAGAAAATAGAATGAGTGTTCCATTGCCTTCGGTAAAGACTGATGAAGCCATAAAGCATATATTTGGTACACTTTCCTAAGCTGATCTGATATACAACAGAGAGATACAATTGTGACGCACAGCATTACTTTTGTAGGAATCCTATCTGTACCCCATACAGAGCATTTATATACAACATTGCACCGTTACAAGTACAGGTTGAGTCTCCCATATCCAAAATGCTTGGGACCAGGGGTAGTTTGGATATCAGAATATTCCGTATTTTTGCATACCATAATGATATATCTTGGGAATGGGACCCAAATCTAAGCAGAGCATGCATTTATGTTTTATATACACCTTTTACACCCAGCCTGCAGGTAATTTTATACAATATTGTGGCTCAAACATACATGTACATACATGAAATTAATTTATATTTCATATAAACCTTATACACAGAGCCTGAAGGTAATTTTACACAATATTTTTAATAATTTAGTGCCTTAAACAAAGTTTGTGTACACAATCATCAAAAAGCAAATGTGTCACTATCTCAGTCATGCTAAAAAATAATCTGCATTTCGGAATATTATGTATTTCTGAATTTTTGGATATGGGAGACTCAACCTGTACAACACAAAATTACCAAGTCATCCCCTTAATTAGATTATACCAGTTCTGTGGCTAAGTGAAAGACTGGATGCACTCAGACTCTGATGCAGACTGGATGTACTCAGACACACAACTTGTGTTGTAGAAGTGTATTAGTAGTGAATAAAATGAATTGGCATCCATACTGCTACATACAGAAGTATATACTTTGCTCTTTATCTTGTCTGATTACTATATACAATTTATATATAGTTACATTAGAGGCTTTAAAGAACAGAAAAACATGTTTGAAAACAATTTAAAAATAGAAAAAAAGAAATGTGTTATTTAGCTTTAGGCTATAAATCAACATTATATACATTTATTGTTCTGAGACTCAGTAATTACAAAGCTGCAGACCAACAGTCTCCATCCTCTGAACATATCTGCCCAGATGTTTAATGTAGAGCTACAAATAAGGAGAAGAGGGACTCAAATAGCTAAATGGCACTCACATTGATTTAACAGAAAAATGTATCAAAAATTACCTTGCAGAATACTAATACATATCCCCCAGGGAATATGAATATGTGCATTTCACATGGAAACAGAAATAAAACATACATAGTTAAGTAACAACCATCTGCATATATATACAACTTCATAACAGCATATATGGCAATGGAATATCCTTAAAGCATAAACAGGTGTGTGGTACATGAGCTGTAGTATAGTTAAAAAGCGCCTTGTGATAGTATCACTCCCCGCTCCCCCCAGGTGACACACTCTAGGTCTGAAAGGGTTAATGACACTCTGACACTTTATATGCCAGTCACAGAATTCCTATATATATCCCAAAGATCATTACATCACATATCTAACTCAGTGCTGCCACAAGACAATGTAGTTTAGAACAAACATAGAATTGATTTTCCAGCCTCAGGTAATTCACACAGGATGAATGGTACCAAAGACTGGGTTGTCATCAATTGTTAGGATGACATGTTTCTTACCACTCTTGCTTAAGGGATTCATGGGGGGCACTTGTAGCCCTGATGAATGCAAGAAGGGAGACATGTCGGGGCTTAGAAGTACAGCCTGATGACAAGTAACAGCCTTGATGAATTTTAGCTTAGCAATGTTATTGTATTATTCATGTATTAGTATGTCCTGTGACATGTGCGGTTCAATAAATCGATTTATATGACATCATTGTGATCAAAATTCAGCTATTTGAATTATTTGAATCTTTGCTTTTATCCTAGAGTGAAGTACTTAATTATTTATCTACTTAAAGCAGCGCCCATATATAGTAATTGCAATAATCTTTATTCTTATCTGTATAGCCCGGGGTGCTTAAATGAGGGGGAAAGGGGGAAGGAAATAGCTGGGCCTGGGACTCTATAAGGGCCTGGTACTGCAATAGAGGCATAACACGAAAGTAACATAGAAACCTGCACCACAATGGGGCATAGACCTGCCACCCAGTACCTGGGCCTGCCCAATATCTCAGCAGCTCTGTTTATATCCACCATAGAATATTCAAAGGAGTGGGTACTAAAACTGCTGTCCCTGGACTGGATTACCAAGGACACTTATCCAATCTTACATGGCAGTCATCACTGTCATTTAAAAATTAAGCTACGCTAGGGGAAGGTTTCCCACCATTCTGCTAATGAACTTGAAAATCACAATGATACAATCAAATAATCTGGTTTCAGAACATCAGACACACTACCATAAAAAGAAAACGTTTGGCACCAAGTTTTTTGCATATTCTAAACTCTTATATTTTTATTTCTTATATTCTGTTGATATATTTTATATTTCACTTGCATGATATCCCCATGATCATTTAATCATTTGAAACATGCATGCATATGCAACAGTTTGTTGATACACATATTTAGCACAATAGAAACAGGAACACAATGGGCCAAATGTAATAGGGTGAGAGTTTAGAAAAGTGAGAGTTTCTGACACTTTTTAAACTTTGTAAATGTAATAGAGTCCGAAAACAAAGTAACAGAGCGAACTTGCATGTTTTTTTAGACTTAGAAAACTCTCCTGCTTTAAAATCTCATTCAGATGTTTTCCCATTTTGAAGATAAAACTCAACTAATGTGAGAGTTTACTGCTAAACTCTCACATTTTCTAAACTCTCACCCTATTACATTTGCCCCAATATCTTTTATGTAGAAGATTTCAGTTACTCCACGCACTAGCCAGTAACACACCCACTCTACAGATGATTGGTTGAATCACAGTTTATCAACCAGACCACATCTGCATACACCCATTCTTGAAGAAGGCCCTATTGGCCTAAACGCGTCACATGACCTTGCCTCACACGCAATACAGGAACATCAGAGAGACTAGTGCACAGCCTCATGCTGCCGCTACCTACTTTCCACTCAGGATCCAGCACCCGGCAAACCTGCACATCCGGGTTGCACACATCGCAGAAGCCAGAGGGTAGAGCATCCGGTCTGGTCATTGCGGCTGGACTCACAAGCTGTGATAAGGGTACATCATCACACCGCTCCCCCGCTCAGACACCACAAGGTCAGAGGAGATCACACGGCTACTGAAGACGTCCAGCGGTAAGCCACACACGCGGGACGCTGCGGCTGCACACTGTCAAACAGGACACATTGCACATGACAGTGTAGGGACACATATGTACTTACACACATACGGAGAGGCACCTTATACAATAAGGTAATCCTCACATCCCCAGATGACCACACACCAGTCTTTATTGCAAGACATAAGGTAACGTATTTATTTACGGAAGGTAACCCCCTCAAAGGGCACACCTACTACCCGGACATCTAATTGACTTATCTACATTGGAATATGTTTATATATCTAGTTGCTACACCACAGGTGCCCCAGAGGCGACGTAGTGTATTCTGCCTTCGGATAGAGGCACCCTAAAGGACCCTTCTAACCATCCTAGCAACCAATCCCATTTCTGGGGATTTTACACAGATTGAATGATTATACTGGAGCACTGTGCCTACCAGAGGAATAAAGCATCACATTCTACAACCATATTTCTCTTTGTTCTTGTTTTATCATTTTCACAACAATATAC
The DNA here is from genome assembly GCA_031769625.1 of Taudactylus pleione. Lineage (NCBI taxonomy): Eukaryota > Metazoa > Chordata > Amphibia > Anura > Myobatrachidae > Taudactylus > Taudactylus pleione. Next base: position 8,098,271 of record JAUIMM010000249.1, read on the forward strand.
TCACTCCATTATACTCCTTATATATAGGTGAGCGCTTAGTACACCATTTCCTTCTATGTAATAAAGCAATTAACTACTCTTACAGAATTTACTTAATGGACAACTCTATTTTAGGTTCCAACGGTGATGATCCTGGACCCCCATGGATTGTGTTATTTGAGGAAGGGGATGGTATGGAAAGTTAAGTAAGGATTGAGGGCCTGATTCAGACCCGCTCGCAAGCGGGTCGATGGTGGCCCAGTGCGCACTGCGCGTGCCCCGGAGCGAGCGCAAAAAGCACTCGCTCTGTGGCTCACTACAAAAGGGGCGGCTGTCAATGTTGATCGACAGCTCGCCCCCTTTTGTAGGCATGGGAGAGCTTCCGGCTCTATTAGAGCCAGAAGCTCTCTGGGGCTTGCGGTCACGAGACCCTACCACAAGGGTCTCGTCGCAAGCCCGATGGTCAAGACCATCGCGACAATCATCCTGGCCGCTCGCAATAGCTGTGGGTGGTCACCACAGCTATGCAAGCGGCCAGGAGGCCGCTCCAAAAAAAAACAAAAACGCCCTTATTCAGAGCGAGCGCTCTTCCAGAGCGTCCGCCTCTGAATCAGGGCCTGAGTTCATGCACATAATGAATCCAAAACACACACATTTTATATACATATATATATATATATATATATATATATATATATTAGGGATGTGCAGGCTCGGATAGGTTCGAGTTTGCACGTGGAGTTCGGATTTTTCCCTCCAAAAAAACGGAACTCAGAAAGAGGCAAAACGTCATCTTACATGGACGAACATCATCATTCCTGGACTTTTGTCCTCAGTATATATATATACACACACACACATATATATATATATATATATATATACACATATTTGGATATTGCAGGTATTATTTCCCAATTGACCTGCTTTCATTGGTGCTAGAAGTTAAACCATTACAACAGATGGATGAGTGCTTGAAGTATTGTCACTACTAGGCGGTATGTACTATGAACATGTACTACAGCAGTGCTTACAGAATGGGACAATTTGGTTTATACAGTAGCTAGATAGAGAGAACACACATCAGAAACATTGATATCTGCACACCACACAGGGATACTCAGCATCACTGCATACTCCTGTATATTTAATCACAGTCAAAGATTTAACCAACATTTATCAAGCTGGTGAAATAACAAACATCAGGGACTTGTTCTCTCTAGAATTAAAGTGTCCTGTAACACTAGAGAGCAAACAGAAATACCACATTTAATCTTCACTGCTCATAAATAATTATGCATACCGAGGGAAATTAAGTCAGCTTGCAAAACAAGGCCTGCTAACTTATTTGCCTTTTTTTTATCGTTATTATTTTGCCTGGGTAATGTGGTTGCAGCTGTTAGCTCAATGCAAAGAAAATACATTAACATCTCCATTGCCAAGGCAAATCCATAAAATAGATTACTGCGAAGACATTTTAATATGGGATATTATAGGTCACATGTGAGTCTTTCCCCTCTGTCCTTATATGGACTTTAAACAATTTTCTAAATGATTTAGCCATCAGGTTGGATATCCCCGTTGGATATCCCCTTTTGCAATTAATGATTATATTAAAAGATATTCATGATCATACAAAGGCCCATGTTTGCATGGTATCTAATAAACGGCATGGACTAAATGGACAAAGTAGATCTTTTCTTCTGCCGAGCAAGATTAGTGAAATGAGACGAAAAGGTGGAGAGAACGTGTTATTAGGGATGATTCTTTCTGTGCTGAGGAGACCACCGCCATTTATAATCAGCAAGTGTAGTTTAGATTTGCACCAGGTCAAACCTTGTAGTCATCGTGTCTCATCCGATATGTTTAATGGGATGCCTCTTGTTCCTCTATGTTGCTCTTTGGCAGAGAAGTGAACTCTGAACAATGTAATGAAGAGTTTCACAAAAACCCAATTTCCACATTTAATAAAGACAGTTCCAATGTAATCACTATTATGATTAATATAGGCCATACATAAGGCTCTGGGGGGGCTTGTGCAGGAGGCAGATGAACTCCTGGTTTGACCCATTTTTTATATCTTGGTCCGGCTGCCGGGACCTGAAGGGCTAAAGGACGTAGGACGGCCATTTATATAACACAAGTACAGCCTTTTGCTGAGCACTTGACGACCCAGCCCCCTGGCTTCCTCTATTGATCCTCCTCCCAGCTTCTATTTTGGCCCTACCCCCGGGCTTCGACTATTGGTCCTCCTCACTTGGTTCTTCTATTGGCCATCCCTCACTGCCTACTTCTATTGGCATCCACTGGCTCTCCACCCCAGCTTAATGTATTGACTTCACCCTCTGGTGTCTTCTATTGGCCATAGTCCCAATGTCTTCTATTAACTGTCCTATGCACCGCACAATCCCTAAAGCCGATTGTTCTATGGCAGAACTGATATCCTGAGGTAGCAGCTTATACTGAACCTGTGTTTATAAAGTGTAAACAGACACTGTGGTCATGTCACACAGCTGCTGCATCTTTGCATGCAGTGGCTGTGTGATAATATGCTAATGCAGCAGGAGGAGTCTTGTGTAAATAGTAATCTCATGACGCCTTCTCTGATCTGCTGCAATGTCTGAGGACGCAGCATCGGATCATCTGTGTGAACATTGGCCAAAACTTCAGTCCATAAAGTAAATTTCCTTGATGGAGATAAGTAGATGTAGGTAAGACTGACGCATTTCGCCAGTGGTAGGATTCTTCAAGGGTGACTTTTTGAGCTGAACTTTTGCATCTCAAAAGGAGACATCCTACTGTACTGCACTTTTGCCCTCAGATTTTGGTTCACAGATAAGCTATTTATTGCTGAAATAAATGTTCCTATATATTTAAATGTACATACTATGCTATGGAGATATCTTTTATTTATATATGAGGCTGCATGCAGACATCTGATGAAGCAGAAGCTTTTCCATTCATAAGTGACAAAGTATTCTCTTCTGGGAGGAGTGCCAAACCTGAAAAGTTAAAATCCTGCAGATAAGCTTTTGAACAAGTGTATATTTGGTACGCATATCATCATCATATGATTTTCAACCATTTCATTATTACTGTGACATATTACATTATCAGGTGCTTGTTCTGTCTCCATTTGTATCTACACATTCTGCTGACCCACCCATTGGCTTACTAAAGAACTGAACTCCCATCCTCCTATAGTAGTGAGAAAGTGTGACAGAACCCTCACTAACTATTGGGGTTCTATACAGATATTATATATTTCCCGAATTGTCTGTATTGATTGTGTAAAACAGGGATGGGGAACCGAGGGCCGTAATAAGGCTCCCAAAATCATTTTGTCAGGCCCTCAGAGCTTTTTTCTTATAGCCTTATCTGGCTTACAGGGTGCTTAGAATGTCACCCTGCAGCCAGAATCTATGCAGCAGTGCTGCCAGGAGCATCCTTAGGAAGCTTCAGACGGTCACACCTCTGCCCTTACAGCTCCCCAGAGCATCTTCAGGATGCCCTGGGCATTGCTGTAATCACTAGCAATTGTGGCCCCGCCCTGTGTGACATCACACTGAGGGGGCGTGGCCTGCACCGGGCCCGCAAATAATGTTATATATATCAAAATGGCCCTCGGCAGAAAAAAAGTTTCCACACCCCTGGTATAGAAGTATAAAAGAGCAGCACCATCACTCTTCTATTTGTTGTATAATAACAAAGTATATTTAATTATATTTTGGCTTCCAATTGATTGATGGATTATCAGAAGTAGCACTCTCTATAGGTACATATGAGATATTATCACAGAGAAAATTTTTTATGATCTGAATCAGTGCTCGAAGTGGGAATTTAGAGGTGGGGGTATGGAATTTTGAATCAACCCCCCCATAATAAATAGGTCATCCATTAGTGATAACCAAAATCAGTAAGCAGGCTGATAGGTGGTAAATAAAATCTTAAGTCAGTCACAAAACATTTATACACAGAAAGGATCAATGGTACTCTCTCCATTCTGGATTTAAATATGTATCAAAGATCAATTTGCATATCTGTAACTTCCCCTATAGAGATGCAGCACAGTATGGATATGGGCTTTTCCTAAACTGCAGTCACAGGGCACTATGTAACATCAGTAGCATCCACTACACAACTTAATTGACCTGCTAATTATTGTGTCAATATTAAGGACTCATATGCTATATGGTCCAACTCAAGAGCATGTGATAGCAGTTGGGCATGTGTCAGCCAGAGTGGTAACCCGTGTACTGCATACATACTCACCCTGCCTTGTAATGTCCCTGCTGCCTTGGTCATTATGGGGGAAGATTGGGCACACTGCTGTGAGCTGCACGCTGACACCGGCTGCTCAGTACTCGAAGTAGCACTCGTGAATGAGTTACAGCCGAGTGCAGTGGAGAGACAGGGCGGCATTTTAAATCTGCGCGGGCCGCAAGCCAATGAGAAGCTTGGCAGCTTCTCATTGGTTTGTGTTCCGTGAGTCAATCATGCCAGTGCTAACTGTAGTCATCATCCCTCCTGCAGTGTACCTCCAGTCTCCATCCCTCCCAGAGCAGCAGCCAATGAGATATGTCCCCAGCGGAACGCATCTCCACGCACTGCCGTTGCTGTTCCAGCGCTGGGATCCCATACGCGATCCCAGCGCTGGTACAATCTCTAATGTGGCAAAACTAAGTGGCGGCGGGAAGTGGCGGTATGTCATACCGCCGTATACCGCCCCACTTCGAGCACTGATCTGAATAAGAATCAACCAGTACAGTAGAGCGCTCACTTTTTACCATTGACTGTCAAGATCACACAACTCTTTCTTCCCCGCCATGTTAACAATAGATGGTTTCTGCAGCTGACTTCCCCACCCATCCTTTATGCATCTGTCATCTCTGTCTCTCTATCTCCTTTATTTTTGTTCATTTGTCTCCAATTTCGTATGTTTACCTGTCTCCAAATGTCTGCTGCTGCTTCCCTTCTTGTATCTGTGTGCATCTGTAGCTCTCATTTCTTATTTCTGTATGTCTGTTCATTTCTTTGCCCACATTGGTGCCCTTATCACTGTCTTCACTGTTCTATGTTTACAAATGTCTCCCCATGTGTTTTGCAGTCTGCCCCCTCTGAACTGTGTGTTGGGCTGTATAGGCAGAAGCATGTAATAGCGCAGCCTGAGTTAGAATAGAAACCATAAGGTCTATTCCCGCATCGGAGACTGACATCTTGTCTTAGCCAGCCCAGGAGAGAACAAATAGAAGACAGATGAGAGAGAAGAGACAGAGAGGAAATATAGGAACTTTTATGTAAGCCTTCTGTGTATAATATATATGTAAAGAACTGGTGAGCTCAGTAAAGTGCCTTCTTTTTTGTAAATAAAATAATTTACACAGTACTGCATAAAATAAAGCATTGTTTAAATGCTTCTGTTCTGGTAACGCCATATAAGCCATACTTGCCAACTCTCCCTCATTGTCAGGGAGACTACCTGAAATAGAAGCAATCTCCCTGACTCTCTGAAGAGTCTACCAATCTCCCTCATGTTACCATACCCCCTTATGACACTGTTATATAAAAGAAAAAACAGAGATATATACATTCAAATGGGATCATTAGTATAATTTCCTTGCTTTTGTTATAAGGCACATTGGGGTAGATGTATTATAGCGGCACTTACCGTGCCGCTATAACGCTTCCTGCTTCGCCTCTTTACCGAGGCGAAGCAGGAAGCACTACCGATGAGATGTATAAACATCTCATCGGCCGGAGAGGTGGAGCGTTAACCCCCCCTCCGGCGCTACCCACTAGAGATGGCAGCGCATCAGCCTAGTGCTGATGCGCTGTGTCTCTTCCCGGCCGGCTCCACTGAGCATGCGCGGGATCTCGCAAGTATCGCAAGATCCCCACGTTGAGCCTGGAGCCGGCAGCCACCGCAGGAGGGACAGCGCTGTCCCTGCTGTGGGGATAGGCTAGCACCAGGCTGTGGCTGTCGCTAACGACAGCTACAGTCGGCCGAACGGTCAGACGTTATGACCGTTCGTACATAGCCCAGGCTATCGACGCTGCTATCTTGTAGATAGCAGCGTCGATAATGACGGGGGCGCATAGCGCCCCTGTCAATTACCGCCCAGACCCCCGATCATACATCGGGGAGAAGCGGTATCAGCGCACATAACGTGCGCCGATACCACTTCTGGGCTTCGTACATCTACCCCAATGATCCCTATGGTTACATGTATTTTCTGAGAAGTATCAGTGTTTTCTCATCAACAAATAGATCTTACTAACTGCTTTGGGGCTCATTTACATTTGGATGTAAGTCAGTTTATGACTCGCCTCTCAGATGTAGCAGTACACGCCCACTTTACCGCCGCGCTCATAGGTGCTGCTTTCACAATCTCCCTGAAATGCTTTTTCAAAAGTAGGCAAGTATGATATAAGGTGTTAGCAAAAATGGGAGTACCATAATGGTTCTTGGTATATAAGGCTAGCATGAGAGGTAATAAATAGTAAAAAAGGGAAAATAAGTATTTTTCGAATGCTAAATACCTGTTTTCTCTGCCAAAATGGCTTATTGCATTTTAATATATCAGCCCATGTTCTATATCTAAAGTCACCTTTTAAAGATGGGCCACTGCTTTGCCTCCAGCATTGAAACGTTGGTAACTTCAAACTGCTGCATGTGTCGTCTTCTGACTGCCGCCTCCCATTTGGTTCATACATATAAATATATTTTGGCCCAGGACATTACTTCATAGTTGAATAGCTATATAGCTATATATATATATATATATATATATATATATATATACACCTTTAGGTTTTCTTTAGAAAAGGACTTATTTTTCAAAAATCCGAAGGTTGCAACTAAAATATATTTTTCTTGTACGAGATATATAGACGACCTGTTTTTAATTTGGTCAGGCACTGAATGTTCATTTTTGGACACCATGGAGGAAATCAATGCACAAAATGAGAACATAAAATTCACCTAGAACATAAACAAAAATTCAGTTCATTTTTTGGATGTACAAATTTTTCTGTCTGATAATCAAATACATACAACAGTATTTCACAAACCAACAGGCCACAATATGGTGCTGCATGCTGATAGTTTTAATCACTCACCACTCAGGAGAGGCCTCCCATTCTCCGAAATGCTAAGGATACATCGCATATCAGATGATATCACAGAAACCACCAAGCAACTGGATCATTTGATTGATAAATTTGTTGAGAGGGGGTATAACCCCAAGGAGTTACAGAAGATCAAACTCAAGGTGCGAGCTATTCCCAGAAAGGACACCTTTGTTTCCAGAGCTAAGAAAGACATGTCTAAAACCGTAGTATGGGTTAAGGACTATAATAATACAACACGTTCTGTAATGAAGTCTGCAAAGCAGCTTTGGCCACTAGCAGGGGCGCCGAGAGGGGGGGGGGGAGCGGGTACAGATTACCGGGGCCCGGGCTTCCTGAGGGGCCCAGCACCGCTCCCCCTCCCTCACAGCAGCCCAGCACACAGCGTGTGCTGAGCTGCAGTGGAGACTGCTCGTGGCTGCTGATCAGCAGCCATAGCAGTCTCCTATGCCTGTGGGGGGGAGCGATCACACTGATCGCGCCCCCCGGCTTTGAGCAGGGCTGAGGGGGCCCAGAGCGCCCCCCTCCCCAGTGCGCAGCGCATCTTTTTTTGGGGGGAAGGGGGCGTGGCCACGCCCCCCCCAGCGATTAGGCCATGCCCCCTATTACCCGGGCCCGCCGCAGCTCTCAGCGGGCCTGGCCACTAGTAAATTCGGACAAAGATCTCCTGTTGTTAAGAGACTCTAAATTGTTACCCTGTTACCGCCGTGGAAAACACATTGGTGACTGGGTAGTCCACAAGGACATATCCAGTCGCACTAGCAGTGAAGGCTTACACATTCTTTCTCAGAAAAAAGGTTGTTTTAAGTGCTTAGGATGCACCACTTGCGGATATATGGAAACCGGAGATTCCTTTGTGCATCCGCACTCAGGAAGAAAATTCAAAATCAATTACACCCTGACCTGTACAAGCAGTTACTTCATATACTACATCAGATGCCATGTGGACATCTGTATGTAGGGAACATCTCTCGTAAATTCAAGGAGAGAATGGCGCTCGACCGATCGGCAATCAGACAGGCGATTAAGAGTTAAGGTGCCCATCCATTTGCAGATAATACTGAGCGATTGCACGACATCGTGGCCGTGCAGTCGCTCAGTTATCGGCTGCAAATCGGGCATTTAAATGTCTAAAACGACCAGCGAGGCACGCGCCCGCTGGTCGTTTCTAACATCTATCATCGCCCGAACATGACGGTCAACCTGACAACCGTCGTCAGGTTGCCCATGTTCAGGGATGATTGATGTGCACACACTGAACGTCTGAACATTCAGTGTAGGCACTTCACCCCTAGGGAGATGACGGCGCGATTACGATGTCGTAATCGTGCCGTCGGTTCTGCATCTACAAGTGGATGGGAGCCTTATGGATGTTGACCAACCGGTGACTCACCATTTCAAAAGTTTCAAACATAATCTATCCGCCTTGAAGTATAAAATCATTGACTTTTTCCTCCCAAGTCTGAGGGTTGGAGACAGAGGGCCTAATTCAGACCTGCTCGCAGGCACTGTGCGTTCGCAAGCGGGTCGAGGTTGCCCAAGTGCGCATGCGCACGACGGAGGCGGCTCTGTCGTGTGCATGCGCGAGACCCGAATAACGACGGCCAAGCCGTCGTTATGGGTCTCGCACCAAAGGGGGCGTGCTGTCGATGGTGATTGACAGCACGCCCCCTTTGGTGGGCGTGCCGGGGCGTGGCTGCCAAGACGGAGGCGTTCCCATAGGAACGCCTACCGTCTGGGGCCGGCCCCACTGACATCACTAGTGATGTCAGTGGGAGTGCTTTTGGCTCTGATAGAGCCAAAAGCACTCCAGGGCTTGCGGCAGCGAGACCCTACCGCAGGGTCACGTCGCAAGCCCAATGGTCGCAATGGTCTTGACCATCGTGACCATCATTTTGGCCGCTCGCTATAGCTGTGGGTGGTCACCTACAGCTATGCGAGCGGCCAGGAGGCCGCTCCAAAAACTAGGAGGGACGGCACTGATTCAGAGCGAGCGCTCTGTCAGAGCGTCCGGCTCTGAATCAGGGCCAGAGACCGAATGCTTCTGCAACTAGAAGCACACTGGACTTTTAAGTTAGATACGGTCCAACCTTATGGATCAAATTAAAATTTGCCATTTGCTTGTTTGTTTGTTTTTTAACTGATATGATACAGTACACTAGGACTGTCAGAACGCATTATTGCTATGGACTTTGATGTTTACCAATATTACATTTACTAGATAGGACTTGCAGGTTAGCTTTGACTATAACAGTTTTTTGATATTTGGGTAATGCATACCTCCCAACATGACCCTCTCCAGGAGGGACACAATGCTCTGGTCCTGGACTTCCCTGGTAAGTTATGATTGGTGGCAGCTCCAGAGGTGGGGCTGCAGCACAGTCCAAAATTCAAATAGGGGAGTCACACCAACTGCCAGTGAGTCCCAGCCAGTGATGTTTGGCAGCATCTGAAATGACAGTTGGTGTTTCTCCCCTATTTGGATTTTGAACTGCACTGCAGCCTCACCTCTTACCAGGGAAGTCCAGGACCAGAGCTGATTCAGAGCCGTTCACAAAAAACGAGTGCTCACTCTGAATCAGGGCTGCCGTTTTTTAAAAAAAAAACGGCCTCCTGGTCGCTTGCTAAGCTGTGGATGACCACCCACAGCTTTTGCAAGCGGCCAGGTGATGGTCGCGATCATCAGGCTTGCGACGAGATCCTTGTGGTAGGGTCTCGTCTGCCGCAAGCCGCAGTGAGCTTCCGGCTCTAATAGAACCTGAAACTCACTACTGACATCACTCGTGATGTCAGTAGGGCCGCCCTCAAATGGCAGACGTCCCTTCAGGAACGCCTCAGTTTGACCAGCCACCCCCCCTCCCCGCCTACTAAATGGGGCGAGCTGTCTATCAGCATCAACAGCCGCCCCGTTTGTAGCGAGCCCTGGAGCGAGTGAATTTCTCACTCGCTCTGGGGCTCGCGCGTGCGCACTGCCCGGCCATCGACCCGCTTGCGAGCGCATAGCGCGTGTGAGCAGGTCTGAATCAGGCCCTGTGTCCCTTCTGGAGAGGGTCATGTTGGGAGGTACGGGTAATGTATTGTTTTATTGGTAATGGGTTTGCATGGTTAAACGTTTTCAGCATCTGTTTCCATAGCAACCGCCAGGGCCGGCTTGAGGCATGTTCGACCAGTGCGGTCGAACAGGGGCGCCACCCCATAGAGGGCGCACCCCTCCCAGCCATTCCCGATTTCAGCGGGACAGTCACGTTTTTCGGGCACTGTCCCGCTGGTCAGGATGTTGTGCACCTTACTGCTGCAGCTGTACGTCAGTGCTGGAAACAAAAATGTATGCCGCGTACATACATGCTGCTCTCCCCCAGCCTGACGTTAAACAGCGTAATTTAGGGGGCATGGCCCATGTTTATTAGGTCACACCCCCTTTTTGGTCGACAGATAGGGCGTGGGGGTCCCTCGCCGCACAGGGCGCGGCTAGGGCTGGAGCCGGCCCTGGAAACCTGTAGCCAGTGACGCAAGGCAGGGGGCCGGGAGTTACTAGTCAGGTGCATTCCGATGACGTCATCTGGCCGTGGCGGCTTGCAGGAACGGGATGCTTCGATGCATCTTGGGTGTACCTACTTAAGGGTAAGTTGTCTATGTCTTTTTTGGTGTATCCCTGATGAAAATTCCTAAAAGAATTGAAACTTTGGATTGATAATCTGTGTGTCTGCAGTATGCTTTAATTATCTGTCTAAGTCCTGAGAGTGACGCCGCTTGCAGGGTTAAGTATATGGTAAACACAATAAACTGAATATCTGCGCTAATAAAATAGGTAGAAAGAAATTCCAAAAGGATTCAGATCACCACAAAGACAAGAATTACAATGTAAAAAATAATAATTTTTACTATAATAAATTCAATTTGACTGGTCAATATAGAAACAAATAAAAGTCACATACAATTGGCAATAGCAATATTTATAAGATGAATAGCGAATGGATTACTAATTAATACCAAAGTTCATGTTCAAGCAAATAGATTCACTCTTTGAAAAAGCCCCAGATTTGCGGAGCGAAACGCGTCAGTGGACTAATTTTCAGACCCATTTGGACTTTGTATCTGCATCTAATATTTGATCCTATCATCCTCTCACCGGCACGTGAGATTCGCGGTCCCGCTGGACATCAGCCAGCAGCCAGGAGTCGAGGCAGGATTGAGACACGGCCGGATTGATACTAACAACACCTGAATAGTAAGGCGCAGCTTATACCCTGTCTCTCCGGAGCCTCCTCCGCCGCTTACAGCTTTCTATTTGCTTGAACATGAACCTAATGATTTGTACGTTACGCATGTGACATGCTTACAACAAGTGAGGATACAGGCAATCTGTGACTTTGTAACAAACAGCTCATCTTACCCGGTGAGATTGAAGGCCATTTAATATAGATGCGGACATTATGGATCAACATTTATGTTTTTAATATATATTTTTGGGATCCACCTCCTCCAGCAATTTTTTCTTATTATTATCATTATTATTATTAACATTAACTTTGGTATTAATTAGTAATCCATTCGCTATTCAGCTTATAAATATTGCTATTGCCATTTGTATGTGACTATTATTTGTTTCTATATTGACCGGTCAAATTGAATTTATTATAGTAAAATTATTTTTTACATTGTAATTCTTGTCTTTGTGGTGATCTGCTTGTATCAATCCTTTTGGAATTTCTTTCTACCTACTTTATTAGCGCAGATATTCAGTTTATTGTGTTTATGTTTGGTAAACCTGGTTGCCAGGTGTATTTTAGTGTGCTGCTACAGGCACATTGTCTTTATCTGCTGCTTGAATTAGAAAGATTATTCTTGATGATCTTTATTCATTAGTCACTAATATTATATGTTGTTTGTTTTTTATCATTTTTAATTAGTGCTAAGATTCTGATCGTTGGTTAAGTATATGGTGTATCAACGTACATGAGGAGAGCACCCAGATAGCATTGTGATTCTACACAGGTATGTTATTTATATATATATTGTATTTACAAAAGAAGGCTTACCTTATGGAAAATACATTTTGGCCCAGGACATTACGTCATAGTTAAATAGCACTATATATATATATATATATATATATATATATGTATGTATATATATATATATATATATATATTAGATGTATATGGGACGACGGCACCAAGAGACCATGTAACAGCTGACTCATAGGCAGGTTATATCTCGAGGGGAAGGCATTCCCAATTAATAGATGTAGAGATTGAATGGAAAGTGGCTTCATGTGTATCTCACAGGGGGGACAGATCTCTGCGCTCTAACACCATGTAAAACAGCAGGGAAATCAAAGCAGGCACAGCTGAATCACTGAATGAAATGGAAACCTGCAAAACCATCCATTTTCCTGAATCCTCACTATACTATATATAGGGTGACATTTTCAAAGCTCTGAGAGTTATCATCTGGAAGAAGATGCACTTTTCAATTTGCTGAGTTTTGACCATTACCTAAAGGGAATCTATCAGGAATATTACATTATTTCCCCAGTTAGACGCCTTTTAGGTAAGGCTGCATCAGTGTAGGTATGCCGGATGTGACAGCAGGTGAAAGTGACTGATGTTCACAAGCCAAGACAAGAAATGGCTATTGGTACACACTGGAAAGTATGGTCGTACCACACACTAATTGTAATAAAGTGACTTAAATATAAACGTACTAAAGAAAGATGAGGGAAAACCCAACTGTAAGATTCAATCAAACAGACAAATACATTTATATAAGCAATAATAAAGAAATAAGGTGCCTATTTATGAAAACCATCCAGCCCATCCAGGATTTTTTGTTGTGCATGCACACTGCACCACAGTCACTACATGCATGTGCAAAAAAAATGTTGCCCAAGATGGAGGGGGAAGAGCTATTCAACCACCCAGGCAGGGATGAGGAGATCCCTTTCTATCGCTGCATCAGCCATGAGTAAGACAAGCTACTGTAATGCCATATTCTCACAGGATTACAGCAACATTAATGTTCATTGCCATTTATGATACTGTAATGCAGCAGATAACAGAGAGATCTTCTGTGGCCAGTACTAAACCGATCGCAGCAACCTTTCCATAGTTCTCTAACAAAAGCTGAAGATGTCGCTAGGTTTACCTATGGGTGATTCAGCACCGGACACAGATTTTTTGAGATTGCACAGCTCTTCCTCTCCATTTTGGGCGAGATTATTTTTGCACAATGTAAAAGCTGGGCCAGTACTGGGAAGTAAAGTGATAGCTGGGACAGCCTCTTTTTGGAGGTACTAGTGGCTTAGATCACCCCGAAACTTCATCTTTTATCGCAGCAATAACAAGGGAAGGTTAACGGACACTGGCCACAAATTTTAATAAATAGGCCCTTAATATAAATGAGCTCTCTCTGTCACGTTCAAGCTCTGGTCGTCCCCTGTAGAGGGATTAGAAGACGTGGACACGGGTTGAGAAAGGAATCTGAGAAGAGGGGTCTGGATATATGTCTTCCTCATCCACAAGTACCGGATGTTGGTTAGACCTGACCAAAGGCGTGGAGTCTAATTTACTGGGAGATGTTCACCAGTGACCCCTCCAAGCGGGATTTGGGCTTAAGCTGCACCCAGCAAGCAGGTCGCGGCCCTTTGGTCAGGTATCCGGCAGAAGTGGGAAATGGAAGAACACTATCACAGGGGAAGCACAGTAGAATGATACTGGAAGTTTTGCACTTGGGTGATGTACTGCGTACACACCCTGTTGATCCAGACGCAGTGCTGACACAGGAGAATGGCACTAGGAGATTGTACTTGGATGACGTACTAAGTACACACGCTGTGGCTTCAGACGCAGAACTGGCACAGGATGATGACAATTCGGAGGTAGTACTCGGATGACATACTGAGTACATACACACACCGTGGATAACACTAGGAGAATATCACTGGAAGAAAGGACCTTGGAACCTGGAACGCTGCAACAGCTATTATACACTGGAAGTAACAAAGTTATACAGGCTGTTGTCTGGAGCCCCGCTAAATACTCTAAGGTAGCAGTCCATTGGAGGATAGTGTCAGCTGACAGCAACAAATGTTACCATTGGGTAAAGGGCAATCAGGTGATGTGCACCCATGACGGTAATCGCAGGAACCAAATCACGGAGCGAGCACATGAATGTTCTAACAGACCCCAGGTATAATCCTCAGCATGTCACTCGCTGCTGCACCTGGCGTCTGATTGCTCGAGAGGTCAGGGGAAGCCAGCGCCGAGGTGAGTAACAGCCGATCCTAGTCCGCAACCTGACACTCTCTTTTTCTTTATTACTGTTTATAACATACAGTGATCTAAAGAAATCTTAAATGTTTTAAGGAGACAGTGTAGGCATAACAGATCCACTTTTTTCATATATCACATCCACATGTTAAGCACATATGCCACCATTATTGGATCCCCAGCTGTAAATCCAACCTGACGCTACATGCTGCAAATGAGGAAGTGGTCACATAATGAAGTAAGTCCTGTGTATTAAATGGTTTTCATGTACTTTCAACATTTGCTGCCTTTTCACAATTGAAAATCAATTAAACGAAAAGCACATATGCAACATACACATACAGGTATGGGGGCTATTATTCAAGATGCATAGAGGTTGGGATATTCCAGATACCGTGCCTAGAATCTATTATAACATGATGCAAAATCATGTACCAAGTCTAGCTGATTTGGTACCTTTAAAATGAATCTCTAAAATAAAACTGTAATGTGATCTAAGCTGTAGGGAACTTCTAGCACTTGAAAGTAGTACATACTAAAGCACTGGTCAAGTGGGCTTTCAGTAGAAGCCAAGAAACTTCATATGCCACCTCCAATATTATAAAGTATAACTAACCAATTACACTAACCCAACTTAGCTGATCTTTTGATGCATTAGGAAACCCACCATGTGACCATCGCCATGGGTTACGGCGATTCCTCAAGATCATGTGTCATGACTGTGTGCATTCTGTGTACCCTGGGTAAAGTGTGCTCACGTTACTATGAGTAAACCTGGCCGTGAGCATAATGTGTATTATAAATTTCCCTAAAATGTATAGTTCAGGAATGTCTGGTCAACATGAATTGGTAGATCAAATCTGTGTCTGCATTGTATTGGCTACTCACTGGACCGAGAAGGGCTAGGTGGTCCTTTGAAGACAAAAGCCTCATTGTTAGAGTGTTTGCTTTTCACCGTAGGGGGCCCTTGTTCAAGCCCTACACACAGACAAACAAGCTGATAGAGTGAATTTTTTTTTCATTTCAGTTTATCAGCTGTCCTGCAAATACCCTTTTAAGCCATGAAGATATATGACGCTTAGGTCTCTGTAGATATTCTGGTTTACATCTACACAGATCTGTGGAGAACAAAAAGACAGTCCTTTTGAGCCCGGAAAAGGGTGGTCGCTGTTGCGGGGGAGGGTAGTTGTGGAACTATAAGGATCAGCACCCCACACTACTGTGTTCACTCTACAAGGGAGTAGCTTCATGCTAGGAGTGCTCCCCATTTTCTTTCTCCTGTGGTCTCCCTCCACACAGATCACCTAAACTTCAGAGTAAGATCATTTAGGGTTCTGACTTTATATCCTTTTCTTTTACTTGAAATCAGCCTGTGCATTTTATATCTGTATGTCTTGTTTATTTACCTGTTTTTCCTTGTAACTTAACCCTGGAGATATTTTCTCAATAAATCCTAAAAATTTATCAGCGTACCTTTGATCTCTATGAATTCACATGCCTGAAGAGGCCCATGCTACATTTGTGTAATTATTTGTGGATTATTAAGAAGGATTTAAGTGTCTGGCGATCGCAAGAGCGCTATTCTAATACTCTTCGTGGTGGCAGCTAGAGTAAAACCCATGTCACAACCACCCACCTGCATCAGGTTGGCGTATCTGAGCGCAGGCTGGGGCGCATTGCTGTGACACACCGCTTACGTACAAAAGTGGAAAGATCATTCACACATTGAACTTCTGAGTAAGCCTATGCTGTCTCAGACAGAGCGGCTCTCCTAAGATGTTGGGGCAACTGCAGCTGAGAAGGAATTCGCAGAGACTCTCTAGAGGATGCCCAGCATTATTCCATCCACCCGTTAACTACCCCAAACGCTGGCTACCATTCAATATTTTTGCAAATAAATCTTCTCTGCGACCGGTGCAGATAACCCATCGCCGTGCATGCACAGTGCAACTTTGGCACATGTGCAGTACCAGAAAAATTGCTCCACAGTGTCCAACTTCGACATTGCGTCAATCTCTGAATCAGGCCCTAGGTACTTAGGATTAATGTTTTAGCAAAGTCCACCATGGTGCCATAAAAGTTGCAATTTGAGAATGTGTATGTGGAGACATCTGTATCATCATGAAATATGATCATTAAAATTGGCGCCCCCTGGGGGGATGGTTGGTCCATGGGTTCTGAGTACCCTAAAACCTTCCCTGATGGACCAAATAATAGCGGTCTCTCTGCACCGGCCACGTCTCGCAACGCAGCTCTTCAGACACAGAGCTCTGATTGAGTTGGGTAGCAATCCCTCAGGCTTCGGTTATACTAAGTATGCTGTGTGTGTAAGTATGTTGTCATGACCCAGGTTTTGCGGCGTGAAGGTTTGCGGTCCTTACCGGTGAGGGCGCGGTGGCGCGGTCCTGCTGGTGGGGGAGCTGACGTGTAGAAATTGGCATTGCATATTCACAGAGGTCTGCCAGCGTTGGGCCGTCCTGACATGGGTAAGACTAGTGGCGTCTCCAAGTCACGGTTGTCTGGGCGCCACCATGTTGTCTTTGGCCATGTGACATAGCAGGCCAATCGTCTGTGGGTCACTTGCTCTCTCTGGACTATCACGTTCTGTTGCTGGGTAATTAAGGGTGTTTGGAGCGCTCTGTAGTTGCCAGTGCAACGTGTTTCACAGCGTCAGCTGTGAGAGAGAGTTCCTGCGCTCCTGAACCTGACACCTGTGCTCCAGTGCTGCCTTCGGCTCCCTGCATCCTGCACCGCTCTGCCTTGCCTTGCACTCTGGTGGAGATCGCCCTGCACCTTCCACCAGACCCACTCCTGCCTGAGCCTGTCTTCGCAGTTAAACCCATTCCTGTTCACCCTAAGGTGCAAATCATTCATAAGCCTCAATAATAGAAAGGCCAGATTAGACATTGCAAAAAAACAAAAAGACATCTTAAAAAGCCAGCACAGTTCTGGAGTAGTATTCTTTGGTCAGATGAAACTAAGATCAATCTGTACCAGGAGGGAAGAACTAAGTATGGAAAAGGCTCGGAATGGCTCATGATCCACAGCATACCGCATCATCTGTAACACATGGTGGAAGCAGTGTGATGGCATGGGCATGCAGGACTTCCAATGGCATTGGGGCACTAGTGTTTACTGAAGATGTGACTGAAGACAGAAGCAGACGGAGGAATTCTGAAGTATATAGGGATATACTGTCTTCTGAGATTAATTCAAATTCAGGAAAGTTGATTGGACAGCACTTTACATTACAGATGGACAGTGACCCAAAATGTACTGCGAAAACAACCTAGGAGTTTTTTAAGGAGAAGTGGAAGAAGTGCAATATTCTGCATTGGCTGAGTCAATTACCTGATCTTAACCTGATTAAGCATGCATTTGATTTTCAGAAAGACCCACAAACCAACAACTGAAGACATCTGCAGTAAAGGCCTGGCAAAGTGTAACAAAGGAGTAAACCCAGCATTTGGTTATGTCCACAGGTTCCAGACTTCAGGCAGTCATTGCCTGTAAAGAAGTGTCGACAAAGTATTAACATTTTAATTATGATTATGTTAATTTGTCCAATTACATTTGAGCCCCAAAAAATAGGGAATTGTGTATAAAAATTGGTGCAATTCCCAAAGGTTTCATACAATATTTTTCTTCCACCCCTTGAACTTAAGCAGAAAGGATGCACTTCAATTGCGTCTCCAATATATAAGGGGAAGGGGAAAAACAGTAAGAGAGCAAGAAAGTGGTAAATACAAAGAAAATGGGCTAGAAAGAGGGGCAGTAGTTTCATCGGGAGAAAGAATGAAGAAGATAGCTGTGGAGTGAGAGAGAGAAGGAGAGAGAAAGGAGGGGGATGAAATAGGAAGAAAGAGAGAGAACAAAGAAACATACAAAACACATACCTCCCTCCCTAAATCTCCTGCATTTGCCAGTCTATGGGAGTGTTCCATAACTGTATGCCAATGCAATTTACCCTGCTTCCATATGGAGCATTTGCACAATAACAATTAACACTTTACGAAAAACTTTTAATATTTTGTGTCTTAATTTGATATTTTATTAGAATTATCTCCTGTATGCAAAGCCAAGAAACTGCCTAACAGAAAATATTTATCTGCTGAAAAATTGGTCTGGGGATATTTTTGTAAAACGATGAATCTTGTCAGCAAAACATAATGAAATACACAACACAAAATCGAATCAATTTGATGCATTACACACTACATTATCAGATCACAAGCAATAAAAAGAAAAGTATAAAGCTGTAGCCAGATGCAGGTATTGTTTGCTTGCCTGGAAATTAATGAACTACTTCTGCTGGTGAACATTTCTTTACATGCATGATTTAGTTACAGTCAAATTGAAATGTATCCCTTCTGGCAATGTTCATATATAATATACTGCCTTTTTTAAAGTAACAGGAAACAATTGGGCAAAATATAGGAAAGTGGCAAATGAGCCAAAAAATCTATACACGTCCCAAATTTGAAATACAATAAGGGAGAAGTCCCATTGCTTTACTTAAAAGCAACACAGGCATACAAAGATGGTGCAGAACATTTCCACTGCCAAGGGCCACTGACCACAGACATGGCTTTAAAATGACTTATTACAACAAGGAAGAGCAATTCTCACAGTGAACAATGGGCCTGATTCAGCAAGGAATGCAGTTGCTAATATGCACACAATCGGTCGATTAATTCGCACTGCGCATGCATCGCAGCACGTGAGCCAGATACTGCGTTCAGAACTGCGTACGTAGAGGCTATGCAGACTCATGACAGAGTGATTGACAGGAAGTGCCGTTTGTGGGTGGTGACGGGGAGGGGGGGTCTGGCAAACACAGGCGTGCCAGCAGTTTTCAATGCCATTGCATGGGAATGCATTAATTAACCACTGCGATACCAGACGCCTCCAGAAGTCTCATAACGTGCGCCGAAGTTAGCAATTCCTGAGTGAAGTCTGCCCTGACTTAATTGTGCGTATGGGTCCGATGTTACTCGATGTTTCGCTATGTTGCCCTAGTATACGGATGTAAGGGGAAGTGGGCGTCCTTATGTTAGGCTGCGATTGCAAACATTTACATATCACCACTGATATTAGCAACGCAGTTGCATGCATACAAGTAGAACAGCGATCCATGCTGAATCAGGCCCAAAAGGCGCACCAGGTAGTCACTAGGCAAAAAACGAATGACTAGTACAGTTAATTTATATTGATTCTAGTACTATAACTCTAAACCAATTCAACTGTATAAATTTTGGCTACTGTGTTGACTACTTTTGCTGTACTAGTCTTATCTTTATTCACTATCTAACAACACCACAGAGCTAAGTAAAAGGGGAATTTAAAGATTGTATCAACGGAAGTTCACACTACTTCATAACAGCTGGTTCTACTGAGAAACCTTCACATGAAATTTCGCTCAGCTCAGTATACAGTACTTTGTGGGTATTTAGCAAAACATCACATCTACTAAAATCATGCCGGAACTTCAGTGTCTGCATGAATTTAAGTATCTTGGCTATGTTCAAACAGGAGATATCTCAGAAATGTCCTGCAAAGGGCTAATTAGCACAACCAAAACGCCCATTTTTCTCAATGGGGAAGGTGGTCTGGCCCCTAAATACCAAGCTCCAAAAATTGTTGCTTTTCAAAGTTTGGTTCTGTTGGCTTCCGCCATTTTTGAGATGGCGTTAACTGCTTTCGGCCTATGTAGGCATTCTTGTAGGAGAGGAGTCTGGCGATCCCTCGCCGACAACAAGTGTCATCAAATGACACTGCACGCATGCATAGAGATAGTCTTACTTGAAACGATCATCTTCTTTTAAGATTTTTGCCTCACTAAGTATATTTACTAAGGTGACAGTTCATAGAAAAGGAGATGTTGCCTGTGGCAACCAATCAGATTCTACTTAACAGTAATCTAGCACCTTCTAGAAGATAATAGCTAGAATCTGATCGGTTGCTATGGGCAACATCTCCACTTCGAAAAACTCTCACTTGAGTAAATATACCCCTATGACTATGGGGTACATTTACAAAGTGGAAGCTTGCTTCTCAGAGGCAATGACCTCAAAATTTAAAGCCATACTAATATTAGGTGCAAAGCCCTTAGTGCCAATTTCAATTTTGATGTCAAAACCTCTGATGCGACCGTGTCAGCTAAAGCCCAGCTGCCTGCGGCAGCATCCCAAAGCGACCACGCCAGTAATGTGATTAAGAAACTTCCTGGCATGTTATTTTAGTCAAAGCTTTAAATCAAAAACCATCTGAATCCTCTTTGGGCACTGGTAGAGGTAGTCAGAAGATGAGAGAAGATGGCCTCTTGTCCTTGCTGTGCAGTCATCTGCTGGCTGTTCTAAGAGGCTCAGTTGCCATGAAAAAGAGTAATGGACACATCTAGGTGTCTTCCAATTTGACACCATCGGGTTAATTTAATTAAGGATGAGGGCAACGGCAGCTGTACTTGCCTTCCTCGCGGCCCAATCCCACCCCTCACTCATCGAGTTTTGTCCGCAGCCCTATGAGGCTGTGAACAAAAATCAGCAAGTCCGAAAGTACCGTGTGTGTGTGCCATATAGCCACGCACTCCGAGGTGTGACACTATCGTGCCTAATTGAATTGAGCCCCATGTGTTGCAAAGCGGGCTCTAATCCAACCCCGATCGTACCATTGGAGATCTTTTCCTTACCGATAAATCTTAATGAAACATTTCTGTCATTACCAAGCACTCACCAGTAAAAATGTTACCCAACTATTTATCTACAACAAGCCCCATTTCCATAAACTTAAACAAAACACTTGGTTACTATAAAATAAAAAAACCCTTTGTGTCCTTTACTATGGGAAAATTCAACCTATTGAAGTTCAATGTCAATTTGCCTACTTACTGTTTGATAATGGCTTTGAGTTAGATTAACAAAGTCAGAATCTATAATTTAATTTGGTCTCCTCAGGAATGGACTCCATAGAAACCTTAAGTCTTTTATAAGAATACAGCACTTGCAGAAGTCAGAATAAATGTCATTCCACTTGCGTGCTCTCAACAAAGACAGCAAAAGAAGAGTCTTCATAATCATCTTTTATGTTTCTATGCAGTTCCGCAAGGAAAAGAGCATATGCTATCATTTCTATTAAAACACATTTATTTTTACGGTAAGAGTGAGCCCAGGTTTGATTTATTAAGAGAGAACACTCTTTTGAAACCAATCGCCTAGCAAACACTTCTCATCCGTGGTAGAGATGAGGCCATTTGCATTATATCGTCTCAGCATAGAAACGCAGAGGAGATAATTATTCACAGCTAATGACTTTAATCAGGTCAAGAAGAATTTAATGGACAAGTATTATATTCACGCTCTGGACTTATACATATGAATTAAGCACATATGGGTATCCAAAAGGCAGGAGAACAGATTTATGGAGCGCTGACAAAACCTCTTGTTAGTTAAAGCTCTTTATTCTTTTAATAAACAGGGTGATTTATAGTCTCTAGAGATTAATTTCCTGCCTTGAGGAAACAGAGCGGAGGAGGGGGGTGTGAGGTGCAGGATGCTCAGCTTCTACGATGCCCTTTACCCGTACAAAATTGAGATTCGTGCTTCTTAAAACAAACAAGAAGGTGTGCCAGGGCACCAAGTACTCTGAGCTAATGAATGCCCAGCTCAGAAAATAATTTGTCACCGCGCAGTCTTTAAAAGCCGACCTGAGAGCTTTCCAGCTCTGAAAAAAAAGCATTGATTCACGCAGGAGAGGATTAAATTGTATATATATGGAAAAAAACACGCATTGAGCAAAGTGAGAAAGAAGCTACTGCGGAAGGAAGAAATTACAGCAAATGAGTAGATATGTGCCTAAATGGTCTAGAATCATTTTTTATCTTCATTTATTAAGATTAAGAGGCTTGTCAAGTATCCAGCCACTTTTCCATCAAAGTGAATGTTTAACCACGCATTGTCATTCTGCATCTAGGAGGAATATCAAGTACATTGCACAAATCAAATTTAGCTACAATGCAACATTTATTTCTTCACTGTCTGCGGAAACACTCAGTTAGATTGACTTATATAAACAAGGATAATATCATAGCAAACAATAGATGGAATGGAATGTCTAAAATATGTAAGATTTTTTTATTATTATTATTACAAATCAGTCAAGTGATGAGACACAAGTTATACGGGACAATTCATTTCTAAGTAATGTAGGCTCACAATGTGTGGAATCGCACATCACTCAGCATTATGGTAGAGCAACCCTGTACGGGTGCAAGGTACAATAAGCGATGTTGTGATGTGCCCAAGCCATTCCGAAGCCACATGGTGTACAGCGCTAGGAACTGAATAAAGGGAGTGTAAAGGGCTTATTTGCATGGCTGACTGAGATAATGGGGTTTATGTTGTGTTGTAAAACCCGACACTTCTGTTCGTGTTTATGTCTGATATTTAAAAGGGCAGTGCTTTAACTCACAAGACATAGATAGTAAAAGCACTGCCCTTTTAAATATCAGGCATAAACACAAAAATACATTTTGTGCTTTACAACCCGAAACTTCATAAATAAACCCCACTGTCTCTGTTTCTAGTTAAGCCCAACATAGTAGAAGGAGGTACAGGGATGGATATTTTGGGACTACAGGCTTTTTTAAGCTCTTATCAAATTATGTTAAGCACAAAATTAAAACATAATGAGCTGCTATAAAAAAAGCCAAAACAGGTTAATTACAGTGTCCTTTGGTCGAAGATAAATGTATATTCTGGGAGAAGTGAAAATAATTGGGGGGGATTTTCCTTTGTATACCTACTGAGGAGTGCAGGGGGAGAGGGGGAGAGGGGGAATGTGGTGACATGATTCACATCATTGCGGTCTGCCCATTGCTGCACAGAGCAGCCACACATAATCACACAACATGTGGTTGGGCCATAAGTATGCAATTAGCTGTGAATCTTATCATCAAACCCCCTGACCACTCACTTGACTGAGGAGTGGGAGGGACCCTGGAAGTTGATCCACTCTCTTAGGCAGAGTTTCCTGAACTTTCGGAGAAGGCAAGAAAGGCCAAAGTACATGGGCACTCCCGGAAACTGCAGGCTGATTAACTAACAGCAGAAGGTAGGACATACTGAAAAAAACATATACAGTCAGGTGCATAAATATTGGGACATTGACAGAATTTTCATATTTTGGCCTCTATTCACCACCACAATGGCTTTGAAATGAAACAAACAAGATGTGCTTTAACTGCAGACTTTCAGATTTAATTTGAGGGTAATTACATCCAAATCAGGTGAACGGTGTAGGAATTACAACGGTTTCTATATGTGCCTCCCACTTTTTAAGGGGCCAAAAGTAATGGGACTATCAACTCAAAAGCTATTTCATGGACAGGTGTGGGCTATTCCCTCGTTATTTCATTATCAATTAAGCAGGTAAAAGGTCTGGAGTTGATTCTAGGTGTGACATTTGCATTTGGAATCAGTTGCTGTTGACTCTCAATATGAGATCCAAAGAGCTGTCACTATCAGTGAAGCAAGCCATCATTAGGCTGAAAAATCTAAACAAACCCATCAGAGAGATAGCAAAAACATTAGGTGAGGCCAAATCAACTGTTTGGAACATTCTTAAAAAGAAAGAATGCACCGGAGAGCTCAGCAACACCAAAAGTCCCGGAAGACCACGGAAAACAACTGTGGTGGATGACAAGAATTATTTCCCTGGTGAAGAAAAACCCCTTCACAACAGTTGGCCAAATCAAGAACACTCTCCAGGAGGTAGGTGTATATGTGTCAAAGTCAACAATCAAGAGAAGATTTCACAAGAGTGAATATAGAGGGTTCGCCACAAGATGTAAACCATTGGTGAGCCTCAAAAACAGGAAGACCAGATAAGAGTTTGCCAAACAACATCTAAAAAAGCCATTACAGTTCTGGAACAACATTCTATGGACAGATGAGACAAAGATCAACTTGTACCAGAGTGATGGGAAGAGAAGAGTATGGAGAAGGAAAGGAACTGCTCATGATCCAAAACATACCACCTCATCAGTGAAGCATGGTGGTGGTAGTGTCATGGCGTGGGCATGTATGGCTGCCAATGGAACTGGTTCCCTTGTATTTATTGATGATGTGACTGCTGACAAAAGCAGCAGAATGAATTCTGAAGTGTTTCGGGCAATATTATATGCTCATATTCAGTCAAATGCTTCAGAACTCATTGGACGGCGCTTCACAGTGCAGATGGACAATGACCCGAAGCATAATGTAAAAGCAACCAAAGAGTTTTTTAAGGCTAAAAAGTGGAATGTTATGCAATGGCCAAGTCAATCCCCTGACCTGAATCCGATTGAGCATGCATTTCACTTGATGAAGACAAAACTGAAGGGAAAATGCCCCAAGAACAAGCAGGAACTGAAGACATTTGCGGTAGAGGCCTGGCAGAGCATCACCAGGGATGAAACCCAGCGTCTGGTGATGTCTATGCATTCCAGACTTCAGGCTGTAATTGCCTGCAAAGGATTTGCAACAAAGTGAAAGTTAGATTTAGGATTGTTTAGTTTGTCCCGTTACTTTTGGCCTCTTAAAAGTGGGAGGCACATATAGAAACCATTGTAATTCCTACACTGTTCACCTGATTTGGATGTAATTACCCTAAAATTAAATCCGAAAGTCTGCAGTTAAAGCACATCTTGTTTGTTTCATTTCAAAGCCATTGTGGTGGTGAATAGAGGCCAAAATATGAAAATTCTGTCAATGTCCCAATATTTATGCACCTGACTGTACATAAATACACACACACAGACACACACACACTAAAAGGGGGATGAGAAAGAAGTTCCTTCTAGTGTAGTTACCTTAGTAATAAGTAATTAGCATATATAAATATCAGTCTGCATACCGAAAATAAGTGTTAAAATAGCTAAAAAAAACACATGAAGGTGTACTGGATACCGTTATCTTCTTTTCCCTCTGACCTAGGATTGTATCACGTTGGTGCTTATCTCCATAACGCCTTGTTTTGTTTCTTCTATCAGTGTGCATTTCCGTTTGTAAGCTTCTACTACGTTCCTCTGTGACTTGATGGACAAAGGAACAAGCAAATAGAGGAGCTTCTACTACTCACCAGGGCCATCATTCACAGAAATCACACTGCACAGGGGGAGACTGACTGAGAGGAGAGAGCATACCCAGGCAAGCAGTCCCAGTCTGATCCTGCAATCACAGTGGAACGTAGAAAAAGCGTACTAACTGGAATGCACACTCACTGTAATAGAAGAAACAAAATAAGGCTTTATGGAGATAAGCACCATCATGACACAAACCTAGGAACAGAGGGAAAAGTAGTTCCTTTGGATAACAGTTATACCTTCATGTGATTATTTGCACATGACCTATTTTAACACCTATGATCGGTACACATATTGATATTTAGATATGATAATTACTTATTACTAAGGTTACCACACTAGAAGGCATTTCTTTCTCATCCCCCTTTTAGTACACATCCACATCGAGATTTTTTTCAATGATGGTCTCCAAGGAGAACATACAGTAGCCACCTGAACCTGAAATACGGGGAGTGTATTGGAACAAAGAAAAGGACACGACCATATACAAATTATTTGGTTGTAGCGCTACATCAATACCATTGTTATATATATATATATATATATATATATACATACATATACACACACACACACATATATATATATATATATATATATATATATACACACACACACACACACACACACAACCGTTCAAAAGTTTGAGGTCACTTAGAAATTTCCTTATTTTTTAAAGAAAAGTGCTGTTCTTTTCAATGAAGATAACATTAAATTAATCAGAAATACACTCTATACATTGTTAATGTGGTAAATGACTATACTAGCTGCAAACATCTGGTTTTAAAGGAATATCTACATGGGTGTATAGAGGCCCATTTCCAGCAACCATCACTCCAGTGTTCTAATAGTACATTGTGTTTGCTAAGCACTTTAGAAGACTAATGGATGATTAGAAAACCCTTGTGCAATTATGTTAGCACAGCTGAAATAGGGTTTGCTCGTTAGAGAAGCTATAAAACTGGCCTTCCTTTGAGCTAGTTGAGTATCTGGAGCATCACATTTGTGGGTTCGATTATACTCTCCAAATGGCCAGAAAAAGAGAACTTTCATGTGAAACTTTACAGTCTATTCTTGTTCTTAGAAATGAAGACTATTCCATGCGAGAAATTGCCAAGAAACTGAACATTTCCTACAACGGTGTGTACTACTCCCTTCAGAGAATAGCACAAACAGGCTCTAACCAGAGTAGAAAGAAAAGTGGGAGGCTACGGTGCACAACTGTGCAAGAAGACAAGTACATTAGAGTCTCTAGTTTGAGAAATAGACGCCTCACAAGTCCTCAACTGGCAGCTTCATTAAATGGTACCCGCAAAATGCCAGTGTCCACGTCTACAGTAAAGAGGCGACTCCGGAATGCTGGCCTTCTAGGCAGAGTGGCCAAGAAAAAGCCATATCTGAGACTGGCCAATAAAAGGAAAAGATTAATATAGGCAAAAGAATACAGACATTGGACAGAGGAAGATTGGAATAAAGTCTTATGGACAGACGAATCGAAGTTTAAGGTGTTTGGATCACACAGAAGAACATTTGTGAGACGCAGAACAAGTGAAAAGATGCTGGAAGAGTGCCTGACGCCATCTGTCAAGCATGGTAGAGGTAATGTGTTATGTAATATTGTTTTGGTTTGTCATAGGAATTGTGGGTGTAATTACACTGGTTAGAAGCTTTGAATATATTTTAATATATATTATATTGCACCCAAGTCTTATTTTTCACATAGGACGAAGAGAAAGGGAGAGAGGGAGAGAGAGAGAGGGAGAGAGAGAGAGAACATGTTTTATCTGGAGTCTTCGTGAGTGCTGCAGTTATTCACAGTTATTCACTCTCTATTCATTGGTATTTTATTTACCTTATGATGGCACCTGGGCATATTTTTCATAGTAATGTGGAGTTCAGGCTTAACGTTTGTGTGTGTGTACATATATATATATATATATATATATATATTTAAGCGAACAAGCACAGCAGTTGTGAAGTCATTCTTCTTTACAAGACCTGCGAGTGCCGCTGCATCTTATATATACATGTGAGGTATTTCTGTACTATAAAGGGCACCAGGGCATCTATATTATAGTATTGTGGAGTGCTGGCTTTTCTATTTTATATATATATTATATATATATATATATATATATATATATATATATATATATATATATATAGATACAGTCAGGTCCATAAATATTGGGACATTGACAGAATTTTCATATTTTGGCCTCTATTCACCACCACAATGGCTTTGAAATGAAACAAACAAGATGTGATTTAACTGCAGACTTTCAGATTTAATTTGAGAGTAATTACATCCAAATCAGGTGAACGGTGTAGGAATTACAATGGTTTCTATATGTGCCTCCCACTTTTTAATGGGCCAAAAGTAATGGGACAAACTAAACAATCCTAAATCTAACTTTCACTTTTTAATACTTTGTTGCAAATCCTTTGCAGGCAATTACAGCCTGAAGTGTGGAACGCATAGACATCACCAGACGCTGGGTTTCAAACTGGTGATGCTCTGCCAGGCCTCTACTGCAAATGTCTTCAGTTCCTGCTTGTTCTTCGGGCATTTTCCCTTCAGTTTTGTCTTCATCAAGTGAAATGCATGCTCAATCGGATTCAGGTCAGGGGATTGACTTGGCCATTGCATAACATTCCACTTTTTAGCCTTAAAAAACTCTTTGGTTGCTTTTGCAGTATGCTTCGGGTCATTGTCCATCTGCACTGTGAAGCACCGTCCAATGAGTTCTGAAGCATTTGACTGAATATGAGCATATAATATTGCCAGAAACACTTCAGAATTCATTCTGCTGCTGTTGTCAGCAGTCACATCATCAATAAATACAAGGGAACCAGTTCCATTGGCAGCCATACATGCCCACGCCATGACACTACCACCACCATGATTCACTGATGAGGTGGTATGTTTTGGATCATGAGCAGTTCCTTTCCTTCTCTTCTCTTCCCATCTCTCTGTTACAAGTTGATCTTTGTCTCATCTGTCTATAGGATGTTGTTCCAGAACAGTAATGGCTTTTTAGATGTTGTTTGGCAAACTCTAATCTGGTCTTCCTGTTTTTGTGGCTCACCAATGGTTTGCATCTTGTGGTGAACCCTCTATATTCACTCTTGTGAAGTCTTCTCTTGATTGTTGACTTTGACACATATACATCTACCTCCTGGAGAGTGTTCTTGATTTGGCCAACTGTTGTGAAGGGGTTTTTCTTCACCAGGGAAATAATTATTTTGTCATCCACCACAGTTGTTTTCCATGGTCTTCCGGGTCTTTTGGTGTTGCTGAGCTCTCCGGTGCGTTCTTTCTTTTTAAGAATGTTCCAAACAGTTGATTTGGCCACACCTAATGTTTTTGCTAACTCTCTGATGGGTTTTGTTTTGATTTTTCAGCCTAATGATGGCTTGCTTCACTGATAGTGACAGCTCTTTGGATCTCATATTGAGAGTCAACAGCAACTGATTCCAAATGCAAATGTCACACCTAGAATCAACTCCAAACCTTTTACCTGCTTAATTGATAATGAAATAATGAGGGAATAGCCCACACCTGTCCATGAAATAGCTTTTGAGTTGATAGTCCCATTACTTTTGACCCCTTAAAAAGTGGGAGGCACATATTGAAACTGTTGTAATTCCTTCACCGTTCACCCGATTTGGATGTAATTACCCTCAAATTAAATCTGAAAGTCTGCAGTTAAAGCACATCTTGTTTGTTTCATTTCAAAACCATTGTGGTGGTGAATAGAGGCCAAAATCTGAAAATTCTGTCAATGTCCCAATATTTATGGACCTGACTGTATATTATAGTATTGTGCAGTGCTATATATATATATATATATATATATATATATATATATACACACACACATGCACACATACTTAAAGCCGGAACTCCATGTTAATATTAAAAGTAGAGAAATATATATAGGTTTGATTGATGTTGATGATTACTCAATTTCTTCAATACATTTCAGTCACTGAATGAAAAGGTCATTTTCAGAAGACTGTAATGGACTGGAATCCGATGACCGCAAGGAAAGACTTGAATTCAAGATGTGGATCAATAAGGGTTTTTTGTAGTGGCATTTAGGTGAAGAAGAGAGAAAGCATTGGGGATGTCTGCCTCTATCACTTTGAGTAGCCTACATTTTTTTTTCTTTTTTTAAGAATAGGTGTTTTGTGCTTCTTTAAGATAATCAAAATTGTAGTACTGTAGTAGTTCGCAAAATAGTTGGTGCATGGAGTAAAGAATAACTGTGCAAGTTATATTGATGTGGCTAAATGGTATGTGTATGCAAGAGCATAGTAAGACCTATAAGGGTCCTATAGCAAATTTCCACAGGACCTCTCTGTACAAATGATTTAGCAGTTTATCCATTTTGATTGTAAATTATCTAATATTTGCACTAATTGATTACTTAGTTGACATGCAGGATTAAATTAATGGTGATTAGCATATCGTAAGTATTATAAATGAAAAAATATATAAAAAGAAAACAATTATATAGTCTCCTTAATCCTAATTTATTATAATATAATATGGTATATAAGACGGCTATGTTTCACTAATAAATCAGTCAGTGAGGAGAGACAGAGGTGAAGCCGGCTGAGCCAGTGACAGCAGATGCCCTGCAGCAGCAGTATGGTGAGAAAAGTTCAGGAGATGGCAGTATAACTCAGTGCAGGGAGAGGGCCGGGCCCCAGAGGCGGCCTGGGCCCCGTAGCAGTCCCATTCTCTGTAGCTACGCCTTTGCCTGTGAGTGGCAGCTGGTCTACCAAAGATTGGAAGAGTGTGTACAGTGACACAATACTTTTAGTAAATTATTTCAGCAGATGCAGATTTGAGATCTGCTGCACAATTGGACAGATGTGTAAGCCTATATAGGATGTTGAATCTGTGCCCAGGCCACCAGTATGATTGTGTCAACAGTCTGGCCTGGAGATGGAACCCAAGAGGATTGCACATGTGTGTACCTATCTTAAGTCATGCACCATCATATAAGGTGAATAATTTGCTTTATTCATTGTTTCTAAATTAAAAACTGCAGATACAATGGAGGGAGGTGTCTGAGGAGGTGAGCGTGACAGGCCAAAATTTGTTATATAATCCTTACCTGAAGATGTTATTCATATTTTTTTCTGAAGATGTTGCCGTTCAGGACCTTATTGGAATATGTAATCCAAAAAGTAGTCGTTATCCAAAGTTTCATTAATAAAGCAGGAACTACTCAGAGTATCAATGTAAAACAAAATGTCACCACAAAATGGCTGCCAGTAGCTGGGCTTCCTTTATATAGGGCTGTGACCTGCACTGAGAGAACATCACAATGCATGCAGGGAGCAGCTAGAGATGGCTGTAGCTTAGAACAGCTCTGGGCCCAGATGCCCTGCAACAGCACCCTAGTGAGAATAGAAAAGCCGGGGCTCGGGGATAGCAGTGTAGCTTGGTGCAGGGAGACGTCCGGGCCCTTAGAGGTGGCCTAGGCCCCGTAGCAGCCGCACATTCTGCATTTACTATAACTACGCACTTGTGTGTATGCAATATTGTTTCTTTATACAGCATCATATTATGCAGCGCTGTACAAATAATATGAAATCATTTATACCAGTCCCTACTCTAAACTCCCTAAAGCTCATACTTGCACACCATACATACTGTACTAGAGTTATACTTACCGGAGCAGCCTAGAGAGGAGATGCTGCTCACAGCTTAAAGAGGTGCGGACAGACTGTAGGCGTCATTAGGCCCAGCCCCCTTTACAGAAGAGCCCGCAATTTGCGGGTCTGCGATGAGGCTCCAATATGACAAGAACATACAAACTCCCCCCTAATAATTGATACGCAATATGGTTCAAATAATAGAGCTTCAATTCACACCTACAATCCCTTAATTAAGGTATAGTCGTGGAGTAATACTTCCCTTCACTTTGTAGTTTTTGTTCATGGGAAGCTCAAACGACCTTTTTACACATTATGTGTGCCCGTTAAGAAACAGTGGGCCTAATTCAGACCCGCTCGCGAGCGCTGAGCGCTCGCAAGCGGGTCAATGTTGGCCCAGTGCGCATGACGGAGGCGGCTCCCTCGTGCACATGCGCTAGACCCGGATAGCGACGGGCAAGCCCTTCCTCCGGGTCTTGCTACAAAGGGGGCGTGATGTCATTGGGTGGTCTTCTTGCTCTGTAAGAGCAAGAAGTCCACTGGGACTTGCAGCAACGAGACCCTGCAACAAGGGTCTCGTCGCAAGTCAGATGGTCGCGATGGTCTTGACCATCGCGACCATCATCCTGGCCGCTCGCACTAGCTGTGGGTGGTCACCCATAGCTATGCCAGGAGGCCGCTCTAAAAATACAATAGGCGGGCACTGATTCAGAGCGAGTGCTCTGAAAGAGTGTCCGGCTCTGAATCAGGCCCATAGTGCTAACTTCCTCTATGAGAATATTCTTCTATGCACCCAGGCACCACTGGTTTGAAGTTCACCTTCAAAGAATAAATAAGACTCCCTGATCTGAGATAGAAGGAGTCGGTGAAATTAGGTGCTGAGTTGAAGGGGTTCCGGAGCCTTTATATCCACCGGTATATCTGTATGCATCTAATGAACTTATTTCTGGTAAAAGCCTCCATCCTTTACCCATATGGAATGTGATTTTATGCTGAACTAGTTGTTAAATAAAATTCTGTTATAAAGTTGTTGCACTTTTCATCCACAAGGGTTCCGCAGCGCCTTACACAATACATAAACAAATTAGCACACAAGAGAAACAGTTATTAACAGTACAAAACAATGCAGGACAAGGACATGGTATATAAACATTGCTGCATAACACTGAAATAAGCAGCAGTGCATCAGCAACCAAGTGTTAGGTTCCTTGTAGGGATTTAGTATTAAATAATAGTATAAGTAGGGGAAGGATTAGCACGTGAGGGACGAGGGCCCTGCTTGTGAGAGCTTACATTCTAAAGAGGAGGGACAGACAGACAGGGGCGACACAGATGGAGTAGATAGTGAGGAAGGAGCATGGAGCAGTGGATTAGGATATGTGCTGCAGGATGTGTGTGTATTAAAATGACCTTATGTTACAGTATGTCATTCTTCTACCTCTATAGCAAAAATGTGATTTTATTTATGTGTTATTTACATGAGAAATGTATAAAATAAAGTTGTTGCACTTTCATTTTTGTCTGTTATAGCATCTAGATTCATTCAATACAGCTATTATGGGACTGTTCCTACATACTGATTGCTTCCTCGGCACTACCTCTGCTGAGTGATATGTATACCATTGGCCTTTTGGCATTAACCTGAACTGTATTAAAACCCAGCTGTCACAGATCGCTATCTATCCTGCATCCCGGGATGCAGCTGTCTGTATTGTTACCGTCGGCATTCTGACAGTCGGGATCCTGACTACATCCCTCTCATTATTTCTTAACCTTTATTGAAATAGTGTCTGTATACTCAACAGAGGGAACGAACACAGTAATAAAACAAAGCTGGGTATTAATAGTGAGACAAAATGGTAAGAGGGCTTAATAGCTTTGCATAGTATAATGAATACTTTTACAATAACTTGAATAGCAAGGTGAGAAACAAACAAATCATAAATTCCTCAAGATGTTCTAGTAATAATGAGGCCAGTGCACAAACATTCCAATTGGTACACACAAGATAACACACAAAACAAGCATGTGCAAGTATAACAAGCATAAACACTACTAAAGTAAAATGAGCAGCGGTCAAGGCACAAACAATTGCCTACACTGGGAACCCTGCAATTATTTATAAGCCTGTAGATGCTTTCTGTACTGATCTAAACCTATTTTTTTTCCCAAGCATAATATACCTTTAATACTTTTTTCAATAGCTGTATGTTCAGTACTGGGAAACAGTCAACCAGTAGCAGTAACCTTAGGTAATGCTCATAAACTAATAAGGTCAAGTCCACATAAGAAATGCAGCACCATAGAATCCTATGATTATAATTCTGGGTATAGCAGTTCTGTGGTGCTTACTAGTGTAAAGTCCATGAAAGATCCCTGACAAAAAACATACAAGATTCTCCTGCAGTTCCATCCTCAAGTTTTGTAAAATGTGGTTAGATTATATTGAAATACATACATGGCATAGATAATATATATGCACACACAAACACATATATAAATGACAAATTTGATTAACAATTGTACAGTATACACAAATCTTATAGAAGTTATATTTAACTATAAGTATTCACTGGGTGCATAAGAGGGCTCTACAGCTACATCTACTGGACACAAGTTATATTGCCGCTGCTTGTTTATCATCTCTCCTATTAATTCACTCCACTTTGGAGAGTTGCAGACGACATACAAAAGGGATGTATTTGTTAAAGACATAAGAACCTTAAATCAGGCAAATATTCTTTTTTTTCCCCACAGGAGATAGGGCCTTGTCCTATTTAACAAGCCCTGAAGCTGGCAAAAGTTATCGCCATGAGCTATTGCTGGCCTCCTCTGACGATAACTTCACCCATGCACAGCATGCTGTGTCCTATTTAACATTGATTGTAGCAACACATCTCAGGATGGTGATATCAGGGGTCAGTAGAGAAAAAAAGCCTTTATTTAATTAAATAAAGCATTCTTTCAATTTTAATCTACTTTTGCATTTTTTTTGTATGTCGTCTCTTCCCTGGCGTTTATTTTATTTTCCCTCAACTTTTTATTTATTTATTGTGTATAGTTTTTCTTATTGTATTGTAAAATCCTCAATAAAATATTGTAAAAAAAATATAGAACATGTTATCTCCTCTGATAATAGGCTGTTATGTGTGTTACTAATTTTACATTTTGAACATCAGGCTACACTACTTAGAGGCTGTCTATAGATGGAAGGACAATGTTAGGATACATATCTAGTTTGTGCTGACTTTCCCGTATGCGTAAATTTTCATCTAAGCCATCCACTATGCTCCATCGAAAATATGTCTAGTTTAAGAATAATTCTAGCCAAATTAAAATGGATTAAAATGGAAATGTTTACCTACTTCTACAAGAACTACTCCTAACTACTGGGTGCATCCTTACCTTCCTTAAACTGATATCTGATCTCACCAAAAGAGTCGGGAATCATCACAAACTTTAATTTAGCAACTTCTACTGTAAACTACATTTATTTTATTTTATTCTCAGTACACCTGCACCCCAAAAGATATTAACTTGATTCTGAGTTGGGAGTAAAGAAAAAAAATCAAGTGACTTTGCACCTGGACAAACCATGTTACAATAAAAGGGGGTGCAAATACAGACATGGAGAAATTTGTTAGTACCCTTAAGCTGGCCACACATCTAAAGATTATCTGTCCAACCAGCCAACTAGTTGATTGGTTGGAATGAAAATCTTGTAAGGTATGAGAGTAAATGATGATCAGCAATTTGCTCCCAAATGTCAGAAAACAGATGAAAATGGTCGTCAGACAAGTTTGTTAAATGTTTTATGTAAACAATTTGTTCAAACAACAGTTTTTGTCCATTTTCCAGCGTTTTGGAGCAAATTGCAGATTGTTATTTGCTTTCATACGTTACCAGATTTTCATTCCAACCAATCAACTAGTTGGCTGGTTGGATGTAAGTTGGTCTAGTGTGTGGCCAGCTTTACAGCTCATTGGAACAGTGCGTCATTCCTCCTGAAAGGCGATACAATTAAACACTAATGTATCATGTATACCTGCTTGTCCTTATTGTGTCATAAAACAAAGAAAATAAACTGTGAAAATAGATAAATTATTGCTTATTCTCCAAAGTCATTCTAAAATGTCCCGGACAGATTAGATGGTATCCCTTAGAACAGATAATAAATAATTGGAATATAGTGATGTTTCAAACTAATTGCTGTCTTGAATTAGTATCACAAATGTCTTTAATCTTATAATCATTCAGCCTAATTAAATGGCGAAAGCAGTCTCTCTGCTGTTTAGTATCATTGTGTGCACCGCACTGACATGGACCAGAAAAAGTACAGTTGTCTGAGGAGATCAGAAAGAACATTATAGACAAGCATGTTAAAGGTAAAGACTATAAGAGCATCGCCAAGCAGCTTGATGTTCCTGTGACTACAGTTTAAAGTCCATGGGGTTGTAGCCAACCTCCCTGGACGCAGCTGCAAGAGGTAAATCGACTCCAACATTAAACAGAAGCATAGTGAGAATGGTAGAAAAAAGAGCCAAGTAAAACTTCCTGTCAGGAACCGTATTGGAAAAAGCCAGGGGGTTAGGGTGGCTAGGAAACAAGCAGTTGAGTGACAGTGCTAGGTCTCCCTATTGCGGTCAAACACAGGTTTGGCTAGACCTGCCCAGGTGCGCGGAGTCTAACTCACTTGGTGGTCTTCACCGGTGACCCCTCCAGTTGGGATATGGGTTTTGCTGCACCAAGTGAGCAGGTCGCAGCCCTCTGGACAGGTACCTGGGAGTGGCAGGAAGACCACAACTATATTAGAATTAATTAGCACTGGGAACCCAAAGAATGTAATAACACTAGTGGCCAGCGTGAAAACTATATAGCTAGGACACAAAGGATCAGTTAGGACTGAATACTTGAACACAGGAGACCAGTGTATAAACTGAATACTTGAACACAGGAGATGAGCGTGAAATGAATACTTGAACATAGGAGATTGGCAAATTAACTGAATACTTGAGCACAGGAGATCAGCAAATGAACTGAATACTTGAATACAGGAGATCAGCAAATGAACTGAATACTTGAATACAGGAGATCAGCAAATGAACTGAATACTTGTATACAGAAGATCAGCAATGAACTGAATACTTGAGCACAGGAGATCCAGGTCCTGACTTGCACAGAGAAACACAGAGAAATGTGGATACAGGCATGTACTGGAATTACTAGAGCTCCAGTCGAGAGCTACCTAGTAATTAGCATGAAAGCTGACAACACATGAACACAGGGAGGCAGTTAGAGAGCTGAGCAGCACACTAAAAGAACACAGGGATTTACAAGAAACACTGGAGTTCAGTGAGAGCTGAATTAACATGCAGGGACTTAGCATGGGAACTAATACAAGTAACACTGGTGGTCAGCTTTAGGGCTGAAATAACACACTGTACATAGTTCGTGAGCATAACAATCACTGGAACAGCGAAGTTGAACAGCAGTTTCCTGTTCCTGGAGTCAGACTTAAATGCCCCTGGGTAGCTGGTCATTGGATCAGAGGATCAGCTGAGTGACCACAGAACTACCATTCAAAGAGACTAGTCAGGTGATATGGACCAACATGGCTGCGTCCATGCCCGGCACACCTGAAACCAGGACGCACACACGGAAGCCCTAGCAGACCCTGGGGAGAATGCTCAGACACCACTCACCTCCACTCCCAGCGACTGAACACCTAAGCCCAAGGGCGCCGGTGCGGAGGTGAGTAGCGGACGATCATAGGCCGCATCCTGATACTTCCAAAGAGATACAAGCTGAATGCTAAGGTCAAGTTACATCAGTGTATGATCGCACCATCTCATATTGTTTGAGCAACAGTGGGCTACATAAGACCCAGAAGGACTCCACTTCTGTAAAAAAAAAAACAACATAAAAAAGCTAGACTGCAAAATATTACAATGCATACTGACAAGCCAACATGCCTTTGGGAAAATGTTATCTGGACAAATGAGTCAAGCTGTAGCTTTCAGTTCACAGACAAAATAATAAGCTTTGTAAAGAGCACCATACCTACTGTGAAACATGGGGGAGGCTCGGTTATGTTTTGGGGCTGCTTTGCTGTGTCTGACACGGGATGCCTTGAATTTGTGCAGGGCACAATGAAATCACTAGTCTATTAAGGCATTTGAGAGCAAAACATACTGCCCAGTGTGTGAAATCTGTCTTAGTAGCAGGTCATGGGCCCTCCAATAGGTTAATGACCCAAAACACACTGCTAAATGCACCCAAAAATGTATAAGCGCAAAACATTGGACCATTCTGAATTGGCTTCTATGAGCCCTGACCTATCGAAAATCTATGGAAAGAGCTGAAGCCTGTAGTCTGGAGAAGGCACCCATCTAACCTGAGACTGCTGGAGCAGTTTGCTCCGGAAGAGTGGGCAGAAGTCTCATTGAGAACTACAGATATTGCTTGATTGCAGTGATTGCCTTTAACGGTTATGCAAAAAAATATTAGGATAAGGGTCCCATCATTTTTGTCCATGTCATTTTCATTTGTTTTATTATTTAAAATATTCTGTTAAATCAAAGTCTGGTTTCTATTAAACATGGAATAAACAATGATGGATGGCAATTACTTTTGTCAGTTTCAAGTTATTTCAGAGAAAAATATGTGTTCTCTTTTCGTCGATGGGTACCAACGTCTGTACAGTTATTGTTTTTGAATGCAGGATAAATACTGTCTGCTCTTTGCATGTAGCCTACAAATGCTGGACAGCTTTATTAGTACTGTACACATCAATTTAGATTTGAGCTAAAACCAGGGTTGCCTACCCTCCCAATTTTAGCGGGAGTTTCTCGGACATTAATACACCCTCCCGTTCCCCCGCAAACATTACTTGAACTCCCGGTTTCTTCATCCCTTTTTAAAACCGGACTGTCAGGGGGCGGAGTCTGCAAGGGGGAATGTCATGACGTCACACCGCGTGACGCCATGATACTTAATGGCCGGCCACCGTGGGGTTGTGGGTAGCGGTGGCCGGCTAGTCAGCACGCAAACGGAGTGTGCTTGGGCATGGCGGCGGGCAGACTGGAGCAGAGCCGAGCCAGCAGCTCTGCACTGTACAGGGACATCAGCGCAGGACAGGTGTGGTGGCCTTTTCTCCCCCCACAGTGGCCTCAATGTACTTATAAGCGGCCAATGAGACCTGTCACCTGCATCATATACACTGATGGGGGCTCGGGGCTGAGTGTCATAGGCAGTATTAACTGCACTTTGAAAGGGAACTCAGTAACAGCCAATAAATGGATGGCTGTCAGTGAGTGCCCTTTCAGAGTGCAGTTAATGCTTGTGACTGGTCACTGGATATATATCACAATAAGGGAGCTCTGACTAAAAATACAGCTGTCCCTAATCATTGGAAACTATTGTCTGAGGACATTTGATGGTTAACAATAGTCAATATTTGAGTTATATATATATTTAAACAGCCAGCTGTACTTTCAGGAGCCTTCTGCTAAAATTGGGAGGGTAGGCAAGCCTGATATTAACCATAAAATGTCCTCAAACAATAGTATGGTAGTATGATGCCAATAGAAAAACTAGCTCTGGTGGCATGCTGCTCTTAGTACTATAGGTTTCACCTGCCACTGCAGGGCATGCCCCTAAATGACAACGGACACACCCATAGGTGGAGCTAGACACGCCCCCTGGGCGGAACATGACACGCCCCAAACATGTGGC
The DNA here is from genome assembly GCA_031769625.1 of Taudactylus pleione. Taxonomy (NCBI): domain Eukaryota; kingdom Metazoa; phylum Chordata; class Amphibia; order Anura; family Myobatrachidae; genus Taudactylus; species Taudactylus pleione. The sequence goes on from JAUIMM010000249.1 coordinate 8,137,175, forward strand.
ACATTCTGCTACCACCTACAATCTCCCTGAAACTAGTTTTCAAAAGTAGACAAGTATGGCTAAAACACGTCCCTCTCAAATATTAATCTCTCTGCACATTTTATATCTGACCCACCTACAGTGCAACACTGTGGTTCCCAAGGTGCAAAGTTACTCCAATCTCACTAAACTACTCGCTTTGTACAGGTCCTCTGAGGAGATCATGAAGATCAGGAGCCAACCAGTACTTTCCATGGACCACCATTTGCACCATCTAAGTGCCCTTTAAATGGAAAGAAGCATTTATAAAACATAATGAATATACAATCATAAATTAACTGATGAACTCTCAAAGTACTGTACCCTCACTCTCATGACTATAAACATAAACATTTTGTTGTAGTTGAGATGCAAAAAAGATGCAGGGCCACGCCGAGCATCAAAGTGTGTGCCGTATTCACACAAATAAAACAACTGGAAGCGACAAAACAAGTTTGCACTGATTAATTTCATGTGCTACATTTGTACATGTGTGCGCGAATGAGTCCGAGAATCTGTATAAGAAGTGCTACGATGCAGCGGCTGCTGCTTTATCTCACGCCAAGTTGCGCTGTGCTTCATCGGCGACTTTGTACGTGTTAAAGTCTCAGCCCAGCATTTGTAGTACACTTTGGCCCTCATTCAGAGGCGCTCGCATAATGTGAGCGCTCGTTCTGAATGTGGGCGGCTGCTTCTCTTTTAAAGTGTGGCCTCCTGGTCGCTAGCTAAGCTAGGTCAAGACCATCGCGACTTGCGACGAGACCCTAAGATTGGGTTTCGGCAACCGCAAGCCCCAGGGAGCTTCCTGCTCTGATCGAGCAGGAAGCTCCCCACTGACATCACTGCTGATGTCAGTGCGGCCGCCAACAAAACGGCAGGCGTTCCTTAAGGAACGCCTCTGTTTGTGAAACCACACCCCCTCCCCGCCTACAAAATGGGGCGAGCTGTCGATCACCATCGACAGCCGCCCCTTTTGTAATGAGCTCCGGAGCGAGAGAATTTCTCTCTCTCCGGGGCTTACGCACGCGCAGTGCGGCTGCTGCACGTGTGCAGGGCCTAAAAATCTACTCCCGTTTGAATGGTGTTTTGCTGTGTACATGATGCGAATAAGACACAAAATTTTAAGAAAAAGATGGCTACTCCTTCTGGATGGCGTATTGAGGCTAGCTGTATGAGGGCATATATGTAGAGGAGAAATAGGCCCATTTGTGTAAAAAAAAACATGTAATGTACAGCAGCATTTTTCAGTAGCTATAAATCACAAACAATGTGTGATATACGATTATATAAGAAAATGTTAATTCATGGGGGCACGTCCAATATAAACAAATACCTTAATTACATGGGTTCTGCTTTTATTGAAGTGTTAAACTTATTTACAGCCAGAACAGTTATAGTTAAACATGAATAATAATAACAAAAAAAAAACATGAGTTATCTGGGAGTAGAATCGTACAGTGACAGTCCCAGGTGAGATGATGCCACGTGAAGTTCTGTTCCCAGCAGTAATGGATGTCAGTGGCGCAGCATGATAGATGCAATTTATCTCCTGACAGCTGGCTAACGAGACTCTCCCTGCTCTGTTCCTCTACCGCCCCATCCCTCTTTCTTCCACTTATCCTGCTTTATCATCCTGCTTTCTCTCTCTCCTGCTCTCTTTTACACCCTCTGACACTTTCTGTTTCACACTATTAACCCTTAGGCTGACAGGGGTTTATGCCAAATGTCACCTGAGGAGGTGCCCCAATGCAGTTTTGCAATACTTTACTTTCTGTGGTTATATGAAGATTTTGTAACAATTAAAACATACAACAGAAATTCAACCCCAAATACATATATAAGAAATAATAATAAAAATAAATGAAGTAATGAAAATGAGCATAAACTGTAGAGTACTAGAATCTGCACCTATGTACTAAATAAATTAGCTACATGACATGACAAGTAACTGAGTCAAAGGTCCAGCATAGTTAATGAGGTAAGGGGGAACAAAAATCGGCATAAACACCACTATCACATGAGGGGAAACCAAAATACAAAATTGTCCCGCCATCTCAGTGTAACAGGGGCAACCTGAGAGTCGTCAAAATCTAAATAAGGGCTGCATACTGTATGATCACCATGTAGACTGTACAGGGTTGGCAAGTTGTCTATATCATCATCAGAAGGATATATACGTCTAGTCTAGAGTGGAACCATGGCGACCAGACTTTACGGAATTCCTGAAGGGTAAACCTAATCTTGTAAGTAAAGCCTTTGTGTTGTTCAGTAGTATTTACCAATAGTACCTAAAAATAGAGAAGTGGAGGCAGTCTGCCATCCAAAGTAAAAGACATACACCAACAACCGCCCAGCCCCTCCTTCAGTATTTTAGGGCTAAATGGGTACCTCTACCCCGTGTCTATGAAATGACTCCCAGGCAAATGTCCAGAGGTTATAAATTGGAGGACACTGCCAAATCATGTGTAGAAAAGAGCCAGAGGGGTCACTTCATCTAGGGCACTCCAGAAGCACGCTTACCCATCTAAAACAAACACCCTATGGAGAACATAGAGATATCTAAGGTAGCATCTTGATTCCTACAAAGTATTTGGTACTAATCCTCAACTGGAAAACCACTAATACCGTACTGTCCTCAGATCTACATACACAAGACTGTCAGGGAATATCTTATAGAAACAAAATTGAGTACAGGATCGATGTTTGGCCAGCCCAAGAGCCCGTTGACATTTCCAAATGGTGATTGCCTAAGGATAGGAGGAATCCTCCTGGACTTACCTACTCTCCTGGAATGTCTGCAAGATTCCTGAACTTTAAAGGCTTTCCGTAACTCTAGAGACAGTAAGCCAGACCCCTGCATGACACCTCTTCCAGAACTGTATAGCAGGGGGCAATGCCACGATAATGTGATTGTGGCATCATGCCCCCTGCACTTTACACATGGCTGTCCCATTCTGGAGGAGGCAGCCTTAATTGGCAACTATGCTCCCAGAAATGGAGTCTACAAGCAGAAACTGCAAAGGTGAACAGACTAACCCCATCTGCTCACCCAGCAAGCAAGCAACCAACATGCCATCAGGAGAATTCCCTACTCACTCCGGCAGATGGGACAGCTGAGGGGCAAATTAATTCATTTTAAAGTGACCCCTAGCAGCCTTGGAACACCTTATATATTCTTTATTTATAGCATGAACAGTAAAGCAATTAAAGCAAGTATAATATACATATCCAAACGATGCACACTTAAGAAAAAAAAAAGGGGGGGTGGATGGGAAGAGAAAGGATGAAAAGGGGTGGGAAGGGGTGGGATAGTCGTCTCTACTACAAAAGCCGGTGAAATTCCTAATTTATTATTTCTTCCCCCAGAAAAGAGAGGACACGTGCTTGTTCACCAGAAATATATTTTTTTTGGGGTAGAATAGTACAATCAATTTATGGTTACTACTGTATATGGGAGAAAAAAGGAAAAGATTTCCAAAAACATTCATTATATTTCTCGTTACTTTCAAGAAATTAATTCAACCCACAATATATATATATTATTATTCTGCGACTGCTAACATTTACAGATAACAAATATGTATATACTCTACAACAATGACAGCAGGAAAAGGGGCAGTATGACACACCATTAGCTTGTAATTGTGAGTACAGGGGCCAGAGAGGGAAAGTCGCAATATCCTCCCTCCATTTCCCCTAATTATGGTGTGAGTCGCCATCCTCTGCTCTCTCTGCAGATCAGAGAAACCAGAATGGTACTGGGGGATGATATTAAAATTGTAGCTTCTTATGGCACAAGAGAGAAGTATGAACCCTACTAACATGAAAATGGTAGGTCTCTGTGTCAGTTATTTTTTATATGTACTGAATCCATCTGGCTGCTACAAACATTTAATAAAATGAACCCAGTCACTTTTGTCACATGGCTCAGTCATGAATGTTCTATGATTAAATGCATAACAGTCAATGAACGCAAAACAACTCTACCATTATAATCTATTCTCCTGCTACCATGCATTAACGCATGAGAAATAGGTAAGGGCTCTTTCAAAAAATGTAAATGCAGTGTAGAATGCAACGGTGGAAACAAGCCTATAAGAAAGCATTTATCCTTATTCTAATGCAGGTTTCACGCGTTACTGGTTGAAAAGTGCAGAACAATGGACAGGTGTGAACGAGCCCTGAGAGGTTTGGGAAGTAGCAGGGAAAGGCCAATTTGCCATACATCAGTATAGTTATTATTACCATGAACACATTTGTCTTTACACATCAATGGGCTAACTTAATAACACGATGAAATGTGCTGTATGGCATATCAATCAATGAGACGTTTGCGTTCATTTTGTAGCCTACAACTAGATACATTAGAAGTCAGTTGAAAATTGAAATCACACTGTTTGCAGTGGGTAACTAACACAGTGTAAACAAATGGCCCTTAGGCATAAATACAGGTTTCATCTCTCAGTATAATCTACCCTTGCCATTCATATCTCTCTGGAACTGAATGTGACATATGTCAAATTACTTTGTTATAAATAAAGTTATTTAATTGTGTTTGTCCAACATGTGGAGCAAGTGAAGCAAAGTAGTAAAAACATTAAAGTCTATATTCTACCGAGTACATTTACAGAACATATGTGTAGATGTCAAAACATGTATGAGCGCCAGCGTTTACAATTCCAATAGTGAAATATACATAGAAAACTTCACCATGAGAAAAATGTAAAATTTTAATCCAAAATCACTAGTAATGCCACATACATTTTTGAAAAATATGCGCTCAATAGAATCAAGTACAGATTTCATGATTCAATAAACTGAACATAAAATAAAAGGAAAGATTAAGAAACGAGTAAAAAAAACATTGGTTGTGGTAGAATTCCTCTCACAAACCTTATTCACTAAACAGAAAACACTCAATATTTTAAATCGAAGATTTAGCAGAGTATCTTCATACCAAATGATTCTACATTTACATACAGATACCTTGTGGTTAAATGACCATCATGGGAATGACTTAGGAAAAAAACAAGCAAGTTGCATGAAAAGGATGTCTAGCCTGGACACTTTGCAGCCACTTGTATTTGGATTTGCAGGTGGGAGGGGAGAGTGTGTCAGGAACAGGGGGTCACAATGATGAGATAGGTAAGAAAATAAGAAAGCCAAAAGGTCCATTTAAAACCTTCGCTGCTGAGGGGTTTCTGACCCTTGTGCTGAGGTAATTTGTTTCACATTTGTGCTCGTCACATTCCAACATCAATGTCATTGATTTTATATGCGGTACACACACAAATTCTAACTTGCTTTTTTTCTGAAGACTTTGTATTATCAGAAAATACCATTAGCTCTTTTATTCATTCTAACACATCACAACATTTTTACCCAAATTGCCAAAAAGTGTTTTTTATTGATATTTCAAGAAACAAAAGCAAACATGATTTTTTATTCTATCTTCTAAACATCACAAAGAAATACTTTGTGGTTCTTGTTTCACCAATAATCCACCTCTCCAAAACAGTAAAAACCAGGATTCTATGTGTAGGTTTTGAGGAAAAAATCTGCACTTGAAATGAAAATGCATTTTTTAACAAATTTTTACTGTCTCAATTCAAACGCTTTCTATGTGTTCAAAGAATATAGTAGACCAACAAGACCACCATTTTATACACTAGACAACCTACCGCAGCGACGGTACTGGTGTTGCGGTACCGGCGGAGGTAGATGGAGTCGCCGTGCAAGCGTCTTATTCAGACACAGCACTGCTGACTCTATAAAATAGAAATAAAATAAAACAAAAAAATGAAAGCATGGGACTGCCTGAGCAGTCCCCCTGTTATAAAGTTGCGTCTGAATCCTGGCGCACCAAACGAAAAACTGAATGCCTGTGGCTGGGGGCAGGATATATGTGGAAGAGGACCAGGGTATTCTGGGACCTGAAAGCTTTTTGACTGTTAGGTGCCTGGATCACTCCAACCACATACTCCAAGGTAATTCCTTTGGACCCTATGGAACCTGAAGAAGAAATGGGCTTTACTGTTCCAGGTATTGTCTGTTGATCACCAGAAAATAACTACTAAGTGGGCACACTGGGGTTTATTTATTAAGCCTTGGATGGAGATAAAGTGGATGGAGAAAAAGTACCAACCCAACCAGCTCCTAACTGTCATTTTGCAAGCACAGCGTGTAACATGGCAGTTACGAGCTGATTGGCTGGTACTTTATCTCCATTCTATTTATCTCCATCCAAGGCTTAGTAAACAGACCCCATTGTTTGAAAGAGACTCGTCTCCTATAAGACAGGGTGCCCCCATGTGTGTACAGGCCAGTATGAGAGACATAGGACATAATGTACCCTTCCCCCATCTAAGGAAAACTAATTTTTTCTGTAGAGCTGGGTGATATTTCTATAATAGACAACAGCTGAGAAGGGGGCCACATAATTTCGAAGAAGAGACTCTCCTCTTTCATATTTTAGTGACCCCATGTGTAAATGGGTGTGATAGAACATATAGTGCCATCCCACCCGTATACTTTATATATCTTTTTTCCATAGAGCAGAATAGTATTGTCTGGTGATCCATGCCTGGACTATATTATTTTTCTGTAGTACAGGTTGTTAGTGTCTGTTGATCAGTGTGGTAACTAAATATTAGCCTTTAACTGGGCACACCGTTTGAAAGAGGAGACTACCCTCTTTCAAATGAGGATAACCTATCTTTATATGTTATATGGTGAAGGAGATAGAGGTACCTAAAGTCCCTCCTGCCACCATTTTCACTTGAGCTGAGGTGCGTATGCATACTGGGAGCAGTTCCAAATTTGCCAGCGGCTGCTGCAAGGACGTCCTACCCATCTCCTGGACGTGTGGACACAAGGTACGTTATTTTTGGGGTTCTACACCCGCCACTACAGAGAATGAGTGGGGCTAGTCTTCCAAGTCTAGATGATATCAGGAGGATGAGACCCACTTATCTTGGGTTAATTCATTACACTTCTTAAAATGCTTTATACTGATACACTATATTTTATTTTTCAGTTGACCTTTTAAAAGAGTATCCTCCCATTACATACAACAGAATTTTTTTTTCAGAATTTGCATTTATTAGGTGAGCGGTGTTTACATACAACGATACACTGTATAATTCAATAGGATTTCAAGATTCAAGATTGCAATTCAAGAAGATTTCAAGATTCTATCATTGAAACTGCTTTTCTAACTGCAAATAATTCAGTGCACATACTTATCCTTTTTCCCACCTCACCTCTTAGAACGTACATGGGACTGGCACATTGCTCTGCTTACCTGCATTGACAATGGCATCTACCTCCAGCTTAGTGATGTCACCTCTGAAGATTGAGATTTTCTCATTCAGATCCTTGTTCTTTGGGAACTTGACCTCTTCAGGTTGTTTGGCATGTGTCTCTATAGGATGGAGAAGAGCATCGTAAAGGACAATTAAACTTGAAATACACCTTATTTTAAACAAAAGAACCACTAAACTATTTGAGTCAACCAACTGGTATATATATATATATATATATATATATATATATACACACATACACATACTGTATATAGACAACTTGAAGCAAACTCCTGAATTGAACTGTATATTGGACCTTATTGGTGTACCTTTTCTGACACATTCCCTACCCTCCCCCTTTTCTTTCTTATTTTTTTTCTCTCTTGGAATTGTGCTGATGCTATAATTTTGTTGATTGCATTACTGAATAGATGTTCCTTGAGACTACTGTATACGTATGTATGTATGTATATTTTTCTGTCTTTTAAGGAAGTATCCTGCATAATGTCTAGCCATTTCTCTTTCGTCTGGGCTGGGGGACACTGGACCATGGGTTGTAGGTGTGGATTTGGCACTAACACTGAAATCTATAACTCCTCCCCTCTGCAACCCCTGACTTCAGTGTAAGTTTAGTGCCCGTGGAGAGAGGCACGCTGCTCTGCAGCCCTGGTTTAGCTTAGGGATTTTTTTTCCTTTATTTGTAATGTTATGTTTATTTTTTACGTTAGGTACTGTGCGCTGCTTATAGCAGCACTCAGCTGGAGTGTAAAGCGGCAGTGAGAGCCGCATCTAAGGGGAGGATGGCGCTGAGTGCTTCCCCCATTCCACACACTCCGATCTCTGAAGAGACAGTCTGGGCCCGAGGATAGCGCGCTGCTGTTACCTGGTAGAGGTGCAGGCAGTCAGCGTGGTCCTGGATGGCGGGAGCCATCTTGCGGGTTTCTTGTTGGCGGCTCCTGTGGGGAGAGCGCCGACTACAGACCGACCGCAGGAGAGACCTACAGCAACACCTCACTAGACATGCTGTTCTTGGAAGCTATGCAGTGTTGGGCCTGGTTAGTACTTGGATGGGAGACCACCTGGGAATACCAGGTGCTGTAGGTAAATGCGGGTCAGTCCAAGTGCTTTCCCCACTGAGGGGACTAACACTTGAAGGAATCAGCAGTGAGGCTCGCTTCAGTATGACAGGGGGAGGAGCCATGGCTGCTGGTTCCCCCTGCTCTCCAATGGCAAAATGCAGGCTCCCAGGGTTTTATACTATATATTCCCTTTTTCTTCTCCCCTCTTCTCTGAGCAATCAAAGGGAGTGCATTTCAGGATAACAGCTGAGGAATTCTGGCTGCATTATGTTAGAATCATTAAGAACCATTGAGATATGTTAAAGGAGCGCTGGTGATATCAATTGCTATTTTTTTCTACTGATCCTTCTTGGGTCCGTACCATGGAGCACTCGGCAGTAGGGGTTGAGAAAGTATCGGCCTTTATGGAACGCTTCTTTGAGGAGTCTAAACTACGCACTATGCATAAGCGTCCTCCAGTATCTTGTTGGAGTCAGATCCTGAGGGAGAAGAAGAAGAGGAAGAGGGGGAACTCCAAGAGGAGGTTCTGCCCAACGAGGAAGGTTCAGACTCTGCGTCAAGTCAGGGCGTAGAGGACCTTATTATGGCAGTACGACAGTCTTTGGAGTGTCTGGACCTTGACGCCTCAGCTTGAGAGGAAGGGCCGTTTAAGCGGAGGCATAAGAGGGTCGTTTGTTTCCCAGAGTCTCAGGATCTTTCAGATCTGGTAGAGGAAGCCTGGAAGACCCCAGATAAAAAGTATGCTACTCCTCGTAAGTTTGCAGCCCTTTATCCCTTTTCAAAGGAGCAGGTCGCTAAGTGGGAGCTGCCTCCAATAGTGGATGCGGCTGTGGCTCGTTTACCAAAGCACACTGCTCTGCCGGTCCAAGGGGCGGCCTCCTTTAAGGATCCGCTGGATAAAAAATTGGAGGGATGCCTTTGGAGTATTTTTATGGGCGCTGGAGTGGTTATTCGCCCATTATTGGTATCTGCATGGGTCTCTCGAGCCATGGAGAAGTGGGCTGACAAATTAGTGGCAGGCCTTGCCGGTGACTCATCCAGAGAGGACTTACTGGTACTGGCGGAACAGATACGTGCGGCTGCAGACTGTGTGTGTGAGGCCGCACAAAATGGAGCGCAGATTTCCTCTAGAGTCTCAGCCACGACAGTCGTGGCACACAGAGCACTATGGCTTCGCACCTGGGAGGTGGACGCCGAATCTAAATGCGCTTTAGAGACTCTGCCATTTTGTGGAGGCATCCTGTTCGACTCTGAGCTTGATACTATTATATCCCAGGCGACAGGTGGAAAGAGCACTTTCCTGCCTGTGGTGCCCCAAAAGCTAAAGGGCTAACGTTTCCGAGTCTTCTGTTCTTCCTTTTGAGGAGGGGGAACGATTAGAGGTCAGGGGGCATGAGGACGATCTTTTCCCAGTAGGGGTTCTGCCCCCCGGGTTAGATTCTCCGGCACATTCAGGTGCCCGGGTGCTAGGGCATCTGAGAAGCCGAGTCCCTGACAGGATCTCAGCTCATCCGGTTTCAGGGAATGTAGGGGGCCGTCTCCTTCTTTTCCGAGACAGGTGGGTAGCTTCGGCAGTAGATGTCTTGGTAAGGGGCATTTGTCTCCCGAGGTTATGTGATCGACCTAAGGGGACAGCCGCCACAATGTTTCTTCGCTACAGTATTACCCAGGGAGCCGGAGAAGAGACGGGCCTTAAACCAGGTTATCAGTTCCCTCTGTTCAGAAGGGGTTATAGTTCCTGTTCCACAGTCTCAACAGGAACAGGAGTTTTACTTCAAAATGTTCAGTGATCCAGGGTATGTCAGCAAACGAGTTTCTGCCATCTATCGACATCAGAGATGCGTATCTCCACACACCGATTTGGGCGGGGCATCAATCTCTGTTCAGGTACGCGGTCGGAAGAGCCCATAACCAGTTCCAGGCTCTGCCAATCGGTTTGGCTACAGCTCCGCGGGTCTTCACAAAGATTATCATGGGTGGATACTGAATCTTGAGAAGAGTCACCTCAAGCCGTGCCAACGTCTGACGTTTTTGGGGGTGATCTTCGATACAGCACTTGAAAGGGTTTTCTTGCCAGAGCCCAAAGCCTGGGCCCTTCAGGACTTAGTCAGGAAAGTGCTGTCTGCCCCTTGGCCATCCGTTTGGCTGGGCATGAGGTTAATAGGCACGATGGTCTCTACCTTCGAGACCATCCAGTATGGCCGCTTCCATTCACGGATTCTCCAGTGGGAGATTATCCGGAATTGGACAGGCCGCTCAGACGACCTTTCTTCTCAGTTACTGGTTCTGTCAGACAGCACTCATCAGTACTTCGCTGGTGGCTGATTACCAATCACCTTCTCCAGGGTTGGTCCCTGGTGACTCCCAACTGGATTATTGTCACCACAGATGCAAGTCTCAGAGGTTGGGGAGCGGTGATGGAGAACCTCTGTCTACAGGGGACCTGGTCATCATCAGAGATAGGTTTCCCAATAAATATGCTGGATCTCCAGGCCATTGATCGGGCACTGTGCGGGGCTCAGGCACTCCTGGCGGGCCGACCAATGAGGATCCAATCAGACAATGCCACGGCAGTGGCATATGTAAACCAACAGGGCGGAACCAAAAGCGCACTTGCCATGGCAGAGGCAAGTCTCATTCTCTCTTGGGCGGAGACGTTCTTCCCGGCAATTTCAGCAGTCTTCATACCGGATAGAGAATTGGGAGGCAGACTACCTCAGCAGGACTATGTTCCTGCCAGGGGAGTGGACTCTCCACCGGGAGGTTTTCCAGCAGCTGGCCCAGAGATGGGGCTGCCGGAGGTGGACCTGATGGCGTCTCGCCACAATTGCAAGGTCCCTCGATTTTGTGCAAGGTCCAGAGATCCTTTGGCATTTGCAGTGGATGCCATGACAGTTCCCTGGAACTTCCGTCTGGCCTACATTTTTCCTCCAATTCCCATGTTACCAAAAGTACTCCGTCGAGTCAAGAAGCAGCAGGTTTCAGTCATTCTAGTGGCTCCAAACTGGCCGCGCTGGTCGTGGTTCGCCACGGTTCTCAGGCTAGCAGCAGGACCGAGTTGGAGTTTGCCTCTGCATCCAGATCTTCTGCTACAGGGGCCATTCTGTCACGAGGGTCTACCTCGGGTGACTTTAATAGCCTGGTTGTTGAGACCGGGCTCTTGAAGGCCAGGTGTTTTTCCCCTTCAGTCATCAGGACCATGCTCCGGGCACGGAAGCAGGTTTCCGCGCAGAACTACCACAGGGTTTGGAAAACCTATATTGTGTGGTGTGAGCAGCGGGGAGTACATAGTGCCAGTTCCGCCTCCCAAGGTTTTTAGCATTTCTGCAGGGCGATCTGGAGGCCGGCTTACGGCTTCAATCTTTGGAATCCGTGGACCTTCGGTTCGTAACGTGGAAAGTGTTTTTTTTTATGGCCATTGCCTCGGCTCGACGGGTCTCTGAGTTGGGGGCCTTATCCTGCAAACCACCTTTTCTTGTTTTCCATGACGATAGGGCTGTGTTCAGGACAGTTCCTTCTTTTCAACCGAAAGTGGTTTCATCTTTCCACTTAAACCAGGAGATTGTTTTTCCTGTTCTCTCATCTTCACAGTCCTCAGGGGACCAGGACGATCTATCACTGTTGGATGATGTCCGGCCCCTACGCATTTATTTAGACAGAACTTCGATCTTATGTAAGACGGACTCTCTATTGGTTCTCTACGACACCCACAGACGGAGCTCGCCAGCCACAAAATGGCTCCACTCAGTGATTTCAAGGGCTTACTCAGAGGTGGGGCGCCCAGCACCAGCTGGGGTGTTGGCTCATTCCACTAGGGCCGTGGTGGCCTCCTGGGTGGCGCGTCACAGGTCCTTGGCTGAACAGGTTTGTCGCGCAGCTACCTGGTACTCTGTCCACACGTTTGTGCGGTTCTATCCCATGGTCCAGTGTCCCCCAGCCCAGACGAGAGAGAAAATAGGATTTTTGGGAACTTACCGTTGAATCCTTTTCTCTGAGTCAGGCTGGGGGACACTGTGTTTCCTCCCTCACGCTCAGCGGTATTGAGTATGACTTATGATTTTGGGTCGTATTAACCGTCAATTTCATTTTTATTTTTTGGAGTGACAGAGTGCTTCTCCTAACCAAGCACTTTTGAAGTTGTACTGAAGTCAGGGGTTTCAGAGGGGAGGAGTTATAGATTTCAGTGTTAGTGCTAAATCCATGTCTTCCCACCTACAACCCATGGCCCAGTGTCCCCCAGCCTGACTCAGAGAAAAGGATTCAAGAGTAAGTACTCCAAAATCCCATTTTTACCAACATTGTACTGTTCCATTGTTTAGGGCTCTTATACATTTTGAAAATATATTTTTTTTAAAGAACCACTAATAAAATGTACAAATATATATGAAAAAGTTTCAAAAATTTTAACAGATAGAAATAATTTAAGAAAAAATAACCATGCGTTTTCCTAAACTTCCGTAAGCTTCATTATCCGGTGCACTCACCAGTCTTGAACAAAGCAATATTTTATTCAGCAAGTACCATCGTGCAAGATAAAATGCTAACATGGACCTTTATCAAGATCATAGCTGACAGAAACACTTTTGGTGTTTGGAATGTGATCCTGGAGTGCTGTTTTCTTCTTGTGAAAATACATTTATTTATATATCTTGGTGTCTAACTCAGGGAATTATAATCAGACGGAGAAGAACGGCACTCTAAGCAGGAAATAATTGCAAAAACTGTAGTTTATTTGCACAAAAGAGCAGCTCTTCTTCTCTGTCTATATAGTGTATTTATATGTATGTTTATCGGTGGCAGTGCTGGATTAAAGGGGGGGCACAAGCCCGGGGGCCCCCTCTCTCTGTAAGGCCCCCCACTGCCTGCCACCGATCGGATCACTGCCATCTTCACACTACCCACAGTGACGTGATGGCAGCACGGTGCCGTATTCAGTGCACTGTTTACTGAGCGGTGTACTACAAACACTGGCCGCATAGGCTGCAGGGAAGCAGGAGGAGGGTGTTGAGGTATGTGACGAGCGAGTGCAGTTCTGTCATCAGCCCTTTGCAGACAGCTTAAATGCTTACAAGCTATACATAAGAATTGATTGTTTGGAGAGTGTTACACTGTGGTCACAATAATAGTGTAAAGGAGAACTTGATAGAGCAATTCAGTGCCAATTTAAATCAAATGGCATATGCAGCCCCCAGCTATTATGTGTTCCTACTTTATTACTATATTACTACCACCCCAGCTGTCATCTGTGCCCATACCTCTATTACCATCTCCAGCTATCATATCTCTCTACTACTACGCCCTACCCAGCAGACATCTATCTTCCTACTTCTACTACCTCCAGTTGTTCGATGTCTCTACATCTACTATAACTACAACACCAGCTGTCATGTGCCCCTACTACTAATACTACCCCAACCTACCTATCATATGTCTCTACTAGGGGTGTGCCGGTTTGGATTTCTGAAATCCGAACCCCCCCCGAGCCCCCCCGATCCGAGGCCGATCCGAGTCAGGCTCGACTTTTCCCACCTGACTCGGATCTGAAATCAAGGCAAAACGTCATCATCCCGCCTTCCGGGTCTCGCGGGTTTTGGATTCTATATAAGGTACCCGCGTCGGCGCCATTTTCTCACTCGGCTGTGGACAGTGAAGAGGGATGGGTGGGAGTTAGGGCTGGCTGGCTGTGTAGTGTAGTGTTGTGATGTGCTGTGCTGCGCTGCTGTTGTCCATAGGGGCTGTGTCCACTCCTCCAAAGTCCATAGGGGCTGGCTGTGCTGTGCTGCTGTTGTCCATAGGGGCTGTGTCTACTCCTCCAAAGTCCATAGGGGCTGGCTGTGTTGTGCTGTGCTGCTGTTGTTGTCCATAGGGGCTGTGTCCATTACTCCAAAGTCCATAGGGGCTGGCTGGACTGTGGCTGTGTCCACTCCAAAGTCCTGTGCAGTGTCCCAGTCCTAAAGGGGTGCTGTAGTGTTGTCTAGGGGGTGCTCCCCCCAAGTGCAAAAAAAATAAATATTTTTTCTGTGTTTGTGAATTGTGTGCGCAGAATCCGCACGTGCATCAACAAAGTAGCGCCAAGCGTGCGCCTGTGTCATAAGTAAAGGGCCGGCTGGCTTGTCCGTTAAAGGGTGCTGTAACCCCCAAAGTGCACTCCAAAAAAAATAAAAAAATATATTTTTTTGTGTTTGTGAATTGTGTGCGCAGTAGCCGCACGTGCATCAACAAAGTAGCGCCAAGCGTGCGCCTGTGTCATAGGTAAAGGGCCGGCTGGCTTGACCGTTAAAGGGTGCTGTAACCCCCAAAGTGCACTCCAAACCAAATAAAAAATATTTTCTGTGTTTGTGAATTGTGTGCACTGTGGCTACATGTGCATCAACAAAGGAGCAGCGCCAAGAGTGCGCCTGTGTCCCATAAGTAAAGGACCGGCTGGATTGTCCGTTAAATGGTGGTGTAACCCTCAAAGTGCGCTCCACAAACAATAAAAAATTCTCCTTTTTTTTCTGTCTTTGTGAATTGTGTGGGCTGTAGCTGCACCTGCATCCTCAAAGCAGCAGCGACAAGCGTGCGTCTGTCTGTTAAAGGGTGGTGTAACCCCAAAAGTGCACTCCAACAAAAATAAAACATTTTCTTCTGTGTTTGTGAATTGTCTGCACTGTACGTGCATCCTCAAAGCAGCTGCGCCAAGCGTGCGTCTGTCTGTTAAAGGGTGGTGTAACCCTCAAAGTGCGCTCCACAAAGAATAAAAAATTCTTTTTTTTTTTCTGTCTTTGTGAATTGTGTGGGCTTTAGCCGCACCTGCATCCTCAAAGCAGCAGCGCCAAGCGTGCGTCTGTCTGTTAAAAGGTGGTGTAACCCTCAAACTGCGCTCCACAAAAAATAAAAAATTCTTCCTTTTTTTTCTGTCTTTGTGAATTGTGTGGGCTTTAGCCGCACCTGCATCCTCAAAGCAGCAGCGCCAAGCGTGCGTCTGTCTAAGGGTGGTGTAACCCTCAAAGTGCGCTCCACAAAGATTAAAAAATTCTTCCTTTTTTTCTGTCTTTGTGAATTGTGTGCACTGTAGCTGCACGTGCATCAACAAAGGAGCAGCGCCAAGCGTGCACCTGTGTCCCATAAGTAAAGGGCCGGCTGGCTCATTTCTTAAAGGGTGGTGTAACCCACAAAGTGCACTAGTCTCCAACAAAAATAAAAAATTATTTTCTGTGTTTGTGTGCGCCTTAGCCGCACGTATATATCAATATAACATAAATGGAGGACCAAACTTTCTCTGATAAAAATAAAATAGGGAAAGATCAAGAACCACTTCCTCCTAGTGCTGAAGCTGCTGCCACTAGTCATGACATAGACGATAACATGCCATCAACGTCGTCTGCCAAGGCCGATGCCCAATGTCATAGTAGAGGGCACATACAATCCCAAATGAGAAAGTTCAGGAAAAAGACCTTAAAAAAAACATTTCAATCATCTGAGGAGAAACGTAAACTCGCCAATATGCCATTTACGACACGGAGTGGCAAGGAATGGCTAAGGTCTTTCCCTATGTTCATGACTAGTGGTTCAGCTTCACATGACGATGGAAGCCCTCCTCCCGCTAAAAAAATCAAACGAGTTAAGTTGGCAAAAGCACAGCGAAGAACTGTGCGTTCTAAGAAGATATCACAAATCCCCAAGGAGAGTCCAAGTGTGGTGGCGGTTGCGTTGCCTGACCTTCCCAGCACTGGACGGGAAGAGGTGGCTCTTTCCACCATTTGCACGCCCCCTGCAAGTGCTGAAAGGAGCACCCACAGTCCACTTGCTGATATGCAAATTGAAGACGTCAGTATTGAAGTACAACAGGATGAGGATACTGGTGTAGCTGGCGCTGAGGAGGAAGTTGGCGAGGAGGATTCTGATGGTGATGTGGTTTGTTTAAATCAGGCTCCGGGGGAGACAGTTGTTGTCCGTGGGATGAAAAAGCCCATCACGGTCATGCCTGGGCAGAAGACCAAACATTCCACCTCTTTGGTCTGGCAATATTTCTATCCAAATCCGGACAACAACTGTTTTGCCATATGTACCATATGTAAAGGTGAAATAAGTAGGGGTAGGGACGTTAACCACCTAGGAACATCCTCCCTTATACGGCACCTGCAGTGCATTCATAAAAAGTTACTGTCAAGTTCAGAAACTTTGGCTAAGACCGGAAGCAGTCCAGGGACACCTAAATCCCGTTGTCCTGTTGTATCCAAGGGCCTGCAAACCTCACCGTCAACTCCCTCCTCGTCAATTTCCTCCTTAGTCAGGATCGGAAGTAGTCCTGCAGGCCATGTCACTGGCATGACTGACTCTCCTATCCGGGATTCCTCCGGAGGCTCCTGCATTGCTACGCCTACTGCTACCGCTGCTGCTGGGAGTCGTTCATCATCCCAGAGAGGAAGTAGGAACACCACTACTTTTACTAAACAATTGACCCTCCAACAGTCCTTAGCGAGGAGGATGAAGTACGACAGCAGTCATCCTGAAGCAAAACGTATAACTGAGGCCTTGACTGCTATGTTGGTGTTAGACGTGCGTCTGGTATCCGCCATTAGTGCAGTGGAATTTAGACAATTGATGGAGGTAGTGTGTCCCCGGTTCCAAATCCCGTCTAGATTCCACTTCACTAGGCAGGTGATACCGAGACTGTACAGAAACGTCAGAAAAAGTGTCCTCAGTGTCCTGAAAAATGCGGTTGTATCCAATGTCCACTTAACCACGGATATGTGCACAAGTGGAACAGGGCAGACTAAGGACTATATGACTGTGACAGCCCACTGGGTAGATGTATCACCTTATGCAGCAACAACAGCAGCGAACAACCTCTTAGAGAAACTGAGGGAAATCATCTCCCAGTGGCTTACCCCACTTAGACTCTTGTTTTTTTGGGGGGCCCAAACGAACCAATCATTTCAGCCACAGTCGTGTGGCAGACCCTGGCGCAGAAATGATTGGTTTGTTAAAGTGTGCATGTCCTGTTTATACAACATAAGGGTGGGTGGGAGGGCCCAAGGACAATTCCATCTTGCACCTCTTTTTTTTCTTTGCATTTGCATTATGTACAGTTTGGGGCCTAGTTTTTCAAACTGCCATCCTGTCTGCCACTGCAGTGCCACTCCTAGATGGGCCACGTGTTTGTGCCGCCCACTCGTATCGCTTAGCATAGTCATCCAGCTACCTCGGTGCAACCTTTTGGATATAAAAACACTATTGTGAGGTGTGAGGTGTTCAGAATAGACTGGAAATGAGTGGAATTGAGGTTATTGAGGTTAATAATAGCATAAGAGCAGAAAACCCACAAATTCTGTGATTTTAGCTGTTTTTATGCCTTTTTTTTTTTAAAAATACAGATCCAAAACACAAAACCCAGAACCCAAAACACGGAAGGGTGGTTTTGGCAAAACCAATCCAGAGCCAAAATCACTCCCACTGACATCACTAGTGATGTCAGTGGGCCGGCTTCTGACGGGAGGCGTTCCCGTGGGAACGCCCCCGTCAGGGAGGCACGCCCCCGGCACGCCCACCAAAGGGGGCGTGCTGTCAATCAACATTGACAGCACGCCCCCTTTGATCGGACACAACGAGCGAAGGACTTTCCTTCGCTCGTCGCGTCTGGCGCATGCGCACGACGGAGCTCCCTCCGTCGTGCGCATGCTCAGTGCATAACATCGACCCACTTGCGAGCGGACAGCCGCTCGCGAGTGGGTCTGAATCAGGCCCATAGTATATTATCAGTTTACTAAAGTATATAAAATATATAAAAGTGATTTACACTAATCCTAAATTATTTGTCCTTTTAATATAGTCCAATAAAAAGTCTTGTCTGAAATCCAGTGTTTCTGATGCTGCCTTTAGATTAGGATCCTATTGTTCCAACAGGTAAAAATCTAAAACAAATCAAGAGAACTGGCGCCCCCTAGTGTAGTATTTACAGTACAAGTCAAAATACCACAAGATATATAAACTCCAATATTTCTGTGATTTGGATGCTGAAAACTACTTTGGGAGTTATATCCAGTGTATAATTTGATCTATATCAGATAAGCACTATGTTTTTTGAACTTTGGAAGAGTTATTTTTGAACATATGGTCACTTCCATGTAATTTCAATTAGTCCAGCTCACAATGGAATACCAGTACAAAATACTGAATCATGTCTTTACCATGTCTTCACCTCCAAACAAATTATCAAACTAGCCTCAGCAATCCACTAACATTTTTAGACCCCATCTATTACGTTTGTAATGTATGTACTCCGCAGCGTTTTACAGAGAATATCTCAGTCCTTCACACCAGTACCTGCCCCAGTGGAGATTACAATGTAACACTAGGGTTAAATTTTTGTTAACAACCAGTTAGCTTACCAGTATGTTTTTGGAGTATGGGAGGAAACCGGAGCACCTGGAGGAAACCACAGAGAGAATGTACAAAACCCACACCGAAGGACCATGACGGGGACTTGACTTCAGTGCTGAGGCAGTAATGCTAACTACTACACCATCTGTGCTGCCCATACTGTACTCTTACAGTTGTAGATTAATTTTATGTTATTTCCCTGCAATATAGCTACAAGTGTATAATATGTAAAAGCTTAACAGCACTCACGGGGTACTAGTCAGAATGTCAGCAATCAAACTGCCGTCACCATAATGTCAACGTTCAGAATGTGGACACTGACTAACTGTATGGTCGCTAATGTAGCAATGTATATTAACCATGTCCTTGTCCTGTATTGTATTGTATTGTACTGTAAGTCACTGGTCACCTTTTTGTTTATGTACATTGTAAGGCGCTGCAGAACACTTGTGGCGCCATATAAATAAATGATAATAATAATAATAACTGTCTACGTGTTCAAATGTCAAAATGGTGAATGTTGAGTCACAATGTGGACATGCAATAAGGGTTAATGTTTGGTTGCAATTAGGATTTATCTTAGGCTGCAATTAGGGTCTATGTTAGGTTGCAATTAGGGTTTATCTTAGGCTGCAATTAGGGTCTATGTTAGGCTGCAATTAGGGTTTATCTTAGGCTGCAATTAGGGTTTATGTTAGGCTCCAATTAGGGTCTATGTGAGGCTCTAATTAGGGTCTATGGTAAGATACAACTAGGGTTTATGTTAGGCCTCAATTAGGGTCTGTTAGGCTGCAATTAGGGTTTACATTAGGCTGCAATTAGGGTTTATGTTAGGGTGCAATTATGGTTTATGTTATGGTGCAATTAGGGTTTGGGACCAAGTTAGGCAGCAATTAGGGTCTGTTAGGCTGCAATTAGGGTTTACATTAGGCTTCAATTAGGGTTTATGTTAGGCTCCAATTAGGGTCTATGTTAGGCTCCAATTAGGGTCTATGTTAGGCTCCAATTAGGGTTTATGTTAGGCTGCAATTAGGGTTTATGTTAGGCTCCAATTAGGGTCTATGTTAGGCTGCAATTAGGGTTTACATTAGGCTTCAATTAGGGTTTATGTTAGGCTCCACTTAGGGTTTATGGTAGGCTCCAATTAGGGTTTGGGACTGGGTTAGGCAGCAACTAAGGTTTATGTTAGGGTGTAATTAGGGTCTATGTTAGGCTGCAATTAGGGTTTATGTTAGGCTCCAATTAGGGTCTATGTTAGGCTGCAATTAGGATTTACATTAGGCTTCAATTAGGGTTTATGTTAGGCTCCACTTAGGGTTTATGTTAGGCTCCAATTAGGGTCTATTTTAGGCTACAATTAGGGTTTGGGACTGGGTTAGGCTGCAACTAGGGTTTATGTTAGGGTGTAATTAGGGTTTATGTTATGGTGCAATTAGGGATTATGTTAGGGTGCAATTAGGGTTTGGGACAGAGTTAGGCTGCAATTAGGGTTTGGGACCGGGTTAGGCTGCAATTAGGGTTTGGGACCGGGTTAGGCTGCAGTAAGGGTAATGCTGGGCATACACTATGCAATTATCTGTCAGATATCTGTCCAATCTGGCTGGTTGAAATGAAAACCTGGTAATGTAATGGTGTTGGCATATTAAATGACGTCATAACATAGCACACCCTATTCACAAGTCAGTATAGGTCAAATTGGCAAATGTTAACTATGTTCAAATATGGTTATGACTAGGGGTGAGCGGGTTCGGATTTCTGAAATCCGAACCCCCCGAGCCCCCCGATCCGAGTCAGGCTCGACTTTTCCCGCCTGACTCGAATCTGAAATCGAGGCAAAACGTCATCATCCCGCCTTCCGGGTCTCGCGGGTTTTGGATCCTATATAAGGTACCCGCGTCGGCGCCATTTTCTCACTCGGCTGTGGACAGTGAAGAGGGAGGGTGGGAGTTAGGGCTGGCTGGGCTGTGTACTGTAGTGCAGTGTAGTGTTGTGCTGTGCTGCTGTTGTCCATAGGGGCTGTGTCCACTACTTCAAAGTCCATAGGGGCTGTATGGACTGTGTTGTGCAGTCAGTTGTCCATAGGGGCTGTGTCCACTCCAAAGTCCTGTGCAGTATCCCAGTCCTAAAGGGGTGCTGTAGTGTTGTCCAGGGGGTGCTCTGTCCATCAGGGGTGCTCCCCCCAAGTGCAAAAAAAATAATATTTTTTCTGTGTCTGTGAATTGTGTGCACGTGCATCAACAAAGGAGCAGCGCCAAGCGTGCGCCTGTGTCCAATAAGCAAGAGGCCGGCTGGCTTGTCCGTTAAAGGGTGCTGTAACCCCCAAAGGGCACTCCAAACAAAATAAAAATATATATTTTTTTGTGTTTGTGAATTGTGTTAGCAGTAGCCGCACGTGCATCAACAAAGTAGTGCCAAGCGCGCGCCTGTGTCCCATAAATAAAGGGCTGGCTGGATTGACCGCTAAAGGGTGCTGTAACCCGCAAAGGGCACTCCAAACAAATTAAAAAAATATATTTTTTTGTGTTTGTGAATTGTGTGCGCAGTAGCCGCACGTGCATCAACAAAGTAGTGCCAAGCGTGCGCCTGTGTCCCATAAATAAAGGGCCGGCTGGATTGACCACTAAAGGGTGCTGTAACCCCCAAAGGGCACTCCAAACAAAATAAAAAAATATTTTCTGTGTTTGTGAATTGTGTGGCTGTAGCTGCACGTGCATCAACAAAGGAGCAGCGCCAAGCGTGCGCCTGTGTCCCATAAGTAAAGGGCCGGCTGGCTTATTTCTTAAAGGGTGGTGTAACCCACAAAGTGCACTAGTCTCCAACAAAAACAAAAAATTATTTTCTGTGTTGGTGTGCGCGTTAGCCGCACGTATATATCAATATGACATAAATGGAGGACCAAACTTTCTCCAATAAAAATAAAATAGGGAAAGATCAAGAACCACTTCCTCCTAGTGCTGAAGTTGCTGCCACCAGTCATGACATAGACGATAACATGCCATCAACGTCGTCTGCCAAGGCCGATGCCCAATGTCATAGTAGAGGGCACATACAATCCCAAATGACAAAGTTCAGGAAAATAACCTTGAAAAAAACATTTAAATCAGCTGAAGAGAAACGTAAACTTGCCAATATGCCATTTACGACACGGAGTGGCAAGGAATGGCTAAGGTCTTTCCCTATGTTCATGACTAGTGGTTCAGCTTCACATGACGATGGAAGCCCTCCTCCCACTAAAAAAATCAAACGAGTTAAGCTGGCAAAAGCACAGCGAAGAACTGTGCGTTCTAAGAAGATATCACAAATCCCCAAGGAGAGTCCAAGTGTGGTGGTGGTTGAGATGCCTGACCTTCCCAGCACTGGACGGGAAGAGGTGGCTCTTTCCACCATTTGCACGCCCCCTGCAAGTGCTGAAAGGAGCACCCACAGTCCACTTGCTGATATGCAAATTGAAGATGTCACTGTTGAAGTACAACAGGATGAGGATACTGGTGTAGCTGGCGCTGAGGAGGAAGTTGGCGAGGAGGATTCTGATGGTGATGTGGTTTGTTTAAATCAGGTTCCGGGGGAGACAGTTGTTGTCTGTGGGATGAAAAAGCCCATCACGGTCATGCCTGGGCAGAAGACCAAACATTCCACCTCTTTGGTCTGGCAATATTTCTATCCAAATCCGGACAACAACTGTCTTACCATATGTACCATATGTAAAGGTGAAATAAGTAGGGGTAGGGACATTAACCACCTAGGAACATCCTCCCTTATACGGCACCGGCAGCGCGTTCATAAAAAGTTACTGTCAAGTTCAGAAACTTTGGCTAAGACCGTAAGCAGTCCAGGGACACCTAAATCCCGTTGTCCTGTTGTATCCAAGCGCCTGCAAACCACACCGTCAACTCCCTCCTCGTCAATTTCCTCCTTAGTCAGGATCGGAAGTAGTCCTGCAGGCCATGTCACTGGCATGACTGACTCTCCTATCTGGGATTCCTCTGGAGGATCCTGCATTGCTACGCCTCCTGCTGCCGCTGCTGGGAGTCGTTCATCATCCCAGAGAGGAAGTAGGAACACCACTACTTTTACTAAACAATTGACCCTCCAACAGTCCTTAGCGAGGAGGATGAAGTACGACAGCAGTCATCCTGAAGCAAAACGTATAACTGAGGCCTTGACTGCTATGTTGGTGTTAGACGTGCGTCCGGTATCCGCCATTAGTGCAGTGGGATTTAGACAATTGATGGAGGTAGTGTGTCCCCGGTTCCAAATCCCGTCTAGATTCCACTTCACTAGGCAGGCGATACCGAGACTGTACAGAAACGTCAGAAAAAGTGTCCTCAGTGTCCTGAAAACTGCGGTTGTACCCAATGTCCTCTTAACCACGGATATGTGCACAAGTGGAACAGGGCAGACTAAGGACTATATGACTGTGACAGCCCACTGGGTAGATGTATCACCTTACGCAGCAACAGCAGCAGCGTCACCAGTAGCAGCATCTCAGAAACGCCAGCTCGTTCCAAGGCAGGCTACGCTGTGTATCACAGGTTTCAGTAGGAGGCACACCGCCGACAACCTCTTAGAGAAACTGAGGGAAATCATCGCCCAGTGGCTTACCCCACTTAGACTCTCCTGGGGATTTGTGATATCTGACAACACCACCAATATTGTGCGGGCATTACATCTGGGCAAATTCCAGCACGTCCCATGTTTTGCTCACACAATAAACTTGGTGGTGCAGAATTTTCTGAAAAGCGACAGGGGTGTGCAGGAGACGCTTTGGGTGGCCCGAAAAATTTCTGCCCACTTTCGCCATTCAGCGACTGCGTGCCGAAGACTGGAGCGCCAGCAAACACTCTTGAACCTGCCCCGCCATCACCTGAAGCAAGAGGTTGTGACGCGGTGGAACTCAACCCTCTATATGCTTCAGAGGATGGAGGAGCAGCAAAAGGCCATACAAGCTTATACATCCACCTATGACATAGGCAAAGGAGGGGGTATGCACCTGACTCAAGCGCAGTGGAAAATGAATTCCGTGTTGTGCAAGGTTCTCCAGCCCTTCGAACTTGCCACACGTGAAGTCAGTTCAGACACTGCCAGCTTGAGTCAGGTCATTCCCCTCATCAGGCTTTTGCAGAAGCAGCTGGGGAAAGTGAAGGAGGAGCTAAGACGGAGCGATTCCGCTCGGTATGTGGGACTTGTGGATGAAGCCCTTCATTCGCTTTGCCAGGATTCCAGGGTGGTCAATCTGTTGAAATCAGACCACTACATTTTGGCCACCGTGCTCGATCCTAGATTTAAAGCCTATGTGGTGTCTCTCTTTCCAGCCGACACAAGCCTGCAGAGGTGCAAAGACCTGCTGGTGAAAACACTGTCAGCTGAAGCGGAACGTGGCACGTCAACAGCTCCTTCTTCATTTTCTCCCACAACTGGGGCTGCCAGGAAAAAACTTAGGTATCCTAAGCAACCCGCTGGCGGTGATGCAGGGCAGGCAGGACAAAGTTTGGACATCTGGTCCGGACTGAAGGACCTGGCAACAATTTCTGACATGTCTACTGTCACTGCATATGATACTGTCACCATTGACAGAATGGTGGAGGATTACATCGGTGACAGCATCCAAGTAGGCATGTCAGACAGTCCGTACCTGTACTGGCAGGAAAAAGAGGCAATTTGGAGGCCCCTGTACAAACTGGCTCTATTTTACCTGAGTTGCCCCCCCTCCAGTGTGTACTCCGAAAGAGTGTTTAGTGCAGCCGGGAACCTTGTCAGCTAAAGGCGTAGGAGGTTGCTTCCACAAAATGTGGAGAAGATGATGTTCATAAAAATGAATTATCAACTCTTCCAGGGAGACCAGCCTCCAGAACGTACAGAGAGACCTGTGGTGGTGGATTCCAGCGGGGACGAGTTAATTCTCTGTGAGGATGAGGATGTACAGAACACTGAAGAGGGTGAGGAATCGGTGGATGAGGAGGATGAGGACGACATCTTGCCTCCGTAGAGCCAGTTTCTGCAGGGACAGATTAATTGCCAGCTTGTTTTGTGGGGGCCCAAACGAACCAATCATTTCAGCCACAGTCGTGTGGCAGACCCTGGCGCTGAAATTATTGGTTTGTTAAAGTGTGCATGTCCTGTTTATACAACATAAGGGTGGGTGGGAGGGCCCAAGGACAATTCCATCTTGCACCTCTTTTTTTTCTTTGCATTATGTACAGTTTGGGGCCTAGTTTTTCAAACTGCCATCCTGTCTGCCACTGCAGTGCCACTCCTAGATGGGCCACGTGTTTGTGCCGCCCACTCGTATCTCTTAGCATAGTCATCCAGCTACCTCGGTGCAACCTTTTGGACATAAAAACACTATTGTGAGGTGTGAGGTGTTCAGAATAGACTGGAAATGAGTGGAAATTAAGGTTATTGAGGTTAATAATAGCATAGGAGCAGAAAAACCCACAAATTCTGTGATTTTAGCTGTTTTTATGCTTTTTTTAAAAAAAATACAGATCCAAAACACAAAACCCAGAACCCAAAACACGGAAGGGTGGTTTTGGCAAAACCAATCCAGATCCAAAACACGAAGAAAGATCCAGATCCAAAAGCAAAACACGAAAAGTGGCCGGTGCACACCCCTAGTTATGACGCAGCTTCAAAATTGGTTCAGCCATACCTTAGTGGTGTAGGAGGGCACTAAGGGCCTGTATATGTGTGACATACAGAGTAACTACTTGCACGGCCTTCGCAGAAGTAGAAAAAAATCTTATATAGCCCAGATAATCAGTGTATGGAAGCAGATGTGGGGACAAAGGTAGGAAACTCATACACCGTGACTGCAATCCTGTATAGGTGAAAAAGCTGCAGCACAATCAACATATTTATTTTAAGAACAGGGGTGAATTATGGTGGCTGCAAGTGATAAAATACTGCACTTTGGCTAAGACCCCAGGACCAGGCGACATACCATGTGACACAAAAAATAGCATAATCCCAGTAAAAGTTCACTGTACAAAAAGGAGATAACTCCAAAACAACAAGTTAATTTATTTAATTAAGTTAAGACTACACTTAGAGTTGTAATCAAAAGTACATGGTGCTCCATCAGTGTGAAAATACCCTTATAAAAAGGAAATGAGTAAGGAAATATTAATCCAGCGTCTATACATATGATATGGTAGTGGGGGGAAACTTTTTAGGGTATGTTACCAGTATGGCAGCCATCTTTAAGTTGGTCATCTTGGATGCAACTCTAATTTTTTAATTGGGAAGGTAGTCATGTGACATATCAAACAGATGTGGAATTTCATAAGAAAAACAATTGTGTTCTTTGTTTTAATGTACCTTTATTAATTCTCAAGTTTTAACTTAGGCCCTCATTCAGACCCGGACGCAAGTGGCCGTTCGTACGTTAGGCGAACGTAAAAAAATATTTAAATTCAGGCACACGCTCGTATTTTCGTTCGCATCAAAACATCCTCCCCAAACTCCGGCGACCCCTCCTCTAACTAACGAGCGTGCCAAATAGCGAGCGTACATCCCCGAAGTGGTTGGAAGGGAATGCACGCACTAGTACTACCCGGAAGTTGGACTGCGACATTTTTCGATTAACTGCTCGTTTATTCTGCCTACCTCCCTCAATCGTAACATGCCAATCAATATATCAATTACCTTAATTGTTTTTTTTTTTTTTTTACACAATGCAATAAACTTTATTTATGTCCGTGTTTGTGTTTACCCGCAGAATACGTACGGCTTAAACATTCGCTTTTATTTGTCAAAATACATGTTAACCCCTATTAAATAATTGGTCTATTTGTTTTTCGCCCCGCATATTTCATGGAGTTCATTTCTTTATGTAAATTTGCTTACGCATGTCACTGCATTAAGCCTATCATAAGTCTCCACAGATTTCTGGCCCTGTCGAACACATGACTCATACACTAACCAATAGAATTGCTCCTGTTAATTTCCTAAATACTTTAGCCAATCAGAAAATTTTTGAGCAATTTATCAAAAATGATTTTTATGAAAAACTCCATTGCCATCATGAGAGCCTCCGCATTCACCAGGCGCGAGCTGCTGGTGCTTACGGAGGTGATGGATCGGCGGATCACCAGCCAGCCTCCACCCATCACCAACCGCGAGAAACGATCCGCATATGCGGAGGTTCGGGCCCGCCTGCGCTCCTTCGGCTCACGCCGCCATATCGGGCAGCTGGAGCGCAGGTGGTCGGACCTGCAACGGCGGACGCCCCGCTTGCTGGCATGCTTTCGCATGCAGATCGCTGCGAGTAAGTTTAATGGATTGTGGTTTTCATGTTTGTCTTTGTGGCCCTAACTACATGGCCATGTTTTCCCTGTCTTTCATATTTATTCATTCTCCTCCTCTCTGCATGGCCATGTTTTCCGTGTCTTTCATATTTATTCATTCTCCTCCTATCTGCATGGCCATGTTTTCCCTGTCTTTCATATTTATTCATTCTCCTCCTCTCTGCATGGCCATGTTTTCCCTGTCTTTCATATTTATTCATTCTCCTCCTATCTGCATGGCCATGTTTTCCCTGTCTTTCATATTTATTCATTCTCCTCCTCTCTGCATGGCCATGTTTTCCGTGTCTTTCATATTTATTCATTCTCCTCCTATCTGCATGGCCATGTTTTCCCTGTCTTTCATATTTATTCATTCTCCTCCTCTCTGCATGGCCATGTTTTCCCTGTCTTTCATATTTATTCATTCTCCTCCTATCTGCATGGCCATGTTTTCCCTGTCTTTCATATTTATTCATTCTCCTCCTCTCTGCATGGCCATGTTTTCCCTGTTTTTCATATTTAGTCATTCTCCTCCTATCTGCATGGCCATGTTTTCCCTGTCTTTCATATTTATTCATTCTCCTCCTATCTGCATGGCCATGTTTTCCCTGTCTTTCAGATGTATTCATTCTCCTCAATTTTTATTTTTTTTTGTTTTTGGGGGTGCATTTGAAATTGGGTTTTTTTGCGGATTTGTGTTGGAACTAACCCCAATTTGTTTCCCATCTTTTAGGGGCCCAGCGAAGACTACGCCGTCAGCGTCCCGCCAGACGGCGAGCACGGCCACTCTCCCCCACCCCCAGCCAACACTCCAACTCCACTCCTTCCCCTATTCCCCCCTCCTCCCCAGCCTTCCTACACCCTCCGCCAGATTTTTCTGGACTCCTTCCCCTCCGTCCTAATTCCCCCTCTCCTCCAACCACCCCTCTTCGAATGACCCCCTCCCCGGAGTCGGTCATTACACCGCCCCGATCTTTGGGGAATGGACCCACCTCTGAGGAGGACGATGGAGGGCCTTCTGTAGCTGGCGTTGGGTCTTCCGGTATGTTTTATTTTGCTGTTTTTTATCGACACAAACTGTTTGTATTTTTTTTTCTAACTTTTTTGTTTTGTGTGTTTTTTTACAAAAATTAAGTGGTTTTGGCCGATTGCCGTAACCCGTTACTGCTGTTTTCAACATACACATAGCACACCTGTCGGAATTTGGACATAGGCCTTGTATTTTTGCCCTACACCATTTTAGTGTGATGATTTTTAATGCATTTTTGTTAAAATGTTTTCTTTTTTTTTTATTGTTTTTTAATGTGGTTTCACTATTGTTGTATTAATCCCCCAATTTTTCTCACCCACAGAGGAACAGAGGCTTCGGGCCAATTTATCCGGCTGTGTGGCCCAGATGCACAGCACTATCATCGGGGTGCTGGTGGTCCTTGACCGTATGTCGGTCCTCCTTAGGGAGTAGTTTTTTTTTTTTTCTACATTCTGTAAATAAATTGTTTTGTTTGAAGTTACGTTCTGGCTCATTCGTTTTGTCCCAACCACATATTCTTTACCCTGACATAAGTAGAGTGTTCCTGCAAGGATTTCAAATTTGGGCCAATAAGAGTGTGTGTTGTATTTTTTGGTCAAACAGCCACAAGAAACACCTAACAGTACAAATCTGATTTCCCTTTTTTGGTGTAGTCACAATTAGATATTTCTACATTTCCCAGGTTCCTAGTTGGTGTGCAAGCAGCTTAGGGCAATATTACGAAGCAAAAGGATTGTACAGGCTTCCTTTTGGTGTTGGTTTGGACCCTGAATAAAGGATTCATTTTTGCTCAAATGGCGTCAGTACTGGATTACCCCTTAGTCAAATGTGACGTGTGTGAACCTGGTTACACTTGGTGGTAACGTTACAAAAAAGGGACAACATTTCACTCTAAAAACATTTATTAGCAACATAACTGAAAATTCAAAGTGGTCACTCACAAACAAAACACACAGTGATAATCTCAAATACAACACATACCAAAAAACAAACATCAAAAAAAAAAAATCAAGAACTGGTTGACGAAGGACCATGCCAACATGATTCCACATATATGGCGTGGCAATAAGTGTTCCAGAATATAGCCACAAAATATCCACATACAGGTTTTGTAAGGGTAGCAAGTAGTCATCGTTGGAGGGCCAAAGATTATGTCAAAAAACAGAAGAGGGTGAAAAAAATTAGCAAAAAATTAGATGCTCTCAAACAAACCCAAACACATTAGGTATCAACACTGGTTTTTTGCAAATAATTACCTAAAAAATCTGGCCACCACATCATCGCGTATGGCCCCCCCACATACTGACCTCCGACCAACCTCGGGGGGGCCATCCTCAGGTAAGGCATCCTCTGGCTGCATTGGGACACCACTCCTTATGGCGATGTTGTGAAATATCCCACACAGGACCACAATTTTCGAAACCATATCCGGCAAATACATGAGTTCGCCACCAGAGCGGTGGAGGCATCTGAATCGGCCTTTTAAAAGGCCAATACAGCGCTCCACCACTTGCCTGGTGGCTGTAAGTGCGGAATTATACTCACTTTGTGGCCTGGTGTGGGAGCCAAATAAGGAGTGAGCAGCCAGGGCGTGCAAGGGTAGCCACTGTCTCCTGTGAAAACGAAAAGACAACATCAGGCTCACTCTGTATGAAGCTTAACATTGTTATGTACTAAAGGTCTCCACTTACCCAGAAGCCACGCATCACCAGCTTGTAGGTTGGTTAATTTGTGCCATATCCCTGATTGCCGGATGACGAAGGAGTCATGTGCACTTCCTGGTAATTTTGCATTCAGGGACAGGATCTGGAGGGAGGCATCACATACCACCATTACATTGAGGGAGTGATAGTGTTTACGGTTTCTAAATATTGCCTCCAGCCGTGCTGGAGGCTGAAGTGGTATGTGAGTACCATCCACAACCCCTATGATGTGTGGGAAGCCAGCTATTTGGTAAAAATTGGCCTTGGCCACACTAAGGGCACCCATATCCAAAGGCATTTGAATAAAATGATGGAGGTGCTTGAAAAGTGCCTCCATCACTGCCCTCAGGATCCGGGAAAAGGAGGATTGTGAGATGCCCGCCACTATTCCCACCGTTGTTTGGAACGATCCTGAGGCACAGAAATGTAACACCGCCATTAATTGCGTAAGTGGTGGAATTGCTGTAGGACTGTCAATTTGCCGCTCAAGATCACTCTCTATTAATGAGAGAGTGTCTATGATGATTTTTGGAGGAAGACGGTATCGTCTTAAAACCTCATCATCTGGCATTCCAAAAAGGGTGACACGTGTTCGAAATATCTGGGGCCTTGCACGCCTACGATGCCTACGCCTGGGACGAGATTGAGGTTGGTCGGCTTCCGGGAGCAGGGCCAGAACAATCCGACCCAAATCAACCTGAAATGACAACATTAGAAGGTCTGCCTTTTTACAACACCCAATAAAAATACATGCAACTTTGCTTTCAAATACCATCCATTGATGCTTACATGCCGAGGTATTGTCATGATATGTTGTAACTGCAAATAATAACATCAAAAATATACATCATTTTATGCTGGCCATGTCATTATCACAAATTTAAGCAACACAAAACATAAAAGGGGACACACACACATTTGGGCCAAGAGCAAAACGACGTTACACACACTACGTCAAATAGAGGCCAAATGTAATCAACCAATGCTCCAGGCGGAACAAAACATTATTAAGGGATGAATACACATTTCACAATGCGCTAATTAGTTCGCAAAATACAGGGCACAATAGCAAGTAGTAAAAATGCGCTAATTAGTTTGCAAATACAGGGCACAATAGCAAGTAGTAAAAATGCGCTAATTAGTTCGCAAATACAGGGCACAATAGCAAGTAGTAAAAATGCGCTAATTAGTTCGCAAATACAGGGCACATTAGCAAGTAGTAAAAATGCGCTAATTAGTTCGTAAATACAGGGCACAATAGCAAGTAGTAAAAATGCGCTAATTAGTTCGCAAATACAGGGCACAATAGCAAGCACTTAAAATGCGCTAATTAGTTCGCAAATACAGGGCACAATAACTCCGCAAAAAATAAGATCAAACAACACAGAGTTCGATTTGGCAAAAAACAACGTTACATGTGGAAGGCCAACCAAAGTTGCGTACAGACAAACAAGAACATTTCCGAAAAAATTTAACACATGAACTTACCAAGAGCTAATATCTAAGAAACCGGACCAAAATGTCTTTGGGGCAGAGCCAAAAAAAAACCTAAGAGAGATGAAATGAGGGAAAAAACTTATTAGAAAAATCGACACCACAATGAGAGACAAATTGAGCCGAAGTTATACTTCCCCAAACTTACCAAAACTGGAAACGAGCCAAAAAACCAAAAGTGAAAAAAAAGGAACGGAAAACCAAGGAAAACCGCTAACCCCCCCCCAAAAAAAACAATAAACGCAATCTCCTACACCAGCCAACAATCAACTCCAACCAACGTAACCTCCAACATTCAATAAACGCCACCTCGAGTCGAGATGCCCCAACCCATAAATAGTGTTTTGTTTCCCGCCCAAATTAAGGAAGGATCAGAGGAACGCACAATCAATGATGCGGCCGCAAAATAAGGACGCATGTATAAATACGTCACGAGACAAAAACACAATTCTGGTGTATTTCTAGTTTGAACAACACACATGGATACAGACCAGGAAAACAATGGACAACAGTCACGCGGTAAGTATTTCATGCATTTTGACTCAATGATTAATTAAAAACATATTATTGTGCAAGTTGGGAAGTTGAGATTTCTTCAAATTACCCCAAATAGGTGAGGAGGATGACATAGAAGAGGCTGCTGGGCCCAGTATTCCGGGCAAAGCTAACAAAAAGAAAAGGCAGCCACAATTCACAAGAAAGGAGATGGAGGTTTTGATTCAGAAGTGTGTGGACATCCTGCCACAGGCAGACAGGAATATGAGTGCAAGCCAGAAGTGGAGAATGTGGGAAGAGGTAGCCGTGGATGTCAATAGGGTGGGTGATTATGTCCGTCTAGCCCGGGATGTCAAACGGCGGTAAGTAAACACTTGACCACCCTAAAACCAAAAACCAAATCAAATAAAAAGTAATGGTTCCAATTTAACCCACAGATGGCAAGACTTCAAATATCGCCTGAAACAAAAAATGGCACACAGGGCTAGGCATGCAAGGGGGACAGGTGGAGGTCCCACCCCTGTGTCATTGGAGTTTACTGATTTAGAAGAGCTGGCACAGGGGTGTGTGCAGCCTGTGGAGGTGTTTGGCGTGTCCAACATGGATACGGACATGCCAGACTTTGCGGCTCCTCATGTTGTCCCAGGTAAATGTTGTGATGTCACCAACTGTGAAATGTTATTGTGCCAATATGTCGATTCTAATGTGAGTCTTTTCTCATTTTTCCAACAGAGACACAGGCGGATGAGTCTGCTCCAGAGGGGAGCCTTGGCCGCAGAATTTCTGCTGGCTCTGCAGGGGAGGAACCAGTACATCCGGCTGAGGACCCTGCAGAAGCCAGTCCAGGGCAATCCCCCTCGCAGGCAGTGTCCCTCCTCACAGAACTCAATTTTAAATCGGATTTCCATACGGAGATTCTGCAGAGGATGGACGCCAGTCTGGTACGGGTGGCTGAGGCCCTGGAGCAAAATGCTGCGGCCAACGTGACCATTGGTCAGGCCCGGGCGGAAAATATCCGCATCGCCACTGCCCTGGAGCAGCTCGTTCGCCAGCACATGGTGGAGCCGACCTCCCTTCCTGCCGGAACATCAGGATCCTCCACCTCTGGCACAACATCAGCCAATCCTCCAAATGTGCCTAGCCCTGTGCCTAGTCCAGAGGCCACAACATCTGCCTCTGGACAGGCCAGCCCAATGACATCCCGGACCCGGTCTGGCGCCCTCCCTCCCCCAGCCAAACGGGCGAAAAAACGGTGACACCATTGGCTACTTTTCCCACACTCCTTCTGTGCTTGCCTCATATTCCTTTCTGGCCAAAACTTCCCTCTCCTTTCTTGTGAATTGTTTTTAATTTTTACATTTACGTTTATTCAAAAATTATTGTTTGCACAATTAATAAATATTGTGGAACACTGCCCAAAATGTTGGAGTTCAATATGTGTTTTTTTTTATGGGTGGATACAAATAAATTTCCCAGAAATGTACGACTTTGTATTCTGACATTATTGACAAAATGGGTTACTTTTAATCCGGGCCCACAAGCCAACAACGTTAAAAAAAAAAAAAAATTACACATTGTAAAAAAAAGTGCACGTTAAGGAACGTTTAAAACATTACCTAAGGAGTAAAAAACACCTTGCAAACACAAAATGAGGGACCAAACCTAAACATGATGACATTATTGTTACAATAGTCCAAAAACGAACACATTGCGGGAAAAATACACCACCACAAATGTACGCTAATTGATTGTGTAATCCTGACATTAGCAGCTATGATTTCCACCTGCGTTCGGTTTTGTGCTATCCAAAAAAACTGCTTTCCAAACACATACCAAGCCGGTTTTCAATCCAACACTAATTGAGTTTCTGACAAGCCGTGATTAATCGATGCAACATCGTGGAGTGCCGGGACGGAGGAGAAGGCCATCGCCACTGTGGTCGAGTTATCCAGCCCCTAAGCTGTGCGAGCATTTTGAAGGGAAAGAGGATCATCCAGTGACGTATGAGTTTGTACGAACACATTTGACGTTCGCATTTGTTAATGTATGTACGCCCCAAAAACGCCTCGCCACGCCTGCGTTTTTCCATCT
This sequence comes from Taudactylus pleione, assembly GCA_031769625.1. NCBI lineage: Eukaryota > Metazoa > Chordata > Amphibia > Anura > Myobatrachidae > Taudactylus > Taudactylus pleione. The sequence continues at coordinate 8,171,039 of JAUIMM010000249.1, forward strand.
CCACCCCCGTCAACACCCAAAAACGGCCTGTTCTGTCAATCACATTTGACATGTCACTTCCTGTACGCTATTTGACGAACGAGACAAAAAAGCCTCGCAATCTGCCGAACGCACATGCGCAGTGTAACACCGACGCATGCGCGGTTACTCAACATCGGAAAGCAACGAGCGTACTGCCTCTAACGAACGGCTCTGAATCAGGGCCTTAGTTCTCTTTTGCAGGTAGTGACATTAATGAGAATGGCACTAACACAACAGTGTTGAGATTGTCTTGATATCTGGAGAATGAAGCACACATGATTTTGCACACAGACAGTGTAATGGTTAGCATTAGTGCCTCACAGCACTGAGGTCATGGGTTCGATTCCCATCACGGCCCTACCTGTGTGGAGTTTGTATATCCTCCCTGTGCTTGCATGGGTTTCCTCCCACACTCCAAAAATATATACTGGTAGGTTAATTGGCTCCCAACACAAAATTAACCCTCGTGTGTATGTGTGTGTGTATGTTGTCGAAGCCAGATGATTGGCTGAGACCAAATCTTTTAAATTAATATCTGTTACCGCCATTTTGCATCGCCTCTAACGACGCCATTTTGCGTCGTCAGCACAATATACCATTGTGTACGACCCCATACTTGGTTATTAGCGTTGTGAGTCTATGCTACTGCATATTGTTGAAAGTCCAATCAAAACCTAAACGCACATTAGATAATACATATAAAATATACAATACGCACAACGCACACTTGCGCTGTACATCAAAGCCTATAGATAAGCACAAAACACATAGATGCACAACGCATACTAGCGAAATTACACAATATTCTCACACTCATACATGCACGCACTTATAAAAAGGTTCCCTCACATTAAGCTTATTAGAGGTTTTATTAGCAAACGCTTATGTTGTGAAATGTAATGTATATGATATTTAAGGTACAGAAACTAGTAGACAAGTCATGTTTGGTACCATTCTAAATCCCTGTTTATTCGCAGATCTCCGGTTCTATCGGCAAGGAGATCGCATCATGCGTCCGCAAGTTATGAATTATAGGGAATTAGTGATTAGAATGTATACCTCTGTATGTAGTGTCTTTGGCTAGTTTAAACCAGTGGAAAAACCACACAAAGCAACTTCTGAGGAACTGGGACATACCACTAGTGACACTATATGAACTGACCTATGACCTGCATCGTACCAGAATGTCTAGGAGCAAGAACCAATGGAAATCTGTCAACTAGTTTCTTTGTTAGAGCTGAACTCTGTAAGGTATATAACCTGAGTTCTGATTATAGTATACAGCCATTCTCCTTGGATGACCGTAGGCTTCTGGATTGATGACTGTATACTGGGATCAGGGCGCACGCGTATGTATCGGCTTGTACCTTTTTATTCACTTGCTTTTTGCGCTAATTGTCTAGATCACAGCGCGTTATACTTTTCCTTGAATAATATAACTTTTTGTGCTTTGGAGCCACAATTGGATTTGAAAGCATTTATTTCTTATGCGACTTGCAGCAATAAATAGCGACATTTAGGTATAGCGATTAAAAGGTATCAATAATGTGTGCGCGCATGTGATAGGGAACATAGAGTGTAAGCTCCACTGGGGCAGGGACTGATGTGAATGGCCAAATATTCCCTGTAAAGCGCTGCAGAATACGTGTGCGTTATATAAATAACTGGTAATAAATAAAATAAATAAATTAGTTCAACCGACGCCACCCACTACTCACAGTGCAGTTGCCAAACTTAAAGAAACCGGATCAGTTGCAGAGAAACCAAAAGTGGTTGACCAAAAACGGTTATTGATGAAGCCACAACAACTGTTGTGCTGGCATCATTATCAAATAGCCCACAATGTAGCACTTGTCGTCTGTCTCGTGAATGTGTGGTTAGTCGTACGACCAATTGAGAATTTTGCCTACACATAAATGGCACCCCTACAAGGTTCAGATGTTGCAACACCTGACCGAGGATGACCCAGACCATCGGGTGGAGTTTGCACACTGGGTAACACGGCAACTTCAACAAACCCTCATTTTCCACACCAGGTATTGTTTAGTGATGAGGCAAATTTCTTTGTCAGTGGTGAGGTAAATAATCAGAACCATATGTACTGGTCAGAGACAAACCCTCCCTGGATAGATACCTGTAGGGTTGTAGCCTCTGCAAAATAGTTGGTATTATGTGGTTTGTAGGGTACCCATATTGTGGACCATTCTTCATTGATGGAACATTAAGAGCAGCACTTTACAAGAGGTTGTTAGATGAAGAGATTTTTCCTTCATTGTTATCAGAGGATGGGTCATATCCTAATTTCTTCCAGCAAGATGGTGCCCCACCTCAATATGGACTCATTGTCAGGGAATATGCTTATGTGCAGTTTCCCCAAAGGTGGATTGGCCATAGAGGTCCAGTCCAGTGGCCACCAAGATCCCCGATGTAACTCTGTTGGATTTCTTTCTCTGAGGTTACCTGAAGGAACGTGTTTATGCTGTGAAGATACAAGATCATTATCTGCAACAACGAAGTGCTGATGCTTGTGCTCAGATTCAGCCAGACATTACAATAATTGTTGTTTAAAAGCTGCACTTTCAGCATTTACATAAGTTCATGAAATTAACTAGACTAATTTGCATATATAAAATTTTCTCTGGCAAGTTAGGTGTTACCGTGCTATTAATAATGATCTACATGAAAAGCAAAGAAACACGTTTGTGTGATTGGTGATTTACCAAAGTAGTAATATCAGAAGAACTAAACACAAACACAATTCCTAGATCGATTATTATAAAACGTTTCACAGAAAGCAGCCACAAACAAGCAAAACCTGAGCAGTAGAATTTTTTTTTTCCAGAAAGCACATTGCTAGTACAGTCATCACAGGTGGCCAATGCATAGGTGTTGGTGTCACTGCCATCGCAATCTGCTTTGCCATGGCATGTACAGTAGCCAACACATAGAAAACATTCGATAGCTTAAACATCTCTGGTTAACTGGTGTGCATTATCAGCAGCAGAATGCTTGTCAGCAGCCATCAGATGAGAATAGGACAGAAGCATGCCATGGTAGGCAACCATCACAATCACAGATTCAGATGGGAATCGGAAACACTGATGGTTGCAAACCACCAGTCTCCAATGGGAATCTCTGTTACAGAGGTCTTGGTGGTCCGTACTCAACGCTTCTCCTTTCCGCCCCCATTGTTACACAATAAACTACACTCAAATGCATTTTTTTCCTTTCCTTCTTTATATATGTTGTTCATTATTTATTAATTGGATTCCACACTACACTGCACTTCATTCCCAAAGGATTTGATACCTATTCACAGAAGGATAATGATGGACGAACATCATCATTCCTGGTCTTTTGTCCAGGAATGATGATGTTCGTCCATGTAAGATGACGTTTTGCCTCGTTCTGAGTTCCGTTTTTTTGGAGGGAAAAATCCGAACTCCACGTGCAAACTCGAACCTATCCGAGCCTGCACATCCCTAATATATATATATATATGAAATACATACATACACACTAGGGGTGTGCACCGGCCACTTTTCGTGTTTTGTGTTTTGGTTTTGTATCTTTGTTCGTGTTTTGGATCTGGATTGATTTTGCCAAAACCACCCTTCGGTGTTTTGGGTTCTGGGTTTTGTGTTTTGGATCTGTATTTTTTTTTAAAAAAAGCATAAAAACAGCTAAAATCACAGAATTTGTGTGTTTTTCTGCTCCTATGCTATTATTAACCTCAATATCCTTAATTTCCACTCATTTCAAGTCTATTCTGAACACCTCACAATAGTGTTTTTATGTCCAAAAGGTTACACGAGTGGGCGGCACAAACACGTGGCCCATCTAGGAGTGACACTGCAGTGGCGGACAGGATGGCAGTTTGAAAAACTAGGCCCCAAACAGTACATAATGCAAAGAAAAAAAAAGAGGTGCAAGATGGAATTGTCCGTGGGCCCTCCCACCCACATGTTGTATAAACAGGACATGCACACTTTAACAAACCAATCATTTCAGCGCCAGGGTCTGCCACACGACTGTGGCTGAAATGATTGATTCGTTTGGGCCCCCACAAAACAAGCTGGCAATTAATCTGGCCCTGCACAAACTGGCTCTATGGAGGCAAGATGTCGTCCTCATCCTACTCATTCACCGATTCCTCACCCTCTTCAGTGTTGTGTACATCCTCATCCTCACAGAGTATTAATTCGTCCCCGCTGGAATCCACCACCACAGGTCCCTCTGTACGGTCTGGAGGCTGGTCTCCCTGGAAAAGTTGATAATTCATTTTTATGAACATCATCTTCTCCACATTTTGTGGAAGCAACCTCCTACGCCTTTAGCTGACAAGGTTCCCGGCTGCACTAAACACTCTTTCGGAGTGCACACTGGAGGGGGGGCAACTCAGGTAAAATAGAGCCAGTTTGTACAGGGGCCTCCAAATTGCCTCTTTTTCCTGCCAGTACATGTACGGACTGTCTGACATGCCTACTTGGATGCTGTCACCGATGTAATCCTTTAACAGACAGACGCACGCTTGTTGCTGCTGCTTTGAGGATGCAGGTGCGCCTACAGCCCACACAATTCACAAAGACAGGAAAAAAAAAGAAGAATATTTTTATTGTTTGTGGAGCACACTTTGAGGGTTACACCACCCTTTAACAGACAGACGCACGCTTGTCGCTGCTGCTTTAAGGATGCAGGTGCGGCTACAGCCCACACATTTCACAAAGACAGAAAAAAAAAAAGAATTTTTTTATTGTTTGTGGAGCGCACTTTGAGGGTTACACCACCCTTTAACAGACAGATGCACGCTTGTCGCTGCTGCTTTGAGGATGCAGGTGGAATCTAGACGGGATTTGGAACCGGGGACACACTACCTCCATCAATTGTCTAAATCCCACTGCACTAATGGCGGATACCGGACGCACGTCTAACACCAACATAGCAGTCAAGGCCTCAGTTATACGTTTTGCTTCAGGATGACTGCTGTCGTACTTCATCCTCCTCGCAAAGGACTGTTGGAGGGTCAACTGTTTAGTAAAAGTAGTGGTGTTCCTACTTCCTCTCTGGGATGATGAACAACTCCCAGAAGCAGCAACAGCACTAGGAGGAAGTGGTTCTTGATCTTTCCCTATTTTATTTTTTATCGGAGAAAGTTTGGTCCTCCATTTATGTTATATTGATATATACGTGCGGCTAAGGCGCACACAAACACAGAAAATATTTTTTTATTTTTGCTGGAGAGTAGTGCACTTTGTGGGTTACACCACCCTTTAAGAAATGAGCCAGCCTGCTCTTTACTTATGGGACGCTTGGCGCTGCTCCTTTGTTGATGCATGTGCGGCTACAGTGCACACAATTCACAAACACAGAAAATATTTTTTTATTTTGTTTGGAATGCCCTTTGGGGGTTACAGCACCCTTTAGCGGTCAATCCAGCCGGCCCTTTACTTATGGGACACAGGCGCACGCTTGGCACTACTTTGTTGATGCACGTGCGGCCACAGTGCACACAATTCACAAACACAGAAAAAATATATTTTTTTTAGCACTTGGGGGGAGCACCCCTGACGGACAGAGCACCCCCTGGACAACACTACAGCACCCCTTTAGGACTGGGACACTGCACAGGACTTTGGAGTGGATACAGCCCCTATGGACAACTGACTGCAGAACACAGTCCAGCCAGCCCCTATGGACTTTGAAGTAGTGGACACAGCCCCTATGGACAACAGCAGCACAGCACTACACTGCACTACACTACACTACAACACTACACTACACAGCCCAGCCAGCCCTAACTCCCACCCTCCCTCTTCACTGTCCACAGCCGAGTGAGAAAATGGCGCCGACGCGGGTACCTTATATAGGATCCAAAACCCGCGAGACCCGGAAGGCGGTATGATGACATTTTGCCTCGATTTCAGATCCGAGTCAGGCGGGAAAAGTCGAGCCTGACTCGGATCGGCCTCGGATCGGGAGGCTCGGGGGGGTTCGGATTTCAGAAATCCGAACCCGCTCGCCCCTAATACACACACATATATGAGAATATTCAAATGTTATATTTGTAGAAACTTGTTTCCATAGTAACAGGAGTTTTTAATTTTGTGTATGTATATTAGAGCACCACTGTTAATACTGTTTTTGAGGAACATAGATACTTTTTGATTAGGTGGCACTTTTTGTATAAATAAGGTAGCACCCATTGGGAGCGCTTAGTAAGGGTCTTTATCAGCTTTGTACTTTCACATTTTTGCCATGTTCCAATTCTGTCAGTAACAACTCTTTCATTTAGTTGCCCGAATACATTTTTTTTTTCCTGCTAACAGTAACTTTTCATTTGCTAGCCTAATCTAATCTTTCTATTATTACAGACAAAAAAACACAGACAAAAATCACACAAATATAGTTTTCTTTAATTCTACAATATTTATTATTTGTTATTATTTACATACTTGGAGCAATCCCAGACCTAGCCACATATGTATACTGTACTCAGGTTCAGTAAGTTATATGTACAAAACAGTGCTATACCTTTCTTTTTAATAATCATTTTTTCTATTTTTTTTTTTTTTTTTTTTACAGGAGTGACACTAGCTATTCATTAGACTCTGCTAGTGTTCATTCTAGCACCCTACACCTGTCACAACCCATGCAGTTACGCTTTGCTGCCTAGGGTGTCGCTTTCTGATGCGACAAACTGCTGAGATACAGACTAGAGCGTGCTAGAAGCATCAGAGCATCGAGTGACAGGCAAGAAAGTGGAACTGCACCAGTTGTGACAGGTGCAGGGTGCTAGAATGAACACTCTGCCATTAACTGATTCAATGTGGACTGGATGTGAGAACAAAAAAATGTCAGTTACACAATAAAATAAAGACAAGAGCAAGGAAAATAAAACATACAAAAAAGTGGTTAATCTAATTAAAAATAATACATGTGAGAAGTGGTAACGTGGTGGTAGGGATGGGGCATTGAAGCACTAACATTGATATTACCATCAATGGCAGGTAAAGAGCAGCTGCAAAACGATGATGTTTGTGACTGAAAACTTTGGAGTCATTTATGAAATACAGTACTGTGCAAAAGTTTTAGGAAGGTGTGAAAAAAACGCAGCAAAGTAAGAATGCTTTCAAAAATAGAAGTGATAAGTAGTTTATTTTTATCAACTAACAAAATGCAAAGTGAATGAACAGAAGAGAGATCTAAATGACCACCCTTTGCCTACAGTTTTTGAAGGAACTCTGCAGAGAGGTTGCTCCAAACATCTTGGAGAACTAACCACAGATCTTCTGTGGGTGTAGACTTGCTCAAATCCTTCTGTCTCTTCATGTAATCCCAGACAGACTCGATGATGTTGAGATCAGGGCTCTGTGGGGGCCATATCATCACTTCCAGGACTCCTTGTTCTTCTTTACGCTGAAGATAGTTCTTAATGACATTGGCTGTATGTCTGGGGTCATTGTCCAGCTCCAGAATACATTTGGAGCCAATCAGATGCCTCCATGATGGTATTAAATGATGGAAATGTACCTGCCTGTTTTTCTCAGCATTGAGGACACCATTAATCCTGACCAAATCCCCAACTCCATTTGCTGAAATGCAGCCCCAAACTTGCAAGGAACCTTCACCATGCTTCACTATTGCCTGCAGACACTCATCATTGTACTGCTCTCCAGCCCATTGGCGAACAAACTGCCTTCTGTTACAGTCAAATATTTCACATTTTGACTCATCAGTCCAGAGCACCTGCTGCCATTTTTCTGCACCCCAGTTCCTATGTTTTCGTGCATAGCTGATTCAATTGGCTTTGTTTCCACATCGAAGGTATGGCTTTTTGGTCGCAATTCTTTTGTGAAGACCGCTTCTGGCCAGACTTCTCCGAACAGTAGATTGGTGTACCTGGGCCACACTGATGGCACTGCTCCATATCTTTCGATTTGGAAAGGAAGTAAGCATGATGTGTCATCTGATGCACTGTTTCCTTGGCCGACCACTGCGTCTACGGTCCTTAACGTTGCCCCGTTTCTTTGATGCTTCTTCAAAATAGATTGAGCAGCACATCTTGAAACCCCAGTCTGCTTTGAAATCTTTGCCTGGGAGAGACCTTGCTGATGCAGTATAATTACCTTGTGTCTTGTTGCTGTGCTCAGTCTGCCATGGTGTATGACCTGAAACGGTCTTCCACAACCTCACTTTTGTAGCAGAGTTTGGCAGTTCCAGTTTAAAGCCTCCTACACAGCTGTTTCTGTTTCAGTTAATGACTCTGTTTCAACCTACATATGAAAATGATGATCATTATTACCTGTTTGGTATGATTGGCTAATCGAACACCTGACCATAATCCTACAAAATCCCTGACTTTGCGCAAGTGTACTTAGAAGAACTGATGCTGTTTTGAAGGCAAAGAGTGGTCACACCAAATATGGATTTGAATTAAATTTCTCTTCTGTTCATCGCTTTGCATTTTGTTAATTGCTAAAAAATAAATTATTAACACTTCTATTATTGAAAGCATTCTTACTTTGCAGCATTTTTTACACATCTGTCTAAAACTCTTGCACAGTATTGTGCATAAATGAATTCTTAAAAAAAATGACAACAGCAGCCTTGGTCCCTTGGGCTGCCATAGGCAGGTGCAATGTCCGATGATCCGTTAATAGTGCGTCTTTGTATGCACATGGGCGGATTTGCATCGCTGCCAGTGAGTGTCTCAATAGGATGCCCATTAGTTGTGGCATAAACATAAAGATGCAGTAGCAGTTGCAACGTTACTGCAGCTGTGTGCACCTCTGAATCACCTGCAAAGTTGGAGTACTGAAGAGGTACACCAGCAAGTCACTCACACCGATATTCAACAGACTCATGTTTATGGGTGTACACAACTTCAAACTTGGTAAAGAACATCAGAACCAGAGCACCAGGATGCAACCCAGGCACGCAACTACTAATGTATGTTGTGAGGTATCCTGCTGAGTCCAGAAGCCACTAATGAGGTTCTGGCATCCTCTAGGCTAACATGCCACTTGCATGTCTATGTAAAATTTGCTTATGGATCAACAAGACGCTAGCGTGTTGGAGATGTGTATACAAAACACTGCAACTGCTTACTGACGCAGGATAGTGAGTAACACAGTGGAGTGCCAACTCGGTAGGGGTATGCAGGGGCTGTCAAAGCATTCTCTAAGAGGACATCGTCCTTCAGAACACATCAGGAAGTTAAATGAACTAACATCGGAACATAACCAGGGATGGTGGGGAAACATCATTCACTCACCTTCGATGGGGAAAAAAACCCATCAGACATCGATTGCTAAATATGGATGTTCAATGCCGTCCCTACGCAGTGCTACACTATAACACAGTCAACAACGTCAAGACAAAAAGCAGTTATTATTAAGTCCAAGACATGGATCTCTTTATAATGCTTTGTATGATATAAGTACTTGTACTCCACCATGCAACTACTTTGGCCTACTTTTCAGCCAAGCGTCCTTGATGAGATCACAGGGATTATTGTTTAAAAAATAAAAGCACTCCTGGCACTTCTGCATTTGTGGTCAATTTTGAACTATACAGCCTCACTAGTACAAGGAGATAACTTATGAAAAATTCCAAACAACGTTCCTTATGGAGAATATAAAAAAATCTTGGAGAATGAGACCTCTGGTAAAAGTCACTTACATGGCAGACACCTAAGGCACTGCCACAACCAGCAGATTTATAGAGCAAGTGATCCAGCGCTGACAAAGAACATCCTATGTAAGTGGCCTTACCAAGAAAACCCTTGGAGAGGATTATATGCAACAGTGTTTGTATTCATCCATCACTACTACCAGCCTGTCACAGCAAAACTGCATTGCGAGAAGAGGTGTAGCATCCTAGTGTTATCTTTTGTTTATCGGGCGCCACAAGTTGTCCATAGCGCCGTAAAGTAATACAGTGATTGTACTGCAAACTACAACCAAAGCTGCCCTAAATCACATACTTTTATTTGCTGAAATTTTCAAAATGCTCTTCCCCCAATCAGCTTAACTCTGTTAAGTCTAATATAACTAAAATTCGTTAAATCGCAGAGACTTGTATATATCTTACATAACATGTCATTATTAAGCATATGTGCATTAGATTAGACATTTGTCTCTCACTTTTTGCAGTATCTTTCCATGTTGGAATCTCCTTAATTTTGATAAAATCTTTCACAGCGTAATGCTCCCTCCTCTGCTTGCTGTTGAGGCCCTTTAGGTAATCTATGTATAGACAAGAAAAAAATAACATTAATATTAATAACACTCCTTCACTTTTTAATATAATATTATGTAGGTGGGCGTTGAGTACATGCTTTAAAACACTGTTAGAAGTGAGGACGAGGTACAAGGTTTTGACTTAATAAAACAGGTGTTATCTCCCAAAGCCCATGTGTACGGGGCCAGGTCAGTTATTTACCAGATCACTCAAAAGAGACCAAGCCAAACAAAAAATAAAATGTTTATTCATATCTGTGAAAGTAATACATAAGCAATGTATTCCTTTATGATGGCCACATGCACTGGGATCCTGCAGCTCAGCCTGAACACTTGTACCGGGCAGACGGATCCCTTTCGGTGATAATAGTGTGGTAAGATGATGAACTCCCACACAGGTCACCTTCTGGCCTCATTCAACTGTACCAACAACATCCCTAATAACCAGATTGATTTGAATCAATTACATGACCTCGAGCTCTTTTCCGAGCGATGAACTCTGTGATAGTGACCAATAGCAGCAGAGTGTGGAGCAAGAGTAATATTACATCTACAATATGGTATAGTTCCCAAAGGGGAAGAAACTCTACTTCACATGATAATTCTCTTTAACTTCTTCTCCATAGCGATATTATACACAGGTATCAAAACCTTCTCAGCATTGGGAGAATTCTATGAGGATGTAACAAATGCAAACAATGATTCTGGCCAAACAAAAAAAAGGCCATACATTTTTTTCATTCTCATAATGATTTGGCTGACAAGGGGAATAACAATTTAATAGCAGCTAATCTTTCAGTCCCAATTTTTTAAAGATTTGTCTCAGGAAATGTTTAATATTGACTGTACAGCACAGATTTATTTTAGACTGTATCTATAGACACAGTTCCTTATTGTCTCAACGTTCCTGAATAATGTGTATATAAAATTCACCAACTATAATCATGTTCACTGAAAAGTTCATGATAGACCCTGTAGCACTACAAGATCTGCACCACATAACCTATTAGATACACTTGACTGTGGCTGTCCCTGGAATTAAATACAAAGTATTAGCAGTCATGCATTTCCCAGTGGCTAAAAGTCACTAATAAGCAAAGGTATCCAAGTTGAATGAGACCATCCCACTATTCTTTTTTTAGTAAATAGGGATGTACAGCAACTCTGCCCCAACAAGAACATCGCCGAATAAAAATGGAGAATGTCATGCTACTGTATGTAAGCAGGGCAAGGTGTTAGGACGAGTCACAGCAGACGGTGTTAGACATAAGTGCAGTGTTGTGTTCTCACTTTTGGCCTCCTTCCAGCTGATGGAGGGAGAGTTCAGGTCAATCTTCCCACTGGCAGCCATGGTGCAAGCTGAAATAGTCAATGGCCTTGAAATGAACCAGCGCAGAGCAGCGCTATATATACGCAGCAGCGCAGACTGAGGTGCACTACAAGGAGGGAGCAGAACACCTTCCCTGGTAATCCTGCGGGTACAGTGCTGGCGGGCGGCGGTGATAGGCGAGAAGCAGCTGAACGCCGGGGGGCTATGGAGAGGGGCGCTTCTCCGCGGCGGCTGCACTGCTCTAGGGCACTGGGGATGAGGTACGGGCGGCGTAGCTCGAGTGAAGGCAGAAACCCCGAAGTGGCGGGTTGCAGCCCAGGTGACCGCTGTCACAGATCTGGCAGAATAGAGCAGCAAGGGGCTGAGCACCCAGCGGTCTCTGATCACCCTAGTAGTCATGTGGATAAATATAGCACACAGGCTGGACACACTGCTGGCGGCAGATTATAATTAGCTCGGACAAAAGGTTCTTCCTTATAAGTGACTACTGGCAGCAACTCGACTCGAGTCTCGGAGTCCGACTCTCTAGCAGGAAACGGGTCTGGAACGCAAATGCGGTTCATTTCTCTGACGTCTGAGCTAAACGTCTATCATTGGTCTAGTACTCTAGGTAGTAGGGTTTTAGTACTGAAATGTCTGCAAAATCACGTACCGGAAGCCATTTTCTTGGAGCCCCAGCATTGGAGATTTACCCCTCCTCTCACTGCAATAAAAAGCACTGAGATTATGCTTTATGCAGCCACCGTGTTCACTCATATTAAACCCAACTTGTGACATTTGAAACATTTACAACCATGGCCAAAAGTTTTGAGAATGACACAATTATTGGTTTTCACAAAGTTTGCTGCTTCAGTGTTTTTAGACCTTTTTGTCAGACGTTACTACCAACCCTCCAACATGACCCGTTCCATTAGGTACAAAACACTCTGCTCCTGGACTTTCCACCTAATGTATGATTGCAATCACCTGTGTTGAACTAGTTAATTGATGACAGGTGTTTCCCCACAGGTGACTGCAATCATACATTAAGAAGGAATTCCAGGAGCAGAGTATTTTGTACCTAATGGAACGAGTCATGTTGGAGGGTCTGTTACTATGGTATACTGAAGTGAAATTACAAGCATTTCATAAGTGTCAATGGCTTTTATTGACAATTACATTAAGTTTATGCAAAGAGTCAATATTTGCAGTATTGACCCTTCTTTTTCAAGGCCTGCAATTCACCCTGGCATGCTGTCAATCAAATTCTGGGCCACATACTGACTGATGGCCGCCCATTCTTGCCTAATCAATGCTTGGAGTTTGTTAGAATTTGTGGTTTTTTGTTTGTCCACCCGCCTTTTGAGGATTGACCACAAATTCTCAATGGGATTAAGGTCTGGAGAGTGTTAAGGCTCAGGTCAGATAATTGGGTATTAGTTCCGCTATGGACTTGAGGCATACTTGCTGAAATTTCGGCAGGGGAATCCGGGAGGGGGCTGGCAACTCCATCCAGCAGGGAGGATGGGGGCGGGTTAAATAGGCGGAGCGGGGGCGTGCCGATGCGACTGCGTCATAGTGGCCCTGACCCCCACTTTATAATGCCAATATTACTGGCATTATAAGGCAGGGGGTGGTGCTACGATGACATAATTCAGCGCGAATCGCGTCATCACACCCCTGCACCGCCCACTTTTGCGGCTGGCGCGGGGGCTAGCGGGGTGCCAGCATCCATTCAGGGGGACTTGCCTAGTCTTGCGGGGTGTTGGGAGCGGCACCCGATTTTCGGGAGGCTCCCGACAGAGTAGGAGAGTCTGTCCCAGGAGAGTAGGCAAATATGCCTTGAGGGCCGGTATACCTTGGCTTGATGCGGCTGTGTAGCAGCCTTGAGGGCTGAAGATAACTGATTGGCTGTGGCCTATGGGCCAGTAGGGTGAGGTGTGGCCTTTGGGCCAGAAGCAGCCTCGAGGGCTGGAGTAACCTGGTTTGCTGAGGCCTGTGGGCCAGTAAGATGAGATGCGGCCTTTGGGCCAGTAGCAGCCTCTGGGCTGGTTGTGGCCTGAGGGCCAGTACGATGAGGTGCGGCCTTTGGGCCGGTAGCAGCCTCTGGGTTGGTTGTGGCCTGAGGGCCAGTACTAACAGTCATTGAAATGAGTTGCAGCTCAAGGCTGTGAGGCAGCCTCCAGGCTGTGCAGCAGCCTTGAGGGCTCAATGAACTTGGCAAGGAGATGCTGGGGTGCGCTGAGTGCCACCGGGATGACACCAGCGGATGTACACTGGGTAGTGTACTCTGGACTCTGAAGTGCGCATAGTGCCGCCGGGATGACACCAGCGATCGTACACAAGATTGCGTACTCGGGACGCTTAGTGCCGCCGGGAAGACACCAGCAATAGTACACAAGATTGCGTACTCAGGACGCTGAGGTGCACCCGTGCCGCCTGGATGGCACAAACAGCAGGAGACAGGAATGCAGACCGAGCTGCCTAGGTGACACAAAGGGCTGGTAATACTTATGGCAGACCATGCCGCCTAGATGACACAAGCGGCTGGTACAATGGGGCTGACTAGTCATAGGTAACTCAACTGAAAACAGGAGACCACACTGGAACCAGAAACACGTGGAACACTATCACCGGCATGGAGTGAAGGGCTGGCTGGAATTTAACAGGAACAGGGCCCAACCAGAGCAAGTCTCCCTAATGACAGATTATTGAGCACCTGGGCTGTGTTCAGACAGGAGAATCAATCAGTGTGCATCTGATAGTGAACACAGACAGGCAGTAATTAGTGCAGAGGCTCAGCAGCAACCAGGACTGGAACTGCAAACAATATGCTGCTAATCACAGATCCAAACAGGAGGAAGGAGGAGACTTCAGCGAACGCTTTCCCGGCAGTCACCCTGCACAGCATTGGCAGTGCGGCGGCTTGTGACAGGGAGTTTCCTGGCCATAGACCCAAAATTTCGATGTTTTGTTTCCCGAGCCACTTAGTTATCACTTTTGCCTTATGGCAGGGGTTCCCAACCATGGTTCTCAAGGCACACTAACAGTCCAGGTGTTAAGGATAGCCATACTTGAGCACAAGTGACTTAATTAGTACTTCAGTTATTTTGATTTAACCTTTTGTGCACAATCAAGGATATCACTAAAACCAAGACTGTTAGTGTGCCTTGAGGACCGAGGTTGGGAATCACTGCCTTATGGCAAGGTGCTCCATCATGCTGGAAAAGGCATTGTTCATCACCAAACTGTTCTTGGATGGTTGGGAGAAGTTGCTCTTGGATGATGTTTTGGTACCATTCTTTATTCATGGCTGTGTTCTTAGGCAAAATTGTGAGCACGCCCACTCCCTTGGCTGAGAAGCAACCCCACACATGAATGGTCTCAGGATGCTTTACTGTTGGCATGACACAGGACTGATGGTAGCGCTCATCTTTCCTTCTCTGAACAAGCGCTTTTCCAGATGCCCCAAACAATCTGAAAGGGGATTCATCAGAGAAAATAACTTTACCCCAGTCCTCAGCAGTCGAATCCCTGTACCTTTTGCAGAATATCAGTCTGTCCCTGATGTTTTTCCTGGAGAGAAGTGGCTTCTTTGCTGCCCTTCTTGACACCAGGCCATCCTCCAAAAGTCTTTGTCTTGTGTCATGCCAACCTGAGACCATTCATGTGTGGGGTTGCTTCTCAGCCAAGGGAGTGGGATCACTCACAATTTTGCCTAAGAACACAGCCATGAATAAAGAATGGTACCAGAACATCTTCCAAGAGCAACTTCTCCCAACCATCCAAGAACAGTTTGGTGACGAACAATGCCCCTTTCCGCATGATGGTGCACCTTGCCATAAGGCAAAAGTGATAACTAAGTGGCTTGGGGAACAAAACATCGAAATTTTGGGTCCATGGCCAGGAAACTCCCCAGACCTTAATCCCATTGAGAACTTGTGGTCAATCCTCAAGAGGTGGGTGGACAAACAAAAACCCACAAATTCTGACAAACTTCAAGCATTGATTAGGCAAGAATGGGTAGCCATCAGTCAGTATGTGGCCCAGAAGTTGATTGACAGCATGCCAGGGCGAATTGCAGAGGTCTTAAAAAAGAAGGGTCAACACTGCAAATATTGACTGCATAAACTTAATGTAATTGTCAATAAAAGCCTTTGACACTTATGAAATGCTTGTAATTTCACTTGAGTATACCATAGTAACATCTGACAAAAAGGTCTGAAAACACTGAAGCAGCAAACTTTGTGAAAACCAATACTTGTGTCATTCTCAAAACTTTTGGCCATGGCTGTATACTAAGTTTTTTTTTCTGTTCTTTGAACTTTTAGACAATAGGACAAAATTCTCAATATTTGTTTCTGTAGGTATGTGCTCTTGAAACTGCAATAATTTAGCATGCACAGTCTTTGTGGTTAGCTTCGTAGTACTTGACTTTAAAGCTACTACTAAAAAGTCTAATGTGCATACACATGGTCAGATAAAAAAGAGGATATAAACGATAACGATATTGTTTGATCATTTATATCATCCTTTTTTTTAACCCCTCCAACGACCAAACGATGGTCGATGCGCGGGCATGGATGGTTGATATCGACTATTGCCCGTGCATGCAGGCCAACCTGGTCGATATTGACCAGGTTAGCCTATTTACTAAGGCACCCACGGTCATTGATCGCGGTCGCTATGTCGTTTGGGGGTTGGTGCATGTTGCTGGATGTTCGACATCCAGCACATGCAGGACAATCAGACAATGATATCTGATCAGACCATGTGTACGGGCAATTACTCTTGCATAAGATTTTGCAGCATCGCCATAGCAACCTCTTCATCATCTATTATGATGCCAACAGGAGTTAAATGCCAAGAAATGGATAATATTCTGTATGTGTATACACTCATGTTGTTACATGCACTAAGCTTTGTTGTATACAATGTGCACCTCAAATTAATTCTTATCATTAATCCTTTATCTTCATAAGTCATCTGTAGAGTGACCCACCTATCATGTGTTGTCGCTTCACTGTCAGTAATAGAGGACATGTGATTCCACTGCTAGACCAATTGTCCCCGTAGCTCTATCTACTTCTTCAGAGTTAGGATTTTTACCAGAATTGCTAGTGACCTTCCCTATCTTCTCATATTTTAACTGCATCTCCATGGCAAACTTCCATGTAATTTTCTGCACCTGCAAGCTCCTCAAAATTCATATTGATCCAGGCTGCACTTTACATTTTTTATCATACTGATCAAGATTCTTTCTGTACTCACTCAGATCCTCTTGCTCCATGTTGTTTACAGCATTGCTGATAATTGTATCAGTTTATATCACACCAAGGGAATCTGGGTGTCATTCAGACCCGCTCGAGAGTGCTGAGCGCTTGCAAGCGGGTCGATGTTTCCCAAATGCGCATGCGCACGACGGAGGCGCCTCCGTCGCACGCATGCGCGAGACCCAAATAACAACGGGGTAGCCGCCATTATGGGTCTCGCACCAAAGGGGGCATGCTGTCTATGGTGATTGACAGCATGCCCCCTTTGTTGGGTGTGCCGGGGGCGTGGCTGCACAGATGGAGGCATTCCCATGGGAACGCCTACCATCTGGGTCCAGCCCCACTGACATCACTAGTGATGTCAGTGGGAGTGATTTTGGCTCTGATAGAGCCAAAATCACTCGAGGGCTCGCAGCAGACGAGATCCTACCGCAAGGGTCTCGTCGCAAGCCCGATGGTCGCGAACTCGCGATGGTCTTGACCATCGCGACCATCATCATGGACGCTTGCATAAGCTGTGGGTGGTAACCCACAGCTATGCGAGCGTCCACGAGGCCGCCTCGCAAAAAAAAAAACACGCCCTGATTCAGAGCGGGCGCTCGTTCAGAGCATCCGGCTCTGAATCAGGCCCTCTGTACCTTTGACAGCCAGATTCATGCATGGCAACAGCCTTGGTACAGAACCCACTTGCGCTAGCCTGGTGATTAGAGAGATGTTTATTGTGCTTCTTTAAGCGGTGTCTCAGCAAACGTCTGTCAACATGCTGCATGCTAGGCCCATAAAATATAAGCAGAGTATAGAATTAACACAATGCTGGGGTTCTGTCATGGCTTTCAGGTGTGCATGCAGGGTGGGTTTCTGAGTACCTAGAAATCCCCCTGCCCGCCGATCCATCGCCGAGCAGCTTAATAAGGCACCCGGCTGCAAATTTGGCCACTAATGCCAGTCGCGCGAGCAAATCACGGCTCGCGGACTGGCATCCAATCAGGAGCAGCACGTGGCCGCTCCTAATTGGCTGTCGGTCCACACAGCCGGCGCATTATTCTAAAGTGCCACCGGGGATCCTGAAGGGAAGGGTGCAGTGTGTAGCACACCATTTCAGTGAAGCGAGTGCTGAGGGGGTGGGGCTATGTGAAGGGTCTGTGTGTACTGTGTATGCAGATGATGAAGGGGCTCTGTGTACTGTGTATGCAGATGGTGTAGGGGCTGTTTCACAGACCCTTCACCATCTGCATACACAGTACACACAAACCCTCACTATCTAATCTGCATACACACAGCAACTTACATTTGCTCGGCATATACACTGTATATCCATATCAGATGTAAGGTGCTGTGTGTATGCAGATCAGATAGTGAGGGGCTGTGTGTACTGTGTATGCAGATGGTGAGGGGCTGTATGTGGGGTTGTGTGTACAAATGGTGAGGGGTTGTGGGTACATATGGTGAGGGGAACAGAGGGTGTGTAGGGGAACAGAGGGTGTGTGTGTAGGGGAACAGAGTGCTGTGGTGATTGCTGGGGGTGTGTGATATTCCCAACAGCGGCTGCCCAACAAAGGAGGAAATCCCGATCATCCTAAAGGTAAGAATTTACTAACCAACCTAACCCTAACCCTCCTTACGGGTGCCCAAGCCTAACCTCCCCCCCGTGCCTAACCCTAACCCCCCTCTAAGTGCCTAAACCTAACCCCCCCTTCCCCTCTGTCTAAAACCTAAGTCCCCCGGGGAGGTGCCTAACCCTAACCCTCCCTCCCCCTAGCCTAACCCTAACCTCCCGGGAGGGTGCCTAACCCTAAGTCTCCCCCGGGAACCCTAAACCTAAGCTGTCCGCTGCAGTGCCCGTCATCCGCTCGACCAGGATGCCGACCGCCTGTCTCCCGACATCGGGCAAATGACAGGCGTCTAGATTTAGACGCCTGTCATTCGTCCCTAGTCGGGATAAAGCAGTCTGGAAGCCGGCGCTCGGCATTTAGACTATCGGCTTCCAGACTACATCCCGCTGAGGGGAGGGGTGGTGTGAGGTGAGTGGTGAGGGGAGGACAAGTGAATGCTGCAGTGAGGTGAGTGGTGTGAGGATAGGTGAGTGGTCATGTGAGTAGAGGTGTGCTGCTGTGAGGGGAAGGTAAGTATGAAGAGAAGTGAGTGCTGTGGGGAGGGGAGGTGTGAGGAGAGGCAGGGGCTGGCTGCCAACTTTTAGCCTGGGGGGCAAATGCATGCAGGTGGCCCTGGCAGAGGAGTATCGTGTAGCCAGGGTGCCCGAAGAACGTGCATGCTACGGCGCCCCCCACTCAAGTGTTCCAGGGAGGAGGCTGGCCATATGGGATTAATGTAAAGTAAAAATAAAGATTAGGGACAGCCCCGTCGTGGTGCCCATATGCAGTGCCCCCCTGTGCCCCAGGAGAGGACCCCCTTATGCAGGCCTCCAGTAGTGCCCCCAGTAGTGATCCCCCCTATGCAGTGCCCCTTATACAGTGCCCCCAGTAGTGGTCCCCCCTGTGCAGTGACCCTTGTGCCCCCAGTAGTAAGCCCCTTATATAGTGCCCCCAGTAGTGGTACCCCCTATGCAGTGCTCCTTATATAGTGCCCCCAGTAGCAGTCCACACCCCATGCAGTGCCCCCAATAGTGGTAACTCTTATGCAGTGCCCCTTAAATAGTGGCCCCAGTTGTAATCTCCCCCCTATGCAGTACCCCCAGTATTGCCCTTTTTATAGAGCCCCCAGCAGTGGTCCCTCGATGCAGTGCCCCCAGTGGTAGTCCCCTCCCCCTATGTAGTGCACCTAGTAGTAGTCCCCTCCCCCCTATGCAGTGCCCCTAGTAGTTGTCCCCTCCCCTTGTAGTGCCTATAGTAGTAGCAGTCCCCCCCTTGTAGTGCCCCAGTAGTAGTCCCCCCTTGTAGTAGTAGTCCCCCCCCCCTTGTAGTGCTCCCAGTAGTAGTCCCCCAAGTAGTGGTCCCCCCTTGAAGTGCCCCCAGTTATAATCCCCAGTAGTGGTCCCCCCTTGTAGTGCCCCCAGTAGTGATCTCCCCCTTGTAGTACCCCCAGTAGTGGCCTCCCTCTTGTAGTGCCCCCAGTAGTAGTCCCTCCCTCTTGTAGTGCCCCCAGTAGTGGTTCCCCCTTGTAGTGCCCCCAGTAGTAGTAGTCCCCCCCCTTGTATTGCCTCCATTAGTAGTAGTCCCCCCTTGCAGTGCCTCCAGTAGTGGTTCCCCCCTTGTGGTGCCCCCAGTAGTGGTCTCCCCCCTTGTAGTGCCAGCCTCCCCCCCAGTAGACACACATAGTAAAAAAAAAAATACCTACCTGAATCCCCGCTCCCGCCGTTGCCATCCACTCCTCCGTCTGTCCTTCCCATGCCGGGCCGCTCTGCATTATGGGAGAGACGTCATATGACGTTATGACGCCTCTCCCATTGCCCACTGCGGGAGCCGGAAGATGGAGCGGCTCCTGCAGTGGGCGCAGCAGCAGCTAATGAGAGTCTGACAGACTCTCACTGGCTGCTAATCAAAACAATCACACAGCTGCCGGAGCCGGCGGCTGTGTGTTTGTCACTTGTGTAGCGTTGACCGAACTCCGTCCGGTCAGCGCTACACACGCGGTGCAGTCTGTGTCACAGTGAGTGACACAGACTGCCCATGGCCCGCGGCCCGCATGACGCTGCGGCCCGGGGGGCACATGGCCCCCTGCCCCCCAGCCCAGCCCGCCACTAAGGAGAGGTGAGTGCTGTGGGGAGGGGAGGTGTGAGGAGAGGTGAGTGCTGTGGGGAGGGGAGGTGTGAGGAGAGGTGAGTGCTGTGGGGAGGGGAGGTGTGAGGAGAGGTGAGTGCTGTGGGGAGGGGAGGTGTGAGGAGACATGAGTGCTGTGGGGAGGGGAGGTGTGAGGAGAGATGTGCTGCTGTGAAGGGAAGGTATGTGTGAGGAGAAGTGAGAAGTGAGTGCTGTGGGGAGGGGAGGTGTGAGGAGAGATGAGTGCTGTGGGGAGGGGAGGTGCGAGGAGAGGTGAGTGCTGTGGGGAGGGGAGGTGTGAGGAGAGATGTGCTGCTGTGAGGGGAAGGTAGGTGTGAGGAGAGGTGAGTGCTGTGGGGAGAGGAGGTGTGAGGAGAGGTGAGTGCTGTGGGGAGGGGAGATATGAGGAGAGGTGAGTGCTGTGGTGATGGGAGGTGTGAGGAGAGGTGAGTGCTGTGGGGAGGGGAGGTGTGAGCATGAGGAGAGGTGAGTGCTGCAGTGAGGAAAGGTGTGCTGCTGCAAAGGGAGAGGAGCAGAGAGGGAAGAAAGAAGACTTCCAGAGAAAAGAAGAAGGAAGAGCTGGCCAAGAATAGGAGGCGACGCTGGCCAGGACGGACCAGCAGCAAGAAGATGAGGATCAAGAAGCTGAGGACCGGAGAATGCTGCAATGGTGGAAAGGAAAAGACCTAAATGAATCTCCCCACTGCAGCCTCTCACAGAGCCATGGTCGGTGGCTTCGCCCACTTTCACCTATTTAATCCTCTCTAGACCACCGGGGTTGTTGGACACTAGGCCCGTGGGCCCAGTCAGTCTCAAGGCCTTTGGTGCTTGTTTAGCAGGCAAAGAGCCCGTTCCCTTGGTAAGTGACCCTAGGCATTAGGCCCAGGTCACTGTCCTTAATTTGAAGTGGGGATATGGAAATATCAGGGGGATTCAAGATTTGGGTAAGCCTAAGCAAAGCCCCACTGATATTTCCATACCCCCACTTCAAAATTTCCACTTCGACCTCTGTATGTATGTATATATATATATATATATACTGTATATATTCAACAGACTGGGTGCAAATCCTAAGATCTAAGCATAGCTCAGTCTCATACAATCAGATACAGGCAGCACTCCTCGTGTACTCAATAATCCAAGTTTATTAATCCATTTCTGTGCCACGTTTCTGATACATTTATTACATATTTTGTCAAGGCATCTGAAAGGTAGCACAGTAATGGATTGACAAACTTGGATTATTGAGAAGGAGGAGGAGGAGGATTGCTGCTTGTATGTGTTTAGATTTTTTACCATTGGTTTTGTAACCAAGTATTAGAAACCCCCCTTTCAAAATCCTGCGTGTGCCACTGGCTTTAATATTATGTATATCTGACTTGGGACCCTTAGGTATGACGGATGTGCATAGGAAACGTGGAGGCTTAATGATACCTTGGCTCATGGGTATAAACAGGAGTGTAGGCACACTAGTGACGATGTAGGAACCACAGACTTGTGATATGCATGGATACTGAACTGGAACCAGAATGAACAGGCCAGGTCCACTGAGCGACCCCCATGTCTAGTGACCTGTGATGGTCAGCAAAACCTGGGATACACTACAGAAACAAGGTGAACGCCAGGACTCAAAACAATATAGTACTGGTAGATTAGAACTCAGAACTCAGGCCAGGAATCAGAGTCTAATGTTGTCAGAGTACAGCTTGAGGAAGCTGCATCTCTGATGCTGCTCTGACACAAGACCTGGAACTGGAAACCAGTGAGGAACTCAGAAACTGAGAGTCAGGACAAGTAATACAGCTACTGAACACCTCTGTGTACAGACCATAATGGTACAATGGCCCTGATTCAGAGCGGCATTTTTTTTATGTGCGCCGGCCACCTGGCCGCTCGCTAAGCTGTGGGTGACCACCCACAGCTTTTGCAAGCGGCCAGGTGATGGCCGCGACTTTCGCGACCATCGGGCTTGCGACGAGACCCTTGTGGTAGGGTCTCGTCCATCGCAAGCCCCAGTGAACTTCCGGCTCTTATATAGCCGGAAGCTCACTACTGAGGCCGCCCCCAAACGGCAGGCGTTCCTTTGGGAACGCCTCCGTTTGGCCAGCCACCCCCCTGCCCGCCTCCAAAACGGGGCGAGCTGTCAATCAAAATCGACAGCCGCCCTCTTTTGGTGCGAGACCCGTAGCAACAGAGCCGGAGCCGGCGTGCACATGCGCAGTGAGGAACCATCGACCCGCTGCGAGTGGGTCTGAATCGGGCCCACTGCACACTGAACCCTAGCCCTGGAACCAGCACCCTTTTCTGAACCAGCCCAAGACAAAAATAGCACACAGCACAGGGAAACCAATACAGGTTCAGCACAATAGTATAACCAAACAACCTGAATAGCCACAGAGCATAGAGTAATACAGTATAGGTAACGTGCATAAACTACGTGTATGTATAATAAAGCATGTCAAAGGTCGCTCTTGCTGGCTGTGCTTTGGCAGGTCCTAGAGACTGCCGAATCAGTCTGTCTGCTTACCTATGGATTGAGATAGCGCCAAAGCACTCCTCATTAAACAGTTTTTACATCTTATGTATACCAGT
The DNA here is from genome assembly GCA_031769625.1 of Taudactylus pleione. Taxonomy (NCBI): domain Eukaryota; kingdom Metazoa; phylum Chordata; class Amphibia; order Anura; family Myobatrachidae; genus Taudactylus; species Taudactylus pleione. Next base: position 8,194,191 of record JAUIMM010000249.1, read on the forward strand.
TTGGCAGGGAAGTTTTTGTTTAGCTGTGTAGCTGGACGTAGTCTGGGACTGCCTATGACTGTGCAGACGATGCAGGGGCGCCGAGGGGAGGGAGCTGGTACTAATTACCTGGGCCCGGGCTTGCTGGAGGGGGCCCGGGTCCGACACCGGGCCCCCCTCCGGGCCCCCTCCTCTTACATCACATAGGTCCAGCACACACTGCTGTGTGCTGGGCTCCACTAGGAGACTGCTCGCAGCTGCTAAGAAGCAGCCACAGCAGTCTCCTGTGCCTTTGGGGGGAGCGATCAAGCTGATTGCGCACCCCACTAATAATGCGCCGGGCTGAGGGGGCTCACTGCGCCCCCTCACCAGCGGGCAGCGCCGCTACAAAACTTTTCTTTTTCTTTTTTACCTAAGGAGGCATGGCCACGCCTCCCTTGATTAGGCCACACCCCCTTTTACCCGAGCCCGGCAACAGCTCTTGGCAGGCCTGAGCCCATGCAATGCATTACAGAGACAGGCTGCAGGGTTCCTGTAGTCCACCAGAAGCTGAACCCTGTGGGACCATTGTATCTTGAAATTACGTGGGAGGCCTATATATATATTTAACATTACAATCAATTTGCATTATATGATCAATATACTGTATGGCGGCCACTGGGATGCTCAATGTCTTTTATAGTGGTCATAGTGATTCTGACTGCTGTATAGCAGTCATTGGCATTCTATGTGTACTGTGTCAGTGTGTCACGATAACTGGATTGCTATCTGTGTTGGAAATGATGTGTGTGCAGGTGTTGATACTGAGTTATATAGGCTCACACCAGCGGATGACTCAAACTATGACCAGCCCAGATACTTAACCAGTGGTGTTGGTCTATTGAAAGAACGCCTGCCGTTTGTGGCCGGGAAAGCCGTTTGTGGGCGGGAAAGCCGAAATTAGAGCCGAAAGTTCACTGGGGCTTGTGGAAGACGAGACCCTACCAGAAGGGTCTCATCGCAAGCCCGATGGTCACGATCATCGCGACCATCACCTGGCCGCTCGCAAAAGCTGTAGGTGGTCACCTACAGCTTAGCGAGCAGCCAGGAGGCCGGCTTTTAAAAAAAAAGCGGCCGCCCTCATTCGGAGCGAGCGCTCGCTTTTTGCGAGCGGCTCTGAATGAGGTCCAGTCTGTACTGTATTGTGGTCACTGGGATGTTGTGTCTGTGATATACAGTCAGGTCCATAAATATTGGGACATTGACAGAATTGTCAGATTTTGGCCTATATTCACCACCACAATGGTTTTGAAATGAAACAAACAAGATATGCTTTAACTGCAGACTTTCAGATTTAATTTGAGGGTAATTACATCCAAATCGGGTGAACGGTGTAGGAATTACAATGGTTTCAATATGTGCCTCCCACTTTTTAAGGGGCCAAAAATAATGGGACTATCAACTCAGAAGCTATTTCCTGGACATGTCTGGGGTATTCCCTCATTATTTCATTATCAATTAAGCAGGTAAAAGGTCTGGAGTTGATTCTAGGTGTGACATTTGCATTTGGAATCAGTTGATGTCGACTCTCAATATGAGATCCAAAGAGCTGTCACTATCAGTGAAGCAAGCCATCATTAGGCTGAAAAATCAAAACAAATCCATCAGAGAGATAGCAAAAACATTAGGTGTGGCCAAATCAACTGTTTGGAACATTCTTAAAAAGAAAGAACGCAGCGGAGAGCTCAGCAACACCAAAAGACCCAGAAGACCACGGAAAACAACTGTGGTGGATGACAGAAGAATTATTTCCCTGGTGAAGAAAAACCCCTTCACCACAGTTGGCCAAATCAAGAACACTCTCCAGGAGGTAGATGTATATGTGTCAAAGTCAACAATCAAGAGAAGACTTCACAAGAGTGAATATAGAGGGTTCACCACAAGATGCAAACCATTGGTGAGCCACAAAAACAGGAAGACCAGATTAGAGTTTTCCAAACAACATCTAAAAAAGCCATTACACTTCTGGAACAACATCCTATGGACAGATGAGACAAAGATCAACTTGTACCAGAGTGATGGGAAGAGAAGAGTATGGAGAAGGAAAGGAACTGCTTATGATCCAAAACATACCACCTCATCAGTGAAGCATGGTGGTGGTAGTGTCATGGCGTGGGCATGTATGGCTGCCAATGGAACTGGTTCCCTTGTATTTATTGATGATGTGACTGCTGACAAAAGCAGCAGAATTAATTCTGAAGTGTTTTGGGCAATATTATATGCTCATATTCAGTCAAATGCTTCAGAACTCATTGGACGGCGCTTCACAGTGCAGATGGACAATGACCCGAAGCATACTGCAAAAGCAACCAAAGAGTTTTTTAAGGCTAAAAAGTGGAATGTTATGCAATGGCCAAGTCAATCCCCTGACCTGAATTCGATTGAGCATGCATTTCACTTGATGAAGACAAAACTGAAGGGAAAATGCCTCAAGAACAAGCAGGAACTGAAGACATTTGCAGTAGAGGCCTGGCAGAGCATTACCAGGGATGAAACCCAGCGTCTGTTGATGTCTATGCGTTCCAGACTTCAGGCTGTAATTGCCTGCAAAGGATTTGCAACAAAGTATTAAAAAGTGAAAGTTAGATTTAGGATTGTTTAGTTTGTCCCATTACTTTTGGCCCCTTAAAAAGTGGGAGGCAAATATATAGAAACCATAGTAATTCCTACACCGTTCACCTGATTTGGATGTAATTACCCTCAAATTAAATCTGAAAGTCTGCAGTTAAATCACATCTTGTTTGTTTCATCTCAAAGCCATTGTGGTGGTGAACAATGGCTAAAATATGAAAATTCTGTCAATGTCCCAATATTTATGGACCTGACTGTATGCATGTCATCAGGATGCTGTCTGTGCTGTATGCATTCATTATATTGTTCTGTGTGCTATATAACATTGTGAATATCAGTATGTTATGTAGTGGTTGTGTGAGGGGCCCAGGGTGTGCTTTTCCTTTTGTGCCGATTTTATTTTATCTCTTTTGCTATAATATTCTTTTACGCTAGGAGCCCATATATAAAGAAGGCAGTATTAGCTATTTGCACCAGGACAGCAAGGTCACGTTTTTCTGTATTGGATTCTTACAACTTTCACACAGCAATGCCGACAAGGTCCCATACCCAGGGGCATATCCACAGTCCCGCTCAGCTCTCCCCTCCTACCTATTATTAAGTGCCCCACCCCCCTGTGATTTTTTTTCTGGATCCGCCACTAGTACCGCTCCACCAGGAGCCTAATTACATTGGGTGCAAGGAGGAAAGGGACTGTGGGCCTCATTCAGAGGCGGTCGGAGGATGCAAGCGGTCGCTCAGAAACTGGGCGGCCACTTGCATCCTGACCGCCCGCCTCTGTTGTGGTCGTTAGGCTGTGGGTTAACACCCACAGCTCTAACGACCGCTCGGGTGATGGTCGCGATGGTCAGAGACCATCGCGACCATCGGGGCTTACGACGAGACCCTAGGGTAGGGTCTCACTTGTCGTAAGCCCCGGAGAGCTTCTGGCTCTGTCAGAGCCGGAAGCTCTCCACTGACATCACTAGTGATGTCAGTGGGGCCTCCCCCAAACGGTAGGCGTTCCCATGGGAACGCCTCCGTTTGGGCTGCCACCCCCCGGCCCGCCTTCCAAACGGGGCGAGCTGTCAATCAACATCGACAGCTCGCCCCCTTTGGAAAGAGACCCGCTACGATCGGCGCTGTCGGTCGTAGTGGGTCTCACGCATGCGCACGAGGGAGCCGGCTCCCTCATGCGCATGCGCACTGGCAAAACATCGAGGCGGCCGTGCGGTCGTAGACCGTACGGCCGCCTCTGAATAAGGTCCTGTTTCTGGCTTTGGGGGCCACCCTCTGCCCAGCTCACCTTACGCTGCTGAACACTTGAACATATTTCAGCTATATATAAGCGTGCGCATAATACACCAACCACAGGGGGTATAGATATACAGTAACAAAATGCAACGAGTCGGCATTCACTGGTACTTGTAGTCAATTATAGATGTGACACAGGGTCTATTTCAAAGTGATCCAACGTTTCAGTCTAAATTTTTTTAAAGACCCATCGGTGTGGCACTCATGTGATTATCACACCTAACATGGACAGTGCGTGCAGTGGGAGCTGTGGGGTGAGCCGCAAAGGTTAGGACTGACATGCATGTTGCTCAGCTGCAATTAGGTTATCACAAAAATGTCCGTGATGACTTAATTTATATCATGCTTCAATTTTATGAGCCGTTCAGTTTTGGCTCGGATCTTGCAACCAAGTTCGGAACCTGTGCCGAGATGTCCGTAAAAGATGATGTTTTGCCTTGTTCTAAGGTTTGAACTTGGCAGGACGATTCGAACCAAAATCAAACCACTCATCGCTAACGTGTATATATGTTTGTTTGTTGAATATAACGATTGCAAGATTGGTGTGAAGAGAGAAATGACACTCATTTACAAACATCAGAAGGAATCAGTGAAGGATCACCTTTACATCTGGAAATGTTGGAATGGGGGAAAAAAAATGAGCGAACAATTGAATCCTCAGTCACTTACTGGATTTCCTCTAAGAATAGACACTATAGAGTGACTTCTGGTTCCTGGTTGATGGAGTGAGGCAGTTCCATCTCAGGGCTGTCACAAGCCGCAGCCACGTTCCGTTGGACGGTGGTTCTATCAGGCTGGTTGTTGGGAAACAGACATGCCACACTGTCTGTTCATGAAGCCCTCCCTTTAGGCGGTACATCATCCCTGCTGGAGTGGGATTGGTGCTTCCTCCTTTTTCTGTCCTGCTGGAGCGTTGCCCAGGTGCCGGTGAAAGCATTTTGCGTGTTTCCGGTTTCGGTTTCTGCATCGTGTTGGTCGAGTGTCCAGTACCTCAGCCTGTCTGTCTCCAGCGTCCAGCCTGCTTGTGTCATCTCGGCGGCACTAGCTATACTCCAGCGTCCTGCCACTTGAGTCAACGCGGTGGCACAGGTCGCACTCCAGCAACATCTACCGCTAGTGTTAACCCGGCAACATTAGCCGCACTCCAGCATCCTGCCACTTGTGTCATCCCGGCGGTACAGATCGCACTCCAGCGACATCAACCGCTAGTGTCAACCCGGCAACATTAGCCACACACCAGCATTCTGCCACTTGTATCATCTCGGTGGCACTAGCCGCACCACGGCATCAATTACTGCACAGCCCAGTAGCTGCACCATCTTCCAGCCCTCAAAGCTGCTACACTATCCAGAGCCTGCATCTGCTACCAGCCCTCAGGGCTGCTACACAACCAGTGGCTGCATCTTCTACCAGCCCTCAAGGCTGCTACACTATCCAGTATTTGCATCAGCTACCAGCCCTCGAGGCTGCTACTCAGCCCAATGGTTGCATCTTCTACCAGCCCTCTAGGCTGCTACATTATCCAGTATCTGCATCTGCTACCAGCCCTCAAGGCTTCTACTCAGCCCAGTGGTTGCACTTCTACCAGCCCTCAAGGCTGCTACATTATCCAGTATCTGCATCTGCTACCAGCCCTCAAGGTTGCTACTCAGCCCAGTGGCTGCATCTTCTACCAGCCGTCAAGGCTGCTACATGGCCCAGTGGCCGCACTGTTCCACAAGGGGTACCCCAACCATAAGTCCATAGACTGTTTGTTCTATCCACGTAGGACTCATAGCATTATCACTGGCCATAAAAAATATAGAGTGATTCTGAGTCACAGGATTGTGGTCATGGAACCTGGCCAGAACCCAGCTCAAATTCTTGCAGCCCAAATCCAGGTCTTGACCCAGAAAGTCCAGGAACTTTCCCTCCAGGTCGAAGAATCACAAGCAGTTCCTTCTCTAGCTGCTCCTGCTCCAGCTGGTCCTCTGGAGCCAAAATGAAATTTACCAGACCGATTCTTTGGCAGACGTAATGATTTCCTAAACTTTAGGGAAACCAGACGGTTATATTTTAGACTACAACCTAGGTCGTCTGGTTAAGAAATACAATGAGTTGAAGTCAAAGTCGCAGCTTTTGCTGACGATCTTCTACTTTTCATTTTCAACCCAAGTGACAGTGTGGCTCCCCTTCTTTCAAAATTGGATGAATTTGGTTATATTTCCAGTTTTACCATAAATTCCTCTAAATCCACAATAATGGCCTTGAATAATTCCATTACTAAAAATAGCTTAGATTTTGGTAGATTACAATTGGCGAACACTGACATCCCATACTTGGGGATTAGACTTCCCAAAAATATTTACAATCTATACTCTTTTAATATCAAGCATATTATAGATAAAGCTATTAGAGAATTGGAGGATTGGCAATTTCTACTATTGTTCTATCGAGGTAGAGCAAACCTTATAAAAATAATTTTTTTCCCAAAACTATTATATCCTTTACAAGTTCTGCCAGTAGTTTTCATTAAAGCGGATATTAAACAGATTGATGCGGCATTTAGACAATTTATCTAAAAAAGAAAAAGGCCTCGTATTAGTCTCCAATTATTACAACGTGATAGATCAGATTGAGGAATTAATTTTCCAAATATGGAAATATATAATTAAGCAGCGGTTTGTAGACAAATCAAAGACCGGATTTCACATTCTAGTTTATATTCTAACTACTTAATAGAAGAATCCTTCCTCAATAACATTGAACTAATAAGTTTTTTACATTTAAATAAATCTGAAATTTCTACGGAGGTGTTAAATAATCCTCTTCTAATGTCGGTATGGTCAGCTTGGCATATTATCCGTAATAAATGGAAACTCAATGCTTCTCACTCTTTGTTCCTCCCATTATTGGGAATGCAGATTTTCAGAATGGTTTGTCTTCCTCTCCCTTTAGCCTTTTTGCAGGCACAGCATTACATATCCAAAGTAATTTCTTTTCTCTCCCCCGTGGACTGGGCGAACCGGTTAGACACGACACTCCAGTCCCCAGATAATTCCAAAGGAGCTATTTCCTTATTTTATAAAATATTGAAAACTCCTTATTACAGCGATTATTATGAAACTGGTATAACTCGCTGGCAGAGACACTTCCCAGATCTCAGCGAATTAAGAATTCTAAAGGCACTTCTATATTCTATTCCCTGATTGCATCTTAACCCCATTATGAAGCTGTTATATATTAATAAAACGGAGATATATACATTCAAAAGGGTTCATTAGTATAATTTTCCTGCCTTGGTTATAAGGCACAACGATCCCTATGGCTACATGCATTTTCTGAAAAGTATCAGTCTGTTTTTTATCAACAAGTAGATATTACTAATTGCTTTGGGGCTCATTTATATGTGGATGTAAGTCAATTGTATGACACACCTCTCAGATGTAGCAGTACACGCCCACTTTACTGCCGCGCTCATAGGTGTTGCTTTCACAATCTCCCTGACAAGCATTTTGAAAAGTAGACAAGCATGCTATGGGTCCTAGTGCCCAGCATGTATGCACATTGGGGAGCATACAGCTTTCTAAAAGTGTATACTGTATTGTGGTCACTGGGATGTTGTGTCTGTGATATATGCATGTCATCAGGATGCTGTCTGTGCTGTATGCTTCTCACTCTTTGTTCCTCCCATTATTGGGAATGCAGATTTTCAAAATGGTTTGTCTTCCTCTCCCTTTAGCCTTTTTGCAGGCACAGCATTACATATCCAAAGTAATTTCTTTTCTCTCTTCCGTGGACTGGGCGAACCGGTTAGACACGGCACTCCAGTCCCCAGATAATTCCAAAGGAGCTATTTCCTTATTTTATAAAATATTGAAACCTCCTTATTACAGCGATTATTATGAAACTGGTATAACTCGCTGGCAGAGACACTTCCCGGATCTCAGCGAATTAACAATTCTAAGGGCACTTCTATATTCTAATAGAGTTCTTCCAGCTGTTACATACCAAGAAATGTTTTTTAAATTGTTTTATAAGAGTTATATGTCACCTTCTCGTTGCCATTTAATTGGTCTCACCTCCTCTTCAATCTGCCCGAAACGCACAAGCTCTGAAGCTTCACTCTATCACTGTCTCTGGGACTGTATTTCTATAAAAAATTTTGGTACCAAATAAAACAATTGGCGAATGCAGATTTAATTAATTTTTTTACCACTGACTCCTGCGTGGGCTATTTTTGGAATCTTAACAACAGGTTCAAAAGTTTCACCAGGATGCGAAACTTCTTTTGATACTCTCAGCCGTAGCAAGGAAATGTATATTACAGCATTGGATACATTCTTCCCCTCCGTCTATACAAATGTTCAAGGAAAAACTTTTCCACACTTTTAAAATGAATTGGACGGAAACATCCTTGCACAAAGAACAATGTGTGGAGAGATTTTTTGAAATTTGGGAATCCTTTATTGACACTTTGAATTAAACAACAAATTCATGGTTGTTTTCGAACAACCTTATGGTATGAAACCAGACTATTTCAATTAGATCCTCCTGTTCAACTTAGTTGAAAAAATGTAACTATGAGGTGAGGCAACAGGTGATTCTTCTTCCCCTTCTTTTCCTTTTTTCTTTTCTTCCCTTTTTTTTTTCTTCTTTCTCTCTCTCTTTTTCTCTCATTATTGATTTATGAATATTGAAATGTAAACTATTATATTCCAATTTAAATGGTTTATATGATGATGTAATTTTGTTTTTGTCAACTAATATATTGTTGTATTACTATCTGAAATGTTACAGTATGCATAACTAAAATGTTTGAAAACTCAAATAAAAACATTTTGAAAAAAAAAAAAAGAAATACAATGAGTTGGCATAATAATCTCCCTGCTTCAGGATGATCCCCAGACCTGGGCCTTTGGTCTCCCTCCAACGCACAATGCTCTTCAGACAGTAGATGCCTTCTTCTCCAGCTTGGGTCTACTATATGACGACCCTGATAAGGCAGCATTGGCTGAGTCTAACCTTCGGTCTTTGACACAGGGGCAAAAAGCTGCAGAAGACTACTGTACCAAATTTCATAAGTGGTCAGTTGACTCTGGATGGAATGATCCAGCACTATGGAGTCAATTCCGGTTGTGTCTTTCAGATTCCATAAAGGACATTCTTGTGCAGCACTCAGTGCCAGAAACTTTGGATGACCCTATGCATCTAACAGGCTGAATAGACCGCCACCTAACGAAGGATGGAAAAGGAGCTTCCTACCTCTGCTCCTCAGTTACCAGTGTGGGCAACTCCTCCATACCCAGAGGAACCCATGCAATTGGGGGCATACCACCACTCTGCTGAAGAGAAATGGAGAAGACGTTCCCAAGGTCTCTGCCTTTACTGTGGAGGAAAAGGACATACTGCCTCTATTTGTCCAGTCAAATCAGGAAAATGCAAGGTCTAGGTGTATTGGGAGGGTTACATCTAGAGCTTGCCTCTGTCTCTCCTACTAATTCAGTCCTTATCCCCACAATAATTCAGGTGAAAGATCATCGAGTTCCTGTCTCTGCATTCTTAGATAGTGGTGCAGCAGGAAATTTTATGGACATCTCTTTCTTTAATACCTTGGGATTGGCGTCCGAGCCTTTAACACAACCTCTCTCAGTTGTTGGTCTCAGTGGTGAAGAACTATCCAGGATGGATATTTTTTCTTAATCGGCTTCCTTCCGATTATCCATAGGAGCTTTGCACGTTGGGGAAATTACGTTCCTGTTGCTCCAGTGTCCACTTGCGACATTGGTCTTAGGCCTACCATGGCTCAAGAAACACAATGGGGAAGAACCTGCTCTTCTACCTGCATCACTCTTCCTGTCCGTCTGGCTGCTGCCGTTCAGTCTGAATTGTCCTCCAAGATTCCGGCTCCCTACCGAGATTTGGCAGAAGTCTTTTCCAAAAAAAGCGGATACTCTACCACCTCATCGCTCCTGTGATTGTGCAATTGACTTGCTTCCTGGAGCAAGGCTTCCTAAGGGCAGATTGTATGCTCTGTCTCTTCCGGAGAGCAAAGCGATGCAAGAGTATATTCTGGACGCTTTGGAAAAAGACTTTATTCAGCCCTCCAAATCTTTGGTCGGAGCGGGCTTCTTTTCTCTGCAGAAGAATGATGGCTCCCTCCGACCGTGCATAGATTTCCGGGGGTTGAACAACATCACTGTGAATAATTCCTATCCACTGCCCCTTATTTCCATCCTGTTTGACCAGCTCCAGGGGCCTCTATCTTCACCAAAATAGATCTCAGAGGAGCATATAACCTTGTACGTATCAAGGAAGATGATAAGTGGAAGACAGCCTTTAACACCCATTCCGGTCATTATGAATAACTAGTGATGCCGTTCAGTCTGTCCAACACTCAAGCCATTTTCCAAGACTTCATCACTGACGTGTTGAGAGAATATCTTGGAGTGTTCGCAGTCGTCTATCTTGATGACATTCTGATTTACTCTGCTTCCCTGGAAGAACACCGTCAGCATGTGAGACAGGTGCTACTCAAACTCCTGGAAAATTATTTATACGCGAAACCAGAGAAATGTGAATTCAAGATCCAAGAGGTATCATTCCTTGGATACATCATCTCGTCCCAGGGGTTCTCAATGGATCCAGGCAAAGTCAAGGCCATCTTCGATTGGGTCCAACCAACCAATTTGAAAGCTGTACAATGCTCACTTGGCTTTGCCAATTATTACAGAAGATTTATAAGATCCTGCTCGTCCATTATCGCTCCTCCTGTGGAACTTACCAATTTATTGTAGAGGTGGATACTTTTTAGATCGGTGTGGGTGATATCCTATCACAGAAAGATCCTGAGAGTGGTAAATTACATCCCTGCACATTTTTCTCCAGGAAGTTCGTCTCTGCCGAGAGGAATTATGATGTGGGGAACTATGAGCTTTTGGCCATCAAGTGGGCATTTGAGGATTGGAGGCACTGGCTGGAAGTAGTGAATCATGTTATCATGGTGCTCACCGACCATAAGAACTTGTCTTATATCGAGACCGCCAAGAGGTTGAATGCCAGACAGGCTCGGTGGGCATTGTTCTTCATTCGCTTCAACTACATCATTTTGTTCTGGCCTGGCTCCAAGAACCTAAAGGTAGACGCATTGTCTCGTAGTTTTCAGCCTATTCAACCGCTCACTGTTTTGGATGAAACCATTGTTCCCGCTTCCAACATCCATTTTGCTGTGACTAGAAGTCTTGCGGATCTCATTTGTGCCTGTCAGTCCGAAGCTCCAGCAGAAATGCCACAAGGGGTCTTGATTGTCCCGGAGAGATTTCGGAGGACGGTTTTGTTGGACTTTCATTTTTTTAAACTGGTTGGGCATCGCTAAAACAACCGAGTTACTGTCCTGTTTAGTTTGGTGGCAGTCCATGAGTCAAGATGTTCGTGAGTTTGTGTTAGCCTGTGACACCTGTGCTCAAAACAAATCTCTTCGCACCACTCCTCCTGGTCTCCTGCTTCCTCTTTCTACTCCTTTTAAGCCCCCCACCCATATTGCCATGGACTTTATTGTGGACCTTCCATCTTCTTCCCTTTGTTCCGTTATTTGGACTATTGTTGATCGTTTTAGTAATATGGTTCATTTCGTTCCACTCAGCAAATTACAGTCTGCTAAAGTATTATCTTCCCTGTTTATTCTCCATATTTGCAGACTCCATGGCTTGCCGGTTGACATCGTGTCCGATCGAGGGACTCAGTTTGTGGCACGGTTTTGGAGAAATTTTTGCTCTACCTTGGGTATCAACATCAGCCTGTCTTCCGGGTATCATCCACAGTCAAACGGACAAATGGAACGAGTGAACCAGTCTCTTGAGCAGTACCTCCGATGTTTCGTCTCCAAGCTTGTGTCATCTTGGCGGCACTTACCGCACCATGGCATCAATTACTGCACAGCCCAGTGGCTACACCATCTTCCAGCCCTCAAGGCTGCTACACTATCCAGAGCCTGCATCTGCTACCAGCCCTCAGGGCTGCTACACAGCCAGTGGCTGCATCTTCTACCAGCCCTCAAGGCTGCTACACTATCCAGTATCTGCATCAGCTACCAGCCCTCAGGGCTGCTACACAGCCAGTGGCTGCATCTTATACCAGCCCTCTAGGCTGCTACCTTATCCAGTATCTGCATCTGCTACCAGCCCTCAAGGCTGCTACTCAGCCCAGTGGTTGCATCTTCTACCAGCCCTCAAGGCTGCTACATTATCCAATATCTGCATCTGCTACCAGCCCCCAAGGCTGCTACACGGCCCAGTGGCCACACCGTTCTACAAGGTGTACTCCAACCATAAGTCCATAAACTCTTTGTTCTATCCATGTAGGACTCATGACAAGGGCTCCCGCACTGCATCCCAGTGACACCCTTTACAAGGCCCTAAAGGCCTCGATAGCACCCCCAGTCCAGTCCCGAGTAGTACCTGTCACCCGCATGGACAAATTTTTCTACACCCAGCAGCACCAGCCCGTGCAGACAACTCGGCAGGAGAAGTGCCGCGCTGCTGCCAACATGATGCCGGACGCCGAGTCAGAAGTGCTGTCCCCGGCATACAAAAAAGCTGCTGCAAAGGGAGAGGGCTCTTCTCCCTACAAGGTATGCCGTGCTCCAGATGGGGATATAGTTGAGGCCATTAATAACACAATGACCCCATTACTCACACAAGCAGTCATCATAGGCCAGCTCAATAGGCTTACACAAGTCTCAGATACAGAACAGCAGCTAACAGCAGCACAACATGAGACTGGTAATCTCCAGAACTCAGGGCCTGATTCAGACCCGCTAGCGAGCGCATAGTCCTTCACTCGCTCCAGAGCTCACAGCAAAATGGGGTGGCTATCGATGTTGATCGACAGCTCGCCCCGTTTTGTAGGCGGGTAGAGGGGGGTGGCTGAACAAACGGAGGCGTTCCCAATGGAACGCTTGCCATTTGTTGGGGCCCTACTGACATCACTCGTGATGTCAGTAGTGGACTTCCGGCTCTATTAGAGCTGGAAGTCCACTTGGCATTGCGAGTGCTGAGACCCTACCACAAGGGTCTCCTCGTAATGCCGATGGTCGCGATAATCGCGACCATCGTCAGGCCGCTCAAACAAGCTGTGGGTGGTCACCCACAGCTGTGTGAGCGGCCTGGAGGCTGGAATTAAAAAAAATAGGGACGCCCTGATTCAGAGCGAGCGCATGCAAATAGCGTACGCCTCTGAATCAGGCCCCCAGTCTCAACCCTCCACAAAGAAAACTACCAGTTATGGAATAAGGCCGACGACCTAGAAAACAGGCTAGAAGGAACAACATTAGACTAGTAGGCGTCCCTGAAACAGTTAAAGGAACAGCACGTGATCATTTTGTACGCAATCCCTTACCATCTCTCCTGGGTATTGAAGCTGAATGCAGAGACATGGTTATCGAATGGGTACACAGAGTGGGCCCCGCCCCTACGCATGTCTAAACCTCGTCCACTGGTTGTTCTCTTTAAATGTCTTAATTACCTACACAGGGTAATCATCTGGTCTGCATCTAGAAATATAAAAGGGCTGAAATGGGAGAACAATAATCTATATATCTTTCAAGACTACTCTGCAGAACTCACAAGGGCCCGCAAAGCCTTTTCACCACTATGCTCCTGCTTGATCTCGGAAGGTCGCCAGTTTGGATTGCTTTACCCCGCCAGGCTACGCATTTATGAGGATAAAGAATACAAAGAATTATCTACATCAGATGACGCCTCGGAATATTTGCGTAAACTCTTGCTTTCCACCATGCATGATGTTGATACTTCAACAGCTAACCCAAGGTGATGATCAAGGAGTAATCACTCTGCGAATTACTCAATTCTTAGTATCCTTCCATGCTCACTGTAAGTGAAATTATGACTGAATATATATGTCATTTAGCAACCCAACTTGAGTGGATGTCATTTAGTTAACACTCAGTTGTTCCTGTACATTAGTCAAAGTTTAACTTTGCATTAGGAGATTGTACTGACTACTGTACTGCAATATATTGCATACCTATTCAGACACGTTTCAAGTTTTTTATAACCTAATGTTCAACATAAATTCCACAAATTCGTCAATAAAACAGGTCACCTTCTATTAAATCTACTTAATGGTACTAGATCACCAATGGTTGTCAACCTCCTACAAACCTCATCCAGTACCCTGACCAAATCTAACGCAGAGATTGCGAAAGTAATGTGATCATTTTTTTTTATAATTTATATTCTTCCTCCCAACCCCCTGCACCCCCCCCTACAAAAGGTCTAGCAGATCAGTCCCCTCCTCTTGCTTCCCTCCCCAACCCCAACTCCTAGGAATCTCAGACTTGCCCAAATATTGCAGCTGAATGGCTCAGTCACTAATCTCCCCTATCACCTTAGAGGAGTTCTGTAAGGCTATTCAACATCTACATCCTAACAAAGCCCCTGGCCCGGATGGTTACAGTGGCGAATTCTATAAAATCCTACTCCCCTGATTAGATGACGCACTAGTATCTGTACTGAACTCCATGTCGTCCGCAAATTCCCCTCCAGACCATTTTAACTCAGCTATCCTGAAACTAATCCCAAAGCCAGGTAAAGATCTCTGCTCCCCAGAATCATACCGACCCATTTCCCTACTAAATCTTGATTACAAGCTCCTAGCAAAAATTCTAGCAGACCGCTTAAAAATAATTTTACTCCATATCATTCACCCGGATCAAACCAGATTCGTATGGGAGCGCCACTCCATAGTAAACGTTAGAATAGTAATAACAGCTATCTCTGCGTCTGCTACTTCCTCTACTTACTCCAACAGGTTAATCCTCTCCCTAGATGCAGAGAAGGGTTTTGACCTCATACCCTGACAACACTTATTTTGTACTCTTCGGAAATTCAGCTTTCCAGACCCTTTTATTGAGACAATAAAATTACTTTACTTTCTCTCTCAAACCCAAATTTCATGTAACTGTCACCTTTCCGCTCCCTTTATTATCCAGAAAGGCACCAGACCGGGGTGTCCCTTATCCCCTCTATTATTTGCCATTGCACTAGAACCATTCGCAATAGCCTAGAGGACCTCACCCTCTTTCAGGGGCATTCAGATTGGAGATGTAGAACTGAAGGTAGCGCTTTTCGCGGACGTCATGCACCTTTTCATTTCGGACCCAACTTCCTCCATTCCTGAAGTGATGAGGATTATATCTTCTTTAGGAGCAATCTCAGGCTATAGAATCAACATCTCAAAGTCTGAACTGATGCCTTTAGGGGACCCTCAACCTCCACTCTCCCAAAAACAATCCGCATCTTCCTTTCATATAGACTCCACAAAGATACCTATCTTGGAGTTACCATTTCCCCCAACCTTTCTAATCTATATGATTTAAATTTTACCCCTGTCATCTCTAAAATAGCTACTATGCTGGATAGCTGGAACCTCCTCCCCCAATCCCTCATGGGTCACATGGCAGTACTCAAAAGTGTTATATTCCCAAAAGTATTCTAATGCAAATGCTCCCCATTCACCTAAAAGCTAATGATCTTAAACATATCAATAAAATAATGACTCATTTCTTATGGCAGTCTAAAAAAACAAAGATAGCATTAACCAGAATGCAATCTACTCGCCGAATTGGTGGACTCGGAGTCCCAGATTTTTCTACGTACTCCTTATCCATTTTTCATAGATACTGTATGTTAGGATCTAAGGGCCGATTCAGACCCGGTCGCAAGCCCTGAGCGCTCGCAACCGGGTTGATGGTAGGCCAGTGCGCATGCGCGAGATCCGGATAGCAACGGGCACTCCGTCGCTCCGGGTCTCGTACCAAAAGGGGCGTGCTGTCGTTGTTGAGTGACAGCACGCCCCCTTTGGTGGGCGTGGTGGGGGCGTGGCTGCCCAGACGGAGGCGTTCCCATGGGAACGCCTACCGTCTGGGGCCGGCCCCACTGACATCACAAGTAATGTCAGTGGGAGAGCTTTCGGCTCTGTTAGAGCCGAAAGCTCTCTGGGGCTTGCGGCAACGAGACCCTACCACAAGGGTCTCGTCGCAAACCCGGTGGTCACGATGGTCTTGACATCGCGACCATCATCATGGCCGCTCGCTATAGCTGTGGGTGGTCAACCACAGCTATGCGAGCGGCCAGGAGGCCGTTCTGAAAAAAAAAATGCCCGGCCCTGACTCATAGTGAGCGCTCTGTCAGAGCGTCTGGCTCTGAATCAGGCCCTGAGTTTGTTGGGGACCCGGATTGGTACCAGGAGCAGACACCTGACAGATTTAAACTGAAAAGTGGATTTTTTAATGTGTGAACGTGAAGACATGTACACAGATAATATAAAGTCCAGAATATAGATAGGGAAGTGATGACTAGAAACTGTAGTGAAGTATGAATGGGTAATGTCCATGTAGTGGCAGAATTAATAAAAAGTCTTTGTAATCCAAATGGTCACTGCAAGGCTGCAGACAGAATATCAGGTTACAAATTGATACAGGTGAGATAAAATCCAGAGAGGTTATGGAGTAATTTGAATAGTAATAGCTGTTGGGTTAACTGGAGAGTTGTACTAAGATGGGTTAGTGTAGAACTGGATTAGCTGCAATATGAGTCAACAGAGAGCTAGGTAAGCGGAGGCAGTGTAGGCGCAGGGTTAACTGCACACTCAGGTCTTTTGGCAGGGAAAGGGTTGATTGAAGGTGCAGGGTGGTTCCAGCACGAGGCTGGGAGCAGGCAGAGCAGTGAAGGCAGCTCGAAAGCTGGGATCCAGCAAGAGCACAGGCAAGCACTGGAACAGACAGGTCTCAGGAGCACAGGAACTCTCTCACAGCATGTGCTGTGAAACACGTTGCACTGGCAACTATGGGAAGCTCTGAACTCCCTTAAGTACCCAGTGCAGGATCGTGATAGGTTGGAGAGAGTATGTGACATGCCAGGATTGGAGCATCTAATCACATGACTAGAAGCAAGATGGCGGCGCCCATACCAGAGCGGAATGCAAACACCACCAGACTTACCCCAGCCAGAATGACACATTGCCTTCAGGACACTTCGCACAGCCGACAACTGCCGCCAGACACCAGCCCCTCTGCCGGAATGACCACGCCACAGCATGCCAAAAAACCCTGGTCGTGACACTGTACATTGCTGACTGGCTTCTTGACAAATCATCTTACACAGACTATCTACTTGACAAAGCATTGCTCACTCCCTTTTCCCCCAGCGCTCTCCTCCACTCCAAACCAAAAGATATCCCTACACAAATCCTTAATCATGTAATTTTCCATGACACCTACCAATCGTGGATCTCACTTAACAAAAATTTTTAAAGGAATCCATATGCTTCCCTTTACGCACCTCTCTGGGGAAATCCCTCCTTTGCCCCCTCACTTTGTAACACACATTTTCTTTCATGGAGAAATAAAGGTCTCAATATAGCCTCAAAAGTTTTTGACCCAGGAGGCAACATAAAACAACTTTCAACCTTGCGAGAAAAATTCACTATTATGACTCAACCTTAAAAGCTCTAGGTTCAGCTTATTTACAGGAAGTACATGCACGTACGCTGCAGAGGGCATACATATCGTCAACCCAATATAAACATATAGACCCTTCTAGCCTACTTCAAAGCCCTAAGTGTCACCACTCGGAAGCAACACTATTCCACTGTTTCTGGTCGTGCGGAAAGATCAGAAGATTTTGGAATAAAATTCTTAACTATATAAAAACCATTCTCTCTATTTTTCTCTCTCCTGACCCCTTAGCGTGTTTATTAGCAAATTTTAGAAACTGGAACATTGATCCATGTGGTAAATATGTAACCCCATTTCTAACAATATTAATTACTATCTCAAAAAAAGTAATTTTATTGCATTGGACTTCCTGCTCATCCCCCTCTCCATCAGAAGTTAAGCAAAACCTAATTCACTTACTATACCTAGAAAGGAAGTCCACCCTTCCTGACATTGAAAAAGGAATTGTCCGCTTCTACAAAAATTGGGGAAAATTCATAGATTCCCTGGAGCCTGATACCCAAACCAAAATATTCAAGCTCTTCGAAAATACTGACTGGTTCCTGTACCGAAAACTCCTAGCTGATTCAGACAATCATCCTGGTACTTAACATTGCTTGGAAAACCAATGTATGCCCGGTCCTCTTCCCACTCCACCAATAGAAAATTCTTATAGCTATAGTCAGACGTACACCATCTGCCACCACATCCCAAAAAACCCTCACCCCCGCCCCCCTCCTGATCTCTATCCTTTTATGATTTTATGTTTAGATAAATGTTTTGCTACAGAGACCATATTCTCTAATAATTAAAAATTCCAATTATGGTCAAATTTAAGATGGCTATATTTTTGTTTCAGATATTTGTTATTGGTATTCATATACCATTGGATCTTATATATTTTTAAGTGTCCAACTTGGAACACCTATACTGTTTCCTATCATTTTGTCCATGATTATGACTGTATCTGATCTAATTCTTGTCTACATCGAAATTTTTTGTATGTCTTTTATGTCTTCTTTGAAAACCCAATAAAAACAGATTTAAAAAAAAAAAAAAAATAGACACTGGAACACAATCAACATTGTACCAATTTGACCAAAAATTTACATAATGTTTGTCCTGTTTGTAGTTTTATTTTATCTTATGATTTATTTTCTGATAACGGGCCTATGTATTAATAATCGTGGCCATGTTGCATTATATATTGGGATGGATGTTTTATTTTTGAATGAAAATATTTCTGCTATGTACTAAAGGTACCTACTATGTGTTAGAGAGGCAAGGCATCTTTTGGTAACATACTGTATGTATGGTGTTAGAGAGGCAAGGCATCTTTGGGTAATACTGTATGTAAGGTGTTAAAGAGGCAAGGCTTCTTTGGGTAACCTACTGTATGTAAGGTGTTAGAGAGGCAAGGCGCCTTTGGGTAACCTAATGTATGTAAGGAGTCAGAGAGGCAAGGCATCTTTGGGTAACATACTGTATGTAAAGTGTTAGAGAGGCAAGGCGTCTTTGGGTAATACTGTATGTAAGGTGTTAGAGAAGCAAGGCATCTTTGGGTAACCTACTGTATGTAAGGTGTTAGGCAAGGCGTTTTTGGGTAACCTACTGTGTTAGAGAGGCAAGGCGTCTTTGGGTAACCTACTGTGTTAGAGAGGCAAGGCATCTTTGGGTAACATAATCTATGTAAGGTGTTAGAGAGGCAAGGCATCTTTGGGTAACATACTGTATGTAAGGTGCTAGAGAGGCAAGGTGTCTTTGGGTAACCTACTGTATGTACGGTGTTAGAGAGGCAAGGCGTTTTTGGGTAACCTACTGTATTAGAGAGGCCAGGCATCTTTGGGTAATACTGTATGTATGGTGTTAGAGAGGCAAGGCGTATTTGGGTAATACTGTATGTAAGGTGCTAAAGATGCAAGGTGTCTGGGTAACCTACTGTATGTAAGGTGTTAGAGAGGCAAGGCGCCTTTGGGTAACATACTGTATTTAAGGAGTCAGAGAGGCAAGGCATCTTTGGGTAACATACTGTATGTATGGTGTTAGAGAGGCAAGGCGTCTTCGGGTAACCTACTGTATGTAAGGTGTTAGAGAGGCAAGGCGCCTTTGGGTAACCTAATGTATGTAAGGAGTCAGAGAGGCAAGGCATCTTTGGGTAACATACTGTATGTAAAGTGTTAGAGAGGCAAGGCGTCTTTGGGTAATACTGTATGTAAGGTGTTAGAGAAGCAAGGCATCATTGGGTAACCTACTGTATGTAAGGTGTTAGGCAAGGCGTTTTTGGGTAACCTACTGTATTAGAGAGGCAAGGCGTCTTTGGGTAACCTACTGTGTTAGAGAGGCAAGGCACCTTTGGGTAACATAGGGTATGTAAGGTGTTAGAGAGGCATGGCGTCTTTGGGTGACCTACTGTATGTCAGGTGTTACAGAGGCAATGCGTTTTTGGGTAACCTACTTTGTTAGAGAGGCAAGGCGTCTTTGGGTAACCTACTGTGTTAGAGAGGCAATGCGTCTTTGGGTAACCCACTGTGTTAGAGAGGCAAGGCGGCTTTGGGTAACCTACTGTGTTAGAGAGGCAATGCGTCTTTGGGTAACCCACTGTGTTAGAGAGGCAAGGCGGCTTTGGGTAACCTACTGTATGTAAGGTGGTAGAGAGGCAAGGCATCTTTGGGTAACCTACTGTGTTAGAGAGGCAAGGCATCTTTGGGTAACCTACTGTATGTAAGGTGTTAGAGAGAAGCAAGGCGCCTTTGGGTAACATACTGTATTTAAGGAGACGGAGAGGCAAGGCATCTTTGGGTAACATACTGTATGTATGGTGTTAGAGAGGCAAGGCGCCTTTGGGTAACCTAATGTATGTAAGGAGTCAGAGAGGCAAGGCATCCTTGGGTAACCTACTGTATGTAAGGTGTTAGAGAGGCAAGGCGTTTTTGGGTAACCTACTGTGTTAGAGAGGCATGGCGTCTTTGGGTAACCTACTGTATGTCAGGTGTTAGAGAGGCAAGGCGTTTTTGGGTAACCTACTGTGTTAGAGAGGCAAGGCGTCTTTGGGTAACCTACTGTGTTAGAGAGGCAATGCGTCTTTGGGTAACCTACTGTTAGGAGGCAAGGCGGCTTTGCGTAACCTACTGTATGTAAGGTGTTAGAGAGGCAAGGCGTCTTTGGGTAACCTACTGTATGTAAGGTGTTAGAGAGGCAAGGTGTTTTTGGGTAACCTACTGTGTTAGAGAGGCAAGGCATCTTTGGGTAACCTACTGTGTTAGAGAGGCAAGGCATCTTTGGGTAACCTACTGTATGTAAGGTGTTAGAGAGGCAAGGCGCCTTTGGGTAACATACTGTATTTAAGGAGTCAGAGAGGCAAGGCATCTTTGGGTAACATACTGTATATATGGTGTTAGAGAGGCAAGGCGTCTTTGGGTAATACTGTATGTCAGGTGTTAAAGTGGCAATGCGTCTTTGGGTAACCTACTGTTAGGAGGCAAGGCGGCTTTGGGTAACCTACTGTATGTAAGGTGTTAGAGAGGCAAGGCGTCTTTGGGTAACCTACTGTATGTAAGGTGTTAGAGAGGCAAGGTGTTTTTGGGTAACCTACTGTGTTAGAGAGGCAAGGCATCTTTGGGTAACCTACTGTGTTAGAGAGGCAAGGCGTCTTTGGGTAACCTACTGTATATATGGTGTTAGAGAGGCAAGGCGTCTTTGGGTAAAACTGTATGTCAGGTGTTAAAGAGGCAAGGCGTCTTTGGGTAACCTACTGTATGAAAGGTGTTAGAGAGGCAAGGCGCCTTTGGGTAACCTAATGTATGTAAGGAGTCAGAGAGGCAAGGCATCTTTGGGTAACATACTGTATGTAAAGTGTTAGGCAAGGCGTTTTTGGGTAACCTACTGTGTTAGAGAGGCAAGGCGTCTTTGGGTAACCTACTGTGTCAGAGAGTCAAGGCATCTTTGGGTAACATAATGTATGTAAGGTGCTAGAGAGGCAAGGCGTCTTTGGGTAACCTAAAGTGTCAGAGAGGCAAGGCGTCATTGGGTAACATACTTTATGTAAGGTGCTAGAGAGGCAAGGCATCTTTGGGTAACCTACTGTATGTAAGGAATCAGAGAGGCAAGGCATCTTTGGGTAACATACTGTATGTAAGGTGTTAGAAAGGCAATGCGTCTTTGGGTAACATACTGTATGTAAGGTGTTAGAGAGGCAAGGCATTTTTTGGGTAACCTACTGTGTTAGAGAAGCAAGGCGTCTTTGGGTAATACTGTATGTAAGGGGTTAGAGAGGCAAGGCATCTTTGGGTAAGCTACTGTATGTAAGGTATTAGAGAGGCAAGGCGTCTTTGGGTAACCTACTGTATTTAAGGTGTTAGAGAGGCAAGGCGTATTTGGGTAACCTACTGTGTTAGAGAGGCATGGTGTCTTTGGATAACCTACTGTATCTAAGGTGTTAGAGAGGCAAGGTGTCTTTGGGTAACCTACTGTATGTAAGGTGTTAGAGAGGCAAGGCATCTTTGGGTAGCATACTGTATGTAAGGTGTTAGAAAGGCAATGCATCTTTGGCTAACATACTGTATGTAAGGTGCTAGAGAGGCAAGGCGTTTTTGGCTAACCTACTGTATGTAAGGTGTTAGAGAGGCAAGGCGTTTTTGGATAACCTACTGTGTTAGAGAAGCAAGGCGTCTTTGGGTAATACTGTATGTAAGGTGTTAGAGAGGCAAGGCATCTTTGGGTAACCTACTGTAGGTAAGGTATTAGAGAGGCAAGGCGTCTTTGGGTAACCTACTGTATGTAAGGTGTTAGAGAGGCAAGACGTCTTTGGGTAACCTACTGTGTTAGAGAGGGAATGCGTCTTTGGGTAACCTACTGTGTTAGAGAGGCAAGGCGGCTTTGGGTAACCTACTGTATGTAATGTGTTAGAGAGGCAAGGCGTCTTTGGGTAACCTACTGTATGTAAGGTGTTAGAGAGGCAAGGTGTGTTTGGGTAACCTACTGTGTTAGAGAGGCAAGGCGTCTTTGGGTAACCAACTGTGTTAGAGAGGCAAGGCAGCTTTGGGTAACCTACTGTATTTAAGGAGTCAGAAAGGCAAGGCATATTTGGGTAACATAATGTATGTAAGGTGTTAGAGAGGCAAGGTGTTTTTGGGTAACCTACTGTGTTAGAGAGGCAAGGCGGCTTTGGGTAACCTACTCTGTTAGAGAGGCAAGGCGGCTTTGGGTAACCTACTGTATGTAAGGAGTCAGAGAGGCAAGGCATATTTGGGTAACATAATGTATGTAAGGTGTTAGAGAGGCAAGGCATCTTTAGGTAACATACTGTATGTAAGGTGTTAGAGAGGCAAGGCATCTTTGGGTAACATACTGTATGTAAGGTGTTAGAGAGGCCATCCATCTTTGGGTAACCTACTGTGTGTTAGAGAGGCATGGTGTCTTTGGGTAACCTACTGTGTTAGAGAGGCAAGGCGTCTTTGGGTAACCTACTGTGTTAGAGAGGCAAGGAGTCTTTGTGTAACCTACTGTATGTAAGGAGTCAGAGAGGCAAGGCATCTTTTGGTAACATAATGTATGTAAGGTGTTAGAGTGGCAAGGCGTCTTTGGGTAAAATACTGTATTTAAGGTGTTAGAGAGGCAAGGTATCTTTGGGTAACATACTGTATGTAAGGTGTTAGAGAGGCAAGGCGTCTTTGGGTAACCTACTGTATGTAAGGTGTTAGAGAGGCATGGCATTTTTGGGTAACCTACTGTGTTAGAGAAGCAAGGCGTCTTTGGGTAATACTGTATGTAAGGTGTTAGAGAGGCAAGGCATCTTTGGGTAACCTACTGTAGGTAAGGTATTAGAGAGGCAAGGCGTCTTTGGGTAACCTACTGTATGTAAGGTGTTAGAGAGGCAAGGTGTTTTTGGGTAACCTACTGTGTTAGAGAGGCAAGGCATCTTTGGGTAACCTACTGTGTTAGAGAGGCAAGGCGTCTTTGGGTAACCTACTGTATGTAAGGTGTTAGAGAGGCAAGGCGCCTTTGGGTAACATACTGTATTTAAGGCGTCAGAGAGGCAAGGCATCTTTGGGTAACATACTGTATATATGGTGTTAGAGAGGCAAGGCGTCTTTGGGTAATACTGTATGTCAGGTGTTAAAGAGGCAATGCGTCTTTGGGTAACCTACTGTTAGGAGGCAAGGCGGCTTTGGGTAACCTACTGTATGTAAGGTGTTAGAGAGGCAAGGCGTCTTTGGGTAACCAACTGTATGTAAGGTGTTAGAGAGGCAAGGTGTTTTTGGGTAACCTACTGTGTTAGAGAGGCAAGGCGTCTTTGGGTAACCTACTGTATATATGGTGTTAGAGAGGCAAGACGTCTTTGGGTAATACTGTATGTCAGGTGTTAAAGAGGCAAGGCGTCTTTGGGTAAACTAGTGTATGAAATGTGTTAGAGAGGCAAGGCGCCTTTGAGTAACCTAATGTATGTAAGGAGTCAGAGAGGCAAGGCATCTTTGGGTAACATACTGTATGTAAAGTGTTAGGCAAGGCGTTTTGGGTAACCTACTGTGTTAGAGAGGCAAGGCGTCTTTGGGTAACCTACTGTGTCAGAGAGGCAAGGCATCTTTGGGTAACATAATGTATGTAAGGTGCTAGAGAGGCAAGGCGTCTTTGGGTAACCTACAGTGTCAGAGAGGCAAGGCGTCATTGGGTAACATACTGTATGTAAGGTGCTAGAGAGACAAGGTGTCTTTGGGTAACCTACTCTATGTAAGGTGTTAGAGAGGCAAGGCATCTTTGGGTAACCTACTGTATGTAAGGAATCAGAGAGGCAAGGCATCTTTGGGTAACATACTGTATGTAAGGTGTTAGAAAGGCAATGCGTCTTTGGGTAACATACTGTATGTAAGGTGTTAGAGAGGCAAGGCGTTTTTGGGTAATCTACTGTGTTAGAGAAGCAAGGCATCTTGGGGTAATACTGTATGTAAGGTGTTAGAGAGGCAAGGCATCTTTGGGTAACCTACTGTATGTAAGGTATTAGAGAGGCAAGGCGTCTTTGGGTAACCTACTGTATGTAAGGTGTTAGAGAGGCAAGGCGTATTTGGGTAACCTACTGTGCTAGAGAGGCATGGCGTCTTTGGATAACCTACTGTATCGAAGGTGTTAGAGAGGCAAGGTGTCTTTGGGTAACCTACTGTATGTAAGGTGTCAGAGAGGCAAGGCATCTTTGGGTAACCTACCGTATGTAAGGAATCAGAGAGGCAAGGCATCTTTGGGTAACATACTGTATGTAAGGTGTTAGAAAGGCAATGCGTCTTTGGGTAACATACTGTATGTAAGGAGTTAGAGAGGCAAGGCGTCTTTGGGTAACCTACTGTATGTAAGGTGTTAGAGAGGCAAGGCGTCTTTGGGTAACCTACTGTGTTAGAGAGGGAATGCGTCTTTGGGTAACCTACTGTGTTAGAGAGGCAAGGCGGCTTTGGAAAACCTACTGTATGTAATGTGTTAGAGAGGCAAGGCGTCTTTGGGTAACCTACTGTATGTAAGGTGTTAGAGAGGCATGGTGTCTTTGGGTAACCTACTGTGTTAGAGAGGCAAGGCGTCTTTGGGTAACCTACTGTGTTAGAGAGGCAAGGCGGCTTTGGGTAACCTACTGTATTTAAGGAGTCAGAGAGGCAAGGCATATTTGGGTAACATAATGTATGTAAGGAGTTAGAGAGGCAAGGTGTTTTTGGGTAACCTACTGTGTTAGAGAGGCAAGGCGTCTTTGGGTAACCTACTGTGTGTAAGGTGTTAGGCAAGGCGTCGTTGGGTAATACTGTATGTAAGGTGTTAGAGAGGCTAGGTGGCTTTGGGTAACCTACTGTATGTAAGGAGTCAGAGAGGCAAGGCATATTTGGGTAACATAATGTATGTAAGGTGTTAGAGAGGCAAGGCATCTTTGGGTAACATACTGTATGTAAGGTGTTAGAGAGGCAAGGCATCTTTGGATAACCTACTGTATCGAAGGTGTTAGAGAGGCAAGGTGTCTTTGGGTAACCTACTGTATGTAAGGTGTCAGAGAGGCAAGGCATCTTTGGGTAACCTACCGTATGTAAGGAATCAGAGAGGCAAGGCATCTTTGGGTAACATACTGTATGTAAGGTGTTAGAAAGGCAATGCGTCTTTGGGTAACATACTGTATGTAAGGAGTTAGAGAGGCAAGGCGTCTTTGGGTAACCTACTGTATGTAAGGTGTTAGAGAGGCAAGGCGTCTTTGGGTAACCTACTGTGTTAGAGAGGGAATGCGTCTTTGGGTAACCTACTGTGTTAGAGAGGCAAGGCGGCTTTGGAAAACCTACTGTATGTAATGTGTTAGAGAGGCAAGGCGTCTTTGGGTAACCTACTGTATGTAAGGTGTTAGAGAGGCATGGTGTCTTTGGGTAACCTACTGTGTTAGAGAGGCAAGGCGTCTTTGGGTAACCTACTGTGTTAGAGAGGCAAGGCGGCTTTGGGTAACCTACTGTATTTAAGGAGTCAGAGAGGCAAGGCATATTTGGGTAACATAATGTATGTAAGGAGTTAGAGAGGCAAGGTGTTTTTGGGTAACCTACTGTGTTAGAGAGGCAAGGCGTCTTTGGGTAACCTACTGTGTGTAAGGTGTTAGGCAAGGCGTCGTTGGGTAATACTGTATGTAAGGTGTTAGAGAGGCTAGGTGGCTTTGGGTAACCTACTGTATGTAAGGAGTCAGAGAGGCAAGGCATATTTGGGTAACATAATGTATGTAAGGTGTTAGAGAGGCAAGGCATCTTTGGGTAACATACTGTATGTAAGGTGTTAGAGAGGCAAGGCATCTTTGGGTAACATACTGTATGTAAGGTGTTAGAGAGGCAATCCATCTTTGGGTAACCTACTGTGTGTTAGAGAGGCATGGTGTCTTTGGGTAACCTACTGTGTTAGAGAGGCAAAGCGTCTTTGGGTAACCTACTGTGTTAGAGAGGCAAGACGTCTTTGGGTAACCTACTGTATGTAAGGAGTCAGAGAGGCAAGGCATCTTTGGGTAACATAATGTATGTAAGGTGTTAGAGTGGCAAGGCGTCTTTGGGTAACATACTGTATGTAAGGTGTTAGAGAGGCAAGGTATCTTTGGGTAATATACTGTATGTAAGGTGTTAGAGAGGCAAGGCGTCTTTGGGTAACCTACTGTATGTAAGGTGTTAGAGAGGCAAGGCGTTTTTGGGTAACCTACTGTGTTAGAGAAGCAAGGCGTCTTTGGGTAATACTGTATGTAAGGTGTTAGAGAGGCAAGGCGTCTTTGGGTAACCTACTGTATGTAAGGTGTTAGAGAGGCAAGGCGTCTTTGGGTAACCTACTGTGTTAGAGAGGGAATGCGTCTTTGGGTAACCTACTGTGTTAGAGAGGCAAGACAGCTTTGGGTAACCTACTGTATGTAATGTGTTAGAGAGGCAAGGCATCTTTGGGTAACCTACTGTATGTAAGGTGTTAGAGAGGCAAGGTGTTTTTGGGTAACCTACTGTGTTAGAGAGGCAAGGCGTCTTTGGGTAACCTACTGTGTTAGAGAGGCAAGGCGGCTTTGGGTAACCTACTGTATTTAAGGAGTCAGAGAGGCAAGGCATATTTGGGTAACATAATGTATGTAAGGTGTTAGAGAGGCAAGGTGTTTTTGGGTAACCAACTGTGTTAGAGAGGCAAGGCGTCTTTGGGTAACCTACTGTGTTAGAGAGGCAAGGCGGCTTTGGGTGACCTACTGTATGTAAGGAGTCAGAGAGCCAAGGCATATTTGGGTAACATAATGTATGTAAGGTGTTAGAGAGGCAAGGCATCTTTGGGTAACATACTGTATGTAAGGTGTTAGAGAGGCAAGGCATCTTTGGGTAACATACTGTATGTAAGGTGTTAGAGAGGCAATCCATCTTTGGGTAACCTACTGTGTGTTAGAGAGGCATGGTGTTTTTGGGTAACCTACTGTGTTAGAGAGGCAAGGCGTCTTTGGGTAACCTACTGTGTTAGAGAGGCAAGGCGGCTTTGGGTAACCTACTGTATGTAAGGATTCAGAGAGGCAAGGCATCTTTGGGTAACATAATGTATGTAAGGTGTTAGAGAGGCAAGGCGTCTTTGGGTAACATACTGCATGTAAGGTGTTAGAGAGGCAAGGTATCTTTGGGTAACATACTGTATGTAAGGTGTTAGAGAGGCAAGGCGTCTTTGGGTAATACTGTATGTAAGGTGTTAGAGAGGCAAGGTGTCTTTGGGTAACCTACTGTGTTAGAGATGCAAGGCGTCTTTGGGTAACCTACTGTATGTAAGGAGTCAGTGAGGCAAGGCGTCTTTGGGTAATACTGTATGTAAGGTGCTAGAGAGGCAAGGTCGTCTTTGGGTAATACAGTATGTAAGGTGTTAGGCAAGGCGTCTTTGGGTAACCTATTGTATGTAATGTGTTAGAGAGGCAAGGCGTCTTTGGGGAACATACTGTATTTAAGGATTCAGAGAGGCAAGGCATCTTTGAGTAACATACTGCATGTATGGTGTTAAAGAGGCAAGGCGTCTTTGGGTAATACTGTATGTAAGGTGTTAAAGAGGCAAGGCGTCTTTGGGTAACCTACTGTATGTAAGGTGTTAGAAAAGGAAGTTGCCTTTTGGTAACCTAATGTATGTAAGCAGTCAGAGAGGCAAGGCATCTTTGGGGAACATACTGTATGTAAAGTGTTAGAGAGGCAAGGCGTCTTTGGGTAATACTGTATGTAAGGTGTTAGAGAAGCAAGGCATCTTTCGGTAACCTACTGTATGTAAGGTGTTAGGCAAGGCGTCTTTGGACAACATACTGTATGTAAGGTGTTAGAGAGGGAAGACGTCTTTGGGTAATACTGTATGTAAGGTTTCAGAGAGGCATGGCGTCTTTGGGTAATACTGTATGTAAGGTGTTAGACAGGCAAGGCGTCTTTGGGTAACCTACTGTATGTAAGGTGTTAGAAAGGCAAGGTGCCTTTGGGTAACCTAATGTATGTAAGGAGTCAGAGAGGCAAGGCATCTTTGGGGAACATACTGTATGTAAAGTGTTAGAGAGGCAAGGCGTCTTTGGGTAATACTGTATGTAAGGTGTTAGAGAAGCAAGGCATCTTTGGGTAACCTACTGTATGTAAGGTGTTAGGCAAGGCGTCTTTGGACAACATACTGTATGTAAGGTGTTAGAGAGGCAAGATGTCTTTCGGTAATACTGTATGTAAGGTTTCAGAGAGGCAAGGCGTCTTTGGGTAATACTGTATGTAAGGTGTTAGAGAGGCAAGGCGTCTTTGGGTAACCTACTGTGTTAGAGAGGCAAGGCGTCTTTGGGTAACCTACTGTATGTAAGGAGTCAGAGAGGCAAGGCATATTTGGGTAACATAATGTATGTAAGGTGTTAGAGAGGCAAGGCGTCCTTGGG
Source organism: Taudactylus pleione (assembly GCA_031769625.1). Lineage (NCBI taxonomy): Eukaryota > Metazoa > Chordata > Amphibia > Anura > Myobatrachidae > Taudactylus > Taudactylus pleione. The sequence continues at coordinate 8,222,945 of JAUIMM010000249.1, forward strand.
TAACATACTGTATGTAATGTGTTAGAGAGGCAAGGCATCTTTGGGTAATACTGTATGTAAGGTGTTAGAGAGGCAAGGCGTCTTTGGGTAACCTACTGTGTTAGATAGGCAAGGTGTCTTTGGGTAACCTACTGTATGTAAGGAGTCAGTGAGGCAAGGCGTCTTTGGGTAATACTGTATGTAAGGTGCTAGAGAGGCAAGGAATGTTTGGGTAACCTACTGTATGTAAGGTGTTAGAGAGGCATGGCGTCTTTGGGTAACATACTGTATGTCAGGTGTTAGAGAGGCAAGGTGTTTTGGGGTAACCTACTGTGTAAGAGAGGCAAGGCGTCTTTGGGTAACCTACTGTGTTAGAGAGGGAATGCGTCTTTGGGTAACCTACTGTGTTAGAGGCATGGCGGCTTTGGGTAACCTATTGTATATAAGGTGTTAGAGAGGCAAGGCGTCTTTGGGTAACCTACTGTATGTAAGGTGTTAGAGAGGCAAGGCGTCTTTGGGTAACCTACTGTATGTAAGGTGTTAGAGAGGCAAGGCATCTTTGGGTAACATACTGTATGTAAGGTGTTAGAGAGGCAAGGCGTCTTTGGGTAATACTGTATGTAAGGTGTTAGAGAGGCAAGGCGTCTTTGGGTAACCTACTGTATGTAAGGAGTCAGAGAGGCAAGGCATCTTTGGGTAACATAATGTATGTAAGGTGTTAGAGAGGCAAGGCGTCTTTGGGTAACATACTGTATGTAAGGTGTTAGAGAGGCAAGGTGTTTTTGGGTAACCTACTGTGTTAGATAGGCAAGGCGTCTTTGGGTAACCTACTGTATGTAAGGAGTCAGTGAGGCAAGGTGTCTTTGGGTAATACTGTATGTAAGGTGCTAGAGAGGCAAGGTCGTCTTTGGGTAATACTGTATGTAAGGTGTTAGGCAAGGCGTCTTTGGGTAACCTACTGTATGTAAGGTGTTAGAGAAGCAAGGCGTCTTTGGGCAACATACTGTATTTAAGGAGTCAGAGAGGCAAGGCATCTTTGGGTAACATACTGCATGTATGGTGTTAAAGAGGCAAGGCGTCTTTGGGTAATACTGTATGTAAGGTGTTAAAGAGGCAAGGCGTCTTTGGGTAACCTACTGTATGTAAGGTGTTAGAGAGGCAAGGCACCCTTGGGTAACCTAATGTATGTAAGGAGTCAGAGAGGCAAGGCATCTTTGGGTAACATACTGTATGTAAAGTGTTAGAGAGGCAAGGCGTCTTTGGGTAATACTGTATGTAAGGTGTTAGAGAATCAAGGCATCTTTGGGTAACCTACTGTATGTAAGGTGTTAGGCAAGGCGTTGTTGGGTAATACTGTATGTAAGGTGTCAGAGAGGCAAGGCGTCTTTGGGTAACCTACTGTATGTAATGTGTTAGAGAGGCAATCCGTCTTTGGGTAACCTACTGTGTGTTAGAGAGCCATGGTGTCTTTGGGTAACCTACTGTATGTAAGGAGTCAGAGAGGCAAGGCATATTTGGGTAACATAATGTATGTAAGGTGTTAGAGAGGCAAGGCGTCTTTGGGTAACATACTGTATGTAATGTGTTAGAGAGGCAAGGCATCTTTGGGTAATACTGTATGTAAGGTGTTAGAGAGGCAAGGCGTCTTTGGGTAACCTACTGTGTTAGATAGGCAAGGCGTCTTTGGGTAACCTACTGTATGTAAGGAGTCAGTGAGGCAAGGCATCTTTGGGTAATACTGTATGTAAGGTGCTAGAGAGGCAAGGCATATTTGGGTAACCTACTGTATGTAAGGTGTTAGAGAGGCATGGCGTCTTTGGGTAACATACTGTATGTCAGGTGTTAGAGAGGCAAGGTGTTTTGGGGTAACCTACTGTGTAAGAGAGGCAAGGCGTCTTTGGGTAACCTACTGTGTTAGAGAGGGAATGCGTCTTTGGGTAACCTACTGTGTTAGAGGCATGGCGGCTTTGGGTAACCTATTGTATGTAAGGTGTTAGAGAGGCAAGGCGTCTTTGGGTAACCTACTGTATGTAAGGTGTTAGAGAGGCAAGGCGTCTTTGGGTAACCTACTGTATGTAAGGTGTTAGAGAGGCAAGGCGTCTTTGGGTAACCTACTGTATGTAAGGAGTCAGAGAGGCAAGGCATCTTTGGGTAACATAATGTATGTAAGGTGTTAGAGAGGCAAGGCGTCTTTGGGTAACATACTGTATGTAAGGTGTTAGAGAGGCAAGGCGTTTTTGGGTAACCTACTGTGTTAGATAGGCAAGGCGTCTTTGGGTAACCTACTGTATGTAAGGAGTCAGTGAGGCAAGGTGTCTTTGGGTAATACTGTATGTAAGGTGCTAGAGATGCAAGGTCGTCTTTGGGTAATACTGTATGTAAGGTGTTAGGCAAGGCGTCTTTGGGTAACCTACTGTATGTAAGGTGTTAGAGAGGCAAGGCGTCTTTGGGCAACATACTGTATTTAAGGAGTCAGAGAGGCAAGGCATCTTTGGGTAACATACTGCATGTATGGTGTTAAAGAGGCAAGGCGTCTTTGGGTAATACTGTATGTAAGGTGTTAAAGAGGCAAGGCGTCTTTGGGTAACCTACTGTATGTAAGGTGTTAGAGAGGCAAGGCACCTTTGGGTAACCTAATGTATGTAAGGAGTCAGAGAGGCAAGGCATCTTTGGGTAACATACTGTATGTAAAGTGTTAGAGAGGCAAGGCGTCTTTGGGTAATACTGTATGTAAGGTGTTAGAGAATCAAGGCATCTTTGGGTAACCTACTGTATGTAAGGTGTTAGGCAAGGCGTTGTTGGGTAATACTGTATGTAAGGTGTTAGAGAGGCAAGGCGTCTTTGGGTAACCTACTGTATGTAAGGTGTTAGAGAGGCAAGGCGTCTTTGGGTAACCTACTGTATGTAAGGAGTCAGAGAGGCAAGGCATCTTTGGGTAACATAATGTATGTAAGGTGTTAGAGAGGCAAGGCCTCTTTGGGTAACATACTGTATGTAAGGTGTTAGAGAGGCAAGGCGTTTTTGGGTAACCTACTGTGTTAGATAGGCAAGGCGTCTTTGGGTAACCTACTGTATGTAAGGAGTCAGTGAGGCAAGGTGTCTTTGGGTAATACTGTATGTAAGGTGCTAGAGATGCAAGGTCGTCTTTGGGTAATACTGTATGTAAGGTGTTAGGCAAGGCGTCTTTGGGTAACCTACTGTATGTAAGGTGTTAGATAGGCAAGGCGTCTTTGGGCAACATACTGTATTTAAGGAGTCAGAGAGGCAAGGCATCTTTGGGTAACATACTGCATGTATGGTGTTAAAGAGGCAAGGCATCTTTGGGTAATACTGTATGTAAGGTGTTAAAGAGGCAAGGCGTCTTTGGGTAACCTACTGTATGTAAGGTGTTAGAGAGGCAAGGCACCTTTGGGTAACCTAATGTATGTAAGGAGTCAGAGAGGCAAGGCATCTTTGGGTAACATACTGTATGTAAAGTGTTAGAGAGGCAAGGCGTCTTTGGGTAATACTGTATGTAAGGTGTTAGAGAATCAAGGCATCTTTGGGTAACCTACTGTATGTAAGGTGTTAGGCAAGGCGTTGTTGGGTAATACTGTATGTAAGGTGTTAGAGAGGCAAGGCGTCTTTGGGTAACCTACTGTATGTAATGTGTTAGAGAGGCAATCCGTCTTTGGGTAACCTACTGTGTGTTAGAGAGGCATGGTGTCTTTGGGTAACCTACTGTGTTAGAGAGGCAAGGCGTCTTTGGGTAACCTACTGTGTTAGAGAGGCAAGGCGTCTGTGGGTAACATACTGTATGTAAGGTGTTAAAGAGGCAAGGTATCTTTGGGTACCATACTGTATGTAAGGAGTTAGAGAGGCAAGGTGTCTTTGGGTAATACTGTATGTAAGGTGTTAGAGAGGCAAGGCGTCTTTGGGTAACTTACTGCGTTAGAGATGCAAGGCGCCTTTGGGTAACCTAATGTATGTAAGGAGTCAGAGAGGCAAGGCATCTTTGGGGAACATACTGTATGTAAAGTGTTAGAGAGGCAAGGCGTCTTTGGGTAATACTGTATGTAAGGTGTTAGAGAAGCAAGGCATCTTTGGGTAACCTACTGTATGTAAGGTGTTAGGCAAGGCGTCTTTGGACAACATACTGTATGTAAGGTGTTAGAGAGGCAAGACGTCTTTGGGTAATTCTGTATGTAAGGTTTCAGAGAGGCAAGGCGTCTTTGGGTAAAACTGTATGTAAGGTGTTAGAGAGGCACGGCGTCTTTGGGTAACCTACTGTGTTAGAGAGGTAAGGCGTCTTTGGGTAACCTACTGTGTTAGAGAGGGAATGCGTGTTTGGGTAACCTACTGTGCTAGAGGCATGGCGGCTTTGGGTAACCTATTGTATGTAAGGTGTTAGAGAGGCATTGCGTCTTTGGGTAACCTACTGTATGTAAGGTGTTAGAGAGGCAAGGTGTTTTTGGGTAACCTACTGTGTTAGAGAGGCAAGGCGTCTTTGGGTAACCTACTGTGTTAGAGAGGCAAGGCGGCTTTGGGTAACCTACTGTGTGTAAGGATTCAGAGAGGCAAGGCATCTTTGGGTAACATAATGTATGTAAGGTGTTAGAGAGGCAAGGCGTCTTTGCGTAACCTATTGTATGTAAGGTGTTAGAGAGGCAAGGCGTCTTTGGGTAACCTACTGTATGTAAGGTGTTAGAGAGGCAAGGCGTCTTTGGGTAACCTACTGTATGTAAGGAGTCAGTGAGGCAAGGTGTCTTTGGGTAATACTGTATGTAAGGTGCTAGAGATGCAAGGTCGTCTTTGGGTAATACTGTATGTAAGGTGTTAGGCAAGGCGTCTTTGGGTAACCTACTGTATGTAAGGTGTTAGAGAGGCAAGGCATCTTTGGGTAACATACTGCATGTATGGTGTTAAAGAGGCAAGGCGTCTTTGGGTAATACTGTATGTAAGGTGTTAAAGAGGCAAGGCGTCTTTGGGTAACCTACTGTATGTAAGGTGTTAGAGAGGCAAGGCACCTTTGGGTAACCTAATGTATGTAAGGAGTCAGAGAGGCAAGGCATCTTTGGGTAACATACTGTATGTAAAGTGTTAGAGAGGCAAGGCGTCTTTGGGTAATACTGTATGTAAGGTGTTAGAGAATCAAGGCATCTTTGGGTAACCTACTGTATGTAAGGTGTTAGGCAAGGCGTTGTTGGGTAATACTGTATGTAAGGTGTTAGAGAGGCAAGGCGTCTTTGGGTAACCTACTGTATGTAAGGTGTTAGAGAGGCAAGGCGTCTTTGGGTAACCTACTGTATGTAAGGAGTCAGAGAGGCAAGGCATCTTTGGGTAACATAATGTATGTAAGGTGTTAGAGAGGCAAGGCGTCTTTGGGTAACATACTGTATGTAAGGTGTTAGAGAGGCAAGGCGTTTTTGGGTAACCTACTGTGTTAGATAGGCAAGGCGTCTTTGGGTAACCTACTGTATGTAAGGAGTCAGTGAGGCAAGGTGTCTCTGGGTAATACTGTATGTAAGGTGCTAGAGATGCAAGGTCGTCTTTGGGTAATACTGTATGTAAGGTGTTAGGCAAGGCGTCTTTGGGTAACCTACTGTATGTAAGGTGTTAGAGAGGCAAGGCGTCTTTGGGCAACATACTGTATTTAAGGAGTCAGAGAGGCAAGGCATCTTTGGGTAACATACTGCATGTATGGTGTTAAAGAGGCAAGGCATCTTTGGGTAATACTGTATGTAAGGTGTTAAAGAGGCAAGGCGTCTTTGGGTAACCTACTGTATGTAAGGTGTTAGAGAGGCAAGGCACCTTTGGGTAACCTAATGTATGTAAGGAGTCAGAGAGGCAAGGCATCTTTGGGTAACATACTGTATGTAAAGTGTTAGAGAGGCAAGGCGTCTTTGGGTAATACTGTATGTAAGGTGTTAGAGAATCAAGGCATCTTTGGGTAACCTACTGTATGTAAGGTGTTAGGCAAGGCGTTGTTGGGTAATACTGTATGTAAGGTGTTAGAGAGGCAAGGCGTCTTTGGGTAACCTACTGTATGTAATGTGTTAGAGAGGCAATCCGTCTTTGGGTAACCTACTGTGTGTTAGAGAGGCATGGTGTCTTTGGGTAACCTACTGTGTTAGAGAGGCAAGGCGTCTTTGGGTAACCTACTGTGTTAGAGAGGCAAGGCGTCTTTGGGTAACATACTGTATGTAAGGTGTTAAAGAGGCAAGGTATCTTTGGGTACCATACTGTATGTAAGGTGTTAGAGAGGCAAGGTGTCTTTGGGTAATACTGTATGTAAGGTGTTAGAGAGGCAAGGCGTCTTTGGGTAACTTACTGCGTTAGAGATGCAAGGCGCCTTTGGGTAACCTAATGTATGTAAGGAGTCAGAGAGGCAAGGCATCTTTGGGGAACATACTGTATGTAAAGTGTTAGAGAGGCAAGGCGTCTTTGGGTAATACTGTATGTAAGGTGTTAGAGAAGCAAGGCATCTTTGGGTAACCTACTGTATGTAAGGTGTTAGGCAAGGCGTCTTTGGACAACATACTGTATGTAAGGTGTTAGAGAGGCAAGACGTCTTTGGGTAATTCTGTATGTAAGGTTTCAGAGAGGCAAGGCGTCTTTGGGTAATACTGTATGTAAGGTGTTAGAGAGGCACGGCGTCTTTGGGTAACCTACTGTGTTAGAGAGGTAAGGCGTCTTTGGGTAACCTACTGTGTTAGAGAGGGAATGCGTGTTTGGGTAACCTACTGTGCTAGAGGCATGGCGGCTTTGGGTAACCTATTGTATGTAAGGTGTTAGAGAGGCATTGCGTCTTTGGGTAACCTACTGTATGTAAGGTGTTAGAGAGGCAAGGTGTTTTTGGGTAACCTACTGTGTTAGAGAGGCAAGGCGTCTTTGGGTAACCTACTGTGTTAGAGAGGTAAGGCGGCTTTGGGTAACCTACTGTGTGTAAGGATTCAGAGAGGCAAGGCATCTTTGGGTAACATAATGTATGTAAGGTGTTAGAGAGGCAAGGCGTCTTTGCGTAACCTATTGTATGTAAGGTGTTAGAGAGGCAAGGCGTCTTTGGGTAACCTACTGTATGTAAGGTGTTAGAGAGGCAAGGCGTCTTTGGGTAACCTACTGTATGTAAGGTGTTAGAGAGGCAAGGCGTCTTTGGGTAACCTACTGTATGTAAGGAGTCAGAGAGGCAAGGCATCTTTGGGTAACATAATGTATGTAAGGTGTTAGAGAGGCAAGGCGTCTTTGGGTAACATACTGTATGTAAGGTGTTAGAGAGGCAAGGCGTTTTTGGGTAACCTACTGTGTTAGATAGGCAAGGCGTCTTTGGGTAACCTACTGTATGTAAGGAGTCAGTGAGGCAAGGTGTCTTTGGGTAATACTGTATGTAAGGTGCTAGAGATGCAAGGTCGTCTTTGGGTAATACTGTATGTAAGGTGTTAGGCAAGGCGTCTTTGGGTAACCTACTGTATGTAAGGTGTTAGAGAGGCAAGGCGTCTTTGGGCAACATACTGTATTTAAGGAGTCAGAGAGGCAAGGCATCTTTGGGTAACATACTGCATGTATGGTGTTAAAGAGGCAAGGCGTCTTTGGGTAATACTGTATGTAAGGTGTTAAAGAGGCAAGGCGTCTTTGGGTAACCTACTGTATGTAAGGTGTTAGAGAGGCAAGGCACCTTTGGGTAACCTAATGTATGTAAGGAGTCACAGAGGCAAGGCATCTTTGGGTAACATACTGTATGTAAAGTGTTAGAGAGGCAAGGCGTCTTTGGGTAATACTGTATGTAAGGTGTTAGAGAATCAAGGCATCTTTGGGTAACCTACTGTATGTAAGGTGTTAGGCAAGGCGTTGTTGGGTAATACTGTATGTAAGGTGTTAGAGAGGCAAGGCGTCTTTGGGTAACCTACTGTATGTAAGGTGTTAGAGAGGCAAGGCGTCTTTGGGTAACCTACTGTATGTAAGGAGTCAGAGAGGCAAGGCATCTTTGGGTAACATAATGTATGTAAGGTGTTAGAGAGGCAAGGCGTCTTTGGGTAACATACTGTATGTAAGGTGTTAGAGAGGCAAGGCGTTTTTGGGTAACCTACTGTGTTAGATAGGCAAGGCGTCTTTGGGTAACCTACTGTATGTAAGGAGTCAGTGAGGCAAGGTGTCTTTGGGTAATACTGTATGTAAGGTGCTAGAGATGCAAGGTCGTCTTTGGGTAATACTGTATGTAAGGTGTTAGGCAAGGCGTCTTTGGGTAATACTGTATGTAAGGTGTTAGAGAATCAAGGCATCTTTGGGTAACCTACTGTATGTAAGGTGTTAGGCAAGGCGTTGTTGGGTAATACTGTATGTAAGGTGTTAGAGAGGCAAGGCGTCTTTGGGTAACCTACTGTATGTAATGTGTTAGAGAGGCAATCCGTCTTTGGGTAACCTACTGTGTGTTAGAGAGGCATGGTGTCTTTGGGTAACCTACTGTGTTAGAGAGGCAAGGCGTCTTTGGGTAACCTACTGTGTTAGAGAGGCAAGGCGTCTTTGGGTAACATACTGTATGTAAGGTGTTAAAGAGGCAAGGTATCTTTGGGTACCATACTGTATGTAAGGTGTTAGAGAGGCAAGGTGTCTTTGGGTAATACTGTATGTAAGGTGTTAGAGAGGCAAGGCGTCTTTGGGTAACTTACTGCGTTAGAGATGCAAGGCGCCTTTGGGTAACCTAATGTATGTAAGGAGTCAGAGAGGCAAGGCATCTTTGGGGAACATACTGTATGTAAAGTGTTAGAGAGGCAAGGCGTCTTTGGGTAATACTGTATGTAAGGTGTTAGAGAAGCAAGGCATCTTTGGGTAACCTACTGTATGTAAGGTGTTAGGCAAGGCGTCTTTGGACAACATACTGTATGTAAGGTGTTAGAGAGGCAAGACGTCTTTGGGTAATTCTGTATGTAAGGTTTCAGAGAGGCAAGGCGTCTTTGGGTAATACTGTATGTAAGGTGTTAGAGAGGCACGGCGTCTTTGGGTAACCTACTGTGTTAGAGAGGTAAGGCGTCTTTGGGTAACCTACTGTGTTAGAGAGGGAATGCGTGTTTGGGTAACCTACTGTGCTAGAGGCATGGCGGCTTTGGGTAACCTATTGTATGTAAGGTGTTAGAGAGGCATTGCGTCTTTGGGTAACCTACTGTATGTAAGGTGTTAGAGAGGCAAGGTGTTTTTGGGTAACCTACTGTGTTAGAGAGGCAAGGCGTCTTTGGGTAACCTACTGTGTTAGAGAGGCAAGGCGGCTTTGGGTAACCTACTATGTGTAAGGATTCAGAGAGGCAAGGCATCTTTGGGTAACATAATGTATGTAAGGTGTTAGAGAGGCAAGGCGTCTTTGCGTAACCTATTGTATGTAAGGTGTTAGAGAGGCAAGGCGTCTTTGGGTAACCTACTGTATGTAAGGTGTTAGAGAGGCAAGGCGTCTTTGGGTAACCTACTGTATGTAAGGTGTTAGAGAGGCAAGGCGTCTTTGGGTAACCTACTGTATGTAAGGAGTCAGAGAGGCAAGGCATCTTTGGGTAACATAATGTATGTAAGGTGTTAGAGAGGCAAGGCGTCTTTGGGTAACATACTGTATGTAAGGTGTTAGAGAGGCAAGGCGTTTTTGGGTAACCTACTGTGTTAGATAGGCAAGGCGTCTTTGGGTAACCTACTGTATGTAAGGAGTCAGTGAGGCAAGGTGTCTTTGGGTAATACTGTATGTAAGGTGCTAGAGATGCAAGGTCGTCTTTGGGTAATACTGTATGTAAGGTGTTAGGCAAGGCGTCTTTGGGTAACCTACTGTATGTAAGGTGTTAGAGAGGCAAGGCGTCTTTGGGCAACATACTGTATTTAAGGAGTCAGAGAGGCAAGGCATCTTTGGGTAACATACTGCATGTATGGTGTTAAAGAGGCAAGGCGTCTTTGGGTAATACTGTATGTAAGGTGTTAAAGAGGCAAGGCGTCTTTGGGTAACCTACTGTATGTAAGGTGTTAGAGAGGCAAGGCACCTTTGGGTAACCTAATGTATGTAAGGAGTCACAGAGGCAAGGCATCTTTGGGTAACATACTGTATGTAAAGTGTTAGAGAGGCAAGGCGTCTTTGGGTAATACTGTATGTAAGGTGTTAGAGAATCAAGGCATCTTTGGGTAACCTACTGTATGTAAGGTGTTAGGCAAGGCGTTGTTGGGTAATACTGTATGTAAGGTGTTAGAGAGGCAAGGCGTCTTTGGGTAACCTACTGTATGTAAGGTGTTAGAGAGGCAAGGCGTCTTTGGGTAACCTACTGTATGTAAGGAGTCAGAGAGGCAAGGCATCTTTGGGTAACATAATGTATGTAAGGTGTTAGAGAGGCAAGGCGTCTTTGGGTAACATACTGTATGTAAGGTGTTAGAGAGGCAAGGCGTTTTTGGGTAACCTACTGTGTTAGATAGGCAAGGCGTCTTTGGGTAACCTACTGTATGTAAGGAGTCAGTGAGGCAAGGTGTCTTTGGGTAATACTGTATGTAAGGTGCTAGAGATGCAAGGTCGTCTTTGGGTAATACTGTATGTAAGGTGTTAGGCAAGGCGTCTTTGGGTAACCTACTGTATGTAAGGTGTTAGAGAGGCAAGGCGTCTTTGGGCAACATACTGTATTTAAGGAGTCAGAGAGGCAAGGCATCTTTGGGTAACATACTGCATGTATGGTGTTAAAGAGGCAAGGCATCTTTGGGTAATACTGTATGTAAGGTGTTAAAGAGGCAAGGCGTCTTTGGGTAACCTACTGTATGTAAGGTGTTAGAGAGGCAAGGCACCTTTGGGTAACCTAATGTATGTAAGGAGTCAGAGAGGCAAGGCATCTTTGGGTAACATACTGTATGTAAAGTGTTAGAGAGGCAAGGCGTCTTTGGGTAATACTGTATGTAAGGTGTTAGAGAATCAAGGCATCTTTGGGTAACCTACTGTATGTAAGGTGTTAGGCAAGGCGTTGTTGGGTAATACTGTATGTAAGGTGTTAGAGAGGCAAGGCGTCTTTGGGTAACCTACTGTATGTAATGTGTTAGAGAGGCAATCCGTCTTTGGGTAACCTACTGTGTGTTAGAGAGGCATGGTGTCTTTGGGTAACCTACTGTGTTAGAGAGGCAAGGCGTCTTTGGGTAACCTACTGTGTTAGAGAGGCAAGGCGTCTTTGGGTAACATACTGTATGTAAGGTGTTAAAGAGGCAAGGTATCTTTGGGTACCATACTGTATGTAAGGTGTTAGAGAGGCAAGGTGTCTTTGGGTAATACTGTATGTAAGGTGTTAGAGAGGCAAGGCGTCTTTGGGTAACTTACTGCGTTAGAGATGCAAGGCGCCTTTGGGTAACCTAATGTATGTAAGGAGTCAGAGAGGCAAGGCATCTTTGGGGAACATACTGTATGTAAAGTGTTAGAGAGGCAAGGCGTCTTTGGGTAATACTGTATGTAAGGTGTTAGAGAAGCAAGGCATCTTTGGGTAACCTACTGTATGTAAGGTGTTAGGCAAGGCGTCTTTGGACAACATACTGTATGTAAGGTGTTAGAGAGGCAAGACGTCTTTGGGTAATTCTGTATGTAAGGTTTCAGAGAGGCAAGGCGTCTTTGGGTAATACTGTATGTAAGGTGTTAGAGAGGCACGGCGTCTTTGGGTAACCTACTGTGTTAGAGAGGTAAGGCGTCTTTGGGTAACCTACTGTGTTAGAGAGGGAATGCGTGTTTGGGTAACCTACTGTGCTAGAGGCATGGCGGCTTTGGGTAACCTATTGTATGTAAGGTGTTAGAGAGGCATTGCGTCTTTGGGTAACCTACTGTATGTAAGGTGTTAGAGAGGCAAGGTGTTTTTGGGTAACCTACTGTGTTAGAGAGGCAAGGCGTCTTTGGGTAACCTACTGTGTTAGAGAGGCAAGGCGGCTTTGGGTAACGTACTGTGTGTAAGGATTCAGAGAGGCAAGGCATCTTTGGGTAACATAATGTATGTAAGGTGTTAGAGAGGCAAGGCGTCTTTGCGTAACATACTGTATGTAAGGTGTTAGAGAGGCAAGGCATCTTTGGGTAACATACTGTATGTAAGGTGTTAGAGAGGCAAGGCGTCTTTGGGTAATACTGTATGTAAGGTGTTAGAGAGGCAAGGCGTCTTTGGGTAACCTACTGTATATAAGGAGTCAGAGAGGCAAGGCATCTTTGGGTAACATAATGTATGTAAGGTGTTAGAGAGGCAAGGCGTCTTTGGGTAACATACTGTATGTAAGGTGTTAGAGAGGCAAGGCGTTTTTGGGTAACCTACTGTGTTAGATAGGCAAGGCGTCTTTGGGTAACCTACTGTATGTAAGGAGTCAGTGAGGCAAGGCGTCTTTGGGTAATACTGTATGTAAGGTGCTAGAGAGGCAAGGTCGTCTTTGGGTAATACTGTATGTAAGGTGTTAGGCAAGGCGTCTTTGGGTAACCTACTGTATGTAAGGTGTTAGAGAGGCAAGGCGCCTTTGGGTAACACACTGTATGTAAAGTGTTAGAGAGGCAAGGCGTCTTTGGGTAATACTGTATGTAAGGTGTTAGAGAAGCAAGGCATCTTTGGGTAACATACTGTATGTAAGGTGTTAGGCAAGGCGTCTTTGGGTAACCTACTGTATGTAATGTGTTAGAGAGGCAATCCGTCTTTGGGTAACCTACTGTGTTTTAGAGAGGCATGGTGTCTTTGGGTAACCTACTGTGTTAGAGAGGCAAGGCATCTTTGGGTAACCTACTGTGTTAGAGAGGCAAGGCGTCTTTGGGTAACATACTGTATGTAAGGTGTTAGAGAGGCAAGGTATCTTTGGGTAACATACTGTATGTAAGGTGTTAGAGAGGCAAGGTGTCTTTGGGTAATACTGTATGTAAGGTGTTAGAGAGGCAAGGCGTCTTTGGGTAACTTACTGTGTTAGAGATGCAAGGCGTCTTTGGGTAACCTACTGTATGTAAGGAGTCAGTGAGGCAAGGCGTCTTTGGGTAATACTGTATGTAAGGTGCTAGAGAGGCAAGGTCATCTTTGGGTAATACTGTATGTAAGGTGTTAGGCAAAGCGTCTTTGGGTAACCTACTGTATGTAAGGTGTTAGAGAGGCAAGGCATCTCTGGGCAACATACTGTATTTAAGGACTCAGAGAGGCAAGGCATCTTTGGGTAACATACTGCATGTATGGTGTTAAAGAGGCAAGGCGTCTTTGGGTAATACTGTATGTAAGGTGTTAAAGAGGCAAGGCGTCTTTGGGTAACCTACTGTATGTAAGGTGTTAGAAAGGCAAGGTGCCTTTGGGTAACCTAATGTATGTAAGGAGTCAGAGAGGCAAGGCATCTTTGGGGAACATACTGTATGTAAAGTGGTAGAGAGGCAAGGCGTCTTTGGGTAACACTGTATGTAAGGTGTTAGAGAAGCAAGGCATCTTTGGTTAACCTACTGTTTGTAAGGTGTTAGGCAAGGCGTCTTTGGACAACATACAGTATGTAAGGTGTTAGAGAGGCAAGACGTCTTTGGGTAATACTGTATGTAAGGTTTCAGAGAGGCAAGGCGTCTTTGGGTAATACTGTATGTAAGGTGTTAAAGAGGCAAGGCGTCTTTGGGTAACCTACTGTATGTAAGGTGTTAGAAAGGCAAGGTGCCTTTGGGTAACCTAATGTATGTAAGAAGTCAGAGAGGCAAGGCATCTTTGGGGAACATACTGTATGTAAAGTGTTAGAGAGGCAAGGCGTCTTTGGGTAATACTGTATGTAAGGTGTTAGAGAAGCAAGGCATCTTTGGGTAACCTACTGTATGTAAGGTGTTAGGCAAGGCGTCTTTGGAAAACATACTGTATGTAAGGTGTTAGAGAGGCAAGACCTCTTTGGGTAATACTGTATGTAAGGTTTCAGAGAGGCAAGGCGTCTTTGGGTAATACTGTATGTAAGGTGTTAGAGAGGCAAGGCGTCTTTGGGTAACCTACTGCATGTAAGGTGTTAGAGAGGCAATCCGTCTTTGGGTAACCTACTGTGTGTTTGAGAGGCAAGGTGTCTTTGGGTAACCTACTGTGTTAGAGAGGCAAGTCGTCTTTGGGTAACATACTTTATGTAAGGAGTCAGAGACGCAAGTCATCTTTGGGTAACATAATGTATGTAAGGTGTTAGAGAGGCAAGGTGTCTTTGGGTAATACTGTATGTAAGGTGCTAGATAGGCAAGGTCGTCTTTGGGTAATACTGTATGTAAGGTTTTAGGCAAGGCATCTTTGGGTAATACTGTATGTAAGGTGTTAGGCAAGGCGTCTTTGGGTAACATACTGTATGTAAGGTGTTAGAGAGGCAAGGTGTTTTTGGGTAACCTACTGTGTTAGATAGGCAAGGCGTCTTTAGGTAATACTGTATGTAAGGCATTAGAGAGGCAAGGCATCTTTTGGTAACATACTGTATGTAAGGTGTTAGCGAGGCAAGGCATCTTTGGATTACATTCTGTATCTTTTGTGATGGCAGTCATCAGTAACAGATGCAATTGATAATCTGTATGACGTGAACCGTTTTGATCTTTTCCTGTGGCAAATGTGTTTGTGATGAGATATCATTACATCTTAGTGGAACAGGCAGCTTTTTTTCCCAAAAAAGTCATAAGGGGCAATTCAATGGATTCTACCAATTTAGCTCCAGTCCAGCGGCGTCACAACCTTCGGGACACCCGGTGTGGGGATCAGGCATCCTCTTGCACAAAAAGAGGCATGGCCTTGTCTACAGACGGTGTTGTGCTGCTGTAGCCTAAGGGCTACACTTTGCAAAACTAACGGTTGAAGGTTCCTCCGGAACCCTCCTTGGCAATGGCTGCTGCACAGGGGCGGACTGACCCAATTGGAATATGTAAGCAGCACATCATGCGCCCCTTCCCCCTCTCAACTCCCCTCCCTTCTACCCAGACATTCTGGCAGCTCCCTCCGGGAGGGGGCATGGCGCAGTAGAGGGGGCGAGGCCGGAGATACTACACGGCAATGGGAGCGGAGCGGGGGTGCGTGGACACAGAATCACGTCATTTTGTCCCTGCCCCCGCTACACAATGCCGAATTGCAGCCCCCCTCGCTGCAGTGGTTTTATGTTAACCACGGGGGGGGGGGGGGCTGGAGGGTCAGCAGCCGCTGGGAGGCTTGCCTGCCTTTCCGGGGGATTTTTGGGAGGCTCCCGGCCGAATCGGGAGGGTAGGCAAGTATGCTTCCAACTCACTCTAAGGCGGCACAGAAGCAAGGCGGGATGGTGGTTGATATTTTCTGTGCTGCTCCTTGCAGGGAGCGCAGGGGTTGTTGCTGGCCAGGTGGCTTGTTGCAGGGACCCTGGCACCCTCTTCTACCTGGCACCATACTCACTTGCGTATTATAACTACTGTTGCACATACGTAGTCAGTAGACCACGCATGTGCAGGAGTCATGGCACAGGAGTGAAGAGACTGCTAATACAATCACTTCACTTCACTCTGAGCACATCTCAGGGACGGGCTCCTTTCGTACCCCGTGTCCCCAATACATTCTGTTGCTGTTATCGCATATTGCAGTACGATCATGGGTGCTAATATCGTGGCCAGATCACATTGACAGGGCCATAACTAGGGTAGTGCGACCAGTGCCATGGCACAGGGCCGTGCAGGGCAGAGGGCGCTGTTTGGGCCTGTCAATTTTCCTGTTTATTATAATTCTCACTTGTAGCTTCCTCTTCTTCCTCCTCTTCCCCTGGTCTCCCCTATCTCTTCGCTGGCCCTTCCCCATGAAGCCATGGCCCTTTTTCATGTGCACTATTTTATGTCCCTATTTAAAAAAATGGGGGGGGGGGAGCCAATGCTCTCTCTAGCACAAGGCACCAAGAAGTCTAGTTACGGCTCTGCGAATTGAGTATCTGATTATTGATAAATGGGTTCCTTTGTGATAGGAAACAACCAACAGTGAAATAAAGTCCATGAACAGTCTGATGACATCACATTTTATCAATGAAGGCAGTAAGGGCGGGATATCTTGATTGACAAGCACATGGGTCCAATGCACACGGCAGCCCTTGAAGGCGACCAATCCGCGGATTAGAAGCTTCCAGAATTCACCAGCCAATTCTACCCAGTTCACGATAACCTTAAACCAATAGCATTGTGGCAGGCGGGGTTTAAGGACACCCGGCAACACCTTGCGAAAGGCTGAGAGAGGAGCGGCTTCTTGATGGACATACGTTCCAGCTAATCAACTGAGGACAATTAAAGCCATCAACCAATGATATCACGGTTCCTGGGTGGGCATTGAACTGTCATCTTCTAGTAGGTTCGAGAAGACGCGTGGAAAGGCCGGAGAGCGTCACACAGCAACTATGGAGAAGGTAAGAGGGCAGAGGCTGAGCTGTGCCCAGCTCAGTGGGTGGGAGTGATAGAAGGCAAGCACCACGTCTAATGGTTGCGGTGAAATGGTTGTCCTGCGACTTGTTGTGTGGTCGCCCAGGATGAATGAGAGCGGTGACCGGCCTGCTAGCTCTGTTGTTAAACTTTGCGGCCAGTTTCCTGACATCCCTCATTGCACAGAGCTGGTCTCCGCCCTGAGGCTGCCATGCTGTGCTTCTGCTACCTTATGTATTATTGCTGTATTGGCCAGATTCCTAACAGTTCGCATGTAGGACATCGTAACTACACTGCACTTCTCCAGGCTCGGTGCTGCAGCACTTTCATGGCACTATGGCAGCGTCAGAGGTGCCTGGGATGGGGACTTGTCTTGTGTAAATGGCATGCCGCGGCGCTGAGCCTAGTCTGCAGCTGCACAAGTCTACGTTTTGCAAAATTGAAGAAAACAATGTTACTGTGTGTGTGTGGCTCTACTTCCTCCTACCTAGAGCATATATGCTGCAGTATCTTTTTATTCATACCTATGTTCCAATTTTATATATATATATATATATATATATATATATATATATATATATTAATTTTTTCCTCTCTCTCCATAAGTATTTTAACTGGAAATACCAGACACTAGACTAGTTCATACACCTTCTGGAAACATAGACCTTTATATTTTTTTTGTTGAATCACAAACAAAAACATCCAGGTGTCAGTTATTGCAATGTAAGTACCCTCTAATGCAGTGCTTCCAAAACTTTCTTGTAACACTGCTCTCTATAGTGCAGGCTTGGTCAACCTGTGGCTCTCCAGCTGTTGTGAAACTACAAGTCCCAGCATGCCCTGCCACAGTTTTAGCATCCCCTAATAACAAAACTGTGGCAGGGCATGCTGGGACTTGTAGTTTCACAACAACTGGAGAGCCACAGGTTGGCCAGGCCTGCTATAGAGCTTCAGGTGTTTTTTTTATGGCGTCCCTATGCCAAATGTTTATTGAATAATTTTTGCTGAATTTCTCAATAATAAAGTAAATTGTGCTTATATGTCATTCTTAGGTTATGTAGTGGTGGACAGGGTTCCGCTTCGGTTTGTCCACATATTTTATGATTGGCAGCCACCAGCACTGGTTTTGCCAATCGCAGTGGTTCTCAAACTCTGTCCTCAGGACCCCACACAGTTCACGTTTTGCAGGTCACCCAGCAGGTGCACAGGTGTAGTCATTACTCAATGACACATTTTAAACGGTCCACAGGTGGAGCTAATTATTTCACTTGATTCAATGGAAAACATGCACTGTTTGGGGTCCTGAGGACCGAGTTTGCGAACCTGTGACCTATCCTATTGTTGTGGCACCCACTTTGGGAACCGCTGCTCTAATGCTTTGATAAATAGTATCCTTCTAAACAGAATATGAAGGGGGTCTCGTCAGGATGTGCACACTGACTGATTCCACTGGCATTTAAAAATGGTATTTAGCTTAAATGGAAAGAGGGCAGAGGCTGCTATATTGTGCTTTCACTGCAGCAATTTATTCTTTGTACTTGCAGAGAAGCCACATTTAAATCACATTTTATAGTTGTTCACATTCCTAAATAATAGTTGGCTTGTGTTCCTGCCACCTTACCAATATTCACATATGAATATGTTCTTCAGATTAGTAGATTGTGGTTTATTTATTTATTTTTAATTAATGATTTTTCACTATTTTCTGCTCCCTATCTGGATCTTGACTTAAGTACTAAAATTATAGTGTACTGAGGCTTATGATAATAGCCTTGCAGCTCACTGTTTGTATGGTTGCCTGTGGAAAAGAAAATCGTTAAAACTGCTTTCTTTCTCTATCCAACCCACGCTGCCCGGAGTGAGTCAGATCTGGGGGTGGTAGCGCTGAAGGGCTATTGGGGTTGAATGCAGCACACTAGCAGGGAAGAGGTTAATATGTGCTGTGTTTTCTCATTATATGGCACACAAAACTGCTGTCAGCATGAAGACTGCTGCATGATTATTGAACCACATAGTTGTTAAATATAGCAGTGCAATATTACTTAAAAAAATGTCCTACAGTACACTGAGGATTGTAAGGTGAGGACCACACAGAAGCTTTGTTGTTTCATTCAGGCCCTGGTATGACAGATGGGGCCTTGGCATGTCTGAGGGATTGTACAGGCTGCTGCTTTTTGTTACCCACTTCATCGTAATATATAGACAAAATATGCTACACTTGTTCACTTCATTTATCTTATTTACAGCGTAAATAATATATTATAAATTGCAGGCTGTGGATTAATTTTATCTAAAAATTGTTTATTCTATTTTATCCCTTTATCAGGCAAATGAATTGAAGGAGAAAGGCAACAAAGCTCTTTCAGCTGGTAATTTGGATGAAGCTGTGAAATACTATACAGAAGCCATCAAACTAGATCCCAAAAGCCATGTGTTGTATAGTAATCGCTCTGCAGCTTATGCCAAAAAGAGAGAATATGCCAAAGCACTGGAAGATGGCTGCAAAACTGTTGAGCTCAAACCCGACTGGGGCAAGGTATGACCTGGTCTCGCATAGACATCAATTGTTTCCAAAGTAATGGATCATGTTAAAGCTGGGTCTGATCCATGTGCTGCATCACAAAGAAGTGATTTGTATGTATTCTACCTCCACTCCACCAGTTAATGTCTCATTATTTAGCAATGTATTTCCTTTTATAACTATCTATTTTAAAAATAACTAAGGTGTGCTGGACATCCAGGCTCAGTAGTTATGTATATAGCACCAGCATATTTACGTTTTACAATTGGGACTAAACTCTATAATAGAACTAGACTGAGTAGTAACATAAAGGTAAGACGGTCATGCTTGTAGTCTTATTGGGTAATGGGAGTGTAATACAAGAGGACAAGTGCTACATGCTGAATATTGGCCCAGGTAGATTGCAAAGGTATGAAGTGCTTGGTGGGCTATGTAGTCCAACCACACATCAGTGTCGTTCTGGGGTCAGAGGAATGTTTTAGTGTATAAAGAGGATGCATGTAAGTGGTTTTTTTTTTTTTTTTTTTTTAATTATAAGAAATCCTTGTGCGAGGGAGGTCATTCCGCAGAGTGAGTGCAGCCCCATAGAATTTTCTTAATTTGGAACGGAAGCAGGTTATGAGTGTGGATGAGAGACTCAAATCTTGAGCGGAGGAGTTGAGTTGGGAAATACTTTGAGACCAGTGAAGTGACTTCTTTGGTGTAGTCTTGCTGATGACATTGGTTTTCTTCAAACTGAAATCTAGATTCTACTTGGTAACTGATTTGACAGGTGCTGTAATTAAATAAGCCCAGCATAATTGGCCAGAAATGTCCTGTGCTGAGGGGACTGGTACTATTCTAGGTTAGTATGTTTCTATTAATGAGCCTGATTCAGAGGTAGACGGATTAGCAGAGCTGCATACAAGCGGCTGTGCAAATCTGTCCATCTGTGATGCATATGCTGAAGGAGGTGTATGACACACCCTGCTGCATTTGCCATCCCAGCACTGCGACTGACGTCGCTGGCTGGGATAGCCATCGTAATGGTTGCTCTTTCGGTCAGGCTGCGGGAGCTGAAGCTGAATAATTTTAATTAGTACTGGGCCACCAATTTATAAATTACACTTGATATGCCAAACTCTGAGGTTTGCTTGTCTGTTTTGGCTGCAAATTTCCAGTTCACCACTAATATTGTCCGGTAAACAAGACTACACTCATTGGTAGAAGAAAATATTTAGAGACAAAGGAATGTCTAGATCCAGAATTAAGCTGCGCTCCCCTTGCCGGGCATCTATACACATAAGTGCCTGACTGAGCCATTTATTGTTTCTCCGTACAGGCGCCCATTAGTATTTAACGTAACTTAAAGCACTGGGTTTAGAAGTGGTTAGGACACCCAAGCGCACGTCTGGGAGCTCAAGCTACTGTTAGGGCGCACTAACGATGGACTTTGCACACATTTCTTCTCGCGCCTTAGGAGGCTGCGAGAAGAAACTATCACCACCCACACCCTTTAGATATCTGAATAGACCAACAATTTGAATTTGCTCCCTCGCGTAACCAATCGTATAGATGCCCAGTGTGGGGAGCCCAAAACAATTGAATTGTCCCCAAGCTTGTCTCTCCAAAAAGAGATCCGTATGGGGCACTGTTACCAAATGTGGAAAAAGGAACCAACAGAAGAACATCTCAGCCAACAAGCATATGATCTATCAAAATTTATATCGTTGGCATGTACACCAACAGAATAATAGTGTGTAGTTTACTTCTATTTTGGTGCAAAGTGAACTGCTGGCAGTGTTCCCTCTGTTTTCACCATCTATGGTTTCCAAATGTGGTCTTCGAGGCACATTTTGTATGGGTCTTTTAGGTTGGGTACACACGTAAAGATTTTCTGTCCAACCATCCAACTAGTTGATTGGAATGAAAATCTGATAAGGTATGGGAGTAACTGATGATCAGCAATTTGCTCCCAAACGCCGGAAAATGGACAAAAACTGAAAACATTGTTTAGATCAAGCATTTAACAAACTTGTCTGATGACCATTTTCATCTGTTTTCTGGTATTTAGGAGCAAATTGCTGATCATCAGTTACACTAGATTTTCATTCCAACCAATCAACTAGTTGGATGGTTGGACAGAAAATCTTTGTGTACCCAGCTTTAGAGTAGCCCTGGGCTTTATAAATTCACTATATAGAGTCCTAATTAGACCTTTTCTGGAAACCTGTCTCAGACAGACTCATCTGTAAAATAATGATTTAGCTGAGACTAAACTGTATCATTTGGAATGAAAGATTTCTATTTCTGCAAGGGCTGCAACTGACTGGCCGCAATCAAGGCTGTTAAACTATCTAATGTTACCTGCCAACCAATTGCCAAATGACCTGAGGGAATATTGGTACTATGGGGTATGAATTTGGAGCCACCTGAATCGGAATAATAATAATAAATTGTGCCTTATTAGGGGAGGAAACGACTCTGCCTGACTCTCTTACCTCAATTGCAGGCTAAATTTTAGAGGTCTTAGGACACGTTCAGTAAAGTGCTTGACTCTTGGAATGTCCAGGCCTCTGACCTGGGCAGAGTGCTGGAAGATGCACACCTATATCTTTGGGGCGTTTTTGCCCATATGAAGATCAAAGTTTTGTATTAAATTATCTTCAATGTATAGGGGCCTATTCAGAGTTGCATGCAAGTCAGCAGCTATATTACACTTGCATTACGTGCGTGGACATAAAGATATACATTCGCCTGTATAAGTTAAACCCCTCTGTTCGTCCACACCACCCCTATCCAAATGTCTGGCTTCATAGCGATCATCATTATCCGTACACCTTTGCACCAGCCCTAGAGATTTGGGGCCAAATTCAATTTGGAGCGAAAAGTGAGATGCCGGACTTTTCGCCATCATTTGAGATTTTGGGTGCGAAAAAGTATCGCACGTATCCCTGTATTCAATTTGAAATTGCCGAAAACTGGACCTGTCGAATTCAAAATCAGCGAAAAGTCCAGTAATTTTTGGGGATATCAGCCTGACACCCCCCAAAAGATGCTCTGACATGGGGGTTATCTTTTGGTACCTTTAGCAGTGCTATTCGGGGGTATGTGGAGTATTTAAACTGTCTCAATAGCTTCTTTTTGCGTTTTTAAGAAGGTGGTGAATAGTTGTTTTTTTTTTTTTTTTTTTTTTTTTTTATTTCCGCCCCCAAAACGCAAGTATTTTTTTGGGTGTCCTAATAAAAAAAAAAAATAATAAAAAAAATTTGACACCGATTTACCTTTAGGGGACTGTCCAAGGATGGAGGGTGGTTTATAGAAGTCTACACCACAAAACCCCAATTCTGCACTTTTTCTCGCCATCTTTTCCTAGGTGCTACTTTTTCGCCGGGTCTGATGCATTCACTTTTTGCACCGGCGAAAAGTCGCCTAAGTTGAATACGGGGAAAAGTGGAATCGGCGAAAATGAAGTTATCGGGGGGGGGGGGGGGGGGGAGGTTTTGCAGAGAATGGCTTTTCGCTACAAATTGAATACGGCCCATGGTCTCAAATCAGACAGAACTTTATGTACACACAGCACAGCATAGCCTTGACACACCCTCCTAGGCTACTTTTGGCATGTCGTTGTGTGTGAATGCGTCTCTACACCTCTTCAGCTGCACTTTGAGATGCAACTGGGTTGTGTATGACTGAAATGTAAAATGCTCATTTAATTTGGTCAGTTTGATTTGCACTAGAAGAGGAAGAAAATGGGCCTGGAAAATTGGTGTAACTGCTTTGTGTGGAATACACTTGCGTATCTTTGTTTTCTCAGTTGTAATTCAACATGAAACTATTTTCCAATGTAGTCTCTGTATCAGTGACAATCTCATTGTGTTTTGAGCACCTACTAAACCCTGCTATTTCCACCAATAAGTAGACCTCTTCGGCGTAGATTATGACTGGCCATTGGTGATGCCACATATTCCTGCTTGACCTTGAGTTCTACATGCAAAGAGCTTGATGATCAGCAGTACAAATATTAAGGGCGAGAGGACAGCCTTGTTTTGTACCTTGAAGGATACCAAACTGGCAAGCCCATACAATGCAGCCAAAGCCGTCGGGCAGTACAAGGCCTAAATGTCCTCTGACAAAAACTTCTCAGAGAATCATGTAGCACTTGCTCATTCATGTTCCAAAATATGTGGTCAGTGTTTCTGTGGCAGGATTGTGCAAGGGTATTTCTGTTTATGGGTGGAGTGATAGCTTTATCATTAGTCTACAGTGTTTTATGCAAATTTCCAAACCTTGCTAGGTGAATAATGTAGATAGCTTTTGGAGCTGCATACAATTTTAGCCTGTACTGTATAGTATGGCATAGATTTATAATTTTAGAAACTCCAACCTTCACGTCTGTGAAGGAACAGATCTCAAAAACACTAATGTCAGATGTTGGTGCTGGATGCTGGAGAAAGTATGTTTATGTACACTCTGTGGGGAAAACTCCTGCCTCCCAATCTTTGTACCACTTCTGTTCTGACCATGTCTCTCCTTAACTCCTCATAATTATGTCGGACACCTCTCTTGCACCTAGGCCACAGGACTGATGCAATCACATAATACTGAAATGAGAGAGAGGGGTGTTTAGATTATGAGGTAGATGTGGCTCTTAGTCCTCTGTGCCTCTACAGTTAAGCTTGCCTACAGTCAGTAACACATTTTTGTAGAAGTTGGGTACATGTGTATAGCTATATGTAATACTTACATTCTAAACATTCACTGGGCGTTTTGTATGACTGATTCAGAAATCTATTGGTGTCAGTTTAGAACCACTTTTTCTGTTTAGCACCTTTATCATTCTCTGCTACTCCTGATGCCATTCCACAAGTGGTTGGTGTCTCCTGGTCATCATGATGTGTTCATTTTGCCTGTCTTTTTTTTTTTTTTTTTTCCTCCTTTTGGGCATTTGTCACATTTAAACAGAGAAGCCTACAATGGATTTGCTATGTAGTTTTACTATTGTTAAAGTGTAAGATACACAACAGCGTGTTTGAAGCCTGAAATGAGGCGCAAAATGCTGTGTTGTGTGTGTGTGTGTGTGTGTGTGTGTGAACTGTCAGCTCACTTATGTCTGTTCTCATACAGGGGTATTCAAGAAAAGCAGCAGCTCTGGAATTTCTTAATCGCTTTGAAGAGGCAAAGAAGACTTATGAAGAGGGCCTTAGGCATGAGCCAACAAATGCGCAACTGAAAGAGGGTCTGCAGAATATGGAAGCAAGGCTAGCCGGTACTAAAATAGCTCATGGGAATGGGAGGAATGATTTCTCGCTTTCATATGTCTGACAATAATTCTTTCTCTCTCTCTTACCCTCTTACTCTATCACAGAGAGAAAGTTTATGAATCCTTTCAATTCCCCCAACTTATTCCAGAAGCTGGAATCTGACCCACGTACACGAGCCCTCCTTAGTGATCCCAGTTACAGAGAGTTGATAGAGCAACTGAGAAACAAGCCATCTGATCTTGGCACGTGAGTAAGATCTTCAATTATTATTTAGGTTTTATTTTTATTAGATCTCTTGAAAATGAGCAGTATGTACTATGCAAGAGCAGGCAGAGGATAAGGACATGTACGTACAGCAACAATACATAATAAATTATTTATATTGTAAGCTATATTTCCCAGAATGAGTGAGTAGGGGTTTTTTTTGTTTGTCTTAAGTGTTGATTTTTCAAACTGGCGGTCCTTAGTAAGATGACATATTACTTTGGGAAACCGATGTTGCCTGACTTATGACTTTTTACTTTCCAGGAAGCTGCAGGACCCACGAGTCATGACCACTCTTAGTGTGCTACTTGGCGTGGATCTTGGAAGTGTTGACGATGAAGAAGAGGAGCCTCCTGCTCCGCCTCCCCAACAACCTCCAAAGAAGACCCAGCCTGAGCCAATGGAAGAAGATCTCCCTGAAAACAAAAAACAGGTAAGAATTTGTACATTATGAATGGTTCGGTGTTCTGCAAGCTGGGTAACCGATCACCAGATGGAGGGGAGTGTGGGTGCTGTGTTTTTATTATAAACTGTCTGATATGCTAAACTTTTAACGGACAGGAGGGAAAAAAAAGCTCTTGAGCTATAACCTTCTTCTATGTCCTTTTCTGGGTCGACCTCCTCCACAGCATTGCTCCTCAGTTTCAGGAGAACTAATGGTGTCATGTCCACTTTGTGACCTTTCCACCTTTACAAGTCTTGCCTATATATCCCCCTTTTTTTTTTTTTTTTTTTTTTCTTCCCCTACAAATATGTTCTGGATAAAGTACAACAGCCATAACTCTGCCAAATGGGACTTCCCTTTTTGTAGAATATTGCAATAAATATATTTTGATTGTGATATGCACCGAAACATGAGCAAAAATATGGTGATGGTGGTTCCAGCAACATGATGCCAAAACTAGTTCAACCCAACTGTCTAATTCCAGACTGCATAGGAGAAGCAAGGTTTTTCTTTTTTTCTTCTGCTATTATTATTTATTTCAAGTGGTGGTGTGTTGCCCTCTTTAGGCATATTATTGAGGGGATTACTTAATGATTTCTCTATAATTTGATCAAATTAGAAATATATAACACTGTGCTATAGTTGAGCTTTCAAGAAGTAATTCTCTTGGAAGTGTGCAGTCACCATATATAATATGCAATTAATAAAAATCTTCTTGAATTTAAGGGATTTCCAGAATGGTAGCCTTATAGATCAAGTTGAGCCCCAGATATTTGGCAAAGGGAAACAGTGTTTTTGTTCCCCTCAGGCTCAGAAGGAAAAAGAGCTAGGCAATGAAGCTTACAAGAAGAGAGATTTTGATACAGCTCTGAAACATTATGGACAGGCCAGGGAACTTGATCCAACTAATATGGCCTATATTACCAATCAGGCAGGTAAGTTTCTAACTTGCATGTAGTCTGTAGCGTTTTAGTTTCAGATATAATTTCGTCTGGCCAGAAGTCTTATGTAAGATATAGCGATTTTCTAATCTGTCCCTAACCTAGTGTGTTCACTCTTTATTATCCAGCTGTACATTTTGAACAAGGGAATTACAATCAGTGCAGAGACTTATGTGAGACGGCCATTGAAGTAGGAAGAGAAAATCGTGAGGACTATCGACAGATTGCCAAGTAAGTGTAACGGGTTATAGGCTGATGGGCAGGAAGTTTCCAGATTACTCTCTAATAGTTTGCAAATTTTGTCTTCTGTTTTATGTATTATGGGTGGGGTGACCCACATCTCGCCCATCCTACTTTCCAGGTTTTACAGTTTAATACGTAGTTGCTCCTATTTGACCTTTCAAGTTGAGGAGGTGAACAGCTAACTCTGCTTCAGCCCTTCCCAGCCTGCTTGTTAATAGGAGGGGAGATGGTGCTGTCCCTCTCTGCTGAGTCAGCAGGTGCTGAATGATCTCCTCCTGCTTCCTTCTCATAATTTTTTTTTTTTTTTTTTTTTGTGGCATACTTCTATGAAGTTATTGGGCATTCTGTAGGTTTACCCTTATTGAACAAGCAATCTAGGGTTCCATCTATTGGTGAATTGTGCCTTTACCATAATCTAGCACTGGGGCATGTGGTGCACTGCAACTTTTAAAGATCCAATTTACAGCAAGTTGCCATTACCATAAACTGGATTATCCAGTAGTTGACATTTGGGGCTTTAAGCTGGTCATACATCTAGTATCTATCTGGCACTTCCTTCTGCCTATATCTGAATCGGGTGATTATCAAAGTCCAACATGATGGACAATCTCTATTTGCTGATTCCGACCCAAAAATCATAAGAATCAGCAAGTCAGGGATTTTCAACATGTAGGATTGTTGATTTGTGCCCCCCCCCCCCCCCCAAGCAGGCATGGAAGCAAAAGCTATCCTATGTATCCATAACGTCACTGATGTTCTCTGTACAGAGCGTATGCCCGCATTGGAAACTCCTATTACAAAGAAGATAAATACAAAGAAGCAATTCACTTCTACAACAAATCGTTAGCAGAGCACAGAACGCCAGAAGTACTCAAGAAATGTCAGCAGGTGTGTAAAAAGCGTAACATTAGCAATTTTGCATTGTATCCATATAATCCCAAAGACTGCATCAATATTCTAGAAAAACTAATCATAGGAGCAAACTTTTAATTCACCCAACACTAGTCTTTCATGTATAAGACAAGCACACTATGCTCTAGAACAGGGGTGTCAAACTCTGGCCATCCAGCTGCAGTGGAAGTACACATCCCAGCTTGCCCTACCATTGTTTTATCATGCCATAATGGCAAAACTGTGGCAGTGCATGCTGGGATGTGTAGTTCCACTGCAGCTGGGTGGCCCGAGTTTGACACCACTGCTCTAGAAACTTACTTAAAAAAAAAAAAAATGCATTGTATGTATAACATATATACAGTAGGACATCAATTAGAGATGGCCCTAGAAACAAGGATGGAAAACTATAGCTATAGAATCGTGTTTTTGGCTATGTATTTTCAGTAGCACATGTATCTGCTGGTCAACATTAAGATCTTAAATTACTAAAACAAGAATCTGCCCCATTGTCCGTTTTAATTAGCCGCGATGTTCACCACGCAGGTAAAGCTCTGTTATGCCCGGAGCTATCCAATTATTATGCATTTTCCTCACAATGTAAAACATAGAAATTATTTATTTGGCTTAGACACCACCTTTAATCAGCATGGAGACCCCGATTCACCATGTTTAAGTCCACCAGAGGAATTTTAATGACCTCTCACCCGGCAATCTATTTTAATTGGTTTCTAAAGTTAAATAATTTAGGTAAAGTACTAACTGGTAATTGTAAGCATATTGGCTACTTTTCCAAGAGGTGGGCACATGCCCATTGTTGCCCATGCATAGCGGTAAGCAGCCCATTGTGGTGGCCACCTACTTCTGAACTTTCAGTCCCCTGGCTTAATTACTTACTCAAAAAATGGCCATTGTGTCATTTGTTCAATTTAACTTGACAGTTGGGGGTACATTCAGCTATATGTAATGTTGAATTGTACATTTTCTGTGCGTGGCTTTGTGTCTAGGGGGAGAAAATCCTAAAAGAACAAGAGCGTCTTGCGTACATCAATCCTGAGCTGGCTTTAGAGGCAAAGAATAAGGGCAATGAAGCCTTTCAAAAAGGTAAGCACAATGTATCCTAATACTGTATGAGCCAGGAACTGTACCAGTAGGGACTTTTTTTGTCTTTATAAAGACCATACTGCACATGCACACCAACAACAATTTAGGCATACATTGAGAGCTGGTAAGTGTATGAATAGTACAGTAATGGCGTGTTAACATATTTACAACCGAATTAGATGTAGCCACATGACAGATACACCTTCTAGGAGGCATATGCCTGCAACGAATCTATTTGCCAGAAGTTGAGACAAGCTTTACATTAATAAGCAGAGAGTGGTTGGTAGCTACCATATGCACTGGTTATAAATACTGTTTGAGTGGGATTTGCATTGCATTTAAGCCTTGCAAAGATATAGTTGAGTTTATTTTTCATGTTCCCAGGTATGTGCAGTGCCTGTAATTGAGGCCAGAAGAGATTGGCACAGGTGTTTGTTTTGTATAGTAGCCGTTTCCTACGTCTGCAGTAATCTTTTTTGGGTATGGTCTCAAGCCTGGTCTCAAATGTTGGCTTGAGGTTCGCTGTTTGAGCTCGTAGAACCAGGGTCTGGTTTATTTATGCACTCTATGTATGTTTTTATCCTTGTTTGTGGCGAGAGGAATAGCTGTGTTGGTCAGTGTACCAAGATGGCATAGGCACCTTTTGTGAAAGGCAGTAATGAAAAGACTGAGTTTTCAGGGTACAGTAAAGATCTTTGCTAGATGGCATTAGGATCTTTTGTGAGGCGTGAAATTTAATAGAGGGCCTGATTCAACAGAGGACGGAATTGCAAAGCCGCATACAAGCAGCTCTTCAGTTAAGTCTTTGCTCAAATGCAAATGAAGCGGGAGGTGTCTGACACAACCTGCTGCATCTGCAATCCCAGTGCTGCGAACGAGATCCTGATTTTTGCCACTCCCGAAAAACGGGGGTGATGCAGTCCTGTTTCTGGGAATGCAGGGACGGCCTGCAACACCCCGTAAACTCCTCTGACTGCCAATCAGACAGACATACGGGGGCCTGACTGCATTCTTGTGGCAACACTAGAAATGTGTAGGCCAGATAAAACTTCCAAGGAACCACCATTGCATCTATTTGGAAGGCTAACTGATCCCTGGTTCTGCAACAAAACCTGTGCATCTTGTTCAATCGAGAAGCCATTAAATCTATCTTATGGTTCACCCCATTTCAAAACCAGCATGTTGAAAACTTTCCGATGCAGAGGCCATTTCCCCTAGAAGAATTGACTGGCGACTAAGAAAGTCTGCTGTCCAATTTTCTATTCCCGTAATAAAAACTAACTATATGGCTGGAACTCCTGATCTCTACCTAGGACAGAATCTGAAGTGTTTCTCTCATAGATAGGGGAGCTCTTTGTATGATTTATGTACGCTATTGTTTTAACCATTCTTTTTTTTTTTTTTTTTTTTTTTTTTTTTTATTCTTTTTTTTTTTTTAGAGTGTATTTAGATATGCTCCAATACAGTGATAGGAAGCCTTGCTAGGTCAATAGACCCTGAAAATGATGAATCAAGTTGACTGCTTAACTCCCTGCCCCCCCACTCAACCTTGGAAACTGGCATCTGAATTTATTTTATAGTCAATGGTTGGTCTCTGACTAACTCCTAAAACTGCATACACATGGTACGATCTGCACAACCAACAATATCGATTAACGATTTCCCTTGAACTTTCTGTAGTGCAGGACAAACTATATTGGGTGTACACACTGAAAGATCTCTGATAGATATCTTTCAGTGAAGTCATCCTTCCACATCTCTGAACCTGCACATCGTGATGAAATCATCTAATTTGGCCTGCATGTACGGACGACCATAGAAATCATTATCGTCCATGCGAGAATGCGCATCGTTGGTCGTTCACTACATAAAAATTAACGATTTATCATCGACACGTTATTGTTCATAGATATCATACCGTGTGTACGCACCTTTAGTGTAATTAACATCTCAGAATGCGGCTGTTAAACCAAACTGCAGGGCCTTGAATTGGAAATTTCTTTGTCTGACTGCAACTTTGATGGCCTTCCCAAATAGACACATAAATATGGGCATCTTTGAATGTAGATAAACTAAGCTTTGGCATGTACAGACATCAGTTTATGACTGACCTTTATAGACTCCGTTCTGAATTTGTCTATTCTCAGTTTGGTGTTTAAATCCTTTTAAATTTAAAATGGGGCTGTAACTCCAATCTGGTTTTTGGACTAAAAACAGATTGTAATAAAACCCTATTTTTCTTTGACATTTAGGCACT
Organism: Taudactylus pleione; assembly: GCA_031769625.1. Lineage (NCBI taxonomy): Eukaryota > Metazoa > Chordata > Amphibia > Anura > Myobatrachidae > Taudactylus > Taudactylus pleione. The sequence continues at coordinate 8,253,148 of JAUIMM010000249.1, forward strand.
GGGATGATTAGCTTTGAATCTTGAAGAACCTTTATTGCTTTACCTAACTCAAGACATTGTCTGTTGTTTGACCAACATGTTGAGAGAAAAAACCCCTTTTTGGTTGTGGAATCGAAAGACTGATCAAGTAACCCTTTGTCTAGAATATCTGTTTCCCTCCTGTACGAGGAAGATGCTCCATTGGTCCTTGAATGACAGCAAACTGGCACCTACCCGAGATACTTCTGGGTGTACGGTCCTGCCCCCCACCCCCTGGTCCCATGATTTTAACCGCAACACACATCTAGCCACCACTGCTAGACCTGTAATCTTTGACTGAACCAAAGATGTATCCAAAGCAGCTTCTCCCATTTTGAGTGGCTCTGCCTTAGACCACAATTGGCACCGAAGGTTGTTTGACTGGATCACGCCTCATAAAAGATCGATCCACTTCTCCATAGCCTTCACTACTCTGGCGGAGGCCATACTAGGTCTTAAAGCTGCACCAGCTGCTACATAAACAGATTTCAACACACTTTTACATTTACGGTCAGAGCTATTTTTAAGAGCGACTCCATCAGAATTAGGGAGAGCATTGGATAATCTTGCTATAGGAACATCTACTCCTAGGTGGTTTGTTCTCTATATACAATATCCTTATCTGAATTTGGGTACATGGAAGGAAACCTGCATGACACCAGGAACAACTTTTCCATATTGACCATGGTTCTGCAATTAAATCGGTCAATTTGTGAAGAGGAGGGCAAAACAATGGACCTCCATCTTATTTTTTATTTTTTTTGTTCTGAACAAATAATTGGATACATTTTCGTCACCATTTTCTTGGTCAGGGATGGGGAACCTCGGGATGGGGAACCTCAGGCCCGGGGGCCGCATAAGGCCTGCGGAATAATTTGGTCTGGCCCTCTAATCTTTTTTTCTGCTATCCTTATCTGGCTAGCAGAGTGCCTAGAACAGTACCCTGCTGCCAGAATCTATTCAGTGCCGCCTGGAGCATCCTTAGGACGCTTCAGACGGACACTTCGCTGCCCTTACAACTCCCCACAGTATCCCGAGGATGCTCCGGGCATTACTGTAATCACCGGCGATTGTGCCCCTGCCTCCGTGTGATGTCACGCAGAGGTAGTGTGGCCTGCATCGCGCCCGCAAATGTTTTATATCAAAATAGCTCCCCACCCCTGCTCTAGGTCAAGGACTGGACGGACTGCAATAACCAAATTCTCCACTCCCTGGGGACCAAATGCTTCTTCAATAAAGGAAACTAAATTGTCTACCTCCAGAATCTTCAATTTGTCACTCCTCATCCAAGAAAATCAGATTTCTGAGAAGCCAGGCACTTGTCCCAAAAACTGTCGCTTGCGTGACTTGGGCCCACCTGAGGATAACTATTTCTCCAGTAAAGAGGACGTTCTTTCTAAGCCTAAAGCTTTCCTTTCTATTGTTGTGGCCCAGAATGGGAGCCTCCAGAAGACCTAAAGAGTCCGGTCCTCCCCAGGAGAATGGTTGTTTAACAGGATAGGACCTTGCTCTACCTTGCCTACACCATGTTGTGGATCACACTTATGTTATGAGTGGATACAAAATTAGACAATTCCTCTCCCATAACCGAAGCTATGGAAAAGGAAAAAGACCTGACCCAATCTGGTTCCTCCACCGGACCGGCAGGCCTCTCAGCAACCAGTCACGGACCACGTGCCTCCTCGCAAGCAGCACATCGAGCATGCGTGTCCCCAGAACATAATTTAGAATGACAACTGGAACAAAAATGTTGCAGACTGGACTTCCCTCCTGCATAGCCTTAGAAGTATTTCCCTTCTCAGACATAACCAAACCTTTACAAGGTAATGCCGGGTACACTAGACAATGTCGTCTGATCCGGCCAGTTCGGATGACATGTCTGCAACATCGTCTAGTGTGTACCCTCAATGTCACTGACCATGCGCGCTCCTGTGCATACAGGTCCGATGGGCACCATAGTCAGCGAGGGCTATGCTGCCGAATGCAGCATGGCTCCTGCTATCGCTCCCGACGTCAAGTGTGTATGCACTTGCCGATGCTGGGACCCCCGCCGTGTCCTGTCGCATGATAGGTCGGTTGGGTTCACATTGTTAAATGTGAACCCAGCTTAACTGTCACAACACTGTATTATACAGTGTTGTGACTGTATAATAGTCACAACACTGTTAGATAGATATATATATCTATCTATCTGAGGTAAAATAAACTTTGTCAGATATTTCTCTAGTCTCCATGCCGCATGGCGTCACAAAGTAGAGGGAAGAGGAAATTTGCCATTTTTAATCAGCAGATCGTCTTTTCAGCTGTAGGACTGTACCAATAATCCTCTGGCTCAACTTCCCTGTTCAGCCTGACTTCTTACCTCAGCACATTACTTTTTTGAATAATGGTAGGCCCTGAGGGCATCTACTCCAACTCTTAAACACTTTCATTATAGGGTGAGAGAGTAGCCTGCCGTTAACACCCCTTTAGGCAGTGTGGACTGGTCCCAGAGCTTACTTCCTGTGTTATGGCAGATGTCATCTGTAATGGCCGCTTCCACTCTGAGAGGGTGCCCAGTGTCTTACAGCTTGCATGCCGCTGAGAGGAGTGCCATTGCTGCACCCTCTTCCTCCAGGCCCCCGTTCATCTGCCACCACGCTGCACAGAGTCGGAGTCCCTGCTGCCAGCCAGACCGTCGGGTAAGGAGAGGGTTTGAGGCCCAAATTTACAGGGTGGACCTACAGACACACTCTTGGGGGGGGGGGGGGGGGGGGGGGGGGGAGAGGAAGGAAAGACTGCAAATGTGAAGAAGAAAAGAAACAAATACTAAGCGAACTAGTGCCAACCTTCTCCTATCAGCACTTAATGAAAACTGTGGAAATTAACTCATTAAGTGCTGGCTCCTCAACCCTCAAGTGTCTCCCAGAAGAAGAAAATAGAAGTTTCTCTGAGGGAATGAGGTGGAGGAGTAAGAGGGGAGCATTGTGCCTAGTAGGAGAGCGGCTCACTAATGAGACATGTTGCCTACAAATTTGGAGATCATACCAATAATTTTTTAATTCTTATTTAACTTTAGTAAAAGCATAAAACTTTAAAAATGCATATTGAAAAGAAAAAAAAACCCACATTAGACAAACATAAAATATAAAGCCGGCAGTTACTGTATGGATGATCTGTAATTTCTCTCTGCAGGAGACTATCCACAAGCAACAAAACAGTACACAGAGGCAATTAAGAGGAATCCTAAAGATGCCAAACTGTACAGCAACAGAGCAGCATGCTACACCAAACTACTGGAGTTCCAGCTCGCACTTAAGGTAATTAGGGTGTGGGTAACTTTTATAGTTTAGCAATTGCTCTGGCAAAATGTTGCTATATTTTTCCTGTAGATGATACTGTGATTCTTTATGCTCACAATGTTCGAGTGTATTCGTTTTTCCACTGTTAATGGTTATCTGGAAAAGTGCTGTTTCTCTTGCAGCAAGGCTGGGGAACACTGGACAATAGGATTGTAGACTGGACCTGACACCTAAATTAAACTAGCTTTAAAAGTAAGCAACCCCCCCCCCCCTGCAATCCACAATTCCAGTGTTCTTTAGGTGCTCACAGAGTAGGGCACATTTTTAGTTTAAAAAATAAACAAAATTTACAAATACAAATGCTACTGAGGTCTGTGCTTGTAGCGGCACACAGTGTGAGTGCTGGCGGGAGCTGTCAGTCAGCTTGCCGATGTGCGCATAGCGGGACCCCCCCAAATAGCACAGTTGAATCCTTTTTTCTCTTAAGCAGGCCAAAGTTGTGGACACTTCTTGAAACTTGAATGTTTTTCAACTTCGAATGCTTATAAAAACTGTTAGCCTTCATGCAGTGCTATGATTCATATATTAAATGAAAGGAAATTTAATGCTGAATTCGACACAATAAACAGGTCAAATATTTGCATTACAATGGAAGTTATGCAGTGAAAACAACACTTAGAGCCATATTCAATTAGAGGCGAAGTTTTCGCCTGTCCGACTGTTCGCTTCATTCGCCTGTTTCAGAGGCGAATTTATTCCGTGCTCGTCCCCGCTTTTCGCCTAATTCAATTGCAAAACAGGCGAACACGGAAATAGGCGAATGCGGAACAGGTGAAAAGTACTGAAAGAATTGGGGAAATCAGTCTGTACCCCAGAAAAAGATGCACTAACATAGGGAATCAATATAGATGTGTACTAATAGCCCTAATAAAACTATTTTGCGTACTTAAGTTGTGTAAATTGGCTGCTATTAGCGTCTTTGTAAAAGTGGTGAAGAATGGCATAAAGCTGTATTTTTTGGTGAAAATAAGTAGTCCAGACAAATTTGGGGAGCTTGAAAATGGGTGCTAGCATATTCTTATGTCTCTAAAGTGAAGTTTTAAAAACCGTGAAAAATCCACCTGCTGCATGCACCTGCAATCCCAAAAACACCTTACCCATACTTGTGGACCCCCAAGAAGTATTTTTCGCTACTTTTAATGTTTATCCCCCCACTTTTTAAATTTACACCCCAAAAATGACATGTCTTTTTTGGGGTGTTCTTAGGTTTTAGTTTCTGTTTTTTTTTGCGTATTTGTCCTTTGGGGGCTGTCCCAAGGGGTCTGAGTTGTTTCCCCATGTTTGCACCCCAAAATAAAGATTTTGCATTTGTTTTCACCAGCTATTGATTGGAGAATCATTTTTGGAGAATTGTTTCCACTTAGGCGAAATTGTCCTGGAATTGAATTTGGCGAATTTATTTTAGGTGAATTTTTCACAAAAAAACAGGCGAATATGGCTTTTCGCCTCTAATTGAATTCCCCTCTTAGGGTGAAAATCCCTGTGTACTTATGATGTTACTGTCCTATCAGTATTTTGTTGGGTATCCTTTATTTTTCAAGACCGCAGCACAGCGACATGGCATTCAGCCAACCGATGTTTGGAGCTCTTCCTTTATGTGGTGCCATGAGACAATTATAGCCTGAATTAATTATTTTATTGGATGGACGCCTCCATATGTACCAGTGTTTTTTTTTTTTTTTTTTTTTGTTTGTTTGTTTGTTTTTAAAACTGAACCAAAATGTTCTATGGGGTTCAGGTCTGGGCTGTTTCCTGGCCATCCCAGCACCTGTATGTCATTCTTCTTGAACCACTGTTTGCATATCCGTGCAGTGTGGCAGGGAGCTGAAAAAAAATTGGGCATTATCTGAAAAAAGATCCCTGGTAGAAGTATTGGTTGTAGGATGGTGTCCGTGTACTTTCTGCTGTTCAGTGTGCCATCTATGACCTAAAGGCAGCCGACAGCATCTGCTGTCATACATGCCCAGATCATAACACTTGTAGGATTCTTTGTTGTCGCTTGAATGCAATCTGGATGTACCTCTTCCCTGATGGGACGTCTCACATATTTTCTCATTACCCAATATCTATCTTAGTTTAGTCACTCCATATCACTGGTTTCCACTGACCTTCTGTCCATGCAATGTATTCTTTAGCCCACTGTTTCTGCCGTTGCTTTTTATTCAGCAATGGCTTTTTTGGGGGGAATCCTACCTTTTAGGCCAACCTCCGTTAGTCTTCTCCATACCGTTCTTGCACTGACAAAAACACCAGTTGCACTCAGTTCACTGCTAATGGCCGTTTGTATATTAACAGGAGTTCCTGATTGTGTTCTAAACACCAACAGGCCCATGGGACTGCTTTGTGTCTTCATGACAAAACCTAGTTCTTTCTGAATAAGCACCCATACACCTCAATGCGGTCTGAGCACCCAGTCTTGCACATATGTCCCTTGCTGTGGACACTAAATCGTTTGAACATGAGACCTTTTTAGTACTAAAGATCTTGCCCTAACTAAGAACTTCTAGGCGCATCCTCTGCCATAAGAGAGCTACGTATCTCTGCTCCACCACTTTACCTGCAAAAACTGATATTTCTTCTTCAGGATCCACAGAGATACCATGGGGGGATAATGTGGATGGAGAGATCCAGGCACCGAATGGTTAAGCTTTCAGCTCCCAGGTTGCCTCTGGTCCTCCTACACATATACCCCGGCCACAGGCATTCAGTTGTTCGTTTGGTGAAGCAGGATTCAAACGCACCTTTGTAATGGGGAACTTCTCAGGCACTCTCAAGCTTTTTTATTTTATGTTTTATTTCTATGTTTTTTGAGTTGGCAGTGCTGAGCGTCTGTATTAAGATGCATGCACTGCGACTCAGTCTACCTCACGGCTGAGCGAGCTAGCAGCGATGCTGGGGTCCGGGCTGCAACCGGACGCACGGAGATGTCTGGTAAGGTGATTCCATGCTTACTGGGAATTGCTCGTGGCAGTCCTTGCTTCCGGCGTTGGAGACTCACCGGAAGCCACTGCAGTCCACGTCCTCACTAGACCACCGGGGCCTTATCGTCGCTTCTGCTGCCATGAGGCCAGCATACGTGACCGGTTGATGCAGCTTATGGGAAGTAGGCTCTTCCCTGGCAGCTCCTCCCATGACCCAGACTCATATCCTTCATATGTTTCCCGCGTCTGGGTCGCTCCTCCTACCCTCCTCGTGCATATGAGAAGCTTACAGTCCACTATTGGTGTTCTGCTGAAGCGATTTGATCTCGGGTTTTTTTTTGTCAGTCTCCCTGTATACCTCTCCCCTGGGTCAGGTATATAGTGCTCTATATCCTACCAAGCTTCAGAGCCCATTGCAACTAAATTGCATGTGTATTGTATGTGACTGGTGTGTGTGATACTGCCTTTTATTTATGACTGTCCATTTTATAACTATCACTGTTTATCTCCTCATCAATCTGTTGCTGGTGTGTGAGGGTTTTTTCTCTGTACTTCACATTTACTTATTTGTGAAGGCTGTTGCATTACATTGCATTGTTACCTTCTATAACTGCTATGTCAAAAAGTAAAGGGAAACAGGAGCTGAAGGCCCCTGTGCTGGTTTCATGTATATGCTGTTTGGCGGTGTTGTCAGGACTCTATTAAGGATGGTTTGTGTGGTGTCTGTTATAAAGAACCACCTCACTAGTCCAGTATACCAGCCTCTGTACAAAAGCCATCCTTTTTGTCTCAGGTGATGACGCAGCTAGTAGATCTTTTGGCTACGCCCCTGCTGCCTCCTTTAATGGGATACCCACAGCATGCTATGTTTGCCCCTACTATACATCCTTTCTGAGTTTCCTAAATCTGAGCAGCTCACTGAGCTTATGGAAGAGGCATGGTGTAACCCGGATAGACTGTTTCATCTTGCAAAAAGATAAGCGTTGTTGTATCCTTTCCCAGCTTCTGAATGTAATAGGTGGGAAATCCCTCCTACTGTGGATGCTCATGTGACACATTTAGTCAGGAATGCTACGTTGCCTATTTCGTCAGCATGTTCTCTTAAAGATTCTACAGATAGGGAAAAATGTATACCTATCTTTATAGCGGGGTTTTCATTATATGGAGTGAATACTCGATCAGCTGGGGCTTGGGTAGCCAAGGCTGTTAAAGAATGGACGGTGGCATTGGTAGAGAATCTACTAAATACGACCAGAGAACAGCTGACCTATATCTCCCACATATGGGAAGCTGCCTCCTATTTGGGAGAATCTGCAATAAATGCTGGGCTCCTAGCTTCTAAGGAATCGGCAACCTCAGTTGTGGCTTGTAGAGTCCTTTTGGTTAAGATCCTGGAAAGCAGATACAGGGTCAAAGAAGGCTTTGGAATCCTTAACTTTTTTTTGGATTATACTTTTTGGAGAAGAGTTGGATAAGATAATGGCTACTCTGGCAGCTTAAAAACTTGCAGGTCTGCCATCAACAGCTACATTGAAGTCTAGGCAGTCTTTTTTTTTTTCGTCCCTCAGGACGAGCAAAAGGACAGTCTTCCTCCAGACCGTCCGCTTCTTGGTTGTCCTGCGAGAACTAAACTGAGGTCTTGGCCGGCCAGTAGTCCAGCTTCTAAGCCTGGCAACAAACCCTCTGCCTGATGGGGTGGGCCTCCTCCTGGGGGGCCGACTGCTCCGGTTTGCGGACTACTGGCATTAAACAGACTCTTGGGTCAGAAGTTGTCTCTCAGGGGTATGCCCTTACTTTCTGGAGGCGTTGTCCCCAGAAGTTTTTTTTTTTTGCACAACTCTCTCATCAGATTCTATCAAGGCCTTGGCCCTCCAGGAGGCTATTTGCTCCCTGCTGCGGCCCTATTCTAAATCTGAAAACACTGGGTATTTTATGGCTTCCCTGAACGTTCAGGATGCGTTTCTGCATGTGTATATTGAACCATCCCACCAACAGTTTCTACGATTTGCTGTCCTGCAACAGCATTACCGGTTTCAGACACTGCCCTTTGGTCTATCAATGTCCCCTCGGGTCTTCATCAAAATAATGGTGGTTATGACGACCTACCTCCGGCATCAGGGAATACTGCCAAATCTGGGCGACCTTCTGATATTGGCACAGTCTTCAGCTGTTCTATAACACCATCTCCAGCTGACCATGGCCTGTCTAATAGACACACTGCTGGATCATCAATTGGAAGAAATCCTCTTTCCAACACAGCGGATGGTGGGTATATCTGGATTCTCAGGAACAGAGTGTTTCTGCCAGAGGACAAGATTGCGGCCTTATCACTGCGAATTCGCAAACTGCTACGCAATCAAAGGGTATACATTCTATCAGCAATGCAGGTCCTGGGGTCAATGATATCCACCTTCGACATGGTGGAATATGCTCAGTTCCACTCCAGGCCTCTGCAGACATTGATTCTCTCTCGGTGGAACGGACTGTATCCTCTAAGTCCCAGAGGATCCTTCTCACTCCGGAGGTTTGTCTTTCTTTCTAGTGGTGCCTACAAAAGGATCATCTGGACAAAGGTCGCCCATTCTGGATTCCAAATTTGGTGCTTCTCACCATGGATGCCAGTCTTCGCAGATGGCGGGGCAGTGATGAGTCATCTCACCTTTCAGGGGAATTGGACAATTCAGAAAAGTCATCTGGAGCTTTGAGCAGTATACAAAGTACTCATCATGGCACAGGACCTGCTCCATAGCAGGCCGGTCCAGATCCAGTCCGATCTCAATCATCAGGGAGGCACGCAAAGTCATGTAGCCATGAGGGAAGTGACAAACATTCTGGTGTGCGCAGAACGTCATCTTCCGGCTATCTTGGCAATATTCATCCTGGCGGTTGTCAATTGGGAAGCAAACTTCCTAAGTCGTCAGGACATACACCCCGGAGAGTGGGCTTTCCATACACTGGGTTTTCAACTCCTAGTGAACTACCGGACATAGACCTCATGGCATCACGGCGCAACCACAAAGTCCCCAGGTACAGGACAAGAGACCCCTCAGCTGCCTTAGTAGATGCCCTGGCAGTAAGATGGGACTTCAGACTGGCGTATCTCTTTCCTCCGATTTCCCTCCTCTCAAGGTTCCTCAGGAAATTCAAGCAGGAAGGCGGAACAGTAATACTGCTGGCTCCTACTTGGCCCAGACGTCATTTGTTCACCGACATGCGGAATCTATCCATAGACATTCCGTTTACTCTGCCTCTATGGTCGGATCTGTTGGCGCAAGGTCCCTGCCTACATCCGGAATTTCCCCATCTGTCTTTAACGGTGTGGCTCTTGAGTCTTCCATCTTAAGAGCCAAGGGTTTCTCCAGCTCTGTGATTCAAACGATGCTTAGGGCACAAAAACCTTTCTGCCCGCATCTTAGAACTTGGCATTCATTTGGTAAGTGGTGTTCCAAAAGAAAGTAAGACCCTAATGTTTTTAGGGTTTCCTGGGTACTTTACTTTTTCTCCAGGCTGGGCTAGACCATGGTCTCCGCCTGGCCACCCTGAGAGTGCAGGTTTCTGCGCTGTCAGGCTGGTTCCAGCGAAGGGTTGCTTCTTTGCCGATTATTCCAGTTTGTTTAGTGTAAAATCAGTCTGTGCATGCCCCAAAAACTTGCACCTATCCAGACTTGCATGATTTTAACACCAATTCCTGCTTTCACAAATACCCCTTTTACACCACAGCTAATACCTGGGATATTGCAGGGTTAATCCGAGTTGCTGCTAGCTGTAAAAGGGGCAAGGGTTGGATTTCTGGGTCGAGTGATCCGGCAAATTAACCCGGGTAGCTTGCAGGGTTTAACACTGGAACGGCCCATGTAACCCTGCAGTGTAAACGGGTAACCTGGTCGTCCGACCTGGGTCCCATTTACAGCATGGGGACTTCCAGTGTTCTCGGAGCCGGGAGAAGTTACACCGCACCTATGTGTTTTGTTAACCGCGGATTGGTGCCGCAGTGGAAAAGGGGTCTGACCAGTTTTGAAACTGCTCCAAATTTCAGGCCAGGCCCGGGGCTTGGGTAGAAAAGCGTTACTTTAGAAAGTTCATTACCTCCCAAGTCCTACCTCTCTAACATTGGCCGAGTACAGTAAGTGTGTGTCCATGCAGTTGAACATACCTGTAGATCAGCACACAGATGGATATAAATCTGTGGTGGTCGTATTATTTGAAAATGCAAATACACAATGATGAGAATTGCCAGCACTAGCAACTGGCTGATCACAAATGCATTGCAGACACTCAGATACTTCCTTCATTGCTTGCGCATATGTAAAGGTCTTTGTGTGCGTGTTTTAGCAAGTGTCTGAATTTTTTATGTTTTATTGAAACTTAAGGCTTTTGACCATTTATTTTTACTTCGAAACATGCAAATCGTATTTGAGTATAGATGATGTATGCTTTTTAGGTGAACCTGATGCATCCACTGCTGGTACAGACCCACATGTGTATTGCAATAGCTGTATCTTTTTATATATGCGCTGAACCTGAGGATCGTATATCTGTCCTTGTAGTCAAAAACGTCTGCTATGATTTTGTGTGATGGGTAGGGGGTCTTAAGTCCAGATTTGATGTGATCTTTCTATTTCTTTAATGATTACCAGCATATATTGTTCCTCTTAACAAAATCGTAAAAAAACAAGACTGACAGAACACACTATATTCTACAGTATATTGTGCCATTAACACTCTGAACACCCAAATACTACTTCTCTGTATTTTCAGAGGCTAGGTATGCAATGATTTTTTTTTTTTTTTTTTTTTTTTATATGTAGTAATTGCCTCTGAAACTTGGTTAGATCAGTTACACTGGTTTGCTCAGTCAATTATGCTGCCACAGGTTGTGCCTCCCCATTACTTTTTGCAGAAGAGGAAGAAGCAAGTCTCCTTATACTGGGGTGTGGCTATTCTTGTCCATGCAAAAAGGAAATTGTCTCCCCTTAGTGCTTTTGGTGAGCTAATTTAATTCTTCCCAGTTGTAGTCCCACCCACTAATCACTAATGCTGTTGTGTTTAGGCCCTAACAGACCTATGACTGGTGAGGTGATTGGCGCAGTGATAATAATTTATGAAACCTACACCTTGAGTGCTGCATTGGTGCTTACTAGCCACTCCCTGTGTTTGGGACTCGCTGACTCTAAAATGAAAGTTGTAGATGGGTGACTGTAGCAGAACAGGTGGGGTATCTTTATCCAGACCCCTCACTTTATTCTTTTACACTTTAATTCGGGACATGTGCATTACACAGGTTTTGTGGCTGATTAAAACCAGGTGAAATAGAGATGTAAGGTCATCCAGCCACAAAATCTGTTCGTTCAGTCATATCTGTCCTGAATTAAAGGGATTATCTGCCAAGCCTAAATATACACCACTTCAGGCAGCAGATGTCATGGTATTGTTATGCCGATGGTTCAAATCCCAACAAGGCTAGCCCCTCAGGACGGAATCCTCCCTTAGGGGTGCCTAAACCTAACTCTTCCGGGAAGAAGGGGGGGGAGGGGGGGAGGCGGCGGCGGCGGCTAAGTGAATACTTACCCCGTCCGCGACAATCGGGATTCCGGCATCGGAATTGTGACAGGCGTCGTTATCTCGACGCCTGTCATGAATCCCTAGCTGGCATTCTGCTGTCGGGATTGTGACCAGCGGTCACATAACACCATCCCGTCAGACACTCGTACAGCAGAACAGTATTAAACAAAATGGAATGTATACTGCTTACACTATAGGCATCCATTGTACCTGTAGTGTAAGCAGCATCCTGTCAAATAATGAAGAGCACTGCCGTAGAGCAGTGTGTGTGTGTGTCTCATTCCCATATGCAATACCTGATGTGAGTGGTCAAATATTCTCTGTAAAGCGCTGCAGAATTTGTGTGCGCTATATAAATAACTGGTGGTAAATAAACCTCTGCAGTGCACGTCACAAGGTATGACTGCCACAGGTTTATGCACCAGGTCTCAATTGATCAGGCAAGCTCAGGGCTATTTGACACAAGCCAGTGTCCTTCTTCTAAATCCCCTTTCCTGTTTTGTCATGTCTTAAACATCCTTGTTTAATGTTTTGTTTCATAATATGAACAATGTAAATTAAAATTCTAGATTGGATTTTTATCTGTTCAAACTTCAAGTTCAGAATGTTTGTATGACTGCAATAATAGTGTGGATTCTTAATTGTAACCATGGAGTAACCCCTCCTTTTTTTATATCCAGGATTGTGAAGAATGTATACGACTAGAACCCACATTCAGTAAGTATACAACCTATTTTTAAATTTTTTTTTATTTTTTTTTGCATGGTACATGCTGCTACGACCATGTTTTGACACATGCCCCAGTATTTATTTATCTATTTTTAACAAGTTTTATTAAAGTGTCACATAATAAGAGTAGATGTGACAATAAGATAGTGTATAATGTTACTAATTAAACATGGAAACAGTATACATTTAATGCTGCTTTTCCTGGGTACACACTAGGACGACTGATTGGCCATTCTGCCATCCTATCTGACGATTAAGTGCATACACACTTGCCAATTGTCGGCATGATGTGTCGTGATTATCACAAGTGGGCGGGCATCTACACGTGTCCACCCACTTCAGCTGTCAATCATCAGCAGCCTCTGCAGCCAGTATACAGACTGCACGATTCACCAATATATCAGCCAACGGCTGTGCTGCACAGCCGATGTGATATGTCCGTGAACTATGTTGTTCACGGACATATCGCTGGTACACACCTGCCGTCGTGCCCACAATTGAACGTCTGATATATGTGCCAGTGTGTACCCAGCATTACTTTCTGGAATTGCTAAATAAGGCCATCTATTTGTGGCCCACAGAACTTGTTTGTGTACAGTATAAGCCCAGTATAGGTGTGTATGCATAAGTTGGTGTTTTCTACTTCAGGGTCTACAGGGAGACCTTGGGGTGTAGGTGATGGAACTGAATCCAGACACCACACAGTTAAAAGCTTTCAGCTCCCAGGATGCATTGGTTCACACTCCCTATACCCAGAGCCAGAGGCACCTCAGTTTCGTTGGTGCCCGGCCAGAGTCGGGTCACCATTACACGGGAGGGCTGCTTGGGCAGCCCTTAAGCTCTTCTTTTTATGATTTGATTTGTTTCATCTTTTCTTCAACTAGAGCGCACAGCAGCAGACTGTCCTAGGGACGTCTGCGTTGCCGCTCCGGTGCTGCGACTCCAGTACCGATCTGGGGATCTCAGCAGGCATTCTGGGGGTCAGTGGAGCCAGAGTCCCCGGAGAGTACCCAGGTTGCAACCGGACTATAGGAGACAGGTAAGGTGGGCGGTGACCTGCATGTTAAGGCAGTCGATACCTCCAGTCTCAGGGGATAGACCAGAGGTGGCTGACTGTGGACACAGGCTCCAGCCATCGCGATCCACTAGACCACCAGGGACATTTTGGTGCGGGAAACCAGCGTCCCAGGGGTTAATAACCATCCAGGGGAGACAGCTTCCCTGTTTAAGCGGCTCCTCCCCTCAGCCTTTCCTCTGAGGTCTGGCTTCTCTGAGCTGTTCTCCTCCTCCTAAGGCCACGTCCCCTCTGAGGTCTCTGGCAGCCATTTTCTTCATGGTGCAGTTGCAGCTCTCCCAGGACAGCGCGTGGTCTGGTCCCCCTACATACCTCTCCCCAGGGTCAGCATATGTAGCACTATTTCCTACCAGACACTGAGTCTGTGTAGTGCCAATTTGCAGTAATTCCTACATTGTATGTGACTTGTGCTAGCGCTGCCTGTCTGTGTCTCTTTTTTTCTATCTGTCAGGCTATGGCTATATCCTTTCTCTATTTCATGCCCTAATACAGGTGTTAGGGTGGTTCATTACATGAGATAGACCTCACAAATCTTGAGATGATTTGTATCTGTCACATACTGTTGTGTACTGCACTGTACCATATTTAGGCAGCAGGTCCCTGCCGCTTACCCAAGCATAAAAGACCGGACCAGTATATTGCTTCCCTGCTAGTATTCGTACATACTCGTGGTTGTATTGTACCCAGTGCCATATTGTGTTTTATCTTACTCCTGCAGAGATGTCCGACAAGGGTAATGAACACATTTCTGCACCCATTCTGCAATGCAGATTATGTACTGCAGGTTTCAATGAGGAGGATTTGGTTCGGGATGGGTTGTGTGAGGTGTTATAATCCACCAGGTACCTCAAACTCCCCCCAACATCTGTACAGGAGTCCCCTTGGTTAGTCTTGTCTCATGCTGGCCTCCATTGCAGGCTGTCTAGCGGTCCCAGCTGCTTTTCCTCCTATGGGGCTACCACAGCAGCCTGTAATTCCCTCACAGGGACTACCGTTCATCATGCAAGACCCCTCCTGTGTCACAGCAGGCTGTCATTCCCACACCAGGATTACCACAGGGTATACCTCCACCATGTGTGGCTGTTTTCTCTACTTCAGTGCAGAGTCTGGCAGCTTCCTCTACGGCCATTCAGACAATGTTGCAGAGTGAGAAACCTGTCCGGCCAGCTAAGCATCCTGTGTTGTCTTCTCAATCCACAAAGCTATCTGAGTCTGAGATGTCATCTGATTACGGAGAAGTGGCTGATGCCTCTAACCCAGACTCCCCTTTGCAAGAGGCGGAGACTAAGTCAAGGATTAATATTCTTGCCTCGGTGTGTGTACGGTCAGATCCGTATTGGTTATAGAGGATGACGAGCCAGCCCCTAAATCCAAACACCCTATGTTTAAACAGATAAAGGTAACCTTCGGCAGTATTCCCTCTCAGATTAGCTAGTGGATCACATGACTGCTGCCAGGCAATCTGGTAAGGATTATCAACCTCAAAAACATTTGGCCTCATGTTACCCATTTCCTGAGGCTCATTGTAAGAAGTGGGAATCTCCCCCTGCAGTGCATTCCCACATTACACGATTGATTAGAAGCGCAACGTTACAGTACCTATGAATTCTTCCTTGAAAGATCCTACAGATAAGAAAGTGGAAACTTGCCTGAAATAAATTTACTTTCAAGAGCTGTTGCCCGCCCGTCCATAGATATCTCCTAGGTATCTAAGGCTATAGAGAGTTGGGCGGATGCACTTGATGACTCCTTCCCCTCGGAAGCTCCAGAGAATCTGGTGTCACTGGTTGGCCACATCCGGGATGCGGCTGCATATATATCGGTGGATTCTAGTCTACTGACCTCCAGGGTCTTGGCCGTGGCTGCTCGCCGTTCCCTGTGGCTGCGCTCTTGAAGCGCAGATGCCGATTCTAAGAGAGGCCTGGAGGCCTTACCCTATAATGGGGAGATTTTGTTTAGTCCAGACCTGGACAAGTTTGTTGGCAAAATCAAAATCTGCGTTTCTGCCTTCAGCATCTGCTCCTTCAAAGTCTCGAACCTCCTCCTTTTTAGGTCCTTTTCATCCCCCAAGGAAAACTCAAAGGGCAGTCCTTTTTTAGACAGTCCACTGCCAAGAAGTCCGCCAGGCCTAAGAAACAGGCCTGGAGCACAAGACTTCCAGCCTCCAAACCAGAGGATAAACCCTCAGTCTGATGGTGCGGGCCTCCCTCTGGGGGACCCCAGAGTGGGAGACAGACTACTTCTTCTTCAGTTCGCCCAGTGCTGGTGTCAAACCACCAAGGACACTTGGGTAAGAGAAGTGGTCTCTCAGGGGTATGCACTCTCATTTCTTCGAAGACCTCCCAACCAGTTTTTCTGCACAGGTCCTCCTTCGGACAAGAACAAGGCCTTGCGGATCCAGAAAGCCATACGGTCCTTGCTGCAAGCAGGGGTAATTGTACCAGTTTCACTATCTCGATGAGGGACTGGTGGTTGTTCTAAACTCTTTCTGATTCAGAAATCGAATTGGTCTCATCGGCCTATCCTCGATCTCAAATCTCTGAACAAATTTCTCAGGGTGCCCATGTTCAGGATGGAAACCTTATGCTCCATCATACTGGCTATGGAACCTGGGGAATATATGGTCTCACTGGATATTCAGGACGCATACCTACATGTTCCCATAAAGCCTTCTCACCAGCGTTCTCTACGGTTTGCTATACTGCAGCAACACTTCCAGTTTCGGGTGCTGCCCTTTGGGACTATCCACGGCTCCAAGGGTATTTACCAAAATGATGGCTGTCATGGCGGTCCATCTGCGAAGTCGGGGTATCCAGAGTTCTCAAGAAGTACTTCGCCACCATTTGAAACTGACAATTGCTTTTCTACAGGTGCACAGATGGTTAATCAATTGGAAAAAGTCCTCCCTAATTCCCTCACAGAGGATGGTTCATTTAAGCGCCCTTCGAAAGATTCTCTGCTGGTGAGAATCCAGGACTCCAGAAAAGATCTCCTCTAAGCTACAGCAACGAGTACGCAGATGCCTCCGCAGTCGCTGGGTGTCAGTCCACTCGGCGATGCAGGATCAAGGATCCATTGTGTCCATCTTCGACATGGTGGAATATGCTCAGTTTCATTCTAGGCCCCTGCAGGGGCTCATCCTCTCCAGGTGGAGCGTATTACCCCACTGGATCAGGGCTCAGACGATTGTGCTCTCTCCAGAGGTGTGCCAGTCTCTGTCCTGGTGGCTACTGACGTCTCATCTAACAAAGGGTCGCCCCTTTTGGATCCCGGATTGGACACTCCTAGCAACAGATTCCCGTCTCCGGGTCTGGGGCACAGTGATCGGTCCACACTCATTTCAGGGCCAGTGGACATCGGTCGAGGCATCCCTGCCTATCAACATATTGGAACTTCGGGCTGTGTACAGGGCACTCATGATGGCAAAGCACATTCTTCATGGAAAACCCATGCAGGTTCAGTCCGACAACGCCACCGCAGTCAACCATCAAGGAGGCACTCTTAAGTCGGGCAGCAATGACAGAAGTGTCATGCATTCTGATATAGGCAGAATCTCATCTTCCGGCCATTTCGGCAGTGTTCATTCCGGGAGTTCTCAATTAGGAAGCAGACTTTCTCAGCCGTCACGACGTGCATCCAGGGGAATGGTCTCTGCACCAAGAGGTGTTTTTCAACTTCTAGTGGACAAATGAGGTCTCCCAGAGGTGGACCTCATGGCCTTCCGAAACAAACTGCCAGCGTACGGGTCCAGAATTTGAGATGCCAAAGAAAGCATGGTGGGCACTCTGTCAGTGAAATGGACCTTCCGGTATGCGTACCGATTTCCGCCAGTCTCCCTGCTTCCTCGGGTTCTTCGGAGGTTCAAGAAAGACTGAGGCACTGTCCTGCTGGTGGCTCCAGCTTGGCCCAGACCTCATTGGTACTCAAATCTTCGGAGTCTCTCCATTGACACTCTGTTCCTGTTGTCTCAGGGTCCTTGCCTTTACCCGGACCTGAATAGTCCGTCTTTGACGTCTTGGCTCTTGAGACATCCCTCCTAAGGTCCAAAGGATTCTCTAGCTCTGTCATCAACACTGTTTAGACTGCGTAAGCGTGCTTCTGCCAGGATCTACCACAGAGTGTGGCATACATATTTCCAGTGGTGTCGTACTAGAGAGTACGACCCTCAGGTGTGTTGGATTTCCAGTGTCCTGGCGCCCCTTCAAGTTGGTTTGGACCTCTGCCTACGCCTGGCCTCGTTGAAAGTGCATGTCTCTGCACTGTCAGTGTGGTTCCAACGTAGAATTGCTCTGCTCCCGGATATCCACACCTTCCTCCAGGGTGTCCTCCGGATTCAACCTCCCTTTGTCCCCCCAGTAGCTCCTTGGAATTTGGAAGTAGTTATTCGGGCCCTCCAGTGTCCTCCATTTGAACCATTAGATTCGGTGGAACTTTAGTGGTAGACGGCTAAGACTTTTTCTTCGGGCTATAGCATCTGCCAGGAAGGTGTCAGAATTGGGAGTGCTCTCCTGTCGTTCTCCCTTTCTGATATTTCACCAGGATAGAGCAGTGCTTTGTACTCGCCCTGAGTTCCTTCTTAAAGTTTTCTAGTTTCCATATTAATCAGATTATAGTACCGACCTTTCAATGACCAGACCTCTCTGCCGTTGAGGCCTCCTTGGATGTGGTCCGCGCCCTCAGGATTTATGTGGACCGTACCAGTTCCCTTCGGATCAGACTCCTTACTTGTGCTCTATGGATTTCACAAGAAGGGATGGCCAGCCAACAAACAAACATTGGCTAGATGGTTTCGTATGACTATCTCCGAAGCTTACACGCAGGCGGACCTGCCTGTTCCAACTTCTGTTAATTTTCATTCTACTGGGTCTGTGGGTCCCTCGTGGGCAGCTCGCCGTGGTGCCTCGGCTGTTCAACTTAGAAAGGTCTGAACAGAAGACCACGTGGTCGCCTTACAAAGGTTCTATGCCTTTGATACCTTGGCCTCTCTGGATGCTTCCTTTTGGGCGCCGGATTCTCCTTTCAGCACAGGAGCGTCCAAACCCTTAAAAGGACTGCTTTGAGACATCCCCAAGGTCTCCCTGTGGACCCTGAAGAAGAAAATGCGTTATGCTAAGAACTTACCTTTTTGTTAGCCCTCTTTTCTAAGTCCATAGGGTCCACGGGCCACCCGCCCTGACGCACCTGGCTTCATAAGGGCAGTCTTGCTGGTCACCTGTTTCTCGTCTTTTTCTCTGAGTGTTTCTTGAGTGGACCAGTCTTCCTTCTCTCTTATCCTCCTCTGGCCTTTGGCTTATTACCAACTGAGGTGCCTCTGGCTCGGGGGCGGGGTATAGGGAGAGTGGACCAATGCATCCTGGGAGCTGAAGGCTTTTAACTGCATGGTGCCCAGATTCAGTTCCATCACCTACACCCCAAGGTCTCCCTGTGGACCCTATGCAGTTCGAAGAAAGCGTTAACAAAAGTAAGTTCTTACCATAACTAATTTTCTGTCTGCACTTGAATACTTAGCATAAAATGGTATATCTTTTGTCATTGTTGAGCATGTTATAACCCTGCCTTTTTTCACTCCAGTTAAAGGCTACACTCGCAAGGCTGCAGCACTGGAGGCCATGAAAGATTACACTAAGGCTATGGATGCTTATCAGAAAGCACTGGATCTGGACTCTGCATGCAAGGTAGGGCACAAAATGCTGCTGCAGTTTGCGACACAATTTGGACGATGCCAGAAATGTTGTTGGTGATTAATATCACTGTTCTATAATATGTGATAAACTGTACTTAATGCTCTGATCCATCCTACATGGATGATTGGGACTATTCTATGTATTCTTGTTTCAGTCTACATCACTTTAAAACCACAATCGACATGGTAGTTTTTTGTTTTTTTTTTCCCCTGAAACATGCTACATTTTATAATTTACTTTTTTTTTTCAAATGATAATTAAAAAAAAATCATGTTAGAAATAAAGCAGCAAGATTATCTGTTTCCTCATTTTACAGCTATGAGTAACTGCATCAAGATGGAGTTTTGCCCCTTGCAATATTTGTTGTGAGGGGGTAAGCATATATAAAGGATGAGCCCCCCTTATGCAGGTGGCCAAACTCCACACAGTGTAAAATTACTGTAGCTG
Source organism: Taudactylus pleione (assembly GCA_031769625.1). NCBI lineage: Eukaryota > Metazoa > Chordata > Amphibia > Anura > Myobatrachidae > Taudactylus > Taudactylus pleione. Next base: position 8,272,925 of record JAUIMM010000249.1, read on the forward strand.
TTGTGTTTCTGTACTACATGTACATGGAGGAAGTATTTTTCTCTGCATCTGCACCTTTTGCATCATAACATGGCTTACCATGTACTAATTCGGACACTTTAGCTGGATTTACACCTAACTCTAAATGAAGGCTCATTGTGCTTTTAAGATCTATTCACAGCTTTAATGGGTAACTCTACCCAAAACTAAAAATGTAGTTTCAGGTGATGTTAAATAAGATGATAGAAATAGCAAACTCTTACAGCCATCGCAGGACAGTAAGTAACAGTCTGAGCAGAATATCCACCTCTCCAGCTCCACAAACTGCTGCAGAGAGCAGCACAAAAGCCATGTTTTACAGTTTTCAATAAATGTCTCTAAAGCAGCTACGTCAGAGTCCATAGGATGTCACTTTGGAGACAACGGAGGTGTAGGTGGGACTTGGAGGACCGGACACCAACAGCAAAGCTTTTCAATCCCAGGATGCTCCGGTCCTTACCCTGCCACAGCCTGAGGGCAACTCCGTTTTGTTGGTGTACGGCAGGATCACAGTTTTAACAGTGCTGCTATTAAGCAGTCCAAACTTGTTTTTACAATATTTTACTACTGAGCAGCAGCGCGAGATAGTCCTTTGGACGTCTGCACTGTTGCTCAATCACCCCTCCGCGGCGCCGTGACGCCAGTACTTGGCTAGGTACTCCCGGCGGGGCCGGACCCCAGACTGCAGCCGGGACTCAAGGGAACGGGTAAGGGAGATTCCCCCCCCCCCCCTTGCGGGGACCCGTGTCTATGCGCAGTCTTGTCTCTGGAGACAGACCGGAGGCACTGATGTGGACACCAGTGCGCCTGGGAATCCATTAGACCACCAGGGCATTAGAAGCACTGGCACAGGGCACAATTAAAGCCAGGGAACCCGGTGGGTAAGGGCTCTCCTTGCGGCCCCTCCCCCAGCTCAGGGTGCCATTCCACTGCGGTCTTGCTCCTCCCTCACTTTCCGCCCCCTCAGACTCACGACAGCTATTTTCTGCATTCAGGTCTCTGGGTACTCTGGGACCAGTCTCCTTGTATACCTCTCCCAAGGGCCAGATTTATACAGCACTATATCCTACCAGCCACTGCGGTCTGTGTAGTCGATTTTAGTGCCCACTGTATTTATATTGTATATTCTGCATTTGTATGTGACTTGTGCTAGTGCTGCTGTCGGTGTTCTTTTTTTTTTTCATATTACTGTCAGCTTATACCTTTCCCTTTATTCCACTATAACCCTGGCCTACTCTGGTATAGGGGGTTCATTGTACCTCATATCTCCCTATATTTGTGAGGGCTGTCGCATACTATATATTGCTGTTGCGCACTACACTGTGCCATATTAAACATACACCTAGGTTGCTCACTGCACTGTCAGATTGTGTGTTACATTATTCTTGCAGCGATGTCTGGCAGAGGCAAGAATAACAAGCAGCCTGCTACTCCCACTCTGGTGTCTTGTACGTCCTGCTCAGCGGGCTTAGCTTCAGAGGACCTCATTCAGGATGGTCTTTGTGCATCTTGTTATACTGCCCCGGGCCCAACAGCCCTGGTGTCCTCTCCTCAGGACCTGCCCTAGGCTACTTTTTCACAGGTGCTGCCAAAAATTGCGGACCACCTATTGGTCCCTGTGGTAGCTCTCCCTATGGGATGGCCACAGCAGGTACTCCCTGCAGAATCCTTTGCCTCCCCCATGGGTAGATGTACTTTCTACCTCCGTGCAGAGTCTGGCACATACCTCCTACAGCCTTTCAACAAATGCTGCAAAAGGAGAGACCCTTACCTAGTAAACCTACTAAGCGTGCTGTTATCTTCCCAGTCCACCCAGCTATCCGATTCCGAATTATCTGGGGAGGCAGAAGACTCACCTCTCTCACTCTGGAGACACTGAACCCCCTTCTAAATTGAATATACCTGCACTTATGAGAGCTGTAAAATCTATTCTTCAAATAGAAGAAACAGAACCCGTTCCTAAGACAAGATCCGCTCTTTAAGCGACAAAAGGTAGTTTTACCAGAGTTCCCTCACTCTTATCAGCTATCTGATCATATAAGTGAGGCATGGAATATTGCCAGTAAAATATTTCAGCTGCCTAAACGTTTAAGTTCCTTTTACCCTCTTCCTGCTGCTGATTGCACTAAATGGGAAGTTCCCCCAGCAGTGGATTCCCATGTGACACGTCTGGTTAAGAATGCTACCTTACCTTTCTATACTGCAACCTCCTTGAAGGAGACTACGGATAGAAGAATGTCTAATATCAATATACTCTCTTACAGGAGCGGTTACTCATCCTACTAGGGCTACGGCCTGGGTGGCAAAAGCCATTGAGAGTTGGGCAGAGGTCCTAGAAGAGACGTTTCTCTGATACTTCGAGGGAACAGCTGTCCTACATATCTCACATTATTAAAGATGCAGCCTCCTATTTGGGTGAAGCAGCTCTTGATACGGCACTCCTAGCTTCCAGTGCATCTGTCACTTCTGTAGTAGCCCGCTGTATTGTTTGCCTTCCATGAGTGGAGCCAGAGACTGACTCTAAAAAGGCATTGGAGTCGCTGTCATTCTGGGGATATCCTGATTGGCCCACAATTGGACACAAATGTGACGACCATGGCAACTTCCAAGACTGCGTTCCTGCCCATATAATACAAAGCCTCGGATGTCATCCTTTCGTCCTCAAGGAAAATCTAAAGGTCAGTCCTTTCCATGGAATCGGGCATCAACGAAGGCCTCCAAGCCTAGGATCAACCTATCTGGGCTACTAGACGTCCACCTACCATGTCTGAGGACAAGCCTTCAGCCTGACTGGGTGGGCCTCTCCTCCCAGGGTGAGAGGCCAACTTCTTCAAATCACCCAGTTCTGGTGTCAGACTACATCAGATGCCTGGGTAAGAGAAATAGTCTCCCACGGATATGCCCTCTCCTTCCTGAGGACCTCAATCGGACCCAAGCAAGGCACTACTGCTCCAAAAGGCCATTCAGTTTTTTTACTGCTCTCAGGGTAATAATTCCGGTGCCCTCCTCACAGCGAGGGAAGGGCTATTATTCCCTTTTCTTAGTTCAGAAGGGTCTCATCTGCCTATCCTCAACCTCAAGTCTCTGAACAAGTTTATCAGGGTGCCCAGGTTTTGTTAGGAAACCCTCCGCTCTATTGTCCTGGCTATGGAGCCTGGGGACTTTATGGTGTCTCTAGACATTCAGGACACTTACCTACATGTACCTATAGCGCCTACTCCTCAATGATCTCTCTGGTTTGCTATAATACAGCAACATTACCAATTTCAGGCTCTGCCTTTTGGCCTTTCAACGGCTCCTCTGGTCTTTACCAAGATCATGGCAGTTATGGCGGCCTATCTTCGTCATTAAGGGTTTAGACTGCTCCCATACCTAGACAATTTTTTGCTGTTGTCCAGCACGCCAGAAATTCTTCACAACCATCTAAATGTAACCATTGTCTTTCTACAAACGCACGGTTGGCTGATCAACTGGAAAAAGTCTTCCTTGACACCTTAAAGTATGGTACATCTGGGAGCCCTCCTGGACTTTCCCTTTCAGAGAATCTTCCTTACAGCACCGGGTGCGCAGACTATACTACACCTTCCTACAAGGTGTTCTACACATACAACCTCCCTTTGTCCCTCCTGTGGCTCCGTGGAATTTGTCAGTGGTTCTCCACGCACTTCAGTAACCTCCATTCGAACCCCTGGAATCAGCGGCTCGCTGCAAAGACTTTCTTCTGGCTATAGCATCTTGCCCGTAGGGTATCTGCTTTAGGGGCGCTTTCATGTCTCTCCCCCTTTTTATTCTTTCATCTGGACAGGGCTGTTCTTAGAACGTGCCCGGGCTTCCTTCCCAAGGTGGTTTCTCGTTTCCACATTAATGAGGAAATTGTGGTTCCGGCCTTTCAATCACCAGATCTCTCGGCAGGTGAGGCTTCTTTTGGATGTGGTCCGTGCTCTGAAGATCTAAGTGGACCGTACTAGTTCCATCAAGAAATCTGACTCCCTCTTCATCTTAGCTGGCCATTTCTTTTTATGGAATCCGTATAACAAACACTCTGGCCAGGGTCCCTCATAGACAGCCCGGTGTGGCGCCTCTGAACAGTTAAGCAAGGCGGCCGCGTGGTCTTCTGTCCACACCTTTCTTAGGTTTTAAACCTTGATACATTTGCCTCTCTGGATGCTTCCTTCGGGCGCCGGGTTCTACTCTCCCTTGAGACAATGGGGATGTCCAAAAGCAGTTGTTCTCCTGTGGAGCCCTATGGGCCCTGAAGAAAAGGAGTTATGGTAAAACTTTAAGGTGCCCACACACATAGCGATCTGCACACTATCAACCGATGTGTACGATTTCCCTTGAAACTCTCCCCGGCAGCTCTGCACACAGTTTGGTGTCCAATCTTCATAGATCTCTCCTGCATCCAAACTTTTCACAGTGCATCGCCTCCTAGATTGTCAGATCTGCCCTACTGCACGGCAGATCTGACTATGCGATGTGCGACCAGTGGGGAATCGCATCGTGATCGTGAGTGGGGACTCACGATTTGGCCATATTTTACACAATCTTTCGTTCCAATGTGTCAATCGGCCAGATTGGGTAAAATATCGCTGTGCGTGTGGCCAGCTTTAACATTGTTAACTCTTTCTTCGAAGTCCACAGGGCACCCACCCTGACGCACCTGGCTTTTATTGGTTTCTTCTCTTGGTCACTTGTTTCCTTCTCAGTATGAGAGTGTGATTCTCCAGTGTACCATTTGTATGTTTTCCCCATCTCAAGGGACTATTGCAAAAACATTTTTTTTTTCTTTTAGTGTTTATTAAGTAACTGTAGCAAGGAAAAGAGTGCCAGGTAGTAGGCTGTTTCTGGCGGGCAGTGCGCCCGCATATAAGTAACTTTTGTAGGATTGCTGACAGTGGAAAGCAAGCAATCATTTTTTAGGGTTCCTAGATTTTATCACTTAATATCATGTGTTCACTCTCATACACAGGAAGCAACTGATGGTTATCAGAGGTGCATGATGTCCCAGTACCACCGAAATGACAGTCCTGAGGATGTAAAGCGAAGAGCAATGGGTGATCCAGAAGTGCAACAGATCATGAGTGATCCAGCAATGAGACTTATACTGGAACAGATGCAAAAGGACCCGCAGGCACTGAGCGAGTGAGTACATTTTCAGCACTACTGTATACACACTGCCTCCCCAAATTTAAATTAGATCTTTGTATTAGTGAGAAAAAGATCTATATAAATTAATAAAAATATGTGATTTGCTTGTACAGCTTCAGCTGATTCCTCCATAAGACTGTTAGCAGTATATTGCTTTCAAAGTTGCAAGGAACCAATAGACTTCTCCAGCAAAAGGAGATTTGGGAGGGGGAAATGCTAAGTTGTATAAGCAGAGCAAAGCAGCTTAATAGAATGCTGTTCCTCCAGCACTCGCATATCTGACAGCAAAACTACCTAATCAAATAGTGGTTGTCGAACATCTCAAAAGCTGACCGCTCATGCGGGCATATCTGTCAAATTATTTCAATGTTTTCCTGACTCATATTGATAAGGTCATTGTTGCACATGTTGGTAAATAGTTTGACCACCACAATCAGCCTGTGTGACTACTGTAGCTTATGATTACATGAACACCATTATATGTGTGACCAGATTACACACCGTTACCATAATGTGACACCTTGCAGAGATGGAGAATGTTGTACCGCTACAACCCCTCCTCCTCATGAAAATCTACTGCTAAAAATGTTCCCCACCCCCCCTGCAATGTGTGTTTTTTTTTTTTTTTTTTTTTTTTTTTTTTTTTTTCCTCCTCTTTATGCAAGGAACCTGGCCCAGGCCCAGGCCTCTGATTCCACTAGACTCCATTGAAAAGTTCACCATCTGATATGTCATTAGTTCGATGCTTCATAAATTGACTCCTTTTGTTGTCCACATAGAAGTCTATGGGGGGATGGTGTTAAGCTGTACCCTTTGGCTGAGGAAGTCTGAGATTTCCCCAGGGCTAACCTCTCAATAACTGGTGTAAAGCGGTGACTGAGCCTTTCACTAGGAAATAGACATTGGGCCCCAAGGGGTATGTTTACTAAATGGCAGCTAGTAAATCTACCACTAGGCTTTTGCCCACTGAATTTAAAACTGCAATATTCAATAGACATCCAGGCATGGCTTTGCATTGAGTATTTTTGTTGTTTTTAAACTCTGCTGGCAAAACCTCCTACAGTCATCTGCTTTGAGAATCCAGCATTTAGTAAATATACCCCAGTCTCCGTGTACATTTAATATTATTACATTGCTATAACTAATACTTTAGTCATTCAAGTCTGCTCCTCTGGTCCTACATGTACACTCCCCAAATGCTCAATGCCTAAGCTTCCCTAGCATGTTCTAATTCAGGGTGTATTGAAAAGTATTCCTCATAATAATGATTGTCCTATTGGCCTCATGGGGAAGGGCCAGGGAAGAGATGCTGGGGATAAAAAGTGGAAGCTACAAGTGATAATAAACAGGAAAACTGACAGCCCGAACAGCGCCCCCTGCCCTGCGGTGCCCTGTGCCATGGCACTGGTCGCACTACCCTAGTTACGGCCCTGGCTTTAGTGTTTGTATATCAGTGGTCGAAGTGGGAATTTTGAAGTGGGGGTATGGGGATTCAGTGTGCGTGCGTGTGGGAGAAATGGGCGTGGTCACACCAGGGTGTGGCTACGTGTCATGAGGGGTGTGGCCACTCAAAACTGGGTTGTCATGCATCCATCTCTCATTCTTTCCTTTCATCTCCCAAGCTTTGCACCTCTTACTCCATCCTTCCATTTCTCACTCTTTGCACCTCTCACTTCCAGTTATTTGTAACCTCCTGCATCTCTCACTCCGTTTTCTTTTCTCATCCCCTGTACCTCTTACTCTCTCCTTCCCTCTCTCACTCCCTATAGACTCACTGAATGCTATATACATGTTATACACCGCTCATTATACATGCATCATACTCATTACCTGATTCACTGCAGCATGCCTGGAACAAAAACACACATAAGGGCTTAGGTAATCAGTTGTCATCTTTTAAAAGCAAAACTACCTTGGTTTTGCCTTTAAAATAATTGACACTTAAAAACATACGGGAAGATCTGCATAAATCACCGCAGCAACTGCAGATCATAAACCTATTACATAAGCCCCATAGGTTTCGCATATAAAACACACACACATTGGCACCGATAAGAAAATAAAAAATAATCCATAGGGTCCCACCCAATAGGGGAATAAGGAAACACATAGGCCCCCATAGTAAATATTTAAATCATATAAACTTTACATGAAAAAAAAAAAACACACACACATTCACACTCACACACATTGGTAACCATAAGGAAAAAACAAACACATAGGCCCCCTGCAGAAAGTATTTAAATCAGATAAGCGTTACATGGGGAAAAAAACACACACATTGGCACCCATAGGGAAAAACCGAACACATAGGCCACACAGAAAATTAATAAAATCACATAAGCTTTACATGAAAATAAAAAACATTGGCACCCATAGGAAAAACCAAACACATAGGTCCTGCAGCAAAAAGTAGATAAGTCCCATAAGCTTTGCATAAAAAAAACCACATTGGCGCTCGCGCACACACACACACACACACACACACACACACACACACACACACACACACACACACACACACACACACACATCACTCTCATGCTACACCTACCTCATTACTGTGGATGACACATTGCTTCACGCAGCTTCCTGACGGGGCGCGAAAAACTGCGAAAAGTCTGGTTTGATACCATAAGTTTAGACAGGTTTGGCCGCTATGCATGGCTAAACCCAGTGCTTCAGGGTGCTTCAAAAGTAATGGATGCCCGAATAAATAGTATTGATCCGTTGGACCTCCATTACTTTAAACATCACCCAGAGGAATTTAATTTCCCCCATGGGTTTTGAGTTTCTGGAGCTATTCAATTGTCTCCCCCGTGCCCAGCACTTAGTTGCGAGATGCCGGTTAGTGCACCCTAAGCCAGGTGTTTAGGCGTGCTAACCAGCATTTTCCAACTAAAGCACCTCGCTAAACTGAAAAACAGCATCACGGATGTCACATTAGTTAGATTTCTGCTCGCATAAATCCTTTAGTCAGACTTAAGCTGGGTACACATTAGACGATGTGTACCCAATGATGCGACTGGTACCCCCCCTACAGAGACTGGCCGACATATTGGGTGGCCAGGACACATTAGACGTTGCAGTGCCCGACTACCCGATATGTCGGCCCCTGCCATATCCTGCTGCATGGGGTTGTCAGCTGCTTCGTCAGGTTAAACTGCATGCAGAGATGACCCAATGATGCGGCTGACTACTAAACAGGAGAACGCAATGGTCGACATAGTGGGTACACAGACTATTTTGAACAATATGTTGTTCTGATACATCGGAAATGCCCAGATCGTTCAAAAAATCCTCTCTGTACCCATCTTTACAGTGCAGTCAATTGAATAGCTCCAGGAACCCCTACCCGACGCTATTCAACATTGTACGAAATTGAATTGCCCCTAATAGTACCAATAGGAAAATAAAGAAATGCCTAGGCTACAGGAAAACACACACACACACACACACTGGGGTACACAGGGGTGGGGAGGCACGCAGGAGGTGGGGTACACAGGGGTGGGGGGGTACACAATACATAGGAAAAATAATTTAAAACAAGAATAAAACTCACTGAAAGCTGCTGCAACAGAGCTGAGGATGAGGCTGTCCGATTTATTCAGAGGAAGGAAGCAGGGAGCCAGTGGCACCAACAGCTGTACTGGGGAGGGGGAAGCCCCACCAGCCCCCAGCTGTAGAACCAAGCCCCAGGGCTTCCTCAGCCAGCGCAGTCACCCTCACCGCGAAGGCCAGTAAGGAGTTGGATTACTATGGCTCCTATCACTGTAACCAGGGGGGGATGGGCACTCGCTGATGGCCGGAAGGGAGGCCACTGACAGAGACACGATGCCAGACTGCATCTGCACTGCAGCATGTAATGGATGCTGCAGACCTTCGGCGGGACAAGTACCCAGCATGGGCAGGTAGGGAACAAACACCCGGCTTGGGCGATTAACAGGCACCCGGAACACATGAGTAAGGGTTTGGAGGCACAAGCAAGCCAAAATGCTGGACAGGGAAAGGTACGCGGCACCCGCGGACGGGCGGTCGGGGTTTTGGAGACACAAGCCAGTAGCCACAACAGCGCTGGGGAGGAGGACTCCAGAGACCTTCCGGTGGGGAACGAGTGGAAGGGCAGCAGCACACTGACACAGTCCACCCCTTATCACTGAGCCTAGCGGGAGAAGACATGTAGCTTTGCTGCTCAGTCCACTGCTATATAAACTAGTTAAAAAAAAAAAAAAAAAGAGAGAGGTTTATTGCTTGAAGTGGCGGTATGCCATACCGTTGCATACCGCCACACTTCGAGCACTGTTGTATATACTATAGAGCAGTGGTTTCCAAACTGTGTGCCGTGGCACCCTGGGGTGTCTTGGGACACTTGCAGGGTTGCCACAAGTTGGTGGTCTAGCACCAAATTCAATTACTTATGGTCTTTGTAATGTAAATATGTGAACAAACAGGAGTGTAAACCTGTCCACCACTACATACTATAACTGAACCTAAGGATGACAGATAAGTACAATTTACTTCACTTTACTATTTTACTAGATTTTTTCTTTTTTTTTTTTTTTTCTTTCTGAACAACAATGCTGATACGCTAGGGTGCAATGATTCAAAAATGTTTGGGAACCACTGCAATAGGGTAAATCTCTCTTGACTAACACACATTTCTTTGTTTCTTAGACATTTGAAGAACCCAGTTATTGCCCAGAAAATTCAAAAACTGATGGATGTTGGTTTAATTGCCATCCGGTGATGACTCCTTCATCCCCTCCACCTCCCCTCATGTTAAGAGTTGGTCTACCTTCTCCTTGCCGGCATCCCCTTTTCTGCTCTCCCCTTATGAAGAGCCAACAGAGAGCTGTGGGACATTCTTGATACAACTATGTACGTGGAGAGATCCATGCCTCAGACACTATCTCCTTTCTTGCTCTTGTTCTGTCAATCTTTCCTAATTGTTAAAGTTTATTGACCTATAATAATGTTAATAAAGAGCTGCACGTGGAGACATCTGAGTGCTGCTTATTTGTAAAAAAAAAATTGCAGATCTCAACTAAGCAATGTTGGAGCATTTTTAAACCTAGTTTGTAATATTTTGTTTTTGTATTTTATTTATTAGGATAGACTTTTTTTTTTTTTTTTTGAAAGCAGAATATCCGGCTAATGACTTTTGTACTAGTATAGACCAGTTTTCGAAATAGTAGAAGTTATAACCGTGGCCATTTTTGGATTTGATTTGTTTGTCACCTTAGTTTAATATCTCCTGGATTAATGTATTATACAGTAGATACGGCTATGTGTGATTTATCTGACACTTGGATCTTGAGAGTTAATGTTGTTTTTATATGGTATATAAGGTTTAACAGAGGTTTTGACTATAATACATTATATAAAACAATAATAAAGGGGAGAAAAATATAAAAATGTGGAGGGGGGGGGGATTATAAAAATTGGAGCAATTTCATTTGCGATTCAGCAGTCGCAGTACTGCCGAGATCATTATGTACCGGGGCATATTTTTAATCTATAATAAAAATATCCTGCTATGTGCTACATAGAGTTCCCAACTCTCGGACAGGGGTTGTGGTAACCGCCGTCCCCAGGAGTTATATCGCCGGCATTTAGAAGAAGTCTTCCACAGAAGTGAGACTCCCTCGGGGGAAGCTGACACTACGCATGTGCAGTGTCAGCTTCCGAAACTGGCCAGGGGGGGGGAGAGACAGAAAGATCTCTCTCCTGCATCGGGAGCCCCCATAGGCTTACAGTAGATGGTGTAAGCTACCGGTGCTAGTATATAGGGCTGATATCATAGTCCCATTGAGATTTCTGTGAAACTTCCTGCATTGAGCTTATTGGTACGTAAAATCCGCTTGATACATAGGGGCCCAAGCCTTTTTATCATGAGAGAAATGTTCAGGATTTTCCAGCTGCAGTCACTCTGAAGGAGAACCTAAATACCTCTTATACCAAGAGTGACATGTTCCATAGCCTTACATAATAAGCCTGACTGGCCTGATCAGTATGTACCTACAAAAAATGTTAAGCGGGGTACACACGACTATATTTCGTCCAATCCGGCGGATCGAAGCGATGTATCAGGCACATTGTCTAGTGCAGGGGTGTCAAACTAGCGGCCCTCCAGCTGCAGTGGAACTACACATCCCAGCGTACACTGCCACCGTTTTGCTTTTAGGGCATGCTAAAACTGTGGCAGGGCGTGCTGGGAAATGTAGTCCCGCAGCAGCTGGAGAGTCATGAGTTTGACACCCCTGGTCTATGTACCTGCTATGTCGCTGATTATGCGCACTCCTGCACGTCGTCGGCAACTTTGCCTGTGGGTGTTAAAGTTAGCGGGGGCCATGCTACTGAATGCAGAATGGCCCCCGCTGTTGCTTCCGGCATCGGCAAGTGTGTATACACTTGCCGATGCAGAAACCCCACCAGGTCTTCTAGCAAACAAGCTCGGTACACTCTAGACCTTGTGTAGTGTTTACCTGCCTTTAGCGACTTAATAACTGACCAACTTCTCGTTTATCCCTCTCATATGCTTCTGAATTCTTCATTTTAAAAGCTTTTTTTTTTTGGTTTTCCCTATAGAAGTTAACCCACAGGTGCATCTCAACATATAGACAATGTATTTAAATTTTATATGGCTATTAGTTCTAAATAGCATCTTGGGTCTTTTGTATACATTTTCATACATTAAATTTCTTGCATTTAAAACATCCATTAATCCCCTTATTTCTCACATCTTGCAGAATATCCTTAATTCGACCATCTCCAGATCAAAGACTGGATTATTAAGTTTTGTTAACTTTTCTTTCAGAAAGCCGGATACTAGGATAGACCTTTCTACTTCAGGGTCTATAGGGTATCCACAGGATACCTTGGGGTATAGGCGAGGGCTCTGCCGTCAGGCACCACACAGTTAAACTTTTAGTCGCAGGATGCAGCGGGACCACCTCTCATATACCACGCCCCCAGGCCAAGGCACCTTCAGTTTCGTAGGTGCCCGGCCGGAGTCTGGTCACTGCACAGAGGGGCTGCTGAAGATCTACAAGAGCAGTCATCACGGACAGTCCAGAGGACGTCCATGCTGCCGCTCCGACACCCCGCCGGCGTCGAGCCACCGATACTGATCCGGGGGAACTCGATGGGCTCCTAGGGGTTTCCGCAAGCAGGAATCCCCGGGGATCTTGGACTGTGGCTGGATCGCACGGGGGACGTTCAGGTAAGCAGTGAGCGTCTGCGGCAGGCGCCCGCTGGTGCACAGTCTAGCTGGTCCCCAGGGCTGGGGGCTCCCTGGGGATAGCATCAGTGGAGCCAGGCACAGCCTGCGCTATCACTAGACCACCAGGGATATTGGGCTGCAGCATTGCGGAACACACTGCAGCATCCCGGGTGTTAAAAGCATGCCACTGCATGCCTCCCCTGTATGGCACAGACGGCTCCTACCCGCTGCACACAGTGCCTTTCCTCTGCGGTCTGTTGCAGAGATCCTCCCCTCCCCCCCTTAGGTTATGAGCTTTAGCGCTGGTCTCTATGTGGTGCGTAGCCAGGGTCCCCCCCCCCCTCTACATACCTCTCCTCCAGTAAGGTCAGTGTATGTAGCACTATAGCCTACCAGACACCCACTCTGTGTGTAGTTGTCTGTCAGACTATATAACTATACCTTTTCTCTTTTTCTAAAGCCCTTACAATTACGTTGTTTTTGTCAGGGTGTTTCTATTCCACGCATTTAAAAATATATATTTGTGTGGTTTGTCACAATCTGTGTACACTTACCCCATTGTTATGTCCGTAATGGGGAAGCTGTGCACGTCTCCACCCCAGTCCTGCGGTCATGTATGTCATAAAGTGCAGGGGTGGTCTGGGTGTGTTTTTTTTTAACCTCACCTTTATGTCAGTATCTGTGTGGTTTGTCACATATAGTGTGCACAACTCTACTCCTGCTCTGCTGTCATGCAACGCATGTGCTGCAGGGTTGGGTGTGGGAGACATGGTGCAAGAGGGATTTCATGTGAGGTTGTGTTATCCTCCTGGCCCCTCTATTGTCTCAGTCACCTTGCATAGGCCTTCTTGGGCGTCCTTTGCTTTGGCGTTCATGGTGAGGTGTTTAGCAGTACCACCTGTGTTTCCCCAGATTGGGTTCCCACAGTAGTCTGTTTTGCCCTCACAGGGCCTGCCTCAACAAGTTACACCCATGCGAGTTCCCTCTGTGCCTTCTCCATGGGTAAATACTCTCTACCACAGTGCAGACCCTGGCGGATAGATCTATTGCCCTACAGGGGGATAAATCCCTTAGTCTGGCCTTCAGGCCTATGCCGTCATCGCTGTCTACACTAACTGATGACATGACATCTGGGAGATTCTAGATGTCAATCTCCGCCTCTTGTGGAAAGGACTCGAGTCTAAGTTACCGTTCTGCCTTGGTTTTAGAAGGGCGAACGCCAGCTCCTCGATCCAAATGTTCTGTTCAGGGATATAAAGGTTACTTCTGCGGAATTGCCTTTATCTGATCAGCTAGTGGAGCGCATAGACAATACCAGCCTCAAAGGCACCTAGTTTATGCCTATCTCCTTTCTGAGGAACATTGTACCAACTGGGAATCACCTCCAAATGCGGTGGATTCTCATGTGCTGCGCTTCCTTAAAAGTGCTGCTCTGTCCCCCCCCTACTGCTTACGATCCCCAGGTGTTTCGGATATCCAGGATTCTGGTTTTCCTGCAGGTGGCCTTAGATCAAGGTTTCTGCCTTGCCTAATTTGAAGGTGCATGTTTCTGCCCTGTCAGTGTGATTCCAGAGTAGGATTGCTCCTCTTCCTGATGTCCGCACCTTTATGCAAGGTGTCATTTGCATTCAGCCTCCCTTTATCCGTCCAGTGGCTTCTTGGGATTGGCTGTGGTCCTGAGGGCTCTCCAAGGACCGCCATTTGAACCCCTGGGCTCAGCGGATTTCAAATGGCTTACAGCACAGACGCTGTTTCCTCTGGCTATTGCTTCGGCCAGAAGGCTGTCAGATTTGTGGGCTCTCTCTCCTGTTGCCCTCCTTTTTTTTGATTTTTCATCGGGACAGGGCGGTGCTTCAGAATCGCCCTGGCTTCCTTCCTAAGGTGGTGTCTAGTTTCCACATTAATGAGGAAATTATAGTACCAGCTTTTAACTCACCTGACCTTTTCAGCTGGTGAAGCCTCTTTTGGATGTGGTACGTGCTCTCCGGACTTTTGTGGGCTGTACCAGTTTCCTTCGGAAGTCGGACCCTTTGTTGGTTCCTCTACGGCTTCCACAGGAAGGGTTGGCCTGCCAATATCCAAACTTTTGCAAGGTGGATTCGCATGGCAATCTCTGAGGCTTACACTCATGAGGGCGTTCCAGTGCTGCCCTCTGTTTCTGCTCATTCTATGAGGTCTGTGGGTCCTTCGTGGGCAGTGTGCCGTGGTGCCTCAGCTGTTCAGCTTTGTTAGGTGGCCACTGTCAATACCTTTTGTGAGGTATTATACTTTTGATACCGTCGCCTCTCAGGATGCTTCCTTCAGGAGGTGGATTCTCCTTTCTGTACAAGAGCATCCCCACCCATGAAGGATACTGCTTTTGGCACATCCCCAAGGTATCCTGTGGATACCCTATCTACCCTGAAGTAGAAAATATGAGAGATGGTAAGAACTTACCCTTGTTAGCTCTTTCTACGAAATTCATAGGGTTCCACAGGGCTCCCGCCCTGTCGCACTTGTGCTTCATATGGGTTTGGTTCTGGTTACCGGTTTTTCAGTCTCCTCCTATGTGAGTGTGTTCCAGATTTCCGTCTCTTTTTCTCCTCCTCCGGCCTATGGCTTGGTACTTAACTGAAGGTGCCTTGGCCTGGGGGTGGAGTATAGGAGGGGAGGTCCCGGTGCATCCTGTGACTAAAAGTTTAACTGTGTGGTGCCTGACGGCAGACCCATCGCCTATACCCCAAGGTATACTGTGGAGCCCTATGGACTTCGTAGAGATAACAAGGGTAAGTTCTTACCCCCAATATCCTGCTTTCTAAAAAAAAAATATGAGATGGTAACTGCTATTATAGCAGTATAAGCTTTTTTTTTTTTTTTTTTTTTTTTTTAAATGAAGACTCCTAGAAGTCTGGCAGACATTTTTGATGAGATTAGGTTGTTTTATTTTTTGTTTTGTTATTTAACTCCTAGTATATTCAATAATGTTTCACCTCCATTCCTCTCCCAGTAGCAGGGCTTTAAATAGGGAGCTGCGAAACATGAAGTAAAATGTTGCATGTCTGCCTGGAGACCTGCTGTTTTGGATGATACACATTTCTAGGGATGCACTAGTCTGTTGAATATAAGTGTAATCAGTACGTCAATGTGGTGTGTTCTTTTAGTATGTTCATATCTGGTTATACAGATAGGGGAAAACACAATAAAGGACATACGGCTTTGAGAGAGCAGCACAATATGGCAGCAGCTTACACCCACTGCCTCGCCATCAACCCATTACCTAACCCTGCCACTCATTGTCACCCCGTTCCTCTCCCTGTCACCCTCTATGTCTTGCTCAAAATATTTTCTTCTTCCTCCAGTTCTAGCAGCGCTAGAGCAGTGACCAGGAGTGGACTCTGGGCTGCTGAGGAGGATCACACAGATGACAAGCTGGGATTGGATGCCCAGGATATTTTCTTATCGCCCAGCCATGGGGGATTTTTTTTGTGCTCTCCTTCATCCAGGAGATACATATATTTTTTTTTTTTTATACTAGGTGATGAGATGAGGGCCACACAAGTGATTTTGAGGGTCATAATTAGCTCACAGTTTGTTACATGCTCTAGAATAAAAATACACCCCTTCTGAAACAGTATTTTGGGGCCCTAACTGCCAGATATGATTACCTGGGGCTTATGCAGAGTCAGCTGCAAAATTAGAGTGTTACTATTCTAAAAATGCATGTGCAAAAAACAAAACAAAACGTATTTCTGCCTATACCAGAGCCTGAGATATAGCATATGTCATAGATGGGATGTAGTCAATATAGGTTGACATTTACAATGTTGACACCACAGTCCCAACAGTTATGGTATTATCATTGTTAAACTCAACAGGCAGAATGTAGACAATAGAGTTAGGCTGTGGACGGGAGAGTTAGGGGTAGGCACTAGGGGAGAAATGTTCACCAGAACTCTGGCGCATCGGAGGTCTGACCTGAAAGTGACAGTCATATGACCGTCGGGACCAGGAAACTGCAATGATGGCCACTGCAGCTGTCAGGACCAGGCAAGTGACCACTGGGCCACCAGGGACGATATGTCGACATTCTAAAATGACGGCATTTCATCAGTGTCTATATGATGAATGTTGGTGGTGTAGCATTCCCGCTAGGCTGTTTCAGCAGGGGGTTGCACCCTGCCCGATCTCTGAAGGGCAGAAAGCACTCTGCCCTCCAGCGCGGCGCCCCGCTGAAACAGCCTGTGGGTTCTGTCCTCCAGCTGCGGGCTGCAGTGTCCCGTGGGTGGGCAAAATGGCAGAGCAGCGGTCACCGCCGTTGAATGGATACCGGGCACATGCGACTGGCATCCATTCACAGTGACAGCGGAGCTTGGGGGCTGAGAGGCATGTCCGTAAGCACTGGCACGCCACCAAGAGTGATGAAAAGGGGATGCATCATAAAGACATGCCCCTTTTTCATTAGTCATGCCCCCTTCAGCGGGCGCATAAGTGCCCTTACTCTATTTCCGGCACCCTGCCTGCCGCCGGACCTAGAGTGAACACTATAGGTGGTTGAGGACCATGCACCACACAGTTAAAACTTTCAGCTCCCAGGATGCACTGCTCCAACCCCTTATACCCGGATCCAGAGGCACCTCCGTTTCGTCTGTGCCAGGTCGCCGTCTCACCGCCATTATGCAGTGGGCTGCTTAGGCAGCCCAAAAAGCTTTTATTTCATGATCTATTTATTATTTTTTATACTTTTCCTGTTGAGCAAGCAGCAGCAGACTGTCCAGAGGACGCCCTGCGCTGCCGCTCCATCACCCCTTCGGGTGCCGCAACGCCAGCTTCAGCTGGGGGTTTCGGTGGGCATCCCGGGGATCCTTGCTAGCTAGCCCCGCGGACAGACCCAGACTGTCTGCAACTAACCCCCCCCCCCCAAAAAAAAGAAAAAATATATAAAATTGTGTTCCCAAGCTGTTGGGGTCTGTCTGTAACCCTCCTCACAGCTGTAGTTTCTTTTAAGAAACCTTTCATCCCCTGCAAAAGAAGGGAATGAAAAAGGCAAAAAAAAAAAAATTATTTTATTGGATAAATAATTGATAATAACCCTTAACAATTACATACCAGTTAAATATAAATAAAATTTAAATACTTAAATACTTTCTATTAAAAACTCACTCCCCTTAGGGGTGGTGAGAAGTGATAGGTGATGAAGTGAAAAATAGGTCAACCAATATTTTTTTATCACGCCTAATTTTCAACAATTTGAATAGCCCTTGCCATGTTACAGATAGTCTGAAATGTAGGAGTGATAAATCACAATTATCACGGCCAAAAAAATGTTCAATTGAATAGCAACTAAATTTTATCACGGGTAAAAACACTGTGATCAAACAACTGAATTCCCCCCACAGTGTCTTTGCACCACACAAAGTTTTTAAGAAATTGCTGGTAGAAAAAGATGAGCAAAGGGCTAATTACCTGTCATCCCCTCGTTACAGTAGCTTCTGAAGACAATTAGGGCAAATGTAACACCGGCCTTCAGTGTGGATAGAGCATTCTAGCTAATTAAAGTCTCAGCAACTTTTATAGCAGAGGAGTAATCTCTTCCCATCTAGCCTTCTTAATTGTCTGAAGTAAAATTCACAGTATTAAGCAAGGACAGTGACAGCTCAGGATAGCCAAAACGGTGTGCTCCGGAAACTAATGCAAAGTGGTGCCACATAACAGCTCATGAGAGGTTAATAAAACTACAGGGGTATATCCATAATAAGCAAAGTCAGTCGTCTTCAGGGACAGCTACAGTCTACCTAAAGGCATTCACAGGCCCGGGCTTGCAACGTTAAAGTGACAGCATAAGGGACAGGACAAAGTCTCAGTACAGCAGTCATCCTCAGTCGTCAGGGAGTTATACCATAAACACCTTTGTTAATGCAAACGTGCACCAAGTAAAAGGGGTATTGGCCAGACTTTAGGGATTACTGAGCTCACTAGGTATGGAATGCTGGTATGCACCATTGGTTAAGGTTTTATAGATTAAGGATATATCCTCTGGCGCTTCCTGTGGGTTCCGTATGTAATTTGAATGTAGTTATAATAACAGAATAAAATTTACAATAATAGTCAAAGTTATGTCTAAAAAATAGCTATATTAGCATTTTACTCTTCCAGATCCTGAAGAAGCCTATCATTAGGTGAAACGCGTTGACAGTGGAGGGGCATCTTGTTCATGTCTGCAGCATGTAAGTTATCCCCTAGTTTGCTGGCAAACGAACCTGACTGATTCTTTCTCTCTGAAGACACGGTAAGCATCAGCTTTCTTCGGACTTGGACTCTTTCCTATACTGGAATTATCTCCAGGGGACAAATACATGACTATCATTTTTATGAAAAATACCCAAATGGAATATAACACATAGGATGGCAGAGTAAAATGCTAATATAGAGTGTCTGTCATTCTACATTGGAATATATTTGCATAGTGTCCTGTTTTATGTTATTTGTTTGTGAGTGAGTTTGTTTTATGTGTTTTTGATTTAGCACAGAGGTGCAAATTTTTATTATTATTGCAATAAAATTGCTATTTTTTTTAGACATAACTTTGACTATTATTGCAAATTTTATTCTGTTATTATAACTACATTTATCTATAAAACTCTAAGGGAAGGTGAGCCCCTATTTTTATCCTCTTTTGGGGCAGCTACCTGTGTTCAGGTTTAGATACTAGCGCTACCTTCGTTCCACCTTATACTCTACTATTGGTTAAGGTATTGGGTCATTATATGTGTAGCTAGCAGTGTATAAGGGTAAAACTAACCCATTTGTTCACAGCACAAGACCGAAGTGTTCCAGTTTAATAAAATTATCCCAGGACCTGAGTGCATTTACTGTGTTGTGAATTTTTTATTTAATATTGTATTGTACAAATTTGCTCTCTTGTGAAATTGTAATGTGTGAATAAATTCACCTCATTGTTCAACTTATTGTCGATATCTGACTTGAATAATTTGGAAGATTCCCCGACAAAACAGGAACTTTATTTGGTAAGCTAACAAGCTATGACACCACACCTAGCATTACGTGGCCGTATAGTGGGTGTCACAATGGGGAAGTCTGGGCAGGCTGCTGCTGCTAAGCTGGAAATATATACAAGCTTCTCTGCCCCACAGCCGCCCCCTGGAGGTGCTGCCCAAGACTCCTCTTCACCCCCTGCTTCTACATCTTCTGGCTCTGAGCAGATTTCTACACCTAAAGTTTCCTTGAAGCAGATTCTAGAAGCTGTCACCTCCGAAAAGCATCTGTCTAATAAAATGGAGAAGGTACAACTGGATCTTTCGTTACTACGCCAAGATCTTCAAAAGAGTTCAAGAACGGGTTGGGGAAGCTGAGACTCACATCTCCACACTGGAGGACTCTCTCTCTCTCTCCTTTAAAAGAACAGGTCACCACCTTGGTGACTCAGATGACTGCCATGCACAGCAAAATATTAGAGATGGAAGTCCGCCTGAGGCAGAACAACGTGCACTTTATTGGTCTTCCTGAAAAAGAAGGTTCTGACCCACAGGATTTTCTGCTGAAATTGCTGGTTGATATATTTGGCCGTGAATCTTTTACTCCTCAACTTGCTGTGGAAAGAGCACATTGCATACCTACCAGGCCTCTCCCACCAGGCTCTCCTCCACATACTGTACTTTCCTGTATGGTTTATAGAAATGTAGGTGCATTCTAAGTTTTAATATCCCTTTTTTTTTTTTTTAATTGGTTTAGAGTTATAAGTATGCTTAGGTTGGGGGAGGTATACCGGATGTGGAAGTTTCGGGGTTTTCTCACATCTTTTGTTTTTCATGTTATGTTGTTCTGCAAATTATTTATTATTATTACCAGTTATTTATATAGCGCACACATATTCCGCAGCTGCAAATGTGTTCAAGTTTGCAGATCACTCAGCTATTGGGTACTTTAAATCTGCACCACTTTTCTGATCAGCTACAACAATGTTCTGGGACTTTACATTTCAGTATTCTAGGTATTTTTCTATGTGTTTTCAGGTGGTCTATGCAGGGACTTTTTACTATATATTTTTTCTTAAGAGGCTGAGACCTGGCCCGATTAATATTTTGAAATATTTTGTTTTGTTTCACTGCTGATGTTTTTGTTATGTATGTTGTTTTGTCCATTTGGTGCAAATTCAATGTATTGTTTATACTTATACCTGTATATCCTGATTTGTTATGAGTTTGTATTTTAATGTTTTAAGGTGTGGGAGTAATATTTTTTTTCTTCCAGAGAGTTGGCCATGTTTAAGGTCATTAAATTATTGAATGTGGGTTTATTATCTCTTATATTAAGGTGGGGGGGATGTGTTACGGGGATCCAGGTATGCTTAGGTTGTGGTTAGGTTATACAGAGTGGGAGGTTAAGGGGAAGGTTTGTTTTAAGGGGTTTTTGTTTAGTTTTGTTAGATTAGTAGATGTGGTCAGTTTTTATTTTGTTATATATTGTATGACTTTGTTTTGGTATATACAGGTATATTGGATTTCACTGCTGTGAGTGCAGGATCACTTGTGCGTGCGTGCGTGCGTGTGTGTGTGTGTGTGTGTGTGTGTGTGTATGTATATATGTATATATGTATATATATATATATATAGTCAAAAAGGTGTGAGGCTTTGGTGCCCTCTAGTGTATAGAATCCAGTATAACACTATATTGTGGTTGGAGGCTATCTCTTTACAAGGACAACTCCCATATAGCAGCGATCAAAAAAAGAAATAAAAATGTGTATTAATAAAAAGAAAATAATCTTATTCAAATATAAATACCATCACCCACACGTGATAGAATCTTCATCAGCAGTTCACTCTGCTGTTTCAAAAAGTGCATACGTGTCACTCTTACTGCAACAAAGTGCTATGTGCAGAAAAAATGTATATATATATATAAATAAAAAATAGCAGCAAATATATATAAAATGCACCGTGCTTGTGCAAAAAAACTGCAAACAGTAAATTTCCAAGTGCACCGTGCTTTGTGCAAAAATTCACTAGACCAATAGTCCTTTTAAAACCAAAAATAACGTGCAAGTGCTCATACCAGTGGACTTCATGATCTCGTCCTGCCGTCCACACTGTCACTCATATATTGTATATGGTTTGGACAAATATAGATAATTCCAGCAAGTATTATGACAAATACATTTAATAGAAAAAAAATATCTAAAACATACATTAAAGTTTAAGGAGATCAGCTTATCTGTTTGTAGAGTATGGATCAGTAACACCACATAACCCTCAACGCGTTTCGTCAGCCACAGATATGGCAGGACTTCTTCAGGAGCATGTTAGGATACTTATATACCTGTAAAGTAGTTTTACTGCTAATAGAGGGAGACATACACTTCATTGGACTGAATAGAGTTACATTTATTGGTTGAGAAACATCCATCTAATCGTTCCAGTAAAATTGTTATAAGAACTACTTGGCTTTTAAGAGCCTTTCTAGGAATTTCTCCCTATCAAGGGGACAGAAAATAAGCTTATACCACTGAGTGTTCTAACCAGTTCCATATCATCAAGTGTTTATTCAGACCAGTTCCATTTTTGTGTTTCCCCATGATGAAGTCCCATAGGTAGACAAAACGCTTAGGATCATCGCTTTGAAAAACCTGCACCTACCACATAAGAGGTCCACCTAAGAGCTCACACCTGTAAAGGTGTAGGTGGCAGATAACATCTATCCTTCTGTACTGGGGCAGGTTTACTAAAGTATGTTTTATGCTATTTATGTATTGATTTGTATGTAAATTGTTTATATTTATACCTCTGTTGATATACCAAGAATAAAATATTCAGGTATAAGAATTATGGGCTACCATAGGGCTTTTATTTTATGAATAATATCCAAAACATAAACTTATGGTGATTTGAAGACTAACTAGAAGGTTGTGTTTGACCAACAGCTAATATTGCAATAAATACCCCTAAGAGGTGGAAATTTATTCTATTCAATTAATACTCAAAGTTGTAGCGCACCAAAGGTACCTCTTCTCTTCCATGTCTATTTTTAGGTTTTCTACTAGCAGAGGTCCACCTAATTGGTGCAGCTGAACCAGTGTACGGGCGATATAAGGGTTAATTTTGTATCTAATATATATATATAGTAACTATGTGAACGGGGTAATTGTGTCATTTTCTTTTTGCTATGTACTGTGTTTTTTTTTTCTTTCTTTTGGTAGAAATACCAGAATGGTACCTTCGGGCACTTGGCATGCTTTATTTATATGATTTGCAGTCATATGTATATACTGATCTGTATATTCTGCTCTTATACTGCATTACACTCTGCCCCATATTTTTATGTATACCATGTTTATCTACATTTCTGCCACTCTTTTTTTTATTTTATTATTTATATAAATGGAGTTTATTGTATCTTCATAAAACTCAAAAAAAACCCAACTCAATTAAAAAAAATAAATAACAATATAGAACAGTGGTTCCCAAACTGTGCATCGTGGCACCCTGGGGTGCCTCAGGACACTTGCAGGGGTGCCTCAGATTGGTGGTCCAGCACCAAATCAAATTATTTATGGTCAATGTAATGAACCTAGGCATGACAATTAAGCACAATTTACTTCACTTTACTACATTTTTTCTGAATTTCTTGTCAACAAATTTTTGGTGTAGGGGTGCCATGAAAACAATGCTGATACTCTAGGGTGCTGTGGTTCAAACAAGTTTGTGAACCTCTGGTATAGAAGAAAGGATAAACACAGGGATACACACGTTCCCAGCACACACACATGCACGTTAGGTCTGCCATGCAAAAAATAGCCAGACAGAGGGCTGAAGAGAAAGAGGAGACAAGTAAATAGCAGGAGAGAAAGAAAGAGGAGAGAAGACAAAAAGAAAAAATGGGAGAACAAAGAGAGACTTAAAACCAGTAAAACTGTACACCAGGGACAAACATAACCACACATTGTGCAAAAAACAAACTTATATAGGTGTACAAATGTCTTAACAAACTTACCCCCATCTCCTAGTAGGTGTCTCGGTCCCCCTGGCCATCCTTATATATAAAGCACTTAAAATTTACACAAATCTCTGACATAGTAGACTGTAGTGCAAATAAAACATATATTGTTCACTCATAAATGGAGTGAAAACTTAGAAAAATATAAGGTGAACAATACTTGTTAAAAAACGAAACCCTCCAGTGGCAAACGCAGGATTTTTAGAGGGAGGTTTCCAAATGCTTGATTTTAGAGTGAGTGTGGCCAGTCCATGAATAATTACCACTTAACCATCTTTAATATGTGTCATACAAAGTGTAATGTGCATCATTCCAGCATATCCAAGACCAGCGATCCCAGTAAGCCATTATATGTGGCAGTAGGGCCATCCTGCCTGAGCTAAATATTTTTATTTCAGATGTAGGCACCATTCCAGAGCATTGGAGCAAGTCCGGAAGTCTAGGGTGCAGCAGAAGAACCTAGCACTACCCTGGGCATATATGTACATATTGGTCTTCTTATGCACTGAATAGTGTATTATACTATATTAATAATTTACCCTATTGATGGTCTATAGTATTGCACCCCTAACAGTGCATGTTTTCCAGATCTCCTAGTTGGTGTACAGGTGTATTTAATAATGGCTGACACATATTAAAAGATCAACAGGGGGTGCTATTTATTTCATTTGTGATTCTGAGAAGAACATGCAGTAAAATTCTATTATTTTACAAATTCTATTGTGGTTATGAGCTGGGGAGGGGGGTTTCCAGGCAACCGGAACCCCCCCTGCGTGTGCCTATGCCCTCAAACACACATATAGTCCTCTAATACCATATACGTATAACCTCATCATACTGCAAACCATACTGTATACACTATCGCCATCTAGTGATTAGATGGAATATTACCAGCTTAAACTATATACAAATCAAACTAGCTATGCAGATATTTCAAAGATGAATCATATTAAATAAAATTAATCAAACCTAATGACCCATTAAGACCACGTAGGGCTAAATATCTAGATGGAAAATCCATCTGGATTCAAGTTGTAATAAATTATTTGCCCTGTCACCACCACAAATGGATGCTGGTACGTAGTCTTTGATTTTATATTTTAAAGTGGCCATACTATGGTGGAACAAAGCACTGGTTGCTCATTGGTACCCGACTGTAATGCCGTCCGTACTGCTGAGCGGTGATGGGCTATTCTGATTTTAAATTTGCACTCCGTCTTCCTGACATAATCTAAACCGCTCGGGCAAAAAAAATCACATAGATAACATCACTTGAACTACATGTCAGTGGCCACTTAATTTGAAATCTCTTGTCAAAATAAGGGTGCAAAATTGTATCACCAATGCTCAAGTATGAGCAGGTGGTGCATCCCAAACATTTGAAGCAGCCATTTTGCCTGGCATGGTCGCAATTTTCTGACCACACCAGGCAGTTCTTTATCTTTAACTCACCCTTAAAATACTTTCTGTCCATCAAATCCACCACAGAGCCCCCCCCCCGACAAATGCAAACATACGTCACTCAAACCACCTTCCACTTTCTTTCCCAGCCATCTAAAAGGACACCTAGTACACACCTTCAAACACTTAGTAACAGAGGACATGAACAAACTTAACACCCGGACCAAACAGCACCCCAATGTAACAAATGGTGAACGCAACGCACTCAACGAACTCAGAACCGACAAAAACCTAATTATCAAACCGGCAGACAAGGGAGGAGGGATAGTACTCCTTGACAAGACAGACTACATCGCAGAATCTGCACGCATACTACAAGACAAGAACACATACACAATCCTCAACACAGACCCCACACAGAAATTCAATCAGAAACTCAAGCGCATACTACAGAACGGACTAGACACAGGAATCCTGACCAAACGCGAATAGTTTCATACAAAACCCTAACCCCGTCATCCCAGTCTTCTATTACCTCCCGAAAATACACAAAGACATTACCAACCCACCAGGCAGTCCGATCATCTCCGGCATCAACTCCATATCAAGCAATCTGTCACAATACATCGACCACTACCTCCAACCATACGTTAGACACCAACACTCACATCTCCAAGACACTACACACATCCTCAAAATCCTCAACAACATCACATGGGGTGATGACCACTGGCTGGTAACTAGCGACGTCACATCACTATACACTATCATCGACCACAAACAAGGACTTAACAGCATCAAAGAACACCTCAATCAAGATGATACACTGGACAAAGACCAATTAACCTTCCTCCTACTAGGCATCGAATACATCCTCACACACAACTATTTCTGGTTCAATGCGGACTTCTTCCTGCAGAGGACTGGCACCGCAATGGGGACTAAGTTCGCGCCCAGTTATGCCAACCTGTTCATGAGCAGCTGGGAGGACTCCCACATATGGACGGGGCATGACTGGGCCGCAAACTTGGTCCTCTGGATGAGATATATCGACTACCTACTCTGCATTTGGAAAGGTCCCCTTGATACACTGCTTGACTTCATCAAATACATCAATAACAACAATAGAAATCTCCTTTTCACTACACAATAAAGCCAAACCTCAATAAACTTCCTCAACCTGGAAATATTTATTGACAACCAACACATACACACCAGAACTTACCAGAAACCCGTAGACATCAACAGTTACATTCTATCTACCAGTGTTCATCACCCCACATGGCTCGACAACATCCCCCACAGGACAATTCAAACGGATCAGACGCAACTGTATGAGACTCACGGACTACAAGGAAAAAGCCGACACCCTTACACAACAATTCATTGACAAAGGGTACAAACCGGACAAGCTAGAACTCACCCTCACCCAGATAGGACAAGACAACAGACAACCACTACTAGACTACAAACCACGAACACTAGACACACACAACAGCATCCCATTCATCACGCAATAAAACACCCACGGTAACAGCAGCAAACACATTTTCAACAAGCACTGGCACCTGCTACTACAAGACGAACAACTTGCAGACACCCTAACCACCAGACCCAAAGTCATCTACAAAAAAGCATCCAACATCCACAAAAACTGGTACAGAATCACATCCCACCCCCGCAACAAACACAGAGCACCATCGACAAAACCAAACTCACAGCAGGTTTTTTCCACTGCAGAACCTGCACGAACTGCACAACCCTAAAGTATCACAGCACCACCCCCACCACGTCATTCACCTCATCACAAAGAGGAGAGACCTATAAAATAAAGGAACACATCACATGCAACACTCCCAACGTCATTTATCTGATACAATGCCTCTGTAACCAACAGTATATAGAAAGAACCACAAGACCACTCAAAACCAGGATCGCGGAACACCTCTGAAACATCACCAAAAAAACAGACAACATAGCATACCCATACACTTCCAAGAACACCACCAGAGCAACACCCTAGGCATCCATTTCACGTCACGAGACACTGGAGGGGTGGCGACCACATCAAAATCCTCAATAAAAAGGAACTCCGGTGGATCTTTACACTCAAAACACTGACACCCACAGGACTCAATATCGACAATGAAGTCAAATCAGTTATCACCAAATAAGCCCACCCCACGTTACCTGCACGCAGACAGACACTACATATCCCAGCCACGCCACAAACCCAGCATCCCTGCCCAGACGCACACACAACACTCACCCCACCACACACACAGGATCACCCACTCGTGACCAAGGCCCCCCCACCATAACACACTAAGACTCCACCCCATCATGTACCCTGCCTACACACCAGTTCCCCCACCCCACCAGATTTAACACCCCAACATCTACATCATAAATCCCACATCCAGCCCATATACACAGCACATAACACCGAACGTCCCATCCCCTGCAGCCTACACATCACCCTCCCAGCCCACCTGGGTCCCGCAGTGCACCGCCTCGCCTTAAACCCCCCCACAACACCATCTACATATTAGCCCCCCAACCCCACCAATAAACCCCGCCCCCCACACGTTACAGCCCACCTCCCACATCCAGCTCACTTGTATATTATCAATCACTTAGCGGTCCCTCTGCATCCTACCAGCCACCACCCCCCCACAGTTCACACCACAACACCCCACCTTCGCTAAACGCAAGGGACACACACCACATCCGGCCCCACCACACACCGACATCCCCTACATAACGCACCATCTGACCACCGCAGCAAACACCAACCATTTCCACCTACATCTAACGGCAGCACTACTCACCACTACACCCACCTCCCCCCCTCACCTGTACACAATATCACCTTATGTTCACATAGCCCCCTCTCCACGTCCACACACTGTACCACAAGGCACAACTCACACCCCTGTCCACCCAGCCCCCCGGTCAGTATTGCACATCATCCCCGAATGGTTGCCATGACAACCGCGACCCTAGCTTACAGGAGCCATCACGTCACCCAGATTTCCCGCCTCCTTTACCCAATCATATTTATCCCACAGCTCACACCCGCTCAGCCCGGCTCCCCAGCAACCGCCCACACCACATGACAGCTTGTACGTATTCCCCATGGTTGCCATGACACAAGCAACCAACCAGGAGCCTCCACATCACCCGCATTCCACGCCCCCTCCACCCAATCGCACTAGATCCCCGAACACACACCCACACAACCTTGATTATGCCTCAGCTGCCCACACCACGTGACAGCCGCTCGGAATACACAGCCGCTAACACGGCTCCAGCCCCCCAGCATGCATACAGCTACACGCTATTCACAGACACCTGTGCAGCCATGGCCCCTCCCACCAATCCACGGACCAGCAGCACACATCACCAGATATAGCCCAACCTCCCCATGCCCCACTACACAGTTATCTCTGCAGCCAATCCCCACGCACACCCATCCCCCACCTCCTTGACCACCATTGGCCGCCCACATCATATGATCACCAGGCACAGAATTTAAACCCCATGCCTGCAACACCAGTCTCCTAACCTCCTTGAAGAAGGCAGAACCCCTGCCGAAATGCATTGGAGACCCCACCACGCCCACACTCGAGACCCACAGCTTACTCCCACCAAAGCTCCTTATCCCCACAGGGACCTCCGGTTGGCCGCAGCCGTCCCATCTTCATCGCCCCCGCACTTGCTGGTGCAAGCGCCTCCACTCCTACCATTTACACCCCAGAAGTGTTACTCATCCAGCCCGTCCCAGGCAGTCCATCCCCTGCCAGAAGGGCGACCCACACCGCACCCCTGGCTCTCACAGGGGCACCTACACCCCACCTCAGTGACCCGGCACCAGTGGCAGTTTCCACAGCAGGTCACCCCCGCAACTGCATCTACAACTACCAACATCACCCGGTCGCTGACCGCCACAGAATAAGAGATCATCTCGATCAACAACAACCCATCTCAACAACCGCAGCAGCTCCACTCAGGCAACACAGACCTGCAGCAACGCAACACCCCAACGGCCTAACCAACTTCAGGCCGTACCTACCGGTAGGTATCAGACTTCGAGACTCTGATATACACGCGGGACGCCGCCAGGTGTATACACCCACCCACCATACCTGCTGCTTCAATCTCTCTCCCCCCTCCCACCCACCGAGACTCCTAAGTCTGTCGACCAAAGGTCCAGCAGGGGTAACTTGCCGGTCTACTGAACTGCATGGAAAGAAGCACCCTGAAAGAGTCGACCCACCTCCCCAGTCTCTCACTCTCTCTCACCCACCACCACACCTACCTTGTGCCTGGGACCACATAGGAGAAGCATTGTGACTACTCAGGAGAAGACATAGCACTGAAACAGCCCTGGTATGTGTGCTTAATGATCTTCTGATGGCAAGAGACAGAGGTGATTGTTCAATCTTAATCCTTCTGGATCTCTCAGCAGCATTCAATACTGTGGACCATGGGATTCTAAATGAGCACCTGAAAAATTTCTGTGGACTGGATGGCACAGTCCTTAGCTGGTTCATATTATTTCTCACTGGCAGGTCACAGAGTGTTTCTTCTGGAGTAAACTCTTCATCACCAGTGCCACTTCCATGCGGTGTCCAACAGGGTTCTATACTATCTCCCATGCTTTTTGCAGTATACATGCTACCATTGGGTGAAATAATCAGACGCCATGGCCTGGTCTACCACTGCTATGCAGATGATACACAACTGTACCTGCCCTTTGCTCCAGGTACAACGGACCCAATAACAACCCTAAATGGCTGCCTAGCAGAGCTTCAGTAGTGGATGAGTGCCAGTTGGCTGCTACTTAACCCTGATAAAACAGAGACCCTTATGATATGTCACAGGACAGGGCTACAGCATAGCCAACCAACAGGACTTACGCTTGGGGGTTCTGAATTACAAAACACTAAACATGTGCGGAATCTTGGTGTTGTCCTGGATAGTGGCTTGACACTTAAACATCAGGTATAAGCCACAATCAAATCCATATTCTTTCATCTGAGGAACATAGCCAGAATCAAGCACTTAATTCCCTCAGAAGATCTGCCTAAAGTCATACATGCATTTATATCATCACACCTAGACTACTGCAATGCCCTCTACCTCAGTCTCCCAGCAAAAGAATTGCACCGCTTGCAGATGGTACAAAATGCAGCTGCCAGGCTATTAACCAACCAGCCGTGTTCCAGCCACATAACACCCACTCTCTACTCCCTTCACTGGCTGCCTGTCAGATGGCGAATTGTTTTCAAGATTGGCTTGCCAACTTACAAAGCCCTACATGACCATGGCCCAGGGTACCTGAAGCAGCTTCTGATTCCTTACCGTCCCTCTCGATTACTGCAATCCATTGATGAAGGACTATTGACAGTACCTAGAATCTCACGGAATTCGTCTGGGGGTCGAGCTTTCAGTTTTGTGGCTCCAACCTTTTGGAACTCACTTCCTCGCACAGTTCGAGAAGCCTCCACTCTAGAATCCTTCAAAAATAGTCTCAAGACTCACCTATTCACCCAAGCATTTCACTAATGTCCCTTGTTTAAGCTTATTTTGTATTTTGTACTGTAAATGTAAAGCACTTTGAGTCCTTTAGGAGAAAAGTGCTATATAAATAAAATTATTATTATTATTACTCCAATAAAACAGTTTACTCCCACCTTGTGTCCACCTCTCAGGGCCGGATTAGACCTCATGGGGCCCTAGGCAAGATACAAGTTTGGGCCCCCCTTCCCATCCCTGGGGTACTCTTCAATAGATGTACCAGTACACATTACACCCATTAGATATATCTGAAAACATTAAGGCACTACTCCATCAGCTTTTTCATGCAGTGTTATTTTAATCTTCACCAACCAGTAAAAAACCCCACCAATGCTGTATACTACATCCAGCTATCATAGACAAGTGACAGTTCATATATACTTTATAGTACTTATATTGTCATCGCATCTGTCGACTTTGGTCCAACTGGGGGCCATTCTAGACATCCAACAAGTTGTCACCACATTAGCAGCATGGTTCACAGACAAGATGACAATATAAGTACTATGAAGTATATATGAACTGTTGATAGCTGGACGTAGTAAACAGCATTGGTATTTTTTTTACTGGGTGGTGACGAGTAGAATAACAGTGCATGAAAAAGCTGAATTGATGGGGTAGTGCCTTCATTTTTTTGTGTGTATATATATATATATATATATATATATATATACACACACAGTATATATAAATATGTAGTAGAAGACCGGCACTCAAATTGTGGCAGAGCGGCATGCACAGGTGCACTCCCAGAGAAAAACTCCAAATAACGTAGGTATGAAAACGGGATGCACTCCGGGACTCAGCAACGAATAATAGACAACCAGTCAAATGGTCAAGGGTCAACGTTTCTCTGAAACGTTGACCCTTGACCATTTGACTGGTTGTCTATTATTCGTTGCTGAGTCCCGGAGTGCATACCGTTTTCATACCTACGTTATACAGTATATATATATATATATATATATATATATATTATATATTCATCTAGTGCCATCAATGTGAATAATCCATTTCCCCCACTATTCTGGTGTGTGTGTATATAAATATATATATATATATATATATGTATATATATATATATATATATATATAGTGACACTGTAAAAACTGTGCATATATCCAGTAGATATCACGGAATCGGTATGATATCCCGGCTTCCACATGGCCGGGAGTCCGAATCCCGGCAGCGGCAGCCCGACAAAACAGCAGAGCCCGGCAGCGGAAGCCAGACAGCACTGGAAATCCCGATCGTGGTAAGGTAAGTATCTACTAACCTAACCCACTAACCCTAACCCTCCTTATGGGTGCCTAACCCTAACCTCCCCCCTGTGCCTAACCCTAATCCCCCCTCTAAGTGCCTAACCCTAACCCCCCCCTTCCCCGCTGCCTAAACCTAAGTCCCCCCGGGGGGTGCCTAACCCTCCCTCCCCCTAGCCTACCTCTAACCCTCCCGGGGGGGTGCCTAACCCTAAGTCCCCCCCGGGTGCCCTAAACCTAACCCTCCCCCCCGTGGCTGTCCGTTCGCGGCACCCGGCATCCGCTCAATCAGGATGCCGGGCGCCTGTCTCCCGGCGTCGGGGAAATGAGCGGCGTCTAGATATAGACGCCGGTCATTTATCCCACGGTGGGATAAAGCAGTCGGGAAGCCGGCTGCCGGGATTCCGGCAGCCGGCTTCCCGATTATATACCTGTATCACTAGGTCAAGTCTTGAACTAGTAACACCCACTGGATATGTGCAGTTTTTACAATGTCACTACATGAAAATATATATATATATATATATATATATATACACACACACACACACAACAGAGTAATGGGAGACGTTGATTATTCCCATTGAGATATACACTCATATTATATATATATATATATATATATATCTAATATATAGCATGTAGATTAAATCTATCTGGTCCTTACCTGGTTGGCCTTGCTGCTGCTGGTGGGCATCAGCGGGCCTGGCAGAGTGGCTGCTGGGGGAGGGGGGCAGCGGCGGTGCTAGTTGGATCAGCTGGGAGGGACCCGGTGACAGCAGGCGGCAGCGGCACACTGACAGTCTGCTGTCTGCACATACACTCCCCGAGAGCGCACCGTGCAGACAGCGGCGCAGGACTCTCTGGAAGTGGAGGCGGGACCACGTGACGTCATGACGTCATGCGGTACTCGCGCAGTGCTCCTCTGGGAGCACTGTGATAAGGCAGATTTCTTCGGACAAAGGGGTCCATCCACGGGCCCCTTGAGTCCCGCCAGGCCCTACGTGAGAGCCTAGGATTTCTAGCTGGAAATCCGGCCCTGCCGCCTCTCTCATTCATTTGGTCCACCCCTCTCCACACAACCACACCAAACACACTAGCAACCACATACACAATCCAACACTCCCCAAGTATCATTGCACTCACAGGGCGAGCGCACCTTCCGTCCCCCATATTCTCTATCTAAATATACGCAGGACCCGGTACTCCTGCGATCAGGAAGTACAGCACCCCACAAACTCATCAACCACACCTTTCAGCTTATTAACACACTACATCTGCTCACACAGTAGAGCGCAGTCCTACCCAACCATTACCTTTATCTGCTCTGGTTGCAAAATTTTGACCAGTCAGATAAATATGAGGGCGGCTGCAGGAAGAGAATCATCCCGCAGCTGCTGCTCTCAGAGGGACCTTTCGGTACCTCTGCTTGCCTATACCCTCTCCCCCTGTGTCTGCTGTGCTGCCGATCACTGCTGATAGGTCAGCCAAGCAGGACCCCTACCAAGCGCCTGCAAAGATTAGCGGCCACTGGG
Organism: Taudactylus pleione; assembly: GCA_031769625.1. NCBI lineage: Eukaryota > Metazoa > Chordata > Amphibia > Anura > Myobatrachidae > Taudactylus > Taudactylus pleione. Next base: position 8,306,081 of record JAUIMM010000249.1, read on the forward strand.
AAAAAGTTAATTAACCTCCCCCCTCACCCCCTTAGTGTACCTGGTGCCTAAAACCGCTGTCAAATTGAAAGTCGTGATGGTCGTGATGTTGCCGATGGTTGTTCTGATATTTGAAAAACCGATATATATATTTACAAATCTTAAATCCGTTGAATTAGATGTTGCTCAACGGTTTTTAGAAAAAAAAAAGTGTCAGTTAAGTGGTTAAACAGGTCTCATGTAGGCATTAAAGGTCTGGATTAGATGTAATAATTTGCCACAGACTTTTTGCTCTCTTTTTGGTGTGTTTGCTCTTCGTATTATACTAGTTAACCCTTCCTAGGGTTCTTAGGCTATTTAGTGGATAATAGACTCTCCCTATCCACTGACAAAGCTTTCAATCTAGCCTTTTTCAAATCTTCCAAGGAATATCCTCTATCCACAAATTTCATCATCATTAAATCCAGTTGTCTCTCAGTCTCAATCCTACCACTGTTACATCTACAGACACATAGAAACTGAATAGGGCAGACCTGTAACAGTGGCTAACGGGTGGAAACTCTCCTAGTGCAGCAGCATATTGTGATCTGTGGGCTTAGAATATAGGGCCTGATTCAGACCCGCTCGCAAGTGGGTCGATGCGCACGCGCCGCGAGCGGCTCTGAATCAGGCCCATAATGTGGTACCTGTAACACCATCTTTAAACTTAATCAAAATATCCAGAAGCAAATTTGTGCAGTACCATAACAATTTTATAGGATTATCGGACAAATTTTGCTTGGTTACAACTTCAGATAGCAAACTTAAATCATCTTGCAAAAAATTAATACATCATCAATGTACTAAAAATATAAAATAATAGCGTTTGTCATAATGGAATTTTTTTAAAAAAGTAAACCTCTTTCAACCTCCCACATATAGCTGATAGCGAAGGAGGGGGCTACTGCCAAGCCCATTGCACAACCCGAGCTCTGTCTGTAAAATGTCCCATAATTGTGCTTTAGTGTAAATTCCAATAATCTAGGAAACCAACATCAGGCCTCTTGTTTTACAAACTCCCATAAGAAGATGTTTCACTGCCATCAACCCTGTCTCATGGGGGAATGCACATATATAGGCTAGTAAGGTCTAAATTGGCTAAATTAGTATTTGCAGGAACCCGGCCAATACTGCGCAATTTACACAATAAAGTGCTGGGATCTTTAAGTTGGGTAAATATCTCCTGGATGCAAGGCTGCAAATATGCATGTAAATAAATAGCAATAGGTTCACACTGAGACCCCCGGCAGAAATAATTGGTCTACCCGGGGGCCTCTGTGCGCCTTTCTGTATTTTGGGCAAAGTATAAAAGATAAGGACCACTGGAAATGCCACACTAAGAATATCAACAATCTCAGAGGTGATAACCCCCTCATCAACCATGTTAGGATCTGTGTTTTTTTTGTGGACCCGGGGTGGTATCAGGAGCAGATACCGGAACAGATTTAAAGTGAAAAGTAGGTTGTTTAATGTAAGTACTAGTAGACACATACAAGAATAATACTGATTAACATCTGTGACTGAAGGAACAATAGTGATGCAATGAATGAATGTCCAGATCAGTGACAGGATTAAAATAAAGTCTTGATTAACTGAGGTAACTGTGGAGCTGTAGGAAAAGTCCAGTAAGTCAGTGGTAATAGCAGGGTAGGGAATCTGGGAATACTGTAATAATAGCTGAAAGGGAAATCAGGTAATGCTGAGATGATGGCTGAACAGGGTTATCCAGAAATTCTGCAATGGTTGCTGAAAGGGAAAGCAGGTAATGCTGAGATGATGGCTAAACAGGGTAATCTGGAAATGCTGTAATAGTTGCTGAAAACTCAGGTACAGGCTGGAGTAGGTAATTGGGAACTACAGGTTCAGGAAGGAATGGGTAGGTTTGGGAACTTCAGGTTCAGGGAGGAGTGGGTAAGTAGAAGGAGCAGGACTTGATCCATGGCAGGGAGCAAGGCAGGGTAGAGTGGTGCAGGGAGCCAGGGACTGCCAAGGAGCTGAGGTAACACCGAAGCTAAGGTCTGGTTCAGGAGCGCAGAGAACTCTCTCATAGCTGATGCTGAAACACATTGCACTGGCAACTACAGGGAGCTCTAAACCCCATTAAGTACCCAGCAGCAGAGGATGAATGGCTGGTGAAATCACCTGACGCATCAGGATAGTGACCTGAGGCAAGATGGACACGCCCATGTACCTGTGGTGCTGAGACACTGCTAGACTTACCCTTGCCAGGATGGCCCAACGCTGGCAGACCCCTGCGCATACCCACTGCCCGTCTCCACACGCCAGCTCCCTTGCCAGAAGGACTACGCCACAGCACTTTAACCAGTAAGGACTGCAAACCTCCACGCCGCGATACCCTGGTCGTGACAAACCGCTTGCCGAAGAATGGAATCAATATCTTTTTTTTAAAACTCACCATGGGATCTCCAACAAGTAGTACATATGTGTTAGCATCACTGAGTAAATGTTCACATTCAGCAATATAAATAGACGTATCCTGAATTACAATAGAGCCCCCCTTATCAGCTACCATGATAACGATGTCCTGACGCTTACTAAGAGACTGTAAAGCTTTTTTCTCTTCCATAGATGGATTATGATGAATAGAACCAGAGTCCATCTTAGCCGAGTCTTCTAAAAGTTGATAGAATGTTTTAATCAATGCATTAGATGTCTGTGGGTCAAACCTGGATCTAGCACCTAGCTTCATCACGCTGGGAGGTAAAACCCTGGAATCAGGAAAGGGGTTACTGTTTGGAAAAATATTCTTTTCATTTTAATGATGGCTGTAACTTATACATATCCGTTTTCCATTTAAAGGCATTTGCTTTATTCGTAGGTACAAATGTTAATCCTCTGCTTAACACACTGTGTTCAGCAGGTGTCAGCAGGGTAGACGACAAATTAAAAATTAGATCCTCTTGGATCTTGGTGGCTTTCTTGCTTGTTCGCCTCCTTGTTTGGCCCCCTCGTCTGGTAGGTCTCTTCCTCAGGCTGCTGCCTCAGCCCGAGTACTCATCCCTAAACGGGTCAACGATTGAGCAGATCTCTGGTGAGCTAAATGAGCTTCTTCAGATTAACTGGCCGAGGTACTGGAAAACCGTACCCTTGTGTTCCATTTTCTAAACTGAGGTACCCGGAAATTATTAGCTGTCCTAGGAGCGTTGCTTAGCCAAGTATACACCCTATGTTGTGAATAGTTCAATTGGACATTTCTGAATTTTTCTTTCTTATATTGTAAAAGATCCATTCTGTATGTATCCAGCTGTTCTTTTAGTTTAGTCATCCACTCAGTGGCAGGATCCAATGTCATGGTAGCCAGTTGTTCTACTTCAAAGGCATTAATTTTTACTTTGGTAAAATTCAACTCACATGTGGATTCCCTCGATCACTAATAAAATTAAGTCCATACAACATTTGTTTAAAATAGAGATCCACTTCTTGCCAAAAGCCATATCGTATCATCCAATTGTGGGTACATTATGTACCTGAACCCACGAGGAATATGTTTAGCATGGTAATAGTCTGACAGAGTCCTTTTTTAGTTTGAATAAATCTCTAAACCTTTCTGAATTGGAATTAATTGACTCATCAGTCAAAGCAGGATCCTTATGTAGAATGCTTTCAGCATCAATATCTGGGAAACGCAAAGGCTCATAGTTGTTGCATTGTAATAAAAAATTAAGTAAAATCACCATCTCCTTCAGGGGTCGCAATATTAAAGTGCTCAATTATATATGCAAAAAAGCAAAATAAAGTGCACGTGCAAAAAATTGTGCAGCAAAAAATCTTTCTGTGCAACCAAGCAATATAAGTAAAGTGCAGAAAAACAACTGACAGATGTCGATGAGGTAGTTACTGTTATAACGTATTTAAACCTTGGTACAATCCTTCCTATACCTTCTAAACCTTTATACGCTCCTGCCTATACCTTCTAACTCCTGCCTATACCTTCTAGAATTGACGCTATTTGCGTAAGCAGTCATACAGTAAATAAAAGCCTTCAGACCTTGAAATGTGTTTCTAACGCACAAAGGATATTATTTAACATAAAAACAGTAGGTTACACGCTGTGATCTAAAGACAATTTAGCGCAACGAAATTATACAGACCCAAGGTACAGTTATACATACACACGCGCACTGGGACCAGTTACCGGCATCAACAAGAAACCTCCATCAACAGCATCAGCAAGAAGACTCCAGATTGCGGTCAGAACACACATTTATACCCTTACGGAAATAGGCAATACAATAGGGAGGTTTGTTGTGATCCCATTGATTGTCCATCACGGTGTATCTGTTACAGGACATTTAACAGGTCGATTCAAATGGACACAGCTCAGCCTCTGACAGCCTTTTGTCTCCTTTTTCCCCCTGCATGCAAATCTAAGCTGCTAACATTCCAAAGTACATTTTAGTGTTTTAACGCTCTACAGTCCATAAGTTGAGAATGCATGTTGCGATCTTCTCACCAATGATACCGGAAAGCTGTTGAGACAGAGTAGATCAGTACAACACCAAACACGGTTTGCTTATTATGTACTAAACCATAGATATTAAATAGTCTTTATTTCACAACATTAGTAATAAATGAATAAACTTTGAATATTACACTTTGAAGCTATGGAACCTTTTATGTGAGTGTGCAGTGTGCAAGTCTATCTATGATGGATAACATACATATATACACATACCATACCCTTCCAACACATGTTTATTTTAAAACTACTATGCAAGGGTTATGAGCAGTGAGCTTCACACTCAAACAAGGTGGAGACCCCAACTGAATGCTGGTGCCATCCCGTCTGACAGTGAATTCAAAAGTTCTCTTCTGCCTATTTTAGGATACCTGTGTCAGTTCTTTTCAAGCAGATTTCTTACCATTGTTCATTCAGATTTCAATTGCCACAGCTACACCTGTCTACATGTGGGGTCTCTCCATTTACATGCAAAAACACCCACAGTATCCTGGTGTATTGTTTTTCTAATTACTTTTCTCAGGAAGCTGTTTTACTAAACTCTGCATGAATACTGTTTGTTATGGTATTTTTTTTATGCAAGGTTGTCCTAAGATACATCAGGGTATGGTTTCTGAAAGGATTATTAAAACATTGCCAAATATACTGAGCTCGTGAGCCGCAACTTAAAATGGCGCTGGGCGGCCATTCGCAAAATGGTGTCGTGCAAATCTAATTTTTAAGATGGAGTCTTGTCGCCATTCGCAAGATGGTGTCGTTCCAAGCTAATTTTACACTGATTCTGTCTCAGCCACTAAACCAATTTCGACATTACTTATGGTCAGGTGCCTTGGATAAACTCCGTCCCATATCTTACTATCAGGTTAAATATTTCCCAATGTCTGCCCCGGCACTCCAGCATCCAGGTGAGCTCTATCAGGCAGGTCCCTAACACTCCTATGGAACTAGTATAGGGCACGGGTCCCCCCAGGCCAGCCCAGAAGAACCGCCCCATGGCATCACACTAGTGTGATATTACAAGTGATGGTTAGAGAAGTATAAAGAAACTCCTATGTGTGAAGACTTCACACATAGGAGTTTCTTTATACTTCTCTAACTATCACTGGACTGTTGTTTGTGACATGTGACAAATCGTAGATTTGTCATTATGATCCGGAATCCAATCAGTGTCAGGAAATCGGGTATCCTCTACGACATTTGAACGGTGTTCTTGCACGATTCAACTCATCATCCCATCTGCTCTTCTGCGAGATTTCTGGGTACCCACCTGGAACACATGCAATGCATTTTCAGTGCCTGTCACGACTGGCTGTGTGGAATCCCCTGCTGAGTGGATGAAAGCTGAGGTCCCAGGCTGAGGAAGGAATCGGAGGCGTGGGGCCTGTATGTAAGATCTCCTCATCCACGAATACCGGACGTTGACGAGACCTGACCAATGGTGCGGAGTCTAACCAGCTGGGAGGTGTTCACCAGTGATGCCTCCAAGCGGGATATGGGTTTAGCTGCACCCATCTGGCAGGTCGTGGTCCTTTGATCAGGTGTCCAGTACCCACGGGAATAGAGAAATTACCACAGTGGCCCTAGAAAACTACTTCTGTAAGAAGTAAATGGCACCAATGAGGAGTTTGCAACTTGTACGCTGGAATGGTCTTTTGACGCACAGTTGCACCAAGAGGTGGCAATCATAATAGTACTCAAATGAAGGTGGTTTGACGCAGAGTTGCACCAAGGGGTGGCGCCGGTGATTACGCACCGGTGTGGTGTCCTGACGCACAACTGCGCACCAAGAGGGCAACAGGCAATGATGTAAATACGCTCTGTTGCACAATGGATTAGGCACTTGTTTAGCACACAGGCGAGATGTTTAGGATGCACTGTTGCACAAAGAGTTGGCACTTGTTAGCACACAGGCAAGATATACAAAGAAAAGAATGGGAACCGCACTGAAACAAAATTACTGCTACTGTGTCTATAGAAACTTATGTATGTATCTGAATAAACCTATAAATGGACTTTATAAATAAACACTTGTATGTCCTGAATATCCCAATTAGTTTATAAGACCTCAGTCTGAAAAAACTATTATATGGTGAGTCCATGGTGCTCCCCAGAGTCAATATACAATATATGAACTAACAAAAAGAAAAGAGAAAAGGACTCTGGGCCTCATTCAGAGGCGGTCGGAGGATGCAAGCGGTCGCTCAGAAACTGGGCGGCCGCTTGCATCCTGACCGCCCGCCTCTGTTGCGGTCGTTAGGCTGTGGGTTAACACCCACAGCTCTAACGACCGCTCCGGTGATGGTCGCGATGGTCATAGACCATCGCGACCTTCGGGGCTTACGACGAGACCCTAGGGTAGGGTCTCCCTTGTCGTAAGCCCCGGAGAGCTTCTGGCTCTGTCTGAGCCGGAAGCTCTCCACTGACATCACTAGTGATGTCAGTGGGGCCTCCCCCAAACGGTAGGCATTCCCATGGGAACGCCTCTGTTTGGGCTGCCACCCCCCCGGCCCGCCTTCCAAACGGGGCGAGCTGTCAATCAACATGGACAGCTCGCCCCCTTTGGATCGAGACCCGCTACGACCGGCACTGTCGGTCGTAGCGGGTCTCACGCATGCGCACGACGGCACCGGTGCCGTCGTGTGCATGCTCTGTGGGGGGCCATCGACCCGGTCCGAGCGCATCGGCGCTAACGACCGGGTCTGAATGACCCCCTCTGTGTGGGGGCACACAATAGGTGTAGAGATTATATGGTCAAATGACAAGAGCTAAAATTTAACTTTTATTACATGATATTAAAAGAGGTAATCAGCGTAAATTCAAAATATGGACAAACACACAATCAAACATAGATAAAATAAAAATTATCAGGATTGGTGGAGAAAATACTCTCCAGAGAGAGATGTGTTTTCTCCTGCTAATAGACAATAGGGCGAATAAATCGATAATCGATCAAGATAAATATCACTTTGTGTTATAGAATCCACAGATTTCTCATATCGCCAAAATTGACAATCCTTGTCAGGATCGGTGGAGATATACTCTCCTGAAAGAAATGTATTTTCTCCTAATGATGAAAAATAAAAAACAAAAAAACTAGGTAAATTAATCAATAATCAATCTAAGTACATATAGCTGTGTATAATTAAATCCACAAATACATCATATTACCGAAGAATCACAATCTGGGCATGTTAAAAATCAATAAATACATGTTGTTCATGCTGTAATTTTGAACAACTAGCTCTCTACAGAGAAATTAATTAACAATGAACTATACCTAAATCACAAGAGAAGTGCACGTGTCTGCATGCACACAAAAAGCCATCTATATATATATATGTATATGAATGGCTACCAATAGCCTCTAATTAGTGAGCATATAATGTGTTGGCAATAATCAAAAGGTATAGTGATAACCCATAAAGCTGGTTATATGCCAGGAAGCTGTATCAAAATGGACCTTAATACATTGTAGATGTTTGCATACACATAACACACATGGATGTTTACCGTATACTGTAAGGAATAGAGTGGAATCAGAAGAGGAATGATATCTAAAATTGTGAGAAAATTCTGCCCAAGGCAACAAATTGATCCAATCATCTTGTGAAGAGGACACAAATAGTCTGATGAATGTTTCCAACTCCTGATTCACTATATCAGTCTGGCCATTGGTCTGAGGGTAATATGCAGACGAAAATTTTACTTTAATCTAGGGGTGAGCGGGTTTGGATTTCTGAAATCCGAACCCCCCCGAGCCCCCCTGATCCGAGGCCGATCCGAGTCAGGCTCGACTTTTCCCGCGTGACTCGGATCTGAAATCGAGGCAAAACGTCATCATCCCGCCTTCCGGGTCTAGCGGGTTTTGGATCCTATATAAGGTACCCGCGTCGGCGCCATTTTCTCACTCGGCTGTGGACAGTGAAGAGGGAGGGTGGGAGTTAGGGCTGGCTGGGCTGTGTAGTGTAGTGTAGTGTAGTGCAGTGTAGTGTTGTGCTGTGCTGCTGTTGTCCATAGGGGCTGTCTCCACTACTTCAAAGTCCATAGGGGCTGGCTGGACTGTGTTGTGCAGTCAGTTGTCCATAGGGGCTGTGTCCACTCCAAAGTCCTGTGCAGTGTCCCAGTCCTAAAGGTGTGCTGTAGTGTTGTCCAGGGGGTGCTCTGTCCGTCAGGGGTGCTCCCCCAAAGTGCAAAAAAAAAAAATAATAATTTTTTCTGTGTTTGTGAATTGTGTGCACTGTGGCTGCAAGTGCATCAACAAAGGAGCAGCGCCAAGCGTGCACCTGTGTCCCATAAGTAAAAGGCCGTCTGGCTTGTCCGTTAAAGGGTGCTGTAACCCCCAAAGGGCACTCCAAACAAAATAAAAAAATATATTTTTTTGTGTTTGTGAATTGTGTGCGCAGTAGCCGCACGTGCATCAACAAAGTAGTGCCAAGCGTGCACCTGTGTCCCATAAATAAAGGGCCGGCTGGATTGACCGCTAAAGGGTGCTGTAACCCCCAAAGGGCACTCCAAACAAAATAAAAAAATATATTTTTTTGTGTTTGTGAATTGTGTGCGCAGTAGCCGCACGTGCATCAACAAAGTAGTGCCAAGCGTGCGCCTGTGTCCCATAAATAAAGGGCCAGCTGGATTGACCGCTAAAGGGTGCTGTAACCCCCAAAGGGCACTCCAAACAAAATAAAAAAATATATTTTTTTGTGTTTGTGAATTGTGTGCGCAGTAGCCGCACGTGCATCAACAAAGTAGTGCCAAGCGTGCGCCTGTGTCCCATAAATAAAGGGCCAGCTGGATTGACCGCTAAAGGGTGCTGTAACCCCCAAAGGGCACTCCAAACAAAATAAAAAAATATATTTTTTTGTGTTTGTGAATTGTGTGCGCAGTAGCCGCATGTGCATCAACAAAGTAGTGCCAAGCGTGCGCCTGTGTCCCATAAATAAAAGGCCAGCTGGATTGACAGCTAAAGGGTGCTGTAACCCCCAAAGGGCACTCCAAAAAAATAAAAAAATATATTTTTTTGTGTTTGTGAATTGTGTGCGCAGTAGCCGCACGTACATCAACAAAGTAGTGCTAAGCGTGCGTCTGTGTCCCATAAATAAAGGGCCGGCTGGATTGACCGCTAAAGGGTGCTGTAACCCCCAAAGGGCACTCCAAGCAAAATAAAAAAATATTTTCTGTGTTTGTGAATTGTGTGGGCTGTAGCTGCACGTGCATCAACAAAGTAGTGCCAAGTGTGCGCCTGTGTCCCATAAATAAAGGGCCGGCTGAATTGACCGCTAAAGGGTGCTGTAACCCCCAAAGGGCACTCCAAACAAAATAAAAAAATATATTTTTTGTGTTTGTGAATTGTGTGCGCAGTAGCCGCACGTGCATCAACAAAGTGCCAAGCGTGCGCCTGTGTCCCATAAATAAAGGGCCGGCTGGATTGACCGTGAAAGGGTGCTGTAACCCCCAAAGGGCACTCCAAACAATATAAAAACATATTTTTTTTGTGTTTGTGAATTGTGTGCGCAGTAGCCGCATGTGCATCAACAAAGTAGTGCCAAGCGTGCGCCTGTGTCCCATAAATAAAGGGCCAGCTGGATTGACAGCTAAAGGGTGCTGTAACCCCCAATGGGCACTCCAAAAAAATATATTTTTTTGTGTTTGTGAATTGTGTGCGCAGTAGCCGCACGTGCATCAACAAAGTAGTGCCAAGCGTGCGCCTGTGTCCCATAAATAAAGGCTGGCTGGATTGACCGCTAAAGGGTGCTGTAACCCCCAAAGGGCACTCCAAAAAAAATAAAAATATATATTTTTTTGTGTTTGTGAATTGTGTGCGCAGTAGCCGCACGTGCATCAACAAAGTAGTGCCAAGCGTGCGCCTGTGTCCCATAAATAAAGGGCCGGCTGGATTGACCATTAAAGGGTGCTGTAACCCCCAAAGTGCACTCCAAAAAAAATAAAAAAATATTTTCTGTGTTTGTGAATTTTGTAGGCTGTAGCTGCACGTGCATCAACAAAGGAGCTGAGCCAAGCATGTGCCTGTGTCCCATAAGTAAAGGGCCAGCTGGTTCATTTCTTAAAGGGTGGTGTAACCCACAATGTGCTCTACTCTCCAGCAAAAATAAAAAAATATTTTCTGTGTTTGTGTGCGCACGTATATATCAATATAACATAAATGGAGGACCAAACTTTCTCCAATGAAAATAAAATAGGGAAAGATCAAGAACCACTTCCTTCTAGTGCTGTTGCTGCTGCTGGGAGTTGTTAATCATCCCAGAGAGGAAGTAGGAACACCACTACTTTTACTAAACAATTGACCCTCCAACAGTCTCTAGCGAGGAGGATGAAGTACGACAGCAGTCATCCTGAAGCAAAATGTATAACTGAGGCCTTGACTGCTATGTTGGTGTTAGACGTGCATCTGGTATCCGCCATTAGTGCAGTGGGATTTAGACAATTGATGGAGGTAGTGTGTCCCCGGTTCCAAATCCCGTCTAGATTCCACATGCATCCTCAAAGCAGCAGCGACAAGCGTGCATCTGTCTGTTAAAGGGTGGTGTAACCCTCAAAGTGCTCCAAAAAATAAAAAACTATTTTTTTTATGTGTTTGTGACTTGTGTGCGATGTAGCCGCACGTACATCAACACAGTAGCAGCGCCAAGCGTGCGCCTGTGTCATAAGTCAAGGGCCGATTTGGACATCTGGTCCGGACTGAAGGACGTGCCAACAATTTCTGACAAGTCTACTGTCACTGCATATGATACTGTCCTCAAAGCAGCAGCGACAAGCGTGCGTCTGTCTGTTAAAGGGTGGTGTAACCATCAAAGTGCGCTCCACAAAAAATAAAAAATTCTTTTTTTTCCTGTCTTTGTGAATTGTGTGGGCTGTAGCCACACCTGCATCCTCAAAGCAGCAGCGACAAGCATGCGCCTGTCTGTTAAAGGATTACATCGGTGACAGCATCCAAGTAGTCATGTCAGACAGTCCGTACATGTACTGGCAGGAAAAAGAGGCAATTTGGAGGCCCCTGTACAAACTGGCTCTATTTTACCTGAGTTGCCCCCCCTCCAGTGTGCACTCCGAAAGAGTGTTTAGTGCAGCCGGGAACCTTGTCAGCAAAAGGCGTAGGAGGTTGCTTCCACAAAATGTGGAGAAGATGATGTTCATAAAAATGAATTATCAACTCTTCCAGGGAGACCAGCCTCCAGAACGTACAGAGAGACCTGTGGTGGTGGATTCCAGTGGGGACGAATTAATACTCTGTGAGGATGAGGATGTACACAACACTGAAGAGGGTGAGGAATCGGTGAATGAGGAGGATGAGGATGACATCTTGCCTCCGTAGAGCCAGTTTGTGCAGGGCCAGATTAATTGCCAGCTTGTTTTGTGGGGGCCCAAACGAACCAATCATTTCAGCCACAGTCGTGTGGCAGACCCTGGCGCTGAAATGATTGGTTTGTTAAAGTGTGCATGTTCTGTTTATACAACATAAGGGTGGGTGGGAGGGAGGGCCCAAGGACAATTCCATCTTGCACCTCTTTTTTTTCTTTGCATTATGTACTGTTTGGGGCCTAGTTTTTCAAACTGCCATCCTGTCTGCCACTGCAGTGTCACTCCTAGATGGGCCACATGTTTGTGCCGCCCACTCGTGTCGCTTAGCATAGTCATCCATCTACCTCGGTGCAACCTTTTGGACATAAAAACACTATTGTGAGGTGTTCAGAATAGACTGGAAATGAGTGGAAATTAAGGTTTTTGAGGTTAATAATAGCATAGGAGCAGAAAAATCAACACATTCTGTGATTTTAGCTGTTTTTATGCTTTTTTTAAAAAAAAAAATACAGATCCAAAACACAAAACCCAGAACCCAAAACACCAAAGGGTGGTTTTGGCAAAACCAATCCAGATCCAAAACACGACGAAAGATCCAGATCCAAAACCAAAACACAAAACACGAAAAGTGGCCGGTGCACACCCCTAGTTTAATCCCACAGGATGCACATAGAGCCCCCCAAAATTTTGACACAAAGTGTACTCCACGATCGGAAACAATTTTGTTAGGCAAGCTATGGATCCAATTTGCCAATTGAGGGGCAGACGGAAGGCCAGTTAAGGGAATGAAGTGGGCCATTTTAGAAAATCGGTCCACTACCACCCAAATAGTATTGGGCTCCTTTGAAGGTGGTAACACTGAAATGAAATCCATAGAAATATGGGTCCAAGGGGCTTCCGGCACAGACCTTATATTACGACTTGATTTATGTTGGGCGCATTTGGCGCAAGATATGATAAAGCTCCGAACATCTTCTTTCATGGTAGGCCACCAGTATGATCGTTGTAAGAATTTAAATGTCTTCAGGATACCCGAGTGACCAGCAAAGAGTGAGGCATGGGCCCAGGTCAACAATCTCTCTCGAAGATGCGGAACAACAAAAAATTTCCCCAGGAGGAGGAGACAAACCTTCAGTGGGAGCAAACACAAGAGGATCTAATATAGTTTGGACTAGAGATTGATCCTCCTCTAGAGGTGACAAAAAAGATCTTGAAAGCACATCAGCCTTTATGTTTAAAATTCCTGGGCGGAACTGGAGCTTGAAAGTAAATTGAGAGAAAAAGAGAGACCAGCAGGCTTGTCTGGCATTGAGGCGATAAGCAGTCTGGAGGTATACCAGATTTTTGTGATCTATAATAATGGTAAACGGAAATTTCGCCCCTTCCAACAGGTGTCTCCATTCCTCCAAGGCCAAGCGCATGGTCAACAGCTACTGATCTCCAATGGCATAGTTCCTTTCTGCTGGGGAAAACTTACGCGAAAAGAACTCACAAGGGTGGTTCTTCCTGTCTTCAGCAACTTGTGACAAGATTGCTCCAACTCCTACTGAAGAGGCGTCCACTTCCAGAATAAAAATCTTATCCAATTGTGGCTGACACAAAATCGGAGCTGTAGAAAAAGCTGTCTTAAGAGCTAGAAAAGCAGCTATGGCTGCAGATGGCCATCGAGACAGGTTCGAACCTTTCTTAGTGAGGGCTGTGATCGGTGAAACTACTGTAGAATTTCTTTAAATGAATCTCCCGTAATAATCAGAGAAGCCCAGGAAGCGCTGGATGGCCTTCAATGATGTTGGCTGAGGCCAATCTTGGATAGCTTTTAATTTATCTGGATCCATTTGTAGGACTTCCGGAAATGATGTGCCCCAGGAATGAAATGGATGACTGTTCAAATAAACACTTGGAAATTTTCCCGTAAAGTCTGTGGGCACGAAGACGAGACAAAACTTCCTTGACTTGGCGTCGATAGCTTTGTAGGTCTTTGTAGAAAATAAATATGTCGTCCTGGTAGACAACCATGAATTTGTACAGTATGTCCCTAAAAATGCAGTTGACATAACCCTGGAAGACTGCAGGGGTATTACATAGACCTAACAGCATCACCAAATATTCAAAGTGACCGTCACGTGTATTAAACGCCGTCTTCCATTCATATCCGGACTTGATGCGGATCAAATTATAAGCCCCAAGGAGTTCCAATTTAGTGAAGATGCAGGCTCCCCGGACTTTATCAAACAATTCAGAGATGAGCGGTAGAGGATACCGGTTCTTAAAGGTAATATTGTTGAGTCCCCTGTAATCAATACAAGGTCTGAGTCCTCCTTTTTTTTCGACTAAGAAAAAACCTGCTCCTGCTGGTGAAGAAGATGGTCTGATGAACCCCTTAGCAAGGTTTTCCTTAATGTAAACAGACATGGCTGCCATCTCCGGCACAGAAAGAGAGTAAATACGACCTCGAGGAGGCATTTTTCCAGGAACAAGATCAGTGCCGCAGTCAGAAGAGCGATGGGGAGGCAATTGGTCTGCAGCTTGTTCATTAAAAACATCAGTAAACTCTTGGTATGCTTCCGGCAAGCGAGGCAGAGAGGTTTTTCACTTGATTAAGAGCTGGAGGAAATTCCAGAGGAATTTGCTGGGTCTGTATAGGCAGTACGTGGGAGAGACACTGATGGAAGCAGCTCTCACCCCAAGCGAGGACTTGCATAGTTGACCAGTTCAATGTAGGATTATGCTTTTTAAGCCAGGGAAGGCCAAGGACTAAATCATAAGAAGTTTTAAGAAGCACTAGGAATTAAATTTTTTCCTTATGAAGTCAGCCAACTTGAAGACACACCGTATGAGAAATAGAAGAAATAGAGCTTCCCAAAATAATACTGCCGTCAACTCCAGAGAGGGCTAGCTTGCTGGGCAGTGGATTTACCGGAATACCTAAAGAATGAGTCAGGGATTTAGAAATAAAATTTCCTGCAGCTCCGGAGTCAATTAATGCTTCTAATGGAGCGTACACACGGTCAGATTTGTCAGACTTGTCAGATTTGTCAGATGAACGATTGAACGATTAAACGATTTGAACGATTTTACCAAAGTTTTGAACGATTTGAACGATTTGAACGATTGAACGATTTTTGACTGCATTAAAATGAATGGAATCGTCCAAATCTGACTGCAAACACATCAGATATCAGAAATCGTTATCTGACCATCGGGAACGCGCATCGTTGATCGTCCATCGTTCAGGCATGTCAGATATGAACGATTTTCCTTCAGATATGAACGACTGAACGATTTTTAAATCGTTATCGTTCATATCTGAAGGAAAAATCTGATCGTGTGTATGCACCATAATGGAGCGTACACACGGTCAGATTTGTCAGACTTGTCAGATTTGTCAGATGAACGATTGAACGATTAAACGATCTGAACGATTTGAACGATTTTACCAAAGTTTTGAACGATTTGAACGATTGAACGATTTTTGACTGCATTAAAATGAATGGAATCGTCCAAGTCTGACTGCAAACCCATCAGATGTCAGAAATCGTTATCTGACCATCGGGAACGCGCATCGTTGATCGTCCATCGTTCAGGCATGTCAGATATGAACGATTTTCCATCAGATATGAACGACTGAACGATTTTTAAATCGTTATCGTCCATATCTGAAGAAAAAATCTGATCGTGTGTATGCACCATTAGTCCTTTGTCCGGTTCTTATAGGAAAGTGATACTGGAAATAGACTATCCATTACACGGGATGGCTTGATCAAAACCCCTAACTGGAGGCCCCATGCACCAGTTAAGGGCTGGCGTTTCCCGCAAGAAGAGGACAATCTTTAACAATATGACTCGGAGTAGCACAGTATAGGCACAGTTTGTTTTGGAACCGACGGGTTCGTTCAGCCGTGGACAGGCGAAACCTATTGACCTGTATAGGTTCTTCTTTACTGGCGGCAGGTGAAGAAGGATGGGCCTCCAGAGAGGAACAATCTTGGAAACAGTCCCCTCACCCTCTGCTAGTCAAACGTTCCCTGTGCCGTAAATCGATTTTGATGCATAGAGAGACTACCTCCGAAAAGGATTCTGGAAGATCTCGAGAGGCTAGTTCATCTTTAATTTTCTCAGAGAGCCCGTGTAGGAATGCTGCTTTAAGGACTTCCTCATTCCACTTTAATTTGGAGGAAATAGTTTGGAACTGGACCATGGCCCTGATTCAGAGCCGGACGCTCTGACAGAGCGCTCGCTCTGAATCAGGGCCGTCCCTCCTCTTTTTTGGAGTGGCCTCCTGGCCACTCGCATAGCTGTGGGTGACCACCCACAGCTATAGCGAGCGGCCAAAATGAAGGTCGCGGTGGTCAAGACCATCGCGACCATCGGGCTTGCGACAAGACCCTTGCGGTAGGGTCTCGCTGCCGCAAGCCCTGGAGTGCTTTTGGCTCTATCAGAGCCAAAAGCACTCCCACTGACATCACTAGTGATATCAGTGGGGTCGGCCCCAGACGGTAGGCGTTCCCATGGGAACACCTCCGTCTGGGCAGCCACGCCCCCGGCGCGCCCACCAAAGGGGGCGTGCTGTCAATCACCATCGACAGCACGCCCCCTTTGGTGCAAGACCTATAGCGACGGCTTGGCCGTCGCTATCGGGTCTCGCACATGCGCACGACGGAGACGCCTCAGTCGTGTGCATGCACACTTGGGCAACATCGAACCACTTGCGAGCGCTCAGCGCTCGCGAGCGGGTCTGAATCAGGCCCCATGTACTGTCCTACAGTACGGGTTCCTTGGTAGACTCGAAGGAGGTCAGCAGAGGCTGAGGCAGTACGGCCGGGCTCATCAAAAATTCTTTTGAAAGCCGCAATGAACGTATCGTAATTAGAGACTAGCGGATCAGCACGTTCCTATAGTGGAGAAACCCAGTCCAATGCAGTTCCAGTCAGTAGAGAAATGATGTACACCACTTTTGACCTAGGAGTCGGGAAATTCTGTGGCAGGCATTCAAACTGAACTTCACACTGGTTGATGAACCCCCGGCATCGTCGGGGATTCCCATCAAAGCGTTCAGGGGATGCCAACTGATAACAAGACTTCAGGGGGCTGAAACCCGAAAGTTGAACTGGAGAATTAGTCAGTGCTGCCACAGCAGGTGGAGGGTGAAGCATAGCTAGGGTCGCCTGTATGGCCAATAGTTGACTGGGGACTTCTTTCAGATATTGTCCCACCTGACGCTGAGCCGTCTCTTTAGAATCCATGCGTGAGACAAGGTCTTGCAATACCCCAGCCGCCTGTGAACCAGTAGCTTCCATTGGGCCTGTGCAAACTGTCAAGACTGGCTGTGTGGAATCCCCTGCTGAGGGGATGAAAGCTGAGGTCCCGGACTGATGTAGGAATCGGAGGCGTGGGGCCTGTATGTAAGATCTCCTCATCCACAAATACCGGACGTTGACGAGACCTGACCAATGGTGCGGAGTCTAACCAGCTGGGAGGTGTTCACCAGTGACCCCTCCAGCGGGATATGGGTTTAGCTTCACCCATCTGGCAGGTCGCGGTCCTTTGGTCAGGTGTCCAGTACCCACGGGAATAGAGAAATTACCACAGTGGCCCTAGAGAACTACTTCTGTAAGAGGTAAACGGCACCAATGAGGAGATTGCAACTTGTACACTGGAAAGGTCTTTTGACACACAGTTGCACCGAGAGGTGGTAATCATAATAGTACTCAAATGAAGGTGGTTTGATGCAGAGTTGCACCAAAGGGTGGCGCAGGTGATTACGCACCGGTGTGGTGTCCTGACGCACAACTGCGCACCAAGAGGGCACTTGGTGGGTACACAGGCAATGATGTAAATAAGCTCTGTTGCACAATGGATAGGCACTTGTTTAGCACACAGATGAGATGTTTAGGACGCACTGTTACACAAGGAGTTGGCACTTGTTAGCACACGGGCAAGATGTTAGGACGCACTGGTACACATGGAGTTGGTATTTGTAGACTCAAGGATATCATGAAGAGGGAACCTGGAACGAGTAGACAACGTTGCACAGCCAACTTCATTCTGTCCAGAGACAGGCTTTATACCCTAAGGTAGCAGATCATTGGTGGACAGCGTCAGCTGACCACTACCATGCTACCATTGGGTAAAGGGTAGTCATGTGATGTGAACTGTCATGGCCGCGTCCATGAAGGCGACCACAGTAACCAAGGCACGGCGCGGCACATGGATGTCCACATGGCTCTAAGAATAATGCTCAGCACGTCACCCACCATTACACCTGGCATATGACCACACGAGGGATCAGGGGAAGCCGACACCGCGGTGAGTAATGGCCAATCCTAGCCCGCAACCTGACAGTGCCTTTGTCACAATTTAATGAACCCGTTCAAATGACATGCCATGTGAAGCCAAAAGTTTGCGTAGAGTTAACCTTCTGTCATTTTGCAACATCTCCGCAGCTTTGGCAATGTTGATATCTGTAACCACAGTGGATGGTCTCACAGAACGCGCTTCATCAGTCACTCGCATATTACCCTCTTTGAGTGCTACCACCACTGAAATACTGCAGCACAGCTAATTGTTTCTCCACAGTATGCTTGCCGTAACATTTCATGAGTTTCATTTCCGCTTTTTCCAAAAGCAATACAAACAAGCACCAGCACTCGGAGACTTCAAACGTTCAAAAACGTATGTTTAATCCAAAGCACCAACATTTCGGGGCCTAAAGCACCCCTTTGTCAAGGTGTAAGTAGCAACAAATAAATAAAATACATACCTTAAATACCAGTAGAGAAGCCCACCAAGTGTGTATCACGCTTGAGGCCCGGGGAGTCCAGGTCTTGGCAGATGGTCCTCAACAATTTGATAAAAATGTGCCCTAAGAGCCTCATGTGTATTCTGAGTTAATATTAGTCTATATTTTTGCACGCAATAACACATATCTTTATCCAAAATAAAGCTAAAGAGTTTAGAGAGGCACTCACCAGGGAATCGGTATGACTGTCAATAGCCTGACAGTGGCATCCCGTTGCCTACAATTCTGACTGGGGAATGGTAAGTAGAGTTCCCCTGCCCTATTCACCCCCTAACTCTCCTTTATTGCACCCTAACACTAACCCTCCCTACGACGCACCCTAAGCCTGCAGGTATGTGCCTAAACCTAACCCATCCCCTTAGTGCCTAACTCTAACCCACCCCCCCTTAATGCCCAACCCTAACCCCTCCTCCCACAGCCTAACCCTAACTTCCCCCGGGGTGCCTAAACCTAACTCTCTCCCCCCCAAGTGCGGTTGACACCTACCCGGCCCTGTTGTACTTATGATGGAGATGCCGGCTGTCGGCATCTCCAGCTAAGTCAGGATTCCTGTGCCGGTCTTCTAACGCTGATCGGGATTTCAGCAGCCGGCATCCTGGCCGTAGGTATATTACCAGGATCCCATCACCAGACTACATAAGAATATATCTGTAATCCACCATTAGTGAAGGTATTTTAAACATACTGTAGCATCCCCTCTTAACGCTTTGATCCCCTCTGGAATCTTAGTTATGAGAATAATAGAACAGTTAAGGCCCCCACACATCTGCGACAGATCGTTTCGTTCCGGGGATCAAGATGACATGTTGGATTTCACAGATTTGCCGATCTCGATCAAAATATGATCGTGATTTGCAAATTTGTTACATTTTACATGATAGATTTCACTGATCCTGTGACGGATCACAGAACACCGATGGCCGCGAGTTGGTCGGCCTTTCCGATCCAATCGCAGGATCCCACAATCCCTCAGTAGGTGTATGGGGACTTTAAGTTCTGGCCTTACCATCTGGTCTAGGATCCTCCTTAAATAGCACCTGGATGTAGGAGCACAGCAAATTAAGACGCCACCTAGTGGCCAAAAACTGCAATGTAATCAAAGTTATGCAACTGGTCAGTGTAAAGGTTATACCTCACAACAGAGGTTTGCAAAAAACACAGTATGCATGCATTTACTATGATAGTGTCACCAGAATATACCAGGGGGTGTGGATGATGTAATACACAATTGATGATGTATACAATATCAACATACATACAGGTATATGTATATAGGTACTCATATAGCATACTATTGCTAAGCAACCTGAAAGAGATATACATTTAATATATATTTATATATATAAACAATATAAATATTGTGGTGAGAGGGATTGTCTCTCACCTGAATTACCCACATTCTGGTGGAATCAGCTCCCTCAAAGGGAGGCTGGAGTGAAACCTGTGCGTTCTGCATTAGCAGTGAAGGTGTGGAATTCCTGGTTTTCACATTAACACAGACCCAATTGGAATAATCACTGGAGCACAGGAAGGGTTTAAAACTGTCACACACCTGATGCTCGTTGCCCTGATGCTTAGTAGCAGCCAGAAAATAGGGACACAGTGTTGTAGAGCCAGGGTCCAAGGGCTATGCTGGGAGAGCATGCCCAAATTGTGGCTGCAAGCCATTGCTGACTGATTAGCACAAGGAGTGCTGAGACTTTTATGTTTGTTTGTTTATTTAATATTATGTGCCTGTATGTGGGCAGGCCTATGCTCACGTATGCTAAGGTGCAGTGTTTTCTGCTATTAAAAAGACACTGCTTCACCAAGCGCCTGCCGTCCTCATTTCAATATCCAATGTTACGAGAGAGAGAGAGAAAGAGAGGAGAGAGAGACGCGGCACTTAGAGGATTCAATATACACGATGTGTTTACTCCTGTGGTCAACGTTTCAATAAAAACACAGAGACATAGAATTTGATGGCAGATAAGAACCACTTGGCCCATCTAGTCTGCTCCTTTTCATATCTCCTTTAGGCAACTTCAACCCTATTTACTCCTTACGTCTCTCTTAAGGATATTCTTATGCCTATCCCAAGCGTGTTTAAATTGTTCCACCGTTTTACCTCCAACCACATCTGATGGGAGGCTATTTCACTTATCCACTACCCTTTCTGTGAAGTAATTTTTCCTTAAATTTCCTCTGAGCCTACAACCCTCTAGTTGCAGTGCATGTCCTTGTGTTCTTGTACATCTCTTCCTTTGAAGAATGCTTCTCTCCTGTCCCTTGTTAAAACCGTTCATGTATTTGAAAGTTTCTATCATGTCCCCCCTTTCCCTTCTCTGTCCCAAATTATACATATTAAGATCTTTTAGTCTTTCTGGGTAAGTTCTGTGCTGTAGGCCATGCACCATTTTAGTTGCTCTTCTTTGTACCGTCTCTAATGTGTCTATATCCTTCAATGAATCAACATTTTCATCAAGTGTTGATTAATAGGAACGTTGACCACAGGAGTAAACACATTGTGTATATTGAATCCTCTGAGTGCTGCATTTGTTGCTATTTCTATTGCAGCAGGTCTGGCCTGGATACGTGGGTGCTGGCAACGGGGTGAAGTTAGTACAATAAATTCCTCTATAATTAAGTTATTAGTGAGAGTCCATTATATTTCACAATACAATTTTATGATATGCAGTGTCGGAATGGAACATGAAGGGCCCACCAGGGGAATGCAATATTAGGGGCCCACTGAAAAACTGCCAACCCGCCACAGAACACACTTTATTGTCCCCTCAAAGGGACCTCTAAGTACTAACTGAATGAGCCAGGGACTCGGGGAATGTAGTTAATACAGACATGGCATGGAACACAGACAGGACAGGCAGACACAAGATATGGAAGACAGACAGGACAGGCAGACACTAAGGATATAGAACACAGACAGGACAGGCAGACACTAAGTATATGGAACACAAACAGGACATGCAGATGCAGGGTATAGAACATAGACAGGACAAGCTGACACAGGATATGGAACATGGACAGGACAGGCAGATGCAGGATATAGAACACAGACAGGACGATGCAGGATATAGGGCCTGATTCAGACCCGCTCGCGAGCGCTGAGCGCTCGCAAGCGGGTTGATGGTGCCCAAGTGCGCATACGCACGACGGAGGCGGCTCCGTCATGCGCATGCGCGAGACCCGAATAACGATGGCCAAGCCGTCGTTAAGGGTCTCGCACTAAAGGGGGCGTGTTGTCGATGGTGATTGACAGCACGCCTCCTTTGGTGGGCGTGCCGGGGGCATGGCTGCCCAGACGGAGGCGTTCCCATGGGAACGCCTACCGTCTGGGTCCGGCCCCACTGACATCACTAGTGATGTCAGTGGGAGTGCTTTTGGCTCTGATAGAGCCAAAAGCACTCCTGGGCTTGCAGCAGCGGGACCCTACCGCAGGGTCTTGTCGCAAGCCCGATGGCCACGATGATCTTGACCATCGCGACCATCACTTTGGCCACTCGCTATAGCTGTGGGTGGCTGCGGCCAGGAGGCCGCTCCAAAAAGGAGCAGGGATGGCCCTGATTCAGAGCGAGCACTCTGTCAGAGCGTCCGGCTCTGAATCAGGGCCATGGTCCAGTTCCCACAGACAGACAGAACAGGCAGACATAGGATATGGAACAGTGACAGGACACTAAGAATATAGAATACATACAGGACAGACAGACATTAAGGACATGGAGCACAGGCAGGACCGGCAGACACAGGATATAGAACACAGACACGACTGGCAGACACTGGGTATGGAACACAGACAGGACAGGATTCAAACAGACAGGACAGACATCAAGCACTTACCATTTGCTGTGCTGCTACAATGGTCACTGTAGTGTTGACACCTGTGAAGCCTAGGGGAAGGAGATCTGTGTTGAAGCCCTAAAGGACAGCTACAGCACTGCTGGATGGCTCCTGTCCTGCATTCTGGACTCCTCCTGCTGCCTGCAGAACCAGAAGGTCAAATTCTCCAGCTGTCGCATCCCACATGACAGCAAGGGGTCCTGAATCCACCACTGATCTGATGACTGGCTGGGAGGGAAGGTAAGGAGTGGGGAGCAGGCTTGCAGCTTTCAGGCTGGGTGGCAAACACAAGCAAGCAATCTCCGGCTTTTGTATGAAAAACTAAATATACATGGAAAGGGTGTCCCACTGGAACCTTGCCTGCTCTGTCATCCCTGGTGGGCACAGAGGTGTTCCGACCTTTTCCCGTGGGATCAGTGCCACTCCTCAGCTTGCCGAGTGCCAGATCCTCTCTTGCCCCTCTCAGTATTGGCTTGACTCCGCCGTCTACTTGATTCTCAAAGGACTTAACCTGAACAACAAGGGGCTGGTATTAGCTCTATTACATATACACATGTACTGTTGCATATATACACACAAATACACTCATACATGTACACGAGTGCTCCCCATCCCACACTGTGGGCCTGATTCAGAGATGGACGTTAATGCGATTGCAGCTGCGATTTCGTACGGAACACAGCTGCAAAAATAATCTAATGGTTCCAAAGATCACCCGAGCACAGGGACGCCCACTGCTGCCTTCTTATCTGTGTACAACGTCGCTTACCTGCATAAATAATATCTGTAACAACGATGCACATCGAACAGCCATCTGGCCCTTGGGGAAGGTGTGACTAGCCGCAGACACGGCAGCTCTCCTGACACGCAGAGGGCTCTCCCACCGCATATGTAATCACAGTGGCTAATTTATGCATGCCCATGAAGTGATGTTAAAACGTACAGCCACACCTGCATTTTTCTGACCACCCCTGTTACGACCTCCACGGCCGGCACCTGGGTAGCAGTGCCCTGTGCCGGCTCGGTGTAAAGCGCCTCTAGTCATGCGTGGCGAAGCCAAACATGACTGGAAATGGTGGTGTGGCCTAATTACCATATGTCACGCCCCCAAGAGATGTGTAACATCAGGCTGGGGGAGAGCCCAGTACTCTGTCATTAACTGGGCTTCCCCCAGCCCTCAACCGGCACTGAATGGATGCCGCGCGCATGCACGCTGCATCCATTAATCTACTCTGGGGTCCGGCACCGGCATTGGGGGTGCCAAACCTCCCGATTTGACCACTCGTGGGACACTTCGGCCCATGGGTGGAACAGCGGGACAGTGCTGTCCCGCTGAAATTGGGATGTTGGGAGGGGGTGCGCCCTCTATGGGGTGGTGCCCCTATTCGACCACACTGGTCAAATACCCCAAGAGCCGGCCCTGACAACCTCCCAACGCTGACAACCTGTGATCGCTGCGTATGCAATGGCAAACAATCGCTCCATATGCATAAAAATCACCATTGCGTCCATCTCTGAATAAGACCCAGAGCTCGCTATCCCACAGTGTGCTCTCCACCCCGCATCCCATACTATGCTCCCCATTCACACTGTGCTCCCTATCCCACCCCGCCCCATATTATACTGTGCTCCCTATCCCACACTGTGCTCCCCATCCCACCCCCTGCGCCCATCCCATACTGTAATCCACATCCCACAATGTGCTCCCTATCCCAAACCCCACACTGTGCTCCTATTTCCACACCCCACACTGTGCTCCCTAACCCCCA
Organism: Taudactylus pleione; assembly: GCA_031769625.1. NCBI lineage: Eukaryota > Metazoa > Chordata > Amphibia > Anura > Myobatrachidae > Taudactylus > Taudactylus pleione. The sequence continues at coordinate 8,330,301 of JAUIMM010000249.1, forward strand.
ACCCTCATACTGTGCTCCTATTCCCACGCCCCACACTATGCTCCCTACCCCACACCTCATACTATGCTCCTATTCCCACACCCCACACTATGCTCCCTACCCCACACCTCATACTATGCTCCTATTCCCACACCCCACACTGTGCTCCCTACCCCACACCTCATACTATGCTCCTATTCCCACACCCCACACTGTGCTCCCTACCCCACACCTCATACTGTGCTCCTATTCCCACATCCCACACTATGCTCCCTACCCCACACCTCATACTGTGCTCCTATTCCCACATCCCACACTATGCTCCCTACCCAACACCTCATACTGTGCTCTCCATCCCACATTGTGGGACTCTCTTTAAGTGGATTACTCATGTGGGGACAGCTTATGTGATGATGTGACTATGTGATAAACATACAAGTAATACGAGTATAACCAGAGGCGACAGTTTCACAAAGGGGACTCCTACTAAGTATATTATCTGTGTGTGGAAAACCAGGGTGATAAAAGGCCAGCAACCCTGGTCAGCACAATATTGCTACTAATTAACCTGAATTAGGTATTAAACAAGATAAGCTTAGATACAGAGCTTTATAGTGGATAGTGGAGTGCAGTCAGGACTGGTGCTAGGGTGTTCCGTGACCTCCTGCAAACTATAATTTTGCGCCCTCCCACTTTTTATAAATGGACCACATGCCGAAGGAGAGCACTGCAAAAAGAGGCATGGTCTCACAATAGTACCCACAAATCAAGTTATGCCACACAGTAGCACAATCTTATTTACATTACACCACACATGGTGCTATTGATTCACATTACACCACATAGTAGTGCCCCTGATTCACATTACATCGCATAGTAGTGCCCCTGATTCACATTACACCACATAGTAGTGCCCCTGATTCACATTATGTCACACAGTAGTAGTGCCCCTTATACACATAATGCCACAGTAGTAGTGTGCCTTATACACATAATACCACAGTGGTATGCCCCTTAAACACATAATGCCCACAGTAGTAGTTCCCCTCACACATAATGCCCACAGTAGTAGTGCTCCTTACACATAATGCCCACAGTAGTAGTGCTCCTTACACATAATGCCCACAGTAGTAGTGCTCCTTACACATAATGCCCACAGTAGTGCCCCTTACACATTATACCAAAAAACTAGTAAAGCCCCTTACACATTATGCCACACAGGCATCCAGCACTGTATTTACCTTAAGCCATGCTCCTGCGCCCGCCACTGTCTGACAGCTCCTCGCATTTGGCACTATGACATCTCTCCCTACACACTCTGTGGAAACTGGAGCTCAGGAGTGAGCTGTATCCTCCAACTGCAGGGAGGGAGCTGCTGGGACCCAGCTGGTACCAAAATCTCAGCATGCCCCTGGCAAATCAAGAAGGCAGCGGCAACTCTCCAGCCTGGTGCCACCCTGCTGCACAGAGCTGGCTTGTCACATCACACTGGCCTCAGTGCAGTAACAATTCATTATACATCGTTAACTCCTGACAGGAAATTCTGCTGCTTTCCCCAGTTGACATCTATAAGTGAGAATCTTACTAGATGGATGATCTCTGGAGATTTAATCAATATTATGAGTAAATTAAGACCTATCACAGACACAAGCCCCTTTAAACATAACCCTTTGGCAGCGTAACCTGTTAACACCATAACCTATTTTGTAAGGTATATAGAGCCTGATTCAGAGCCGGACGCTCTGACAAGAGCGCTCGCTCTGAATCAGGGCCCTCTTACCTGTTATTGGAGCGGCCTCCTGGCCGCTCGCATAGCTGTGGGTTACCACCCACAGCTTATGCGAGCGGCCAAAAAGATGGTCGCGATGGTCAAGACCATCGCAACCATTGGGCTTGCGATGAGACCCTGCCCAGGAGTGCTTTTGGCTCTATCAGAGCCAAAAGCACTCCCACTGACATCACTAGTGATGTCAGTGGGGCCGGCCCCAGACGGTAGGCATTCCCATGGGAACGCCTCCGTCTGGGAAGCAACGCCCCCGGCACGCCCACCAAAGGGGGCGTGCTGTCACTCACCATCGACAGCACGCCCCCTTTGGTGCGAGACCCATAGCGAAGGCTTGGCCTTCGCTATTCGCGTCTTGCGCATGCGCACGATGGAGCTCCCTCCGTCGTGCGCATGCGCACTAGGGCACCATCGACCCACTTGCGAGCGCTCAGCGCTCGCAAGTGGGTCTGAATCAGGCCCATAATCTACTGAGATGGACTCTCACTAATAATTGCAGGGGAATTTATGTTGTTACTTTAACCAATAAGTACCCTGAGGATACAGGGCCTGATTCAGAGATAAATTAGTACATTCACATATAACAGTTGCCGGCCAGCAAAATACAATACAATAATTAGTTGATAATCTCCATCAAAAATTGTATACCACACAGATGAAAAAAAACTCATACATAAATAGGCAATCAACAGTCCCATGATTTTATATATGGATAACTGTTAGGTTGTAAATTTGCCTAAAATAGTATCTTACAAAGCTCCTGCAGTATACAGTTTTTTAGCAAGGTATCCCTCATGGCCATGTGGTAAAAAAAGAAAAAAAGTTAAGTACAATGTTCATTTACCGGGATGTTGAACCCGCAGGTTCCAAGGATCCACCAGACAGTCAGCCCGCTGCTGGAATCTATTACTTGGTCGCTCGTCTCCAGGGGTTTTTTTCCGTTCCCTCTGAGCGTACACGGGCAGGTATGAGATCTCTGCCGAAGTCACCTGGCAGCCTGACGATAAGCCCACTATTAGCACTCAGCGCTTAGTCACTCGTCTCCGGAGATTAGAAGGTGTTTGTTGTTGTTCCTTTGGACAAATGACTGGTCAGTGTGGATCAGTGTTAGCCGGCACCACTCGTATAAAATGCGTTTCTCCACCTCTAGATCTGGCGGCTTCCTCAGTCAGCATATCTCCGCTTTATGCGGGACCATCCTTTTATCTGTCTGTCAGGGTATGCGCATGTGCAGCTTCACTTCTTATCCAGGTCTCAATCTCATCTTCATCTACCTTAGCATTAGTTTTTTGCGGGCTAATTTGTAGCTTTATATTTTGGCTTCATATAGCTCTCTATCATAGAGAAATAACCTATTTTTTTATTTATATATAGAGACTCAAATATAAAATTTTCTCTCCAGCATGCAGTATGTCCATATATAATAATAAACATTGATTTTTAAAGAATACATGGTATAATAATTACAAGTAAAATAAAAATAAAAATAAATAAATTGTTAAATAAATATACATGAGGTTACTAATAAATTATAAAATAATTATATAAATATAATCAATTTACATGTTACTAATAATAAATAGAGATGATTGTATGAAAAAAATCATCATAAAGTGATTATGAAGGGTTGACACAACAATACCTTATAAGATAATTATTATACATGTATATATATATATATATATATATATATAGATTTTATAAAGTATGTATATATAGAATGTTAATATAGAATAAATAAATAGAGAATAGCTAGATAATAACTCCCCTCTGTATATAATATATTATATTAAATATAGTATAATCCAGACTAGAGACAACCAGAATAATAATGGTATATTAAGGTTTTTGTATATACATGTGTGACACCCCGCCAGGTAGGGTAGAGTTGTTAAGTGAGGTTCATGTATCTTACTAGAAGGAATAGATGGTTGGTCACTCTCTGTATTAGCTCTTACAAGGGTTATCTTCACAGCAGAGGAGGAGTTTGATTCTTCACCCAATGAATTATGCCAATTAGTGTCAAACAAGACTCTATTTATTGACAGTATTAACTCATTAGCACAGTTGAAGTAATATTAGGGATATAGTTACAATACATTTCATAAAATAAATACATGCAAAAGGTATTTCTGGATAAGTAACATACACATAACAATGTAGCAAGGTTTATTATACTGGAACTCGGCAAGATCCAAAGTTTTCTTCAATTATCAACTGTTGGATCTATGTGATCCTGAGGACACAAAACTGGTTTGACAATACCAATGCAGGTTACCTTAACCAAACTTTACCACATTACTAAGTACCATTTAGTTATAATTTAAACCACCTAAACGGCTTATCTAGACCGAACCACTAGTAGGTTGGAGGGAACAGGAACGTAAAAGGCATTTTTGCATAAAACCCTTTAAGACTACTATAAACTTAATTTAGTCAATACTTTCTCTAGTACTATTACCCCGCTGGATCTGTAGAGGTGGTGCACATACTGTACGTTGCAGATCTGATTCTCAGATAGTGTGTCCAGGGGAAGTGGCTATTATTAGTTGTCCCTGCAGAGGGCCTTGAAAATCCCAAAACTGCTGGCTCTGTTTGTGGCAAAGAAATTATTCTTAAAACAGTTTTTACTATCTCTTTTCTGCCACCACAAGACACTGTGAAAGTTACACTTGGCATATCACTGTAATTTGAGGACTGAGAACTATTCAGTGACTTTAGCAAGTCTTTCAGTACAGTATTTATTGGCTGCTTTGCGCTACTAATGGTGTCCTAGGAACAGATGTAACTATCCTGTTTATACAGAGACACTATGGCTTGGGGAGATGAGGTAGTCTCTGCTGTGAGCGCTGGCTGTTACTGTGTAGTAGTTGGGAGGTGGTGCTATAATGCAGGGCTATGATTAGTGTGACTACAGACCTTTCCAGCCGTCACCTTTGTCCGGAAATGAGGATCAGCTAATAAGATCACTGCCCTCCTTCATATCAGCTCTGACATCGGGCTCCCTGCTCACTTCCCTGCACGCCTTGTAGGAGGGAGAGATGGCTCAAAGCCGGCCTCCAGATAGAAGGGATCCACCTTCCACTCTCCACCTCCGGCCACAAGCACTGTACATCACTTTCGGATCACAGGCACACCGCCAGGAGCTTTAGCAGCCAGTTGTAATGTGCAGCGCTACTGATTCCTGATGTTACTCTGGTGTCCGCAGAGACTCCGGTGAGCGTTGCTGCGCGACTCCTTCCTTCCTCACCATCCTCTCAGGGCTCCCTGCAACCGACGTAACTGTCTTACTCCGCCCACTACAGCTGATTCCAGCAGCTTCTGTGTCATGTGACCTGCTGCTGACACACCACATATTACCTGCACCAGTACATATAGGTATATGGGTAACTGCCCCCGGTCTCTGGTGGGGCATCAATTTATCAGTCAGTTACAATATGGTTTATATTGATTAGTCTTTGCCACATACACAGAGCACACTGTATTTACATATTCTATATACAGTATTTACATATAGGACACAACATGCACGAGTACACCAAGGCCTGGGGTACAACACATGAATAATATATAGACATCTACTCATATGGAAAAGACAAAGAAGGAGAAGGGATAAGTGAGAGGAGGGGGAAATTATTTCTCATTGACTACATAATCTCCCAATAGGGACTGTATAGTCCAAAGGGTCCTTTGATCCTAGCCAGTCCCTGCGGGCGAATATAGGCATTTAATTTAATGAACATTGTTGAGTTCAATTGTGTCATTGAGACCTTCTGGGAATAAGGTTCCCAGTTGGTATAACCAGAAGGCTTCTCTCTTGCAGAGACGACTAAATCTGTCTCCCCCTCTCCCTGTAGACTTAATTTGTTCAATTCCTATGATGTTAATATCTTTGTTGGAGGTTTCCTTACAGTAAGCAAAATTACTCGAGAGAGGGTGTGTTTTTATTCCTTTACAGATATTCCTCCAGTGTTCTGTCGAAGCTGGTTTAGTGACTAAGACAGAATCAGTGTAAAATTAGCATGGAGCGACGCCATCTTGCGAATGGCAACCAGACTCCATGTTAAAAATAAGAATCTGCAAGACGCCATTTTGCGATCAGCGCCATTTTAAGTTACAACTCACGAGCTAAGTACAGATGACAATGTTTTTGATAATCTTTTTAGAAGCCATGACAGGACCATTCTGGGGACCACCTTGCATAGAGAAATACCAAAAACAACTAGAAAAAAAGCCTCCTGAGAAAAGTAAATAGAATAGACAATACACCAGAATACTGTGAGTGTTTTACATACAAATTGGGAATCCCTGTATATAGACAAGTATAGTTGTGGCAATTGTAATATAACCCAGACATTGATCTACACAATTGAATTTGTCTGAATCCTAAACAGGTTTTAGTCTCACTCCCAGACAGAATGGCCCCAGCTTCACAGCTGGGGGTCTCCACCTTGTTTGAGAAGTGAAGCTCACTGCCCGGAACACATTTGCATTGCAGTTTGAAACTGTTAGTAAGGAATGAGATATGTGTGTGTATATGTATATATATATATATATGTATATGTTAAGTCCGTCATAGATAGAATCTCATGCATAAACACCGCACATTACGCACAGTTGCGCTGCTAACATGACGCTCAATAGCGAATGCACAATATCCTGCATGTGAACGCTGTTTATTAGCTGCATGCATGCACATCTGCCCCAAATCAGATAAACCTAACTAGCGTCTTTTCTCATATCCCTAATACTTACATAATGTACACTTACACAAAAGGTTCCATAGCTATAAAGTAAAAGATCCAAGTTTTATTCATTTATTACAAATGCTGTGAAATAAAGACTATTTTGGTATCTAAGGTTTAATACATGATAAGTAAGCCGTGTTTGATATTATACTGATCTGCACTTTATCCACAGCTTTCCGGTACCATCGGTGTGAAGATCGGAACATGCATTCGCAACTTATGGACCGTAAAGACATAAAGAACCAAAATGTACTTTGTAAAACCAACAGTCTAGATTTGCATGAGGTGGGAAAATGAAGGCAGCCAGCTGTTTGAGGCTGGACTGTGGCCATTTGAATCAACCTGTTAAATGCCCTGTAACAAATGCACCCGCACTGGGAACCAATGGGATCAGCAACAAACTCCTCTATTGTGTTGTCTATTTCTGGGGGGGTATAAATATGTGTGCTCTGACCCTGGCTTTCTAGTCTTCTTGCTGATTGCTGATTGACGGAGGTTTCTTGCTGATGCCGGAATCTGGTCCAGAGCGCATGCGTATGTGTGACTGTATCTTGGGTCTGTATAATTCTTTGCGCTAAATTGTACTTAGATCACAGCGTGTAACTGACTGTACTTTACTTGAATAATACTTTGTGCTTTGGGACACATGTTCAAGGTCTAAAGTCTTTATTTTACTTTATGACTGCGTACGCATATAGCGTCAATTTTAGAGGTTTATAGGCAGGGTTTAGAAGGTATAGGAGGTGCATATAGAGGTTGAAATCCAGTATCCTTAGTTGGGGGCTCATAGTGAAGTCACGTACCTAATCACACTATATATACACGGATATCTATATCTCAGCAAAGGGTGGATAGTGGCCACAAGCAGTCTTACCTGCAACCATTTGATGCTGAGAGATCGCTACCCGTTATCGTGTGACCAAGAGACGCTGACTAGAATCCAGGGACAAGAGAGGAAGAAGTTTGTTTTCCTTTGTTGATAGTATATTGCGTTTAAAAGGGGTGTCGTAGTATTGCGCACGTGGCTAAGTCGCATTTTTGCACGCAATAGGGATGCACTTTTGCGTACGCAGCTAAGGGTAAGTCATACGGTTGTGTACTAGTTACATTATTGTGTATGCGACTAGTCGCACAAATAGCGTATACGTATTTCCGGTTGTGCTGCCACGTGTTTAAACAAAGCCATTGAGTTTACATTATCAATTGTTGCTAATATCTGGGTTAACGTGTATTTTTCTGCGCAGGAAAAAAGTGTGTATCAGTGAGTATTTGTTTAGGGTGTAAAACGGGACCTAAATGTTAAGGGTATCGTAGGACCCTTAAGTGCTAGGCCCAGGAGTTGACCTAGTGGCTTGGTAGCAGCTTACTTTTTACTTTACACAAAGCAGGTGTATGGGTTGTTATTTTTGTTAGGGTTTGGCCCCCAGCGTGATTACAGTTTTCAGTAATCAATGTGTGTGATCTGTTAGGCTCATTTGAACACTATAATTGAACATAACGCATAATTTTGGTTAGATTATGATTGTGAGCTGGTGGGAGGGTGGAAGAAATTAACTGGAACACAAAGGGTACTTTGCTGCCCCCTAGCAGTTGCCCCCTAGCAGTTGAAAGGTAGTCAAAAAGGGATTGCTGAGCGGAAGCGGCCTTTACTTCCGTAGGTGAGTGGAAGCGTCTAGAAGTCCTCCATAGGGTTTGCGGATATATCCTTTTTCAAATGCGTCCGCAGGTAAGTGAAAGTATCTTAATTGTCTTTCACCAGTTTCAATTTTTACTGAAAAACGTAGGAGTTGTCCCAAGATGGAAACCACGCAAACAATAGAAATGTTAGACAATGATGTGCTGCTAATGGAGGCACCGCTTGGATCGGCCCGTCGTATTATACATACTAAGTACGGTACTTATGCAATAAGGCATTGTGACGTATGGTTTAAAATAACGATGAAGAGTGTTAGACCGTTTCCCAGGATTGGTAGTTTTGATAAAGATGTATTGGATAATGTCCGGGATCACATCAGTCTGATGCGTTCTCGAGAGAAAAAAGTAAAAAATTATGAATGTTTAAAATTGTGGCAGCATGAAGGGGATGCATGGCTTAAAAATGTGCAAGTGACACAAACTAGTGTTGCGAGCGCATTGCCAGCAAATACACCCGCGGCGCTGGATTGGAATGCGTGCGAGCCGCAAAATGGTGCGCACGTGCGGCAAGGTAGCATTGCGGAACGTATTGCCAGTAGTTCACGAGCACCACCGCCACCTTATCTGGATGGAGGTGCAGATACAGTCATGAAAAACAACTCATAAAAATGTAACAAGCAACTTGTACCCTCTCTTAAGTAACCATAAAGAAAATGTTTATGATGTGGTTGATGAGCCTATTGTTATGTCTGCCGTTTCCCATGCTGTGCACATGTTAGATGCGACACCACGACAAGCTCAAGTGGTGCCACCATCTCCATCTGTAACAGCACGGGAAGTGTTAAACTCCTCTGCACCCGTGGAGGAAGTTGTTAATACGATACGTTGCAGCAACAGATTAAACCCCCAGCCAGGTAATAAGGTCAAAGGTAGAACTGCGGCCGGTCTGCATCCCATTCGGACAATCACTGTTCCGAATGGGAATGCGGACGTGAACGGAGTTGTACCTACAAGGGATGTGGTAATGCATTGTCCTTGGACAAGAGCAGAGCTAAATTCCATCATAAATGATTTCCCCGATCCCAAAAAGGAATTAGCCAAATGTCAAAGATTTTTGAGAAATTTGGGTAGTTCTCATGAGCCCACCAATAAAGATTGGCGGGTGGTGTTAAGGGCCTGTCTACCACGCAATATCGACGTGACAAAATTTATCACAGATTGTGTATTGGATGGTGACGTTCCTTTAACAGACCAAGTAAACCAAGGTAATATTTCCCGCATTATAACTCAATTGGGTATATATTTTCCAGTAGTAGTTAACTAGAACAAAATTTTCACCATAAAGAAAAAGGAGAGTGAATCTTCAGAAGATTATTGTGACCGGGCTCTGTAGGCTATCACCCAGTACACTGGGTTAGAGGATATTAAAGATAGCATTCACCACAGGGGAATGATTGTCACCATACTCATGGATGGCCTTAAAGAGAACCTAAAAACCCGGGTTCAGACCTCACAGCCTGACTGGAGGGGAGTCACAATAGATACCCTCATAGAATCCGCCATAGAACATGATAAAAACATCTCAAAGAAGAGAGAGACACAGAGCGAGAAACTAATGGCTGTCAGTATTCAAGTTCTGGAAGGAATGACGGTAACATCACAGCCAGCAGACACACCTGCACCCACACCCACACCTGCACCTGAACAGTTATACGCCCTCACTAATCCTACACCATAGCAAACACAGTCTTATCCCACTTATCCTACACAACCACAAGTCCCATACTACCCACAAGGTCCATACCTCCCACAATATCCTTTTCCTCAATATCCTTACCCATACCCACCACCTTTCTCTCCTGCTCAACCCACACAACAATCCTTCCCACGGAAGTGTTTTAATTGCAACCTGCCAGGACTCATAAGTAAGAGCTGCACGGCAAAGAGGGTAGGACCCCCAAACCAGGGAGTACCTGGATATCCCCATAAGGGATATGCACAGAGACCAATAAATGTCCAACAGGCACCAGCTCCAATTGTGGCCATTAATGCTTTATTGGAAAGTGGGAGCCAATGCTAGAAGTCGGATCATACTTGTGATCTGCAGATAGACAGGTTGACGGGAAGTACTAGGAAAAATACTGGTAATGGTAATTGATGTAACTGATACCCAATCTCTGTTCTGCTTTCTTCCCTGTGCCCTAACACCCTGACTGTCAGTTTTTAGGTCATGTTTAAATGATATTAAACTGTTGTGCTTTATCTCTCACACACAGGACACAAGGTCGCTAAGGACAAACGGCAGCCATATCAGGCTAAGGTCAAATACTCGGAATACTGTCCAACCCAGGGGCCCAGGCAATATTTAGAGCAGTAGATATTGATAACAGAATTTAAATTGCAGGAATTTGTGTACAAATACAGTATCCCTAGAATAATTGAATATAGGAGGAATACTAATTTCACAAGTACTCATTTCACAAGTCTAGATTTGCATGAGGTGGGAAAACAAAGGCAACCAGCTGTTTGAGGCTGGACTGTGGCCATTTGAATCAACCTGTTAAATGCCCTGTAACAAATGCACCCGCACTGGGAACCAATGGGATCAGCAACAAACTCCTCTATTGTGTTGTCTATTTCTGGGGGGTATATATATGTGTGCTCTGACCCTGGGTTTCTAGTCTTCTTGCTGATTGCTGATTGATGGAGGTTTCTTGCTGATGCCGGTATCTGGTCCAGAGCGCGTGCGTATGTATGACTGTATCTTGGGTTTGTATAATTCTTTGCGCTAAATTGTACTTAGATCACAGCGTGTAACTGACTGTACTTTACTTGAATAATACTTTGTGCTTTGGAACACATGTTCAAGGTCTAAAGTCTTTATTTTACTGTATGACTGCATACGCAAATAGCGTCAATTTTAGAGGTTTATAGGCAGGGTTTAGAAGGTATAGGTAGGTGCGTATAGAGGTTAACATCCAGTATCCTTAATTCCATAAACCTGATCTTGAGTTTACTGGTTGTTCTCCCCATGTATTGTTTTCCACAATTGTACTTTATTACGTATATCACATAGGAAGATTGACAATTTATAAATTCCTTAATTGGGAATTTTTTATTGTTTGTATGTGATACACATTCAGTTGTTTTTTGTTTTGTGTGACTGCATGTATTGCATACATTTCTCCCACATTTGTGGAAACCCCTAGGTTTTGTGGGTAACCAGGTATTCCTACTCTCTAGCTTTTGCTGGGGTACTTCAAAATGGCTACAAACCAGACTAGTTTGTAGGTTATTCGACTTCCTAAAAATAACCTTGCCTCCTAGATCCACCTGTCCTTTAAGGATGGTATCCATCTGTAAAATTGATTAATTTTTCCTTATAACACATCTAATTTCTTGTTTGCAGCTGTTGAATTTGGTGACCTGTCACCTACTATATTACCTCTTTGATATTCCCGTTGCTCTTGTTCCTTTCTACCTTCTGTATTTAATAGATCTTCTCTATTAATAGTCTTAACCTCCTCTAGGCTTTCTGTAATATGTTAATCGGGTATCCTTGTTCACTGAAAGAATTGAACAAAGATCTTGCTTATCAAATGCCTCCTCCGTAGAGCAATTTCTTTTGATCCTCATGAGTTGCCCTTTTGGAATTTTTCTTTTCCATATTTTTGCATGTGAACTTCCATAGTTTAGATATCTATTTTGGTCTACTGGTTTTATAAATGTCTCTGTCACCAGTTTGCCTTCATTAATTTTAAGCGCAATATCCAGGAAACTAATCTCTTTGGTGCTGACCGAATAAGTGAATTTTAAAGCAAATAAATTGTGATTTAAAGTGTCAACAAATGATTCTAGCTGTGAACTATCCCCATCCCAAATAATGAATAAATCATCTATAAATCTTCCATAGTATACCAGGTTCACCCCGAACTCTCTGCCCCACACAAGCTCCTCCTCTAGGTGGCCCATGTATAAGTTGGCGAAGCTCGGAGCAAACCTGGTACCCCTAGCTGTACCTTTGGTTTGTAAATAAAATTTGGAATGAAATAAAAAATAATTGTGTGCTTAATTAAATTTAATTGACTGTAAAACAAAGTCACACAGGGAATCCAAAATACTATAATTATATCTAAGATAGTGTTCTACTACACTATTCCCTTTTTGTGGGGGATATTTGAATATAGTGCTTCTTCATCACATATTAATAAAATATAATTTTCTTTCCATATTACATTATTTATTTCATTCAGAAAGTGTTTAGTATCTTTTATATATGATTTTAGATTCCTTATGTGACTCTGCAGATAGTAATCTACAAACGATGATAAATTATTAGTTAATGACCCTACACCAGAAATAACAGGACGTTCCGGGGGTGAGGTGAGTGATTTGTGAATTTTTGGTAAAAAATAAAATGTGGGTATAGTGGGATGTGTATTAAATAAAAATTAAAACATGTAGTCACACAAAACAAAAAACAACTGAAAGTGTATCACATACAAACAATAAAAAATTCCCAATTAAGGAATTTATAAATTGTCAATCTTCCTATGTGATATACGTAATACAGTGCAATTGTGGAAAACAATACATGGAGAGAACAACCCATAAACTCAAGATCAGGTTTATGGAACACTGGAGGAATATCTGTAAAGGAATAAAAACACACCCTCTCTCGAGTCATTTTGCTTACTGTAAGGAAACCTCCAACAAAGATATTAACATCATAGGAATTGAACAAATTAAGTCTACAGTGAGAGGGGGAGACAGATTTAGTCATCTCTGCAAGAGAGAAGCCTTATGGATATACCAACTGGGAACCTTATTCCCAGAAGGTCTCAATGACACAATTGAACTCAACAATGTTCATTAAGTTCCATGCCTATATTCCACCGCAGAGACTGGCTAGGATCAAAGGACCCTTTGGACTATACAGTCCCTATTGGGAGATTATGTAGTCAATGAGAAATAATTTCCCCCTCCTCTCACTTATCCCTTCTCCTTCTTTGTCTTTTCCATATGAGTAGATGTCTATATATTATTCATGTATATACAAAAACCATAATATACCATTATTATTCTGGTTGTCTCTAGTCTGGATTATACTATATTTAATATAATATATTATATACAGAGGGGAGTTATTATCTAGCTATTCTCTATTTATTTATTCTATATTAACTACCATATCAATATTCTATATATATACATACTTTATAAAATCTATATATATATGTATAATAATTCTCTTATAAGGTAATGTTGTGTTAACCCTTCATAATCACTTTATGATGATTCATACAATCATCTCTATTTATTACTAGTAACATGTATATTGATTATATTTATATAATTCTTTTATAATTTATTAGTAACCTCATGTATATTTCTTTAACAATTTATATATATTTATTTTTATTTTTATTTTTACTTTTAATTATTATACCAGGTATTCTTTAAAAATCAATGTTTATTATTATATATGGACATACTGCATGCTGGAGAGAAAATTTTATATTTGAGTCGCCATATATAAATAAAAAAATAGGCTATTGCTCTATGATAGAGAGCTATAAGAAGCCAAAATATAAAGCTATAAATCAGCCTGCAAAAAACTAATGCTAAGGTAGATGAAGATGAGATTGAGTCCTGGATAAGAAGTGAAGCTGCACATGTGCATACCCTGACAGACAGATAAAAGGAAGGTCCCGCATAAAGCGGAGATATGCTGACTGAGGAAGCCGCCGAATCTAGAGGTGGAGAAACGCATTTTATACGAGTGGTGCCGGCTAACACTGATCCACACTGACCAGTCATTTGCCCAAAGGAACAAACACCTGCTAATCTCCGGAGACGAGTGACTAAGCGCTGAGTGCTAATAGTGGGCTTATCATCAGGCTGCCAGGTGACTTCGGCAGAGACCTCATACCTGCCCGTGTATGCTCAGAGGGAACGGAAAAAAAAACCTGGAGACAAGCGACCAAGGGGCCCATTTATTAATGATTGCATTTTGCAATGCGATCAGGGCATGCAGTGCCGCCCCTGATCGCATTGCAAAATGCGATCCTATCTGCCGGATGTATTATCCGGGACATGCAGGGAGACGGGCTCCGAAAAGAGCCCGTCCCTGCGATGTCTCCGGAGGGCAGTCGGGGCTTCTGCGCATGCGCAGTCCCGCGGACTGCACATGAGCGGTGCCCATTGCCGGCGGAGGGATCTGGCAGATCCCTCCGCCGGCTGATATGCGGTAGGTCCCCATAGGCTACAGCGGCTAACGCTATCTTTAGATAGCGTTAGCTGCTGGGGCCAATATCGGGAATGCTTCGCATTCCCGATATTGATACATTTTGCAGCATCACATCCCCCATAGAAATCTATGGGGGAGGCGGCTGCCAGCGGCAATGGAGGGATCGCAGCAAGTATCGGAGATACCTGCTGCGGTCCCTCCTTCATACATCCGGGGGATACTTAGTATTTGAGGTAAACCCCCGAAAACAGGTGTTTTCGGGGAATTTATCTCAAATTCCCTTTGATAAATGGGCCCCCAAGTATTAGATTCTAGCAGCGGGCTGACTGTCTTGTGAATCCTTGGAACCTGCGGGTTCAACATCCCAGTAAATGAACATTGTACTTAACTTTTTTTCTTTTTTTACCACATGGCCATGAGGGATACCTTGCTAAAAAACGTATACTGCAGGAGCTTTGTAAATATTGTTTTAGGCAAATGTACAACCTAACAGTTATCCATATATAAAATCATGTAACTGTTGATTGCCTATTTATATTGAACATTGTGCTTATCTGAAACACAAATGAGAACAATATTGCAAACGCCATGCAAATCATCAAGCCGCTTCAAGCTGATTCTCAGGTGAAACAGTTTAATTATTTCCATTGGAAAACGAGTGTTGTTAGAAAGCTCTGCACTAGATCAAACAGCAGGAGCTAAATATTGTGTATCAACTCATCCTAGAACAAAAAGGAATCTTATTGCTAAACAAGTATCTTTATAACTGCTTTTTGCACATTGTTGCATTTTTTTGTGGCTAATCTTGAATAGACATTACTCTATTTGGCAATAAGAGACAATTATTTATCAGCTATCATTTGTTTTAGTTTAATTACTCCTCTTTTCAAAAAAGTTTTTTTTTATTGTTGACTCTGTATAAGGTTTTTTTATCTGTGTGGTATACAATTTTTGATGGAGATTATCAACTAATTATTGTATTGTATTTTGCTGGCCGGCAACTGTTATATGTGAATGTACTAATTAAAAATAGGAATATTCAGTGCTCTCTCTCTCTTTTTTTCTGTTTTACTTTATAAGGCTAGGAGGTTTTTTTGAGTAGATCTCCAACTGAGAGAGCCGCAGACTCAGCAATAAATTGATTGTCTTTTTAAATTCTGTTATTTCATTTAAATCCTAGTTTTCTAAATTAAATTTCATACAAGATTGGCACCAGGTATATTTTGTTTTGTGTTATCTCATTCTGATTCAGAGATGTACGTTCATCTGATGTTTATGGGTCTGTGTCCATAAACATCGATTGACATGCTGCGGTGTTTGGGGGGTGGAGAATGGGTGTGGCTGGGCACCATTCCCAGGAGGGAGGAGGCCAGGGTCTGTGTTGACGGATACAAATTCCTAGCCTCTGAAGTGGCCACTGATTAGGTTGCTGGAAGCTTCAGCTCCCGCAGCCTGACTAAAGGAGCAACCATCACGACTGTCGGTTGATGATGGTTGAGGTGTCTGACACCTCCTTCTGCATTTGCACTAAGATGGACGGAATTGCAAAGCTGCTTGTGTGTTGGTCTGCAATTCCGTCCATCTCTGAATCAGGCCCAGAGTGTATCAAGAATTGTTACTAATTCACGGTTACAATATGTCCAACATAGAAGCAGGAGATACTTGAATTTACCAGACTTTGTACTCTGCTCTGCAACAGCTATTCTACATAATAGTATATTACATGTATAGTAGCTTCCGCTCAACCACACTTATATGTCAGAATACTTTTCTAGTAAGACGCACCTTTGAGGACAAGGCAAAGCACTATTACACATATATAAAAAAAATGTTTTTGCACTTTCTATTCATCTATATTTTAGTATGTTGCTTTTTTTTACAGTTTTATTAGTTATCTGAAGAATTCTTGCGTTGATACCTATTAATGTTTGAGCAGTGTTTGGGTATAGAGGCGACATGCTAATTCCTTTTGAATGCATGCCTAATATAAACCATATATTTTAACACTGAGAGTATAACTGGTGGGTGCACCCGTTAATAGCTTTCCTTTCCCTTTTGTTGTACTTCATATTTAAGCTAATGAGTTGCACCACTAATATGATAACCATCCTTGGATAGGATATTACCAACTTTTAATCAAGGATTTTTTTTTCCTTCAAATAGATGATAGTTTATATAAGGTAAGAATTGGTACTGTATAATTTGTTTATGTGAACCCTGATGATGGATTAAATATAATTCGAAATGCTCAAGCCTGAAGAGTGCTTTTTCAGGGATAATAATGTATTATTTTTAAGTGCATCAGGGAAATAAGATTTTTTGTACTAGAGTGCCCCTGGGACTACATTTGGGACTAACCCGATCAGCATGGGTTAATCTATGTTGGTGTTGTCTAGCACCGCAGTCACTTACACCATAAAGGGGGCATAAGACTGGGACAGCTGATTTTTAAGAATGTTGTGCATTTAACCCTCTACAGCAACCTCAGATATTGGTGTTGTTGGTAAATTACCATTAGGTGGCATGCTAAGCTTCTCAGAGACCAAGACAGAAGCAATACTCTTCAAAGAGAGACTAATTGATGCTGCTGTAACCAGGGCTTACTGGGAGATCAGGAGACAGAGATAGACCAAAAGTGTTCAAAAGGAAACAGTTTCCCATACACCATAATCTTCATTCAGTCTCCACGAGTTATGCATACTCCTCTGCTGGTGAAATGGGTCCTGACCAATTGGCACCTGCAAATACAACCCAGAAACGCCCTTTAGGGGTGAATACCAATGCAAGGCGCCAGACAGGAGACAGTCCACTCTGTTGGGTGATAGTGCTTCCGTGGGAAGGAGAGGACGCCAGAAGAAAATTCAAGTTTCAATCTTTATAAAAGAGAACTATCTCCATCTGAATAATCAGTTCTTAATAAAGGACTCTCCTTTGTTCCTGCAAACAAATTCAATGAACACACACACAAAACCATAACGCTAATCAAGCCAGAGAATCAAATATTGGTACAGCAGTAAATAGTGATTGCCAACCTCGCTAGCAGAAACAATGATGAAAAATTACTGTGCTCCAATATTTAAATTGGGACATAGGAACAACACATAAATGATATAACAAATTGATTGGAATTTTATTTACCTATAAAAGATGCAATATATGTAAAAGTGTACCAAACACATGAAAAATATGCAAATGGGAGACCAATAGTCACATATACTCCACTAATTAGCCCATATTAAATAAAAAAGAAAGAAAAACATGAAAATAAATACAAATAAAAGGAGTTGATCAGGCTCCAATAAATTGTATCTCAATCTCCAAATAATTAGTAAAAATTTATGTCTGTACAAAAACAGTCCCAGATTGTATAGCTAGAGAAACCTCATTAGGTACTCTATCAAATGGTATGTTGTATCTTTGTAGTATAAGAAAGGCAATGATGAAATCCTATAGCTTGTTGGCAGCTCTCCCCATCAATGAATTTACATTAATACTTTGAGCCCGTCACAGTGGTAATTCCGGCCAGATATAGCAAAGTCACAGACATTATAACATAACTCAGCCGTATACTGTATATAGGAGCTGATCATACAGTCCGGTATAGGCTTATATAATAATAAATGCTGGTTCTTCATAGGCGTTTCAGAATGCAAAGTGTAGAACTGTAAGCTTAGGTATGGCTAGAGCCGATGATATACCTGTAGATGAATCAGCACAGTCCCTGGGTATTCAGGACACTGAACCATATGCGACTCAGCGTGGTAACACATATCATTTATGTGTTGTTCCTAGATCCCAACTTAAATATTGGAGCGCAGTAATTTTTCATCAACAAATTCAATGACCTGGATTGGAAAATTGATATCTATTGCTTCAATCGCCAATTTAGATTGCAACATTTTTACACGTCTAAGGAAATTCTCCAGTATTTACAGAAAACAAATACAAGTAATTCAAGAAAAAAAATCAGTCTTTAACCCTGTCTCCAACAATACCTCAATAATGGGGTTTATTAAAGCCCCAGATATCCAGGTATCTGACCTGAGTAAGAAAACCTCCAGGACTCATTCCAACTTATCGAGTGACGAGTGGCAAGCCTTGAGACAGCTTGGAACTCACCAAGACATCATTATACTCCCTGCTGGAATAGGTGGGGGTATAGTGATCCTGGACATATAGTACTGTGCAATGGTTTTAGGCAAGTGTGGGAAAAATGCTGCAAAGTAAGAATGCTTTCAAAAATAGAAGTATTAACAGTTTATTTTTATCAATTAACAAAATGCAAAGTGAATGAACAGAAGAGAAATCTAAATCAAGTCAATATTTGGTGTGACCGCCCTTTGCCTTCAAAACAGCATAAATTCTTCTAGGTACACTTGCACACAGTTTTTGAAGGAACTCAGCAGGGAGGTTGTTCCAAACTTCTTGGAGAACTAACTACAGATCTTCTGTTGATGTAGGCTTGCTTAAATCCTTCTGTCAGGGCTCTGTGGGGGCCATGTCATCACTTCCAGGACTCGTTGTTCTTCTTTACGCTGAAGATAGTTCTTAATAACATTTGCTATATGTTTGGGGTTGTTGTCCTGCTGCAGAATAAATTTGGAGCCAATCAGATGCCTCCCTGATGGTATTGCATGATGGATAAGTACCTGCCTGTATTTCTCAGCATTGAGGACATCATTAATCCTGACCAAATCCCCAACTCTATTTGCTCAAATGCAGCCCCAAACTTGCAAGGAGCCTCCACCATGCTTCACTGTTGCCTGCAGACACTCATTATTGTACTGCTCTCCAGCCCTTCAGCTCAGAACTGGCAGAAACCAGTGGGACCCAGGTACACCCATCTACGTGGAAACAAGACCAAGCAACTCAACTATGCATGAAAACATAGGAACTGGGGTGCAGAAAAATGGCAGTAAGTGCTCAGGACTGATGAGTCAAAATTGAAACATTTGGCTGTAACAGAAGGCAGTTTGTTTGCCGAAGGACTGTAAAGCGCTGTGGTATATGTATGCGCTATATAAATAACTGGTAATAAATAAATAAAAATTGGCTGGACATACTCCTAGCTCTAAATGGGTTTAGGGCAATGTACAGGGTTTTTCCCCCAAACAACAAATAACCACAAATATTTACTGGTTTTATTCATTGTTAAACATAAATATTTATTGGATTTACAGATGTGTTACCTGTGTTTTGAATACTACTTAATATCATGTTATTTTAGGTACAAAACCTAGATTATAGAGTTAAAGATATGTTCTAAGTTTTATGGTTGAATACAGGGGCGGATTTACCGCTAGGCATCACAGGCAGCTGCTTAGGGCAGGGCGAGTCTCAGGGGGCCCGCTGATAGGGCTACGTAAAGGAGGCTTGCATTATAAATTACCGGCAGCGGCAGACTGTCAGCACATTGGACAGCAGCCGGATGCCGCTCTGTCTGGTGGCTCACTGTGTCCTCTGCTCTGTGTGCTGCGCGTGACATCTTACGCACACAGGAGAGGAGGAGCCGAGATGTAACCTAGAAGGCAAGGTGCGTGTGTCCAGATAGGGTACATTGCGGAAATACAAGGTAAGTCCCGTGTCATTGCCACCTCCCTCGCGTCCGCCCCTCCCTCCCGTGGGATCCCCCACCCCCGCTCCCCTCCTCGTGTATACAGGCAGGGAAAGTAATTAAAGGAGGGCAAGTGCTGCCTGCCCCCCCCTCGCGACCGCCCCCCCACCCCCCGCTCCCCTGCTTGTGGTTACAGGCACGGAAAGCAATTAAAGGAGGGCAAGTGCTGTGCCCCCCCCCACACACCCTGTGAGGGGGGGGTGGTTAAGATAGGGGGCTCAGCCGCGAGGCAGGGGCAGCACTTGCCTTCCTTTAATTACTTTCCCTGCCTGTAACCTCCAATGATCTGTCCCTCACAGCTTAGCCTACACTAACTGAAGCTATCCTCTGGCACATAAATCCCTCTTTGATATGCAGGGTTAGGGGTAGTATCATGTGAGCGGGAAGCAGTAGCAGGGTTAGGGGTAGTATAGAGTGCGCAGAGAGCGGGAGCAGGGTTAGGGGTAGTGTCGTGTGAGCGGGAAGCAAGAGCAGGGTTAGTGGTAGTGTCATGTGTGCAGAGAGTGGGAGCAGGGTCAGGGGTAGTATAGTGTGTGCAGAGAGTGGGAGCAGGGTTAGGGGTAGTGTCGTGTGAGCGGGAAGCAGGAGAGGGTTAGGGGTAGTGTCGTGTGAGCGGAAGCAAGAGCAGGGTTAGGGGTAGTGTTGTATGTGCAGAGAGCGGAAGCAGGATCAGGGGTAGTATAGTGTGTGCAGAGAGCGGGAGCAGGGTTAGGGGTAGTGTCATGTGAGCGGGAAGCAGGAGCAGGGGTAGTATAGTGTGTGCAGAGAGCGGGAGCAGGTTAGGGGTAGTGTCGTGTGAGCAGGAAGCAGGAGAAGGGTTAGGGGTAGTGTCGTGTGAGTGGAAAGCAAGAGCAGGGTTAGGGGTAGTATAGTACGTGCAGAGAGCGGGAGCAGGGTTAGGGGTAGTGTCGTGTGAGCGGGAAGCAAGAGCAGGGTTAGTGGTAGTGTCATGTGTGCAGAGAGCGGGAGCAGGGTCGGGGTAGTATAGTGTGTGCAGAGAGTGGGAGCAGGGTTAGGGGTAGTGTCGTGTGAGCGGGAAGCAGGAGAGGGTTAGGGGTAGTGTCGTGTGAGCGGAAGCAAGAGCAGGGTTAGGGGTAGTGTTGTGTGTGCAGAGAGCGGAAGCAGGAGCAGGGGTAGTATAGTGTGTGCAGAGAGCAGGAGCAGGTTAGGGGTAGTGTCGTGTGAGCAGGAAGCAGGAGAAGGGTTAGGGGTAGTGTCGTGTGAGTGGAAAGCAAGAGCAGGGTTAGGGGTAGTATAGTATGTGCAAAGAGCGGGAGCAGGGTTAGGGGTAGTGTCGTGTGAGTGGGAAGCAAGAGCAGGGTAAGGGGTAGTATAGTGTGTGCAGAGAGCGGGAGCAGGGTCAGGGGTAGTGTCGTGTGAGCGGGAAGCAAGAGCAGGGTCAGGGGTAGTATAGTGTGTGCAGAGCGCGGGAGCAGGGTTAGGGGTAGTGTCGTGTGAGCGGGGAGCAGTAGCAGGGTTAGGGGTAGTGTTGTGTGAGCGGGAAGCAGGAGCAGGGTTAGGGGTAGTGTCGTGTGTGCAGAGAGCAGGAGCAGGGTTAGGGGAAGTGACTTGTGTGCAGAGAGCGGGAGCAGGGTTAGGGGTATTATAGTGTGTGCAGAGAACGGGAGCAGCATGAGGGGTAGTATAGTGTGTGCAGAGAGCGGGAGCAGGGTTAGGGGTAGTGTCGTGTGAGCGGGGAGCAGGGTTAGGGGTAGTGTTGTGTGAGTGGGAAGCAGGAGCTGGGGTAGGGATAGTGTCGTGTGCAGAGAGAGGGAGCAGGGTTAGGGGTAGTGTCGTGTGTGCAGAGAGTGGGAGCAGGGTTAGGGGTATTATTGTGTGTGCAGAGAGCGGGAGCAGGGTGAGGGGTAGTATAGTGTGTGCAGAGAGCGGGAGCAGGGTTAGGTGTAGTGTCGTGTGTGCAGAGAGCGGGAGCCGTGTTAGGGGTATTATAGTGTGTGCAGAGAGCGGGAGCAGGGTGAGGGGTAGTATAGTGTGTGCAGAGAGCGGGAGCAGGGTCAGGGGCAGTGTCGTGTGAGCGGGAAGCAGGAGCAGGGTCAGGGGTAGTGCCATGTGAGCTGGAATCAGGAGCAGGGTTAGGAGTAGTATAGTGTGCAGAGAGTGGGAGCAGGGTCAGGGGTAGTGTCTTGTGAGCGGGAAGCAGGAGCAGGGTTAGGGTTAGTATAGTGTGTGCAGAGAGTGGGTGCAGGGTTAGGGGTAGTGTCGTGTGAGCGGGAAGCAAGAGCAGGGTTAGTGGTAGTGTCATGTGTGCAGAGAGCGGGAGCAGGGTCAGGGGTAGTATAGTGTGTGCAGAGAGTGGGAGCAGGGTTAGGGGTAGTGTCGTGTGAGCGGGAAGCAGGAGAGGGTTAGGGGTAATGTCGTGTGAGCGGGAAGCAAGAGCAGGGTTAGGGGTAGTGTCGTGTGTGCAGAGAGCGGAAGCAGGGTCAGGGGTAGTATAGTGTGTGCAGAGAGCGGGAGCAGGTTAGGGGTAGTGTCGTGTGAGCAGGAAGCAGGAGCAGGGTTAGGGGTAGTGTCGTGTGAGCGGGAAGCAAGAGCAGGGTTAGGGGTAGTGTTGTGCGTGCAGAGAGCGGGAGCAGGGTCAGGGGTAGTATAGTGTGTGCAGAGAGCGGGAGCAGGGTTAGGGGTAGTGTCGTGTGAGCAGGAAGCAAGAGCAGGGTCAGGGGTAGTATAGTGTGTGCAGAGAGTGGGAGCAGGGTTAGGGGTAGTGTCGTGTGAGCGGGGAGCAGTAGCAGGGTTAGGGGTAGTGTCGTGTGAGCGGGAAGCAGGAGCAGGGTTAGGGGTTGTGTCGTGTGTGCAGAGAGCAGGAGCAGGGTTAGGGGTAGTGTCTTGTGTGCAGAGAGCGGGAGCAGGGTTAGGGGTATTATAGTATGTGCAGAGAGCGGGAGCAGAATGAGTGGTAGTATAGTGTGTGCAGAGAGCGGGAGCAGGGTTAGGGGTAGTGTCGTGTGAGCGGGAAGCAGGAGAGGGTTAGGGGTAGTGTCGTGTGAGCGGAAGCAAGAGCAGGGTTAGGGGTAGTGTTGTGTGTGCAGAGAGCGGAAGCAGGAGCAGGGGTAGTATAGTGTGTGCAGAGAGCTGGAGCAGGTTAGGGGTAGTGTCGTGTGAGCAGGAAGCAGGAGAAGGGTTAGGGGTAGTGTCGTGTGAGTGGAAAGCAAGAGCAGGGTTAGGGGTAGTATAGTATGTGCAGAGAGCGGGAGCAGGGTAGGGGGAGTGTCGTGTGAGCGGGAAGCAAGAGCAGGGTCAGGGGTAGTATAGTGTGTGCAGAGCGCGGGAGCAGGGTTAGGGGTAGTGTCGTGTGAGCGGGGAGCAGTAGCAGGGTTAGGGGTAGTGTCGTGTGAGCGGGAAGCAGGAGCAGGGTTAGGGGTAGTGTCGTGTGTGCAGAGAGCAGGAGCAGGGTTAGGGATAGTGTCTTGTGTGGAGAGAGCGGGAGCAGGGTTAGGGGTATTATAGTGTGTGCAGAGAACGGGAGCAGCATGAGGGGTAGTATAGTGTGTGCAGAGAGCGGGAGCAGGGTTAGGGGTAGTGTCGTGTGAGCGGGGAGCAGGGTTAGGGGTAGTGTCGTGTGAGCGGGAAGCAGGAGCTGGGGTAGGGATAGTGTCGTGTGCAGAGAGAGGGAGCAGGGTTAGGGGTAGTGTCGTGTGTGCAGAGAGTGGGAGCAGGGTTAGGGGTATTATTGTGTGTGCAGAGAGCGGGAGCAGGGTGAGGGGTAGTAGAGTTTGTTCAGAGAGCGGGAGCAGGGTTAGGTGTAGTGTCGTGTGTGCAGAGAGCGGGAGCCGGGTTAGGGGTATTATAGTTTGTGCGGAGAGCGGGAGCAGGGTGAGGGGTAGTATAGTGTGTGCAGAGAGCGGGAGCAGGGTCAGGGGTAGTGTCGTGTGAGCGGGAAGCAGGAGCAGGGTCAGGGGTAGTGCCATGTGAGCTGGAATCAGGAGCAGGGTTATGAGTAGTATAGTGTGCAGAGAGTGGGAGCAGGGTCAGGGGTAGTGTCGTGTGAGCGGGAAGCAGGAGCAGGGTTAGGGGTACTATAGTGTGTGCAGAGAGTGGGTGCAGGGTTAGGGGTAGTGTAGTGTCGTGTGAGCGGGAAGCAGGAGTAGGGTTAGGGGTAGTGTAGTGTCGTGTGAGTGGGAAGCAGGAGCAGGGTTAGGGGTAGTGTCGTGTGAGCGGGAAGCAGGAGCAGCGTTAGGGGTAGTATAGTGTGTGCAGAGAGCAGGAGCAGGGTTAGGGGTAGTGTCGTGTGAGTGGGAAGCAAGAGCAGGGTTAGGGGTAGTATAGTGTGTGCAGAGAGCGGGAGCAGGGTCAGGGGTAGTGTCGTGTGAGCGGGAAGCAAGAGCAGGGTCAGGGGTAGTATAGTGTGTGCAGAGCGCGGGAGCAGGGTTAGGGGTAGTGTCGTGTGAGCGGGGAGCAGTAGCAGGGTTAGGGGTAGTGTTGTGTGAGCGGGAAGCAGGAGCAGGGTTAGGGGTAGTGTCGTGTGTGCAGAGAGCAGGAGCAGGGTTAGGGGAAGTGTCTTGTGTGCAGAGAGCGGGAGCAGGGTTAGGGGTATTATAGTGTGTGCAGAGAACGGGAGCAGCATGAGGGGTAGTATAGTGTGTGCAGAGAGCGGGAGCAGGGTTAGGGGTAGTGTCGTGTGAGCGGGGAGCAGGGTTAGGGGTAGTGTTGTGTGAGTGGGAAGCAGGAGCTGGGGTAGGGATAGTGTCGTGTGCAGAGAGAGGGAGCAGGGTTAGGGGTAGTGTCGTGTGTGCAGAGAGTGGGAGCAGGGTTAGGGGTATTATTGTGTGTGCAGAGAGCGGGAGCAGGGTGAGGGGTAGTATAGTGTGTGCAGAGAGCGGGAGCAGGGTTAGGTGTAGTGTCGTGTGTGCAGAGAGCGGGAGCCGTGTTAGGGGTATTATAGTGTGTGCAGAGAGCGGGAGCAGGGTGAGGGGTAGTATAGTGTGTGCAGAGAGCGGGAGCAGGGTCAGGGGCAGTGTCGTGTGAGCGGGAAGCAGGAGCAGGGTCAGGGGTAGTGCCATGTGAGCTGGAATCAGGAGCAGGGTTAGGAGTAGTATAGTGTGCAGAGAGTGGGAGCAGGGTCAGGGGTAGTGTCTTGTGAGCGGGAAGCAGGAGCAGGGTTAGGGTTAGTATAGTGTGTGCAGAGAGTGGGTGCAGGGTTAGGGGTAGTGTCGTGTGAGCGGGAAGCAAGAGCAGGGTTAGTGGTAGTGTCATGTGTGCAGAGAGCGGGAGCAGGGTCAGGGGTAGTATAGTGTGTGCAGAGAGTGGGAGCAGGGTTAGGGTTAGTGTCGTGTGAGCGGGAAGCAGGAGAGGGTTAGGGGTAATGTCGTGTGAGCGGGAAGCAAGAGCAGGGTTAGGGGTAGTGTCGTGTGTGCAGAGAGCGGAAGCAGGGTCAGGGGTAGTATAGTGTGTGCAGAGAGCGGGAGCAGGTTAGGGGTAGTGTCATGTGAGCAGGAAGCAGGAGCAGGGTTAGGGGTAGTGTCGTGTGAGCGGGAAGCAAGAGCAGGGTTAGGGGTAGTGTTGTGCGTGCAGAGAGCGGGAGCAGGGTCAGGGGTAGTATAGTGTGTGCAGAGAGCGGGAGCAGGGTTAGGGGTAGTGTCGTGTGAGCAGGAAGCAAGAGCAGGGTCAGGGGTAGTATAGTGTGTGCAGAGAGTGGGAGCAGGGTTAGGGGTAGTGTCGTGTGAGCGGGGAGCAGTAGCAGGGTTAGGGGTAGTGTCGTGTGAGCGGGAAGCAGGAGCAGGGTTAGGGGTTGTGTCGTGTGTGCAGAGAGCAGGAGCAGGGTTAGGGGTAGTGTCTTGTGTGCAGAGAGCGGGAGCAGGGTTAGGGGTATTATAGTATGTGCAGAGAGCGGGAGCAGAATGAGTGGTAGTATAGTGTGTGCAGAGAGCGGGAGCAGGGTTAGGGGTAGTGTCGTGTGAGCGGGAAGCAGGAGAGGGTTAGGGGTAGTGTCGTGTGAGCGGAAGCAAGAGCAGGGTTAGGGGTAGTGTTGTGTGTGCAGAGAGCGGAAGCAGGAGCAGGGGTAGTATAGTGTGTGCAGAGAGCTGGAGCAGGTTAGGGGTAGTGTCGTGTGAGCAGGAAGCAGGAGAAGGGTTAGGGGTAGTGTCGTGTGAGTGGAAAGCAAGAGCAGGGTTAGGGGTAGTATAGTATGTGCAGAGAGCGGGAGCAGGGTAGGGGGAGTGTCGTGTGAGCGGGAAGCAAGAGCAGGGTCAGGGGTAGTATAGTGTGTGCAGAGCGCGGGAGCAGGGTTAGGGGTAGTGTCGTGTGAGCGGGGAGCAGTAGCAGGGTTAGGGGTAGTGTCGTGTGAGCGGGAAGCAGGAGCAGGGTTAGGGGTAGTGTCGTGTGTGCAGAGAGCAGGAGCAGGGTTAGGGATAGTGTCTTGTGTGGAGAGAGCGGGAGCAGGGTTAGGGGTATTATAGTGTGTGCAGAGAACGGGAGCAGCATGAGGGGTAGTATAGTGTGTGCAGAGAGCGGGAGCAGGGTTAGGGGTAGTGTCGTGTGAGCGGGGAGCAGGGTTAGGGGTAGTGTCGTGTGAGCGGGAAGCAGGAGCTGGGGTAGGGATAGTGTCGTGTGCAGAGAGAGGGAGCAGGGTTAGGGGTAGTGTCGTGTGTGCAGAGAGTGGGAGCAGGGTTAGGGGTATTATTGTGTGTGCAGAGAGCGGGAGCAGGGTGAGGGGTAGTAGAGTTTGTTCAGAGAGCGGGAGCAGGGTTAGGTGTAGTGTCGTGTGTGCAGAGAGCGGGAGCCGGGTTAGGGGTATTATAGTTTGTGCGGAGAGCGGGAGCAGGGTGAGGGGTAGTATAGTGTGTGCAGAGAGCGGGAGCAGGGTCAGGGGTAGTGTCGTGTGAGCGGGAAGCAGGAGCAGGGTCAGGGGTAGTGCCATGTGAGCTGGAATCAGGAGCAGGGTTATGAGTAGTATAGTGTGCAGAGAGTGGGAGCAGGGTCAGGGGTAGTGTCGTGTGAGCGGGAAGCAGGAGCAGGGTTAGGGGTACTATAGTGTGTGCAGAGAGTGGGTGCAGGGTTAGGGGTAGTGTAGTGTCGTGTGAGCGGGAAGCAGGAGTAGGGTTAGGGGTAGTGTAGTGTCGTGTGAGTGGGAAGCAGGAGCAGGGTTAGGGGTAGTGTCGTGTGAGCGGGAAGCAGGAGCAGCGTTAGGGGTAGTATAGTGTGTGCAGAGAGCAGGAGCAGGGTTAGGGGTAGTGTCGTGTGAGCGGGAAGCAGGAGCAGCGTTAGGGGTAGTGTCGTGTGAGTGGGAAGCAGGAGCAGGGTTAGGGATAGTATAGTGTGTGCAGAGAGCGGGAGCAGGGTTAGGGGTAGTATAGTGTGAGCGGAAAGCAGGAGCAGGGTTAGGGGTACTGTCGTGTGAGCGGAAAGCAGGAGAGGGTTAGGGGTAGTTTTGTGTGAGCGGGAAGCAAGAGCAGAGTTAGGGGTAGTGTAGTGTGAGCGAGAAGCAGTAGCAGGGTTAGGGGTAGTGTCGTATGAGCGGGAAGTAGGAGCAGGGTTAGGGGTAGTGTCGTGTGAGCGGGAAGCAGGAGCAGAGTTAGGGTTAGTATAGTGTGTGCAGAGAGCAGGAGCAGAGTTAGGGGTAGTATAGTGTGAGCGGAAAGCAGGAGCAGGGTTAGGGGTAGTGTTGTGTGAGCGGGAAGCTGGAGCAGGGTTAGGGGTGGTATAGTGTGTGCAGAGAGCGGGAGCAGGGTAAGGGGTAGTGTTGTATGAGCGGAAAGCAGGAGCAGGGTTAGGGGTAGTGTCGTGTGAGCAAGGAGCAGGGTTAGGGGTAGTATATTGTGTGTAGAGAGTGGGAGCATGGTCAGGGGTAGTGTCGTTTGAGAGGGAAGCAGGAGCAGGGTCAGGGGTAGTGTCATGTGAGCGGGGAGCAGGGTTAGGGGTAGTGTCGTGTGAGTGGGAAGCAGGAGCACAGTTAGGGGTAGTACAGTGTGTGCAGAGAGCGGGAGCAGGGTTAGGGGTAGTGTTGTGTGAGATGAAAATATAGTGTTATGGCTTGTTTGAGGAAGGGCGCCCCACATTGGCGTTTTGCTTAGGGCCCCATGAGGCCTAAATCCGCCTCTGGTTGAATATAATACTATACTACATATATCAGGAGCAGGGTTAGGGGTAGTATAGTGTGTGCAGAGAGCGGGAGCAGGGTTAGGGGTAGTGTCGTGTGAGCGGGAAGCAAGAGCAGGGTCAGGGGTAGTATAGTGTGTGCAGAGAGTGGGAGCAGGGTTAGGGGTAGTGTCGTGTGAGCGGGGAGCAGTAGCAGGGTTAGGGGTAGTGTCGTGTGAGCGGGAAGCAGGAGCAGGGTTAGGGGTAGTGTCGTGTGTGCAGAGAGCAGGAGCAGGGTTAGGGGTAGTGTCTTGTGTGCAGAGAGCGGGAGCAGGGTTAGGGGTATTATAGTATGTGCAGAGAGCGGGAGCAGAATGAGTGGTAGTATAGTGTGTGCAGAGAGCGGGAGCAGGGTTAGGGGTAGTGTCGTGTGAGCGGGAAGCAGGAGAGGGTTAGGGGTAGTGTCGTGAGAGCGGAAGCAAGAGCAGGGTTAGGGGTAGTGTTGTGTGTGCAGAGAGCGGAAGCAGGAGCAGGGGTAGTATAGTGTGTGCAGAGAGCTGGAGCAGGTTAGGGGTAGTGTCGTGTGAGCAGGAAGCAGGAGAAGGGTTAGGGGTAGTGTCGTGTGAGTGGAAAGCAAGAGCAGGGTTAGGGGTAGTATAGTATGTGCAGAGAGCGGGAGCAGGGTCAGGGGTAGTGTCGTGTGAGCGGGAAGCAAGAGCAGGGTCAGGGGTAGTATAGTGTGTGCAGAGCGCGGGAGCAGGGTTAGGGGTAGTGTCGTGTGAGCGGGGAGCAGTAGCAGGGTTAGGGGTAGTGTCGTGTGAGCGGGAAGCAGGAGCAGGGTTAGGGGTAGTGTCGTGTGTGCAGAGAGCAGGAGCAGGGTTAGGGGTAGTGTCTTGTGTGGAGAGAGCGGGAGCAGGGTTAGGGGTATTATAGTGTGTGCAGAGAACGGGAGCAGCATGAGGGGTAGTATAGTGTGTGCAGAGAGTGGGTGCAGGGTTAGGGGTAGTGTAGTGTCGTGTGAGCGGGAAGCAGGAGCAGGGTTAGGGGTAGTGTAGTGTCGTGTGAGCGGGAAGCAGGAGCAGGGTTAGGGGTAGTGTCGTGTGAGCGGGAAGCAGGAGCAGAGTTAGGGGTAGTGTAGTGTGTGCAGAGAGCGGGAGCAGGGTTAGGGGTAGTGTTGTGTGAGCGGGAAGCAGGAGCAGGGTCAGGGGTAGGGTCGTGTGGGCGGGAAGCAGGAGCAGCGTTAGGGGTAGTATAGTGTGTGCAGAGAGCAGGAGCAGGGTTAGGGGTAGTGTTGTGTGAGCGGGAAGCAGGAGCAGGGTTAGGGGTAGTGTCGTGTGAGCGGGAAGCAGGAGCAGGGTTAGGGATAGTATGGTGTGTGCAGAGAGCGGGAGTAGGGTTAGGGGTAGTGTACTGTCGTGTGAGCGGAAAACAGGAGAGGGTTAGGGGTAGTTTTGTGTGAGTGGGAAGCAAGAGCGGAGTTAGGGGTAGTGTAGTGTGAGCGAGAAGCAGTAGCAGGCTTAGGGGTAGTGTCGTATGAGCGGGAAGTAGGAGCAGGGTTAGGGGTAGTGTCGTGTGAGCGGGAAGCAGGAGCAGAGTTAGGGTTAGTATAGTGTGTGCAGAGAGCAGGAGCAGAGTTAGGGGTAGTATAGTGTGAGCGGAAAGCAGGAGCAGGGTTAGGGGTAGTGTTGTGTGAGCGGGAAGCTGGAGCAGGGTTAGGGGTGGTATAGTGTGTGCAGAGAGCGGGAGCAGGGTCAGGGGTAGTGTTGTATGAGCGGAAAGCAGGAGCAGGGTTAGGGGTAGTGTCGTGTGAGCAAGGAGCAGGGTTAGGGGTAGTATATTGTGTGTAGAGAGCGGGAGCATGGTCAGGGGTAGTGTCGTTTGAGAGGAAAGCAGGAGCAGGGTCAGGGGTAGTGTCATGTGAGCGGGGAGCAGGGTTAGGGGTAGTGTCGTGTGAGTGGGAAGCAGGAGCACAGTTAGGGGTAGTACAGTGTGTGCAGAGAGCGGGAGCAGGGTTAGGGGTAGTGTTGTGTGAGATGAAAATATAGTGTTATGGCTTGTTTGAGGAAGGGCGCCCCACATTGGCGTCTTGCTTAGGGCCCCATGAGGCCTAAATCCGCCTCTGGTTGAATATAATACTATACTACATATATCAGGAGCAGGGTTAGGGGTAGTATAGTGTGTGCAGAGAGCGGGAGCAGGGTTAGGGGTAGTGTCGTGTGAGCGGGAAGCAAGAGCAGGGTCAGTGGTAGTGTCATATGTGCAGAGAGCGGGAGCAGGGTCAGGGGTAGTATAGTGTGTGCAGAGAGTGGGAGCAGGGTTAGGGGTAGTGTCGTGTGAGCGGGAAGCAGGAGAGGGTTAGGGGTAGTGTCGTGTGAGCGGGAAGCAAGAGCAGGGTTAGGGGTAGTGTCGTGTGTGCAGAGAGCGGAAACAGGGTCAGGGGTAGTATAATGTGTGCAGAGAGCGGGAGCAGGGTTAGGGGTAGTGTCGTGTGAGCGGGAAGCAGGAACAGGGTCAGGGGTAGTATAGTGTGTGCAGAGAGCGGGAGCAGATTAGGGGTAGTGTCGTGTGAGCAGGAAGCAGGAGCAGGGTTAGGGGTAGTGTCGTGTGGGCGGGAAGCAAGAGCAGGGTTAGGGGTAGTGTTGTGCGTGCAGAGAGCGGGAGCAGGGTCAGGGGTAGTATAGTGTGTGCAGAGAGCGGGAGCAGGGTTAGGGGTAGTGTCGTGTGAGCATGAAGCAAGAGCAGGGTCAGGGGTAGTATAGTGTGTGCAGAGAGTGGGAGCAGGGTTAGGGGTAGTGTCGTGTGAGCGGGGAGCAGTAGCAGGGTTAGGGGTAGTGTCGTGTGAGCGGGAAGCAGGAGCAGGGTTAGGGGTAGTGTCGTGTGTGCAGAGAGCAGGAGCAGGGTTAGGGGTATTATAGTATGTGCAGAGAGCGGGAGCAGAATGAGTGGTAGTATAGTGTGTGCAGAGAGCAGGAGCAGGGTTAGGGGTAGTGTCGTGCGAGCGGGGAGCAGGAGCAGGGTTAGGGGTAGTGTCGTGTGAGCGGGAAGCAGGAGCAGGGGTAGGGGTAGTGTCGTGTGCAGAGAGCGGGAGCAGGGTTAGGGGTAGTGTCGTGTGTGCAGAGAGCGGGAGCAGGGTTAGGGGTATTATAGTGTGTGCAGAGAGCGGGAGCAGGGTGAAGGGTAGTATAGTGTGTGCAGAGAGCGGGAGCAGGGTTAGGTGTAGTGTCGTGTGAGCGGGAAGCAGGAGAGGGTTAGGGGTAGTGTCGTGTGAGCGGGAAGCAAGAGCAGGGTTAGGGGTAGTGTCGTGTGTGCAGAGAGCGGAAACAGGGTCAGGGGTAGTATAATGTGTGCAGAGAGCGGGAGCAGGGTTAGGGGTAGTGTCGTGTGAGCGGGAAGCAGGAACAGGGTCAGGGGTAGTATAGTGTGTGCAGAGAGCGGGAGCAGATTAGGGGTAGTGTCGTGTGAGCAGGAAGCAGGAGCAGGGTTAGGGGTAGTGTCGTGTGGGCGGGAAGCAAGAGCAGGGTTAGGGGTAGTGTTGTGCGTGCAGAGAGCGGGAGCAGGGTCAGGGGTAGTATAGTGTGTGCAGAGAGCGGGAGCAGGGTTAGGGGTAGTGTCGTGTGAGCATGAAGCAAGAGCAGGGTCAGGGGTAGTATAGTGTGTGCAGAGAGTGGGAGCAGGGTTAGGGGTAGTGTCGTGTGAGCGGGGAGCAGTAGCAGGGTTAGGGGTAGTGTCGTGTGAGCGGGAAGCAGGAGCAGGGTTAGGGGTAGTGTCGTGTGTGCAGAGAGCAGGAGCAGGGTTAGGGGTATTATAGTATGTGCAGAGAGCGGGAGCAGAATGAGTGGTAGTATAGTGTGTGCAGAGAGCAGGAGCAGGGTTAGGGGTAGTGTCGTGCGAGCGGGGAGCAGGAGCAGGGTTAGGGGTAGTGTCGTGTGAGCGGGAAGCAGGAGCAGGGGTAGGGGTAGTGTCGTGTGCAGAGAGCGGGAGCAGGGTTAGGGGTAGTGTCGTGTGTGCAGAGAGCGGGAGCAGGGTTAGGGGTATTATAGTGTGTGCAGAGAGCGGGAGCAGGGTGAGGGGTAGTATAGTGTGTGCAGAGAGCGGGAGCAGGGTTAGGTGTAGTGTCATGTGTGCAGAGAGCGGGAGCCGGGTTAGGGGTATTATAGTGTGTGCAGAGAGCGGGAGCAGGGTGAGGGGTAGTATAGTGTGTGCAGAGAGCGGGAGCAGGGTCAGGGGTACTGTCGTGTGAGCGGGAAGCAGGAGCAGGGTCCGGGGTAGTATTGTGTGAGCAGGAATCAGGAGCAGGGTTAGGGGTAGTATAGTGTGCAGAGAGTGGGAGCAGGGTCAGGGGTAGTGTCTTGTGAGCGGGAAGCAGGAGCAGGGTTAGGGGTAGTATAGTTTGTGCAGAGAGTGGGTGCAGGGTTAGGGGTAGTGTAGTGTTGTGTGAGCGGGAAGCAGGAGCAGGGTTAGGGGTAGTGTCGTGTGAGTGGGAAGCAGGAGCAGAGTTAGGGGTAGTGTAGTTTGTGCAGAGAGCAGGAGCAGGGTTAGGGGTAGTGCTGTGTGAGCGGGAAGCAGGAGCAGGGTCAGGGGTAGTGTCGTGTGGGCGGGAAGCAGGAGCAGGGTTAGGGGTAGTATAGTGTGTGCAGAGAGCGGGAGCAGGATTAGGGGTAGTGTCGTGTGAGCGGGAAGCAGGAGCAGTGTTAGGGGTAGTGTCGTGTGTGCGGGAAGCAGGAGCAGGGTTAGGGATAGTATAGTGTGTGCAGAGAGCGGGGAGCAGGGTCAGGGGTAGTGTAGTGTCGTTTGAGCCGGAAGCAGGAGAGGGTTAGGGGTATTGTCGTATGAGCGGGAAGCAGGAGCAGAGTTAGGGGTAGTGTAGTGTGAGCAGGAAGCAGTAGCAGGGTTAGGGGTAGTGTCGTGTAAGAGGGAAGTAGGTGCAGGGTTAGGGGTAGTGTCGTGTGTGCAGAGAACGGAAGCAGGGTCAGGGGTAGTATAGTGTGTGCAGAGAGCGGGAGCAGGGTTAGGGGTAGTGTCGTGTGAGCGGGAAGCAGGAGCAGGGTCAGGGGTAGTATAGTGTGTGCAGAGAGCGGGAGCAGCTTAGGGGTAGTGTCGTGTGAGCAGGAAGCAGGAGCAGGGTTAGGGGTAGTGTCGTGTGAGTGGGAAGCAAGAGCAGGGTTAGGGGTAGTATAGTGTGTGCAGAGAGCGGGAGCAGGGTTAGGGGTAGTGTTGTGTGAGCGGGGAGCAGGAGCAGGGTTAGGGGTAGTATAGTGTGTGCAGAGAGCGGGAGCAGAGTTAGGGGTAGTGTCGTGTGAGCGGGAAGCAAGAGCAGGGTTAGGGGTAGTGTCGTGTGTGCAGAGAGCGGGAGCAGTGTCAGGGGTAGTATAGTGTGTGCAGGGAGCGGGAGCAGGGTTAGGGGTATTGTCGTGTGATCAGGAAGCAAGAGCAGGGTCAGGGGTAGTATAGTGTGTGCAGAGAGCGGGAGCAGGGTTAGGGGTAGTGTCGTGTGAGCGGGGAGCAGTAGCAGGGTTAGGGGTAGTGTCGTGTGAGCGGGAAGCAGGAGCAGGGTTAGGGGTAGTGTCGTGTGTGCAGAGAGCAGGAGCAGGCTTAGGCATAGTATCTTGTGTGCAGAGAGCGGGAGCAGGGTTAGCGGTATTATAGTGTGTGCAGAGAGCGGGAGCAGAATGAGGGGTAGTATCGTGTGTGCAGAGAACGGGAGCTGGGTTAGGGGTAGTGTCGTGTGAGCGGGGAGCAGGAGCAGGGTTAGGGGTAGTGTCGTGGGAGCGGGAAGCAGGAGCAGGGGTAGGGGTAGTGTCATGTGCAGAGAGCGGGAGCAGGGTTAGGGGTAGTGTCGTGTGTGCAGAGAGCGGGAGCAGGGTTAGGGGTATTATAGTGTGTGCAGAGAGCGGGAGCAGGGTGAGGGGTAGTATAGTGTGTGCAGAGAGCGGGAGCAGGGTTAGGTGTAGTGTCGTGTGTGCAGAGAGCGTGAGCCGGGTTAGGGGTATTATAGTGTGTGCAGAGAGCGGGAGCAGGGTGACGGGTAGTATAGTGTGTGCAGAGAGCGGGAGCAGGGTCAGGGGTACTGTCGTGTGAGCAGGAAGCAGGAGCTGGGTCAGGGGTAGTATTGTGTGAGCGGGAATCAGGAGCAGGGTTAGGGGTAGTATAGTGTGCAGAGAGTGGGAGCAGGGTCAGGGGTAGTGTCGTGTGAGCGGGAAGCAGGAGCAGGGTTAGGGGTAGTATAGTTTGTGCAGAGAGTGGGTGCAGGGTTAGGGGTAGTGTAGTGTTGTGTGAGCGGGAAGCAGGAGCAGGGTTAGGGGTAGTGTCGTGTGAGTGGGATGCAGGAGCAGAGTTAGGGGTAGTGTAGTTTGTGCAGAGAGCGGGAGCAGGGTTAGGGGTAGTGTTGTGTGAACGGGAAGCAGGAGCAGGGTCAGGGGTAGTGTCGTGTGGGCGGGAAGCAGGAGCAGGGTTAGGGGTAGTATAGTGTGTGCAGAGAGCGGGAGCAGGATTAGGGGTAGTGTCGTGTGAGCGGGAAGCAGGAGCAGGGTTAGGGGTAGTGTCGTGTGAGCGGGAAGCTGGAGCTGGGTTAGGGATAGTATAGTGTGTGCAGAGAGCGGGAGCAAGGTCAGGGGTAGTGTAGTGTCGTTTGAGCTGGAAGCAGGAGAGGGTTAGGGGGTAGTGTGTGTGAGCGGGAAGCAGGAGCAGAGTTATGGGTAGTGTAGTGTGAGCGGGAAGCAGTAGCAGGGTTAGGGGTAGTGTCGTGTGAGAGGGAAGTAGGAGCAGGTTTAGGGGTAGTGTCGTGTGAGCGGGAAGCAGGAGCAGAGTTAGGGGTAGTATAGTCTGTGCAGAGAGCAGGAGCAGAGTTAGGGGTAGTATAGTGTGAGCGGAAAGCAGGAGCAGGGTTAGGAGTAGTGTCGTGTGAGCGGGAAGCTGGAGCAGGGTTACGGGTTGTATAGTGTGTGCAGAGAGCGGGAGCAGGGTTTAGGGGTAGTGTTGTGTGAGCGGGAAGCAGGAGCAGGGTTAGAGGTAGTGTCGTGTGAGCAAGGAGCAGGGTTAGGGGTAGTATAGTGTGTGCAGAGAGCGGAAGCAGGGTCAGGGGTAGTGTCGTTTGAGCGGGAAGCAGGAGCAGGGTTAGGGGTAGTGTCATGTGAGTGGGGAGCAGGGTTAGGGGTAGTGTCGTGTGAGCGGGAAGCAGGAGCAGGGTTAGGGATAGTATAGTGTGTGCAGAGAGCTGGAGCAGGGTTAGGGGTAGTGTAGTGTCGTGTGAGCGGGAAGCAGTAGCAGGGTTAGGGGTAGTGTCGTGTGAGCGGGAAGCAGGAGCAGAGTTAGGGGTAGTATAGTGTGTGCAGAGAGCGGGAGCAGAGTTAGGGGTAGTATAGTGTGAGCGGAAAGCAGGAGCAGGGTTAGGGGTAGTATAGTGTGTGCAGAGAGCGGGAGCAGGGTTCAGGGGTAGTGTTGTGTGAGCGGGAAGCAGGAGCAGGGTCAGGGGTAGTGTCGTGTGAGCAGGGCCGTTTCTAGGGCCGGGCGACCCGTGCAATCGCATGGGGCGCGCCTCCTCCGACCCCTGCTGTAGAAAGCCTGTGAACTGCCGGGCGCCTGCTGAGATTGTTACCAGCGGGCGCCCGGCAGGGCAGAGCAGAGCAGCCGGAGATGGAAGCTCCGGCTTCCGGCTCCCCCAGTGTGCACTATGGGAAAGACGTCATGACTCATGACGTCTTTCCCATAGTGCAGAGGAGCAGCCAAGCGGAGCGGAAGCCGGAGCGGGGCTTATGGTAAGTATTGGTGTTTTTTTTTTTGGTGTGTGTGCACGCGGCTTTTACTAGGGACAATACTTGGAGGGGGGGGCATGTCTGCTGGGGGAGGCACTACTACTGGGGGCACCCGGGCACTACTACTGGGGACATTACTCTGGGGGCACTTCTGCTGGGGGAAACACTACCACTGGGGGCACCTGGGCACTGCTACTGGGGACATTACTCTGGGGGCACTTGTGCTGGGGGAAACACTACCACTGGGGGCACCTGGGCACTACTACTGGGGACATCACTGTTGGGGACATTACTAATGTGGACATGACTACAGGGGGCACAAGACTATAGGTGGCACTACTAATGGGGTCATGGCATAGGGGGCACCACTCCGGGGGGCACTACTACTGGGTGCACTGCACTACCACTGTGGGCACTGCATAAGGGGCATAAATACAGGGGGCACGTGTGGTTTTAAAACATAGTTTGTGGTTCTGGCTTTTCCAATATATTTTATGTGGAAGTGGTTTGTTGCAGTGTAATCCCTAAGTGGCCTTTTCAGTGTATTTTATGTGGATCTGGCTTGTATCTTCAATGTGCTGGGCTCGACCCCCAACCTTACTAAAAAGTAAAAACTGGTGTGATACAAGGTCCTACTTCTGCAAATGTCACACCAAAGGCATGCACACACAAGTGCGGCGTGGGCTTGTGACAGCTAGGCCACACCCCAATTTTTCAGCGCTTTGCCTCTGACAGGTTAGCCACCCCTGGGCTCAGTAGTCACAGCAGCTGACATTCTGTGGTCTTTCAAGACAACGCTCCCTTACTGTGGTACCACACCCCCCATGATTAGACCATGCCCACAATATTACTGCTTCTTGAGGGAAGGGGGGGGGGGCGCATTTTGACTGCTCGCACTGGGAGCCTCAGACCCTAGAAACTGCCCTGCGTGTGAGCGGGGAGCAGGGTTAGGGGTAGTGTCGTGTGAGTGGGAAGCAGGAGCACAGTTAAGGGTAGTACAGTGTGTGCAGAGAGCGGGAGCAGGGTTAGGGGTAGTGTTGTGTGAGACGAAAATATAGTGTTATGTATTGTTTGAGGAAGGGGGCCCCACATTGGTGTCTTGCTTAGGGCCCCATGAGGCCTAATTCCGCCTCTGGTTGAATATAATACTATACTACATATATCATCCAGTTTAGAGGATGGGTTTTTTTTTACAAATAGAACTACTTAGAAGAGAGAAAAACGTAGTGGGATTTATGAAAAGAGAATTACATGAAAATAGTCCGGGTCCCTACAGGCTTAAGAGCATTCAAGAAACCTGTATTTGCATTACAAAACTTATCACTTTCCAGTTAACTGGTATCTTACAATTATATCCAGTATTTCTATATAAAGCAGAAAATATACTGACGGTGGGGTGGGGGCAGTTGCACACTTAAGAAGAGATGGAAGGAATGAACACAGTATGGCAGGTACAGCTCCTACATCAGGCTTTGGCTGCGTCTGTGGATGCAGTAACTTGTCCCTGACATGCCCGCGACACTCCCATTACATCCATGAGATTGATATTTTTTGTATGCACTTGTATTCTATTTGGGCAGCACAGACGGCGTATTGGTTAGCATCACTGCCTCACAACACTGAGGTCGTGGGTTAAATTCAAAACTAAGGCCCGTATTCAATTGCAGGCAAAAAGTCGCGATCGGCAGAAAAGTTTCGCCGATGACGTAATTTCGCCAGGCGGAAACTTTCCACCCAACTCAATTGCAAAGACTTTCTGCTGGTGCGAAAAGTCTGCGCCTTGTAACCAGCCTTGTAACCAGCGGAAAAGATTCGCCTATGAAAGCAGGTGAGAAAAAGTGCAGAATTGGGGTTTTGGGGTGCAAAGTTGCACCAACACCTCTGCAGCCTTGGGACAGTCCCCCAAAGGTAAGCTGCGTAAATTTTTTTTTAAAAAGACTTTAGAACACCCCAAAAAAAGTACTTTCATTTCGGGGGCGAAAAATACCAAAGTTGGGGGACAAACTTTAAAACTAGTGAAATAAACTCCAGGAGTCCCCCAAGTATGCCCCAGGTGTTTTTTTGATTGCAGGTGATTGCTGAAGGTGCGTTTTTTACGTTGTTTAAAAACTACAGATGTGCACTGACCCCTGTGTTTTGGTTTTGGATTTGGATCTGGATCTACCCTGGTTTTGGATCTGGATTGGTTTTGCCAAAACCTCACCTCAGTGGTTTGTTTTCGGATCTGGATTTTTTCTTTAAAAAATCATAAAAACAGCTAAAATCACATAAAATGGGCCTGGTTTTGTTCCTACAGTATAATTAACTTCAATAACATTTATTTCCAGTAATTTCCAATCAATTTTGACCACCTCACAATATTATTTGCTTCATCTAGTTAAGGCCAAAAGGTTGCATCCAGCTAGCTGGCTGACTAAGCTAAGTGACACAGTGGGCAGCACTAACATGTGGCAGTTCAGTTTCTAATTTCCAACACTGATACATTGTGTTATACAGTGTTGGTTGGATCACCAACAGTGCACTTACTGTGACAGCAGTGTCGGCAGAGCGGGGTTGCTAACGGTGTCCTCCTCAGTACATGGAATGGCAGTGCTGCGGTGCTGGCAGTGTCCTCAGTGAAGGGTACCGGTGATGTTGGCAGTGCGGGGGTGCCAGCGGTATCTTTAGTGCAGGTTTGCTGGCTGTGTCGGCAGTGCGGGGGTGCCAGCGGTGTATTTAGTCCAGGTTCGCTGGCTGTGTCGGCAGTGCGGGGGTGCCAGCGGTGTCCTCATTACAGGTTTGCTGACTGTGTCGGCAGTGCAGAGGTGTTCTCAATGCAGGGTGCCGGCGTTGTGTCGGCAGAGCGGGGGTGCCAGCAGTATCCTCATTGCTGGTTTGCTGACTGTGCCGGCAATGCAGAGGTGTTCTCAATGCAGGGTGCCGGCGTTGTGTCGGCAGAGCGGGGGTGCCAGTGGTGTCCTCATTGCAGGTTTGCTGACTGTGTCGGCAGTGCAGGGGTGCTGGTGGTGTCCTCAGTGTGGGAGTGTCAGCAGTGGGAGGGTCGCTGACGGTGTCCTCAGTACGTTGGGCAGCAGTGCAGGAGTGTCTGCAGTGGTGGTGTCGGCAGCGGGGGATGTTGCCAGTGGAGGTGCCGGCGGTGTTGGCAGCGGAGGGTGCCGGCGCTGGGGGATGATGGGCGCCATCTTCTTTTTCTTCTTTTGTGCTATTTTCAATGGGTTTAACGCTGATTGGCTGAGAGTCGTGACAGACGGCTCTCTCAGCCAATCAGCGTTAAGCCCGCTGAAAACAAAACCTCGCGACTCGACAGAAGGGTTGCAAAGTTTTGCCTTGGGTCAGGGATCCGGGGCAGCTGCGCTCGGATCGTCCCGGATCCCCAAATTCGGGTGGGTTCGGATCTCTTAGGTCTGAACCCGCACATCTCTATTACAAATGCACTTTAGCTATTTTAAACCATGGTTGCACCCGTTTTCATGTAGCCCAAATTTGGTGGGACTACTTATTTTTCCCCAAAATACACTGCTAAATGCTATTCTTCACCACTTGTGCAAAGACGCTAAATAGCACCTATTGAGAGACCATTCAAGTACCCCAAATACCTTCAGCAGGGCTATTCGGGGGTATCCACAGTGATCCCCCATGTCAGTGCATCTTTTGGGGGGTGTCAGGCTGATTTCCCCATTTTTTACTGGACTTACCACCTCTCCAAGTTTCGTCGGGACGCGTTTTCGGGTCCTTTGCAATTGAATAGGGTGAATAGCGGGGACGCGTGCGATACTTTTCCAGAACCCAAACCAGCGATGTATGCAGAAAGTACACCAGGCGACTTTTCGCCGGCAATTGAATATGGGCCTAAGGCCCTAACTATAAGGGTTTCCTCCGGGTACTCGGGTTTCCTCCCATACCCTAGTGTGTAAGTATGTGCGTGTACATGTGGTAGGGAATATAGATTATAAGCTCCACTGGGGCAGGGACTGATGTGAAAATGGCCAAATATTCCCTGTAAAGCGCTGCGGGGTATGTGTGCGCTATATAAATACCTGGTAATGGCTAAATAATATTACCACCCAGAAACCCCCATTGCTTTTCTGCCCCATTTCTGATAGCACCTGTACCGATCGCAGCAGCATCTTTGTGCGCACACTCTATGTAATGCCCATGCCATAGGCCTTTGTATAAATCTTCACAATAAAAGGAGACCTACATAATCATCAGTATTGTGTGCGGATTGTGTGTGACTCATGCTGGGTACACACTGGCCAATCAATTGATCGGCCAATATTTCGTGCCCCTGTTGGCCAGTGTGTACAGACGATATGTCTGTGAACAACGTCGTTCACAGACATATTGCATTGGCTGTACTGCACAGCCAATGAACAGATATGTCTGCATACATATCTGTCCATCGGCAAGTGTGCACGGGCGATCAGCTGATTACCCGTACACAGGGGTGCAGAGAGAGGGGGGGGAGCCACGAGTGGGTACTACTTACCCGGGTCCGGCACAGCTCCTCATCCACAGCAGCCCACCACACGCTGCTGTGTGCTGGGCTGCACTGGGAGACTGTCCGAGGCTGCTAAAGCAGCAGCCCGAGCAGTCTCCTATGCCAAAGGGTGGAGCTATCTCGTGGATCGCACTCCCCATTGGCTGTGTGCCGGGCTGAGGGGCACACAGCGCCCCACTCCCCAGCGCCGCAAATGTTTTTTTTCCCAAAGGGGCCGTGGCAGCATGCAGATGATAGTCCTTCAGTGTGTATGAACGACCATCATCTAAAGATATATCTGTCAGGTGTGTACCCACCTTCAGAATCAGGCCCATGATGAGAAACTTCTTCACAGAACGTCACCTATATCACATAGAGATAATCTGTCGTGCAGGGGGAAGTAATTTCAGCACTAACTGTGATGGAGCGCACAGGCCCAGATCGGCTGATGAATGGGCACCTTCATCCCTTACATAGAATAATACTCTCACATACTAGAAGAACATGTACATTTGTTTCATTGCAATGTAAATTTCTAGCTCTGCAGTCAGACCTCAATGTGTGATCCTTCCATTGTGGGGCATATTATTTGTGTTTGGCCATGGGAGCCTATGTCATGTTACCGTGCAGTCTCACAGTCATTCACCAGATTACCTGGCTAGTAAATGATACCCATGGTGAGGGGACACTCTGGAGAAGCTGCAACATGTTAGGGTATCAGAGGACAGAGGGGGGATGATTTGCTTTTCTCTAGGGAAATTATGCTGATTCAGGAGGAGAAGTGATATCCAGTAATAAAAACATAGGAAAATGAACATAGGCACCACTCCCAATTTACAGTGACATAAGTAATTGTATATCAGATGGGCTCAATCTATTATACAATTAGTAAAATTACAAGACAATCTACAAATTATTCTACTTTCTAAAACACAGACCCTCTCCCATAATAAATACATTATAGTGTATATGGGGAAGACTGGTGAGATCACATGATGCCCGTGCGCTGGCATCACACACCTGTAGTCAGGGTAACGCGGCTGTTAACTTTCAAAGTGGAGAACGGCAGTTGGAAGACTGAGCTCATCCTACTACTGGACATGGAAGCTGCTGGAGGAAAAGCGCAAGTGAGTGAGAAGATGGCAGGAAGACGGGCTCTGAAGAGGAAGCCGAGTGAGCCCAAGAAGACAACAAATCCTAAGGCTGGTCGTGGCAAGAAGAGGAAACAACGGAATAGAAGAAGATGGACCGACGACTCGCCCAGTTCAGATTTAAAGAAGAAGAAGAAGAGGGATGAGAGCAAGATGGAGTCATCAGAGTGTGACCAGCCAAGATCAGGTAGAGAGGGGAAGGTGGTTTCATCAGGCCAAAAGTGTCTCAGTATAGGGCAGCTGTAGATCTCCTGCACTTCAGTTGGATTCAAAATTTAGCAACATGTCTGTTACATTTAGTGATGTAACTTGGCCAAGGTTGTATATTAACATG
Organism: Taudactylus pleione; assembly: GCA_031769625.1. Taxonomy (NCBI): domain Eukaryota; kingdom Metazoa; phylum Chordata; class Amphibia; order Anura; family Myobatrachidae; genus Taudactylus; species Taudactylus pleione. The sequence goes on from JAUIMM010000249.1 coordinate 8,372,057, forward strand.
TTATGATATGAGCAATATTGAGGGGATTTCTTCAAGTTTCAAGTACTATGGGAGATGTAATACAGTTATTAAAGTACTAAGGGGGATATTCATGAAATATTGGAGAGAGATAAGTAACAACCAATCAGCTCCTAACTGTCATTGTATAGGCTGTGCTGAAAAATGATTGGTTGGTACTTTTTCTCATTTTTTCTCTCTCAAAGCTTTCATGAATATCCCTCTTAGGGGGAGATTTATCAGCGGCCAGAGAAAGATTAAGCAGAGAGATTCAGGGGGGGATTTAACAAAGCTTGGAGAGATAAAATGGAGAGAGATACAGTACTAGCCAATCAGCTCCTGTTATTTTTCAAACACAGCCTGTACAGTGACAGGTAACAGCTGATTGGTTGGTATTTTATCCCTCTCCATGCTTTCATAAATATCCCACTGAAATTTAAAAAGAAAAGACTTAATTAAATAGTACATTCAACATGTAAGGAAACATGTATAAAGTTAAGTACACAACTGTAACCTATAGCAGTCACTCAGATCCAAATGTCATAAAATGGATACAGCTTTTATTTTGCATAAAGTACTCATCAAATCATCTCCTGCAATGATGATGGCTGGCCGATGTCAACTAGTTTCTCTGCCATAGATAGATGAATGGGAGCCGATGATTTTTTTTTTTTTACATTTTACAGCACAGAGCTTAGCCCCGAGGGTTTGCAAACTATCGATGGTTCACAGGGCCGGATTGAGGGTCACATGGCCCTGGAGCTTAAAATGATCAAGGGCCTATTATGAGAAGCCGAGGAGGTGTAACCATTACTTTGTGGGTGTGGCCAGGCACTATCAGCCTCAATGTCTCCCCAAATATGTAAAAGAAAAGAAAAAGCTTCATTTTGTGAGGGAACTAGAATTTTTTTTTACTACTTATTATTTATGGCTGACTTTGTGGACAGCAGATGGACAGTCAACATCATGCTGTCATGATGATGGGCCTATTTTTATGTGAAGGCCTGGAGCTGTAGCTCCATCCGCCCCATTGTTAATCTGGCCCTGATGGTTCACCATAGATGGTTTGTGTGCCATTGATGGAAATCACTGATGGGACCATCGATGATAACCCTCTTGTGCTTTTCCTTACTGTCATTTAATTTATCTCTTACTCTCCACTAGGGCAACCAACACTTGGCTGCTTATGTGGGCGTAAATGTCGCTAATATAGCAATGTTTATTATACATGTCCATGTCCTGCTTTGTATTGTATTGTTAGTCACTGGTTACTTATTTGTTTATGTACTTTGTAAGGCGCTGCAGAACACTTGTGGCGCCATATAAATAAATGATAATAATAATAATAATAATAATAATAATAATAATAATAATAATGATACATGGACATCCCATGGATGGCCATCCCAATCTCTGACATGCAAACGCAGTGGGAGTAGGGGCCTGCACCCCAACGGCTCCCACTGCTAGGGAGATGGGACAGACCTAGTGCCAGAGAAGAGGAGGACCTGCCATGCTGCCGGGAACAGGGTAAATATGGAGGATGGAGATGTGGTATGGAGTGGGAGAAAGGTGGGACAGAGCAGTAGAGGGGGGAGTGGATAAGAAGGAAATGGGGTTGGACAAGGCAGGGGGCGGGTTACAACTTTATATATTTTACTATGTTTGATCTAATGGAAGATTTTTTTTATATGAACGACTCAAATGGTGATATAGAAAAAGTATACAAAGAAAGTGACACATGAGATGAAACAATTTCAGACATTTTAATGGATATTTCAGTAGCTTATAAAAATGTTATAGTGTATTATACACTAACACATGATTGTAAGCTGTTCTTTCCTTTACATGCTGCAATTATGTCCTTAACTGTAAATTTACTTAAAACAAACTAGAAAAGATGGTGAAGTCTATAATATAGTAATTAGTACTATTTTTTAAATATATATATCATGTATTACATTTATTAAGAAAGGTTAATTATTAAAAAAAAACAGCTAAGTGATTTATATGCAGAGGGAGTAGTTTAATGATTTGATGGGTGAGTAAATGAAATGAGACAATGTATATGTACATACCTAGGCAACGGGAAGATGTAACAATGAATAAGTGAATACAGATTATACAGAGATAACTGGGAACATTGTGTGCATTATAATGTGAGGTTACTATACAATAAGGCCTGCTGTATCCTAGTAACTAAAGGTGTCTTCAGCTATAATGCATTTTATATACTGGCCACCCGCGCACGCAGGGGGGGTTTCCGAGTACCTAGAAACCCCCCTGCCCGCCACTCCATCGCAGCCCAGCTTAACAATATATTTTTATTTGTTTAAAACATGTGAGCCCAGCAACTGTCCCTGGCTGAGCTGCCTGTAGGGGGAGCTGCAGCGCTTGTGCACAGCTCCTCCCGGGCAGTTCCCATAGGGCACAGCACACCAGCATAGTTGGAGGCTGAGTCATCGGAGCCTGCTGCGTGACGGTGACCGGTGCTCTCTCCGCACCACAGGTGGGTGTAATGTTTGACATGTGGGGGGAGGTTGATCTTTGTCAGTGTGTGTCTAGGCTTTGTCAGTGCAGTGTCTGTCAGTGTATATGTGTGTCAGTGTATAGGCTTTGTCAGTGCAGTGTCTGTCAGTGTGTGTGTGTCAGTCTTTGTGTGTGTGTATATGCTTTGTCAGTGCAGTGTCTGTCAGTGTATATGTGTGTCAGTGTGTGTGTATAGGCTTTGTCAGTGTGTGTGTGTGTGTCAGTCTCTGTGTGTGTGTATAGGCTATGTCAGTGCAGTGTCTGTCAGTGTGTGTGTGTCAGTCTCTGTGTGTGTGTATAGGCTTTGTCAGTGCAGTGTCTGTCAGTGTATATGTGTGTCAGTGTGTGTGTGTATAGGCTTTGTCAGTGTGTGTCAGTCTCTGTGTGTGTGTATAGGCTATGTCAGTGCAGTGTCTGTCAGTGTGTGTGTGTGTCAGTCTCTGTGCGTGTGTATAGGCTATGTCAGTGCAGTGTCTGTCAGTGTGTGTGTGTGTGTGTCAGTCTCTGTGTGTGTGTGTATAGGCTTTGTCAGTGCAGTGTCTGTCAGTGTATATGTGTGTCAGTGTGTGTGTGTATAGGCTTTGTCAGTGTGTGTGTGTGTCAGTCTCTGTGTGTGTGTATAGGCTATGTCAGTGCAGTGTCTGTCAGTGTGTGTGTGTGTCAGTCTCTGTGTGTGTGTATAGGCTTTGTCAGTGCAGTGTCTGTCAGTGTATTGTGTCAGTGCAGTGTGTGTATAGGCTTTGTCAGTGCAGTGTGTGTGTTAGTGCATTCTGTGTCAGTGTGTGCGTCTGTGTGCGTGTATATGTCACTGTGTATGTTTGCGGTGCCGCCTTTTTATTTCTTCAAGGAGCTGAAAAGCTCCATATAAATATAGTCAAGTAGACTCCAAATAAAAAAGTTCAACACGCGGGGTGCAGATCCTAAGAACTAAGCAGACCACTCAGTCTTGAACATACAATAACATACAGGCAGCGCTCCTCAGGTACTCAGTAATCCAAGCTTGTTAATCCATTACTGTGCAACGTTTCAGATGCAATTATTACATATTTCGTCAAGGCATTGATGAAATATGTAATAAATTCATCTGAAACGTTGCACAGTAATGGATTAACAAACTTGGATTACTGAGTATTGATTATTGAGTACCAGAGAAGTGCTGCCTGCATGTGGTTCGATTTTTTTGCCATTGGTTTTGTAACCAAGTATTGGAAACCCCCCTTTCAAAATCCTGCGTTTGCCACTGCTGGCCCCAATTAGCCCACTTCAGTAATAGCCAATACCATCATTGCTGCGGCCTTATAATGCATCTTGTTACACAGCAAATTAATAATATTTCCTTATTTTACTCCACAAGGACCAAGCAGCGTCTCGGCAGCCTGCCCCGGTGATGTCATCGACCGGTTCACCATCCACCGTGAGCTGGGCCGGGGCAGCTTCGGAAAAGTAAGTTTTATTACTTTCAATTTGTTATGAGGGGCTATTATGGGTATGTATTGAATCCTATGCATATGCACAGATACATTAGTCTGTGTATAATAATAGGTCACATCTGTAACTGTCATTTATCCTAATCAGAAACCATCTGATCCTTCTGCAAATATGTGATTATTGCACCATTATGGTAGTTTTAGCTGTGCCATAATAGAAAGCTCTCTGTAGGTCAGTGGTTCTCAATCATTAGTCACCTGGGTCCCCCATTTGCATTTTTTGTACCCTAGACATTTGCCAAACAATACATTTGTCTATTATTATAAAATTGGACCGGGATAAAAATGAGGCCATAATGCTTGTGTGATGACCTGATCACAGCTGCGGCACACATGTGCACATCCCACCTAACATGCACAGTGCATGCCCCACCTCTCACTGCACACGCCGTGCACATTACGTGTAACCTGCATGCACACACTGCAGCAATGTGACAGAGAAGGGACCAGGAATGGGGGCATGGGGCATATCTATGATGGGAGCAGGGTATGCGGTGCACAGGAGCCCCTGGATGATACTTGCCTACATCACTGAAATCACAGTGAAAATGGCACCAGTGCTATTCTCCAAGAGATCAACACATGCACAGTGTACTGGCGAGGAGGGGGCTGCATGGAGGCTGCACATACCTAGGAACTGAAGTAGTGGTTTCCCACCTCTCTTAATCTGTGCCAGAAAGGGGGGGGGGTAAGTATAATGGGACTGGAGTGGTCAGGGAGAGCATGGTAATAAAGTAGTAATAAATATATTTGCTATTGGATAAAAAGATTAGGTGCCACTATATATGTGCTATTAATAGATTTACAAAAAAATAAATAACAATGACACAATAGATTCAATTGTACACACACACACACACACACACACACATACACATACATATACATATATATACAGAATATATATAGTTATACAGTATATATACATATATATATATATATATATATATATATATGTATATATATATTACTATTTGTGAAACTTGTAAAACAGACAATAAAACAATAGCTCACATATGCCTTCTTTTTCAGGGTCAGGTATTTTAGATTTATTGTCAGGGTCTAAAGCCGGGTACACACTAGACAATATGTCATCTGATCCACATATCGTCCACATCAAGCAGTGTGTACCCACTATGTCGCCGATGATGCGCCCTCCCGAGCATTGTCAGCGACATCGAGCATCGGACCTGCATGCAGCATGGCCCACTCTGGCGCTCTCGGCATCGACAAGTGTGTATGCACTTGCCGATGCCGGATCCCTTGCTGGGTCCCGCCGCAAATGAGATCAAGCTGGATACACTTCTCAGTCCCATTGTACAATTAGGGGTATAATTACTAAAGTGCGGATTTTTAGAAGTGGAGGGGCGCAAATGTAATAGGGTGAGAGTGTAAAAAAATGTGAGAAAAAACTCTCACACTGTTTAAACTCTGCCAATGTAACAGAGCCCGAGAACATGCAAACTCGCATGATTTTACACTCCAAAAACCCTCATGATATAAACTCTTATCCAGATGTTTTCCCATTTTAAAAATACAACTCGACCAATGTAATAGTGGGAGATTTTACTGCTAAACTCTCACGTTTTCTTAACTCCCACCCTATTACATTTGGCCCGAGATGTTGCCCATAGCAACCAATCAGATTCTACTTAACATTTACCTTGCACCTTCTAGAAAATAATAGCAAGACTCTGATTGGTTGCTATGGGCAATATCTCCACTTCTAAAAACTCGCACTTTAGTAAATATACCCCTTAGTCACTGGCCAGGTGCCCTCTGTCTATAACAAAACAGGAAGAAAGAGAATCATGACAATAACCAAGAGATATCATTACTATAATTTAACATTTGGGCACCATGACAATAAGCAGTAAAACGTGTTTTTTACTGCTGTATACCAACCTGTTATACAACTGAATGCTGCTTATAAATGGTCTTTATTAGATACCGTTAGCTAGATAAGTTGGGTTGACCAGTGAGGTGTAGTGGAGACAGAGAATGCTGGACAAAGCATGAATGCCTGCCAGGCTATGATCATTAACTACTAACATACCAAAAGAATTTACTCTCTTTTCTAAGATCATGGGGCATATGTATCAAAGCATATGTATCAAAGTGTGAAATATATATCACCAACAAATCAGCTATAAACTATAATTTCTTAAACTCAGCCTGCAAAATGTAAGTTAGAAGCTGATTGGTTGGTGATATATATCTCACAATTTTATCTCACATCAAGCTATGATATATATGCCCCCATGTATCACCACAATATTACTAGTGTTTATCTAGTTCAGTTTATTAAAAATAAATATATCTCAATGACTGAAAACAGACAGGTTCCTGAAATCAGGACGACCGATTATTGATACAGAAGAAGATTTGCTTTGCAAAGCCTATTACTGCAGTAAAGCAATTAGGTATGCTGAGACCACTATAACTAACAGAAGGGCAGACATATAACTCTAACAATCACCACAATAGTGACCATAAATAGGCTTTTTATAATAAGCCACTATGTGGGGGAATTCAAATAGCCGTGATAAGCCGCTTTTACGTGAAAATGGCTTATCGTGCAAATGAATACTTATACCCCCAAAACTATTTGTAAGAGCGCCATTAATACACTAATATACTATTATCCTATATCACTTTGCATTTTCTGGGGGTACAGGCAGATTTCCCAGGGCTATAACTAGGGTGGTGCAGGGCAGGGGGCTCTGTTTGGGCCTGACCATTTCCTGTTTATTATCATTCTCACTTGTAGCTTCCTCTTCCTTTATCCCCTGCATCTCCTGGCCTTTCCTATCTCTTCCCTGGCCCTTCCCCATGAGGCTGTGGCCCTCTCTCAGGTGTGCATCTTATGTCCCTATTTATCCCCAGCATCTCCTGGCCTCCCCTACCTCTTCCCTGGCCCTTCCCCATGAGGCTGTGGCCCTCTCTCAGGTGCGCATCTTATGTCCCTATTTATCCCCAGCATCTCCTGGCCTCCCCTACCTCTTCCCTGGCCCTTCCCCATGAGGCTGTGGCCCTCTCTCAGGTGCGTGTCTTATGTCCCTATTTATCCCCTGCATCTCCTGGCCTCCCCTATCTCTTCCTTGGCCCTTCCCCATGAGGCTGTGGCCCTCTCTCAGGTGCGCATCTTATGTCCCTATTTATCCCCAGCATCTCCTGGCCTCCCCTATCTCTTCCCTGGCCCTTCCCCATGAGGCTGTGGCCCTCTCTCAGGTGTGCATCTTATGTCCCTATTTATCCCCAGCATCTCCTGGCCTCCCCTACCTCTTCCCTGGCCCTTCCCCATGAGGCTGTGGCCCTCTCTCAGATGCGCATCTTATGATCCTATTTATCCCCAGCATCTCCTGGCCTCCCCATCTCTTCCCTGGCCATTCCCCATGAGGCTGTGGCCCTCTTTCAGGTGCGCATCTTATGTCCCTATTTATCCCCAGCATCTCCTGGCCTCCCCTTTCTCTTCCCTGGCCCTTCCCCATGAGGCTGTGGCCCTCTCTCAGGTGCGCATCTGATGTCCCTATTTATCCCCAGCATCTCCTGGCCTCCCCTATCTCTTCCCTGGCCCTTCCCCATGAGGCTGTGGCCCTCTCTCAGGTGCGCATCTTATGTCCCTATTTATCCCCAGCATCTCCTGGCCTCCCCTATCTCCTCCCTGGCCCTTCCCCATGAGGCTGTGGCCCTTTTTCAGGTGCGCATCTTATGTCCCTATTTATCCCCAGCATCTCCTGGCCTCCCCTATCTCCTCCCTGGCCCTTCCCCATGAGGCTGTGGCCCTTTTTCAGGTGCGCATCTTATGTCCCTATTTATCCCCAGCATCTCCTGGCCTCCGTTATCTCCTCCCTGGCCCTTCCCCATGAGGTTATGGCCCTTTTTCAAGTGCACATCTTATGTCCCTATTTATCCCCAGCATCTCCTGGCCTCCCCTATCTCCTCCCTGGCCCTTCCCCATGAGGCTGTGGGCCTTTTTCAGGTGCGCATCTTATGTCCCTATTTATCCCCAGCATCTCCTGGCCTCCCCTATCTCCTCCCTGGCCCTTCCCCATGAGGCTATGGCCCTTTTTCAGGTGCGCATCTTATTTCCCTATTTGAAAAATAGGGGAGGGGGTCGCTAATGCTATTTCTGGCACAGGGCACCAAAACTCTAGTTATGGCCCTGAGATTTCCCAATTCTCACCTACACTTACTGTGGGAAAGATCGGCAAGAATTACCTCGCGAATGCCACAACTCAACTTTTAAAACTGAATTGTGTGGAAAACGGGAGTGCGCATAGACGCGGTAAGCAGAAAAGAAGAAATTATCGCAAGCAGCTTATGCTGAGTAAAATGCCTATATTCTGTGTGTGACTGCGGTTATATCTGCATGTGATATACTACGTTACAGGGTCACAGCCACTGACACTGTAACGTAGCATTTTGCATGCAGATATAACCGCAGTCGCGCACAGAATGTAGGCATGCCGCATATCATTTTATTCAGCATAAGCTGCTTGTGTGTTCTATTTGCTTAGCGAATAAGACACATTTAAGGTAAGAAGGCACACGAGAAGACTCTCTGCGCTAGAGTCACACGGAGCTCACGCATTACGTGTAACGTGACTTGTAGTGCACGGAGGATTAATGTAGGTGGACGCATCTGTAGTTGCACATAAGGGGTGTTGAGCTAATACAATCTAGAAAACCTTGGGATAGAAAGTCTTAAATGTAAATTTCCATATAAGGCTGTACACCAGAGGTTCCCAAACACAGTCCTCAGGCTCCCCAACAGTTCAGGTTATAGAGATATCCATGGCTGAGCACAGGTGACTTAATTATTACCTCAGTCAATTTGATTTAACCACCTGTGCTCAGCCATGGATATTTCTAACACCTGATCTGTTTGGGAGCCTTGAGGACTGCGTTTGGGAACCTCTGCTGTTCACCCATGGAACCTTAAAGCTGGGCATCCACTATACAATTTTCTGTTAGATATCTGTCCAATCTGACTGGTTGGAAGAAAATTGGGGTGTATAGAGCGCTTTCCTATGAAATGTTTCCAAATGTGGTGCTGGGATGAATGAGTGGAGATAGGATGTGTAGGGAATGTATTGGGAAGAATATATATATTATATATATATATATATATATATATATATATATAATTGAAGTGAGTCCAGTAGATGTACACTGTGATATTTAGGTTTAAGAACAGGAATAGGACAAGCAGAGTGTATAGATAGAGGATAGTAGAAAAAGTATATAGATGAGTCCGTGCGCTATAGTAAGGACGCAGCAGGTTTCCTAACTATCCCTGTCCTACCTCGAGTCCCTTTGCAGTGGTTTCCTCCGGTTGTTACCGGTTCCTCTGTTCCTCTTTAGGCGCCGTCTCGTGCTTCCTCTGTTGCTGTGGTAACCGGCGTCTTTCCGCAAGCGCCCAAGTCGCTCACACTGCTCCCCCAGTCTAAATGGTGGCTCAGTAGCTGTGAGAACAAGAACCTTGGCTCGCCAGAGGAGGAAGAACGCAGCCTACACCTGGAACAGAGGAACCGGCAACAACCGGAGGAAACCGCTGCCAAATGACTCAAGGTAGGACAGGGACAGTTAGGAAACCTGCTGCATCCTTACTATAGCGCACGGACTCTGAATGCCAGTGTCCCATCCCCGGCACTCGGCTCCCGGAAAACAGACTCACTGAGCTGCTATCAAATTACCTACTTCATTATTTTTATTTATTTATTTGTTTTTGGTTCCATTATTTGAGTACATCTATTTTGATTTTACCATTTTTTCTATTTTATTTATTTATTTTTTCCTAAATTATTTTTTCATTTTAATTTCATCTATATACTTTGTCTACTATCCTCTATCTATACACTCTGCTTGTCCTATTCCTGTTCTTAAACCTAAATATCACAGTGTACATATACCAGACTCACTTCCATTTTATATATATATATATCTATCTATCTATATATATATATATATATATATATATATATATATATATATATATATATATAGATATATATATATTATTCCTCCCAAAACATTCCCTACACATCCTATCTCCACTCATTCATCCCAGCACCACATTTGGAAACATTTCATAGGAAAGTGCTCTATACACCACAATATTAATGTTATTTTTATAACCATTAGAGCTGCTAACAAGGTAAGCGCAGTTCAAATAACCCATATCTGGTTGGAATGAAACCTGGTAATGTATGGGAGCAAATGACAGTCGATCATATGGTTTTAAACACTGAAAAAAGGACAAAGACAATTGTTCAAATTGGTTAAATTTGTGTGTTTTAGCCAATTTGTCTGAACAACCTATTTTGGCTATTTTCCAGTGTTTGTGAGCAAATGGATGACTGTCATTTGCTCCCATACATTACCAGATTTTCATTCCATCCAGCCAGATTGGACAGATAGCTGACAGAAAATTGTATAGTGGATGCCCAGCTTTAGACTGTGAAAAGCACAAATAGTATAAAACATCAGCAGTGTTCATATATATTTCTTGCCATGCTGAATATATTTATACACTGTTTCCTACTAAGGGCCGTATTCAATCAGCGGCGAAATTGGCTTTGTTTTTTGCCATAGGCGAAAACTGACTATTTTCGCAAAAAAACAGGTGAAAACGCAATTGGCGGAAAAAAACAGGAGAAAAGTTTCCTCTATCCCAGACAAGGCGAAAAAAAAATGCAAAATCCCTATTTTTTGCTAAAAATATGGGGATTTCTTTCATAACCCTTTGGACATCCTCCCTAATGATAAATTACCCCCCAAAAAATTTGTAAGTTGCGCACTTTGGCGAAAAACGACCGCGCAATTTTGGGTGAAAAAAAAAAACGTTGAAAATGATAGGAAGCAATTTTTTTCCATGAAATTACTGTTCTACATAAATTGGGGGTACGTTAAAGTGGGTGCAAGTATATTTTCGTGTTGTAAAAACGCAATTTTAAAAAACTTAAAAAACCACCTGCTGCGACCGCGTGTGATGTTTAAAACACTTCACACACCCATACCGCCCCCAGAAAATTCAGACCCAATACATTAATTCCAATTTCAATGTTTTTTTTATCCAACGTTTGCACGGCCGTTTTTTGACAAAGTGCGGAACTTACGCATTTTTTGGGGGTCATTTATCATTGGGGGGGTGTCCAAAGGGTTCTGTAAGAAGTCCCAAAATTTTTTGCCAAAAATAGGGATTTTCCATTTTTTTTTCACATAGTCTGGTATGGAGAAAACTTTTCTCCAGTTTTTTTTGCCAATTGCATTTTCTCCTTTTTTTGGCAAATATATCGCCATTTTTTTTGTCAAAAAATGGCCGTTTTCGCCAATGGCAAAAAAAAATGGCCGTTTTCACCGCTAATTGAATATGGCCCCATGTCAGTTACAACAATCAATATGATAAATGTTTTTAAATTACTTTGCTGTATCTTTTGAATTGTTATAATCAAGTTTAATTAAATTTACATTTTAAACTCTTTCTTTCCTCTTTATGATATTACCCAACGGCTTCTTCAGGATGTCCTTCCTAACCCTATAACATCTCTATATCTCTCTGTATCCCTTATACACTAATATATACATATGTGCTACAATTTGTACCCCTGACCCTCTAATGTCTCTATATTCCATCACATGTATCCCTAACACTAATATATACATATGTGCTACCATTTGTACTCCTGACCCTCTAATAACTCTATATCCCATCACATTTATCCCTAATATACTAATATATACATATGTGCTGCCATTTGTACCTCTGACCCTGTAATGTCTCTAGATCCCATCACATGTATCCGTAATACACTAATATATACATATGTGCTGCCATTTGTACCTCTGACCCTCTAATGTCTCTATATCCCATCACATGTATCCCTAATACACTAATATATACATATGTGCTGCCATTTGTACTCCTGACCCTGTAATGTCTCTATATCCCATCACATGTATCCGTAATACACTAATATATACATATGTGCTGCCATTTGTACCCCTGACCCTGTAATGTCTCTAGATCCCATCACATGTATCCGTAATACACTAATATATACATATGTGCTGCCATTTGTACCCTAGACACTCATGTCTCTATATCCCATCACGTTTCCCTAATACACTAATATATACATATGAGCTGCCATTTGTACCCGACACTGTAATGTCTCTATATCCCATCACATGTATCCCTTATACACTAATATATACATTTGTGCTGCCATTTGTATCCCTGACCCTCTAATGTCTCTAGATCCCATCACATGTATCCGTAATACACTTATATATACATATGTGCTGCCATTTGTACCTCTGACCCTGTAATGTCTCTATATCTCATCACATGTATCCCTAATACACTTATATATACATATGTGCTGCCCTATGTACCCCTGACCCTCTAATGTCTCTATATCCTATCACATGTATCCCTAATACACTAATATATATATACATATGTGCTGCCATTTGTACTCCTGACCCTCTAATGTCTCTATATCACATCACATGTATCCCTAATACACTAATATATGCATATATGCTGCCATTTGTACCTCTGACCCTCTAATGTCTCTATATCCCATCACATGTATCCCTAATACACTAATATATACATATATGCTGCTATTTGTACCCCTGACCCTCTAATGTCTCTATATCTCATCACATGTATCCCTAACAAAAATATATACATATTTGCTGCCATATGTACCCCTGACCCTGTAATGTCTCTATATCCCATCACATGTATCCCTTATACAGTAATATATACATATTTGCTACCATTTGTACCCCTGACCCTCTAATGTCTCTATATCCCATCACATGTATCCCTAATACACTAATATATACATATGTGCTGCCATTTGGCCCCCTGACCCTCTAATGTCTCTATATCCCATCACATGTATCCCTAACACTAATATATACATATGTGCTGCCATTTGTACCCCTGACCCTCTAATGCCTCTATATCCCATCAAATGTATCCCTAACACTAATATTAGAGATGAGCGGTTCGGATTCTGTGGAATCCGAACCGCTCCGAACATTGGGGATCCGAGTCCACCCGAACTCTGTTCGGGTGTTCCCCGCCTGACTCGGATCCCCGTTCGGGGCCGAACGTCGGCCGCCTGATGTCGGATTCTCACTAGAGAATCCGACATCAGGTCTCCTATTGTGTAGGGCAGAGCGCTGTGATAGCGCTCTGCCCTACACAGACACAAACACACAGCCGCCAGCGGCAGCTGTGTGTTTGTTACAGCAGCCAATGAGAGTCACACAGACTCTCATTGGCTGCTGCACGGAGGGAGCCGGCTGGAGCTCACACATGAGCTCCGTCTTCCGGCTCCCTCCTCAGTGTGTGACAGCAGAGCGGACGGCGCGGGAGCGGGGATACAGGTAAGTTTTTTTTTTTTTTTACTTGTGCAAGGGCCTGGGGCGCTACTGGGGTGTCTGCTACTGGGGGTCCATACTACTGGGGGGCTATACTACTGGGGGGGTCTGCTACTAGGGGGGGTCTGCTACTGGGGGTCCATACTACTGAGGGGCTATACTACTGGGGGGGGGCTTACTACTGGGGGGTGGTCTGCTACTGGGGGGTGGTCTGCTACTGGGGGGGTCTGCTACTGGGGGGGCCATACTACTGAGGGGCCATACTACTGGGGGGGGCATACTACTGGGGGGGCTTACTACTACTGGGGGGGGCATACTACTGGGGGGGCTTACTACTACAGGGGGGGGCCATACTACAGGGGGGGCTAATACTGGGGCAGCCTACTACTGGGGGGGGCCTGCTACTGGGGGGGCATACTACTGGGGGGCATACTACTGGGGGGCATACTACTGGGTGGCATGCTAATGGGGGGGCATACTACTGGGGGGGCCTGCTAATGGGGGGCATACTACTGGGTGGCATGCTAATGGGGGGCATACTACTGGGGGGGCCTGCTAATGGGGGCCATACTACTGGGGGGCATTCTACTGGGGGCACTGCATAGGGGACCCTACTACTAAGGGGACTGCATAGGGGGCACCACTGCTGGGGGCATTGTGTAAGGGACACCGCTACTGTGGGCATTGTGTAAAAGGGGCACTACTGTGGGCATTGTGTAAAAGGGGCACTACTGCGGGCATTGTGTAAAAGGGGCACTACTGTGTGTCATAACATAAATAAGAGATACTACTTTATGGTGTAATGTGAATCAGGCCCTATGTGCGGTGTAATGTGAATAAGATTGTGCACTGTGACTCCTTGGGCCGTAGCCCACTATGTAAACAAGTACTGTGACTCTGCTGGCCGTACCCACTGGGTGGGTGCACTACTTTTCATTTCTGCCACTGCTGTGTGGCAATGTGTCATAGATGTGCTTTATACTGTGGTGTCTGTGTCGTTGTGCCGCTGCTTTGTCGCTTAGTAACCAGTCAGCTCACTGCAACCTTTGGCCAATAATGTTGAAAACAATATTATAAGCTGTGATATGGTCAAAATTGACTGGAAATTAATGTTATTGAGCTTAATAATACTCTAGGAAGAAAAAAAAGACCAATTTATGTGATTTTAGCTTTTTTTGTCAATTTTTATAAAAAAATCCAAATCCAAATCCAAAGCCAGTCACCGCAGTTTGGCAAATCCAAATCCAAAGCCGGACGACGAATTAGAACCAAATCCAAATCCGTCAAAAATGGTCCGGCGCACATCCCTAACTAATATATACATATGTGCTGCCATTTGTACTCCTGACCCTCTAATATCTCTATATCCCATCACATGTATCCCTAATACACTAATATATACATATGTGCTGCCATTTGTACCCCTGACCTTGTAATGTCTCTATATCCCATCACATGTATCCCTAATACACTAATATATACATATGTGCTACCCTATGTACCCCTGACCCTCTAATGTCTCTATATCCCATCACATGTATCCCTAATACACTAATATATACATATGTGCTTCCATTTGTACCCCTGACCATCTAATGTCTCTATATCCCATCACATGTATCCCTAATACACTAATATATACATATGTGCAGCCATTAGTACCCCTGACCATCTAATGTCTCTATATCCCATCACATGTATCCCTATTACACTAATATATACATATGTGCTGCCATTTGTACTCATGACCCTCTAATATCTCTATATCCCATCACATGTATCCCTAATACACTAATATATACATATGTGCTGCCATTAGTACCCCTGACCATATAATGTCTCTATATCCTGTCCCATGTATACCTAATACACTAATATACACATATTTGCTGCCATTAGTACCCCATACCATCTAATGTCTCTATATCCCATCACATGTATCCCTAATACACTAATATATACATATGTGCTGCCATTTGTACTCCTGACCCTCTAATATCTCTATATCCCTTCATATGTATCCCTAATACACTAATATATACATATGTGCTGCCATTTGTACCCCTGACCCTCTAATGTCTCTATAGTCCATCACATGTATCCCTAATACACTAATATACACATACAGTCAGGTGCATAAATATTGGGACATTGACAGAATTTTCATATTTTGGCCTCTATTCATCACCACAATGGCTTTGAAATGAAACAAACAAGATGTGCTTTAACTGCAGACTTTCAGATTTAATTTGAGGGTAATTACAGCCAAATCAGGTGAACGATGTAGGAATTACAACGGTTTCTATATGTGCCTCCCACTTTTTAAGGGGCCAAAAGTAATGGGACTATCAACTCAAAGGCTATTTCATGGACAGGTGTGGGCTATTCCCTCATTATTTCATTATCAATTAAGCAGGTAAAAGGTCTGGAGTTGATTCTAGGTGTGACATTTGCATTTGGAATCAGTTGCTGTCGACTCTCAATATGAGATCCAAAGAGCTGTCACTATCAGTGAAGCAAGCCATCATTAGGCTGAAAAATCAAAACAAACCCATCAGAGAGATAGCAAAAACATTAGGTGTGGCCAAATCAACTGTTTCTTAAAAAGAAAGAACGCACCGGAGAGCTCAGCAACACCAAAAGACCCGGAAGACCATGGAAAACAACTGTGGTGGATGACAGAAGAATTATTTCCCTGGTGAAGAAAAACCCCTTCACAACAGTTGGCCAAATCAAGAACACTCTCCAGGAGGTAGGTGTATATGTGTCAAAGTCAACAATCAAGAGAAGACTTCACAAGAGTGAATATAGAGGGTTCACCACAAGATGTAAACCATTGGTGAGCCACAAAAACAAGAACAGATTAGAGTTTGCCAAACAACATCTAATAAAGCCATTACAGTTCTGGAACACCATCCTATGGACAGATGAGACAAAGATCAACTTGTACCAGAGTGATGGGAAGAGAAGAGTATGGAGAAGGAAAGGAACTGCTCATGATCCAAAACATACCACCTCATCAGTGAAGCATCTTGGTGGTAGTGTCATGGAGTGGGCATGTATGGCTGCCAATGGAACTGGTTCTCTTGTATTTATTGATGATGTGACTGCTGACAAAAGCAGCAGAATGAATTCTAAAGTGTTTCGGGCAATATTATATGCTCATATTCAGTCAAATGCTTCAGAACTCATTGGACGGCGCTTCACAGTGCAGATGGACAATGACCCGAAGCATACTGCAAAAGCAACCAAAGAGTTTTTTAAGGCTAAAAAGTGGAATGTTATGCAATGGCAAAGTCAATCCCCTGACCTGAATCCGATTGAACATGCATTTCACTTGATGAAGACAAAACTGAAGGGAAAATGACCCAAGAACAAGCAGGAACTGAAGACATTTGCAGTAGAGGCCTGGCAGAGCATCGCCAGGGATGAAACCCAACGTCTGGTGATGTCTATGCGTTCTAGACTTCAGGCTGTAATTGTCTGCAAAGGATTTGCAACAAATTATTAAAAAGTGAAAGTTAGATTTAGGATTGTTTAGTTTGTCCCATTACTTTTGGGGCCTTAAAAAGTGGGAGGCACATATAGAAACCGTTGTAATTCCTACACCGTTCACATGATTTGGATGTAATTACCCTCAAATTAAATCTGAAAGTCTGCAGTTAAAGCACATTTTGTTTGTTTCATTTCAAAGCCATTATGGTGGTGAATAGAGGCCAAAATATGAAAATTCTGTCAATGTCCCAATATTTATGCACCTGACTGTATGTGCTGCCATTTGTCCCCCTGACCCTTTAACATGTCTATACCTGTAACACACAGGTACTGCTGGCATATGACAGTGTGAGCAAGAGGAAGGTGGCAATAAAGATCTTGAACAACAGTGGCCGGTCGGGAGCAGAAGATCAGAGAGCTGAGGTGGAGAGAAGAGCTCTTCATGCCGCCTCAGGAAGCCCCTTCCTTATCCGCAGCCTGCTCACTGTCCAGACCAAGGTATTACCATGAGTGTAACGCTGAGCCTTATGGTGCTGTATTAGGAACAGGTCATACATGTAAAACTTTCTGTTTTTTGTGCATGAGGAAATCTTCCTGAGGATTTTGCACAATCAATCAGAAAGTATAAATTAAATAACTATATATGTAAAATTTATCTAAGGTCTGTCTGACAGCTTTTATAACTTGTGCCAATCTATGTGTATGAGAATGGAGGCTACGCAGGGAGGGACACAATGCAGCAGGCACAAGGCATGTCATGAGGATGTGCCAAACTGCACAATGGTAACATTTCTATCTTCCCCATGTTAGAGACTCCCATAACGTGTAATTAGGTCGGTGTATTTCTGGGACTATTTTCAAGACTGACACTTAACAAATGACAATTATTTTTTCAAAACCATTATCAAAAATTGTTGTTGCTTCAATTATATGATAAAGTCAAGAACATATTTTTATAAAGTATTTAACTATTTTATTAAACAAAAAATGCACCTATGGGGTGTCCCACAGGGTCCTAAATCCCCATACACCCACCAGTGGCAATAGATCCCCAAGTGGAGAGAGATTCCCAAGTGGGAATAGATCACAAGTGGCATCACTCCACCACTCCCTAGTGGTAAAAGAGCCCCAGTGGCATTATCACCCACCTACCAGTATCCATATGGTCAGTGGCGGGCTGGGCTGGGGGGCAGGGTGCCATGTGCCCTCCCCGGCCGCAGCGCCATGCTGTCTGTGTCTGTGTGACACAGGCTGCACCACGCGTGTAGCGCTGACCGGACGGAGTTCGGTCAGCGCTACACAGTTACAAACACACAGCTACCAGAGTGGCAGCCAATGAGAGTCTGTCAGACTGTCACTGACTGCTGCTGCGCCCACTGCAGGAGCCGCTCCATCTTTCGGCTCCTGCAGTGGGTAATGGGAGAGATGTCATGACGTCATATGACGTATCTCCAATAATGCAGAGCGGCCTGACCCGGGAGGACAGACGGAGGAGCGAATGGCGGCGGCGGTAGATGGGGATTCAGGTAAGAGTGTTTTTTTTATTATTATTTATTACGTATGTGTGTGTGTGTGTACTGTGGGAGTGGGGGGATTACTACTGGGGGCACTACAAGGCGGAGAGCACTACTGGGGGTACTATAAGGGGGGGCTGCTACTATTGGGGGTACTACAAGGGGGAGAGCACTGCTGGGGGTACTACAAGGGGGGGATTACTACTGGGGGCACTACAAGGGAGAGAACACTACTGGGGGCACTACAAGGGTGAGAGCACTACTGGGGGCTCTACAAGCGGGATTACTACTGGGTGCACAACAAGGGGGGGCTACTACTGGGGGCATTACAATGGTAGGATTAATACTGGGGGCATTACAAAGTGGAGGACTACTACTGGGGGCACTGCAAGGGGGAGAGAGCACTACTGGGGGCACTACAAGGGGGGGACTACTACTGGGGGCACTACAAGGGGGGGACTACTACTGGGGGCACTACAAGGGGGGGACTACTACTGGGGGCACTACAAGGGGGGATCTACTACTGGGGGCACTGCATAAGGGGTACCACTACTGGGGGCACTATATAAGGGGATTACTACTGGGGGCACTGCACAGGGGGGACCACTACTGGGGGCACTATATAAGAAGCTTACTACTGGGGGCACAAGGGGCACTGCACAGGGGGGACCACTACTGGGGGTACTGTATAAGGGGCACTGCATAGGAGGATCACTATTGGTGGCCTGTATAAGGGTGTCCTCTCCTGGGGCACAGGGGGCACTGCATATGGGAACCACTACAGGGGGCTGTCCCATATCTTTATTTTTTCTTTACATTAATTCCATATGGACCCGCCTCCTCCCTGGAACACTTGAGGGGGGGGCCTAAGCACGCACATGCTCCGGGCACCCTGGCTACACGCTACTCCTCTGCCAGGGCCACCTGCATGCATTTGCCCCCCAGGCTAAAAGTTGCCAGCCAGCCCCTGCATATGGCACCACACGCACTATACATGTTCAGAACTGATTTCCTCCTGTGCCTGTTTATTATTCTTGCTGTGAGTGCTACTGTGAGTGCCACCTGCAACTTGATTTATACATATATATCATAGTATGTTTTATTGTCATGGGAAGAATGGCTAAATACATTTTTAGAGCTTGCTTTAAAATAATTTCCCCACACATTTATAATGAGATACAGTAGTCACTCTGTAAAAGAGTTGGTGATTATTGTGACTATACTGTCTGTGTCCTCTGATAGAACATCTTTGGTTTTGTGATGGAATACGCCAGCAGGGGAGACTTACACCAGCTCCTGTGCCGAAGAGGCTGCCTTGAGACCAGCGCTGCAACGTAAGATCTATCAATGAGCTGATCTTACCTACTATGCAGCTATTGACCTTACATGTACTATGACCCCTATGACATTACTTGCACTTTGCCACCACTGATCTTACCTGCACTATGGTCCCCCTGAGCCTACCTACTATGCCACCACTGACCTTACCTACAATGCCCCTATTGACTTTACCTGTACTATGACCCCACTGACATTACCTGCACTATGCCACCACTGACCTCACCTGCACTATGCCCATACTGACCTTACCTACTATGCCCCCACTGACATTACCTGCACTATGCCAATACTGACCTTACCTGCTTTATGCCACCACTGACCTTACCTGCTCAATGCCACCACTCACCTCACCTGTACTATGACAATACTGACCTGATCTGTACTATGCCCCCACTGGCTTGAACTGCACTATGCCACCACTGACCTTACCTCTACTATGTCCTTACCTATTCTATGCACCCACTGACCTTACTTGCACTATGCCCCTACTGACCTTACCTGCTCTATGCCACCACTGACCTTACCTGACATGTACTATGCCCTCACTGACCTTACCTGTACTATGCCCATACTCACTTTACCTGTACTATCCCTTTACTGACCTTACCTGCTCTATTCCACCACTGACCTTAGCTGCTCTATGCCCTCACTTACCTTACATGTACTATGCCCCCACTGACCTTACATGTACTATGCCCCTACTGACCTTACCTGCTCTATGCCACCACTGACCTTACCTGACATGTACTATGCCCTCACTGACCTTACCTGTACTATGCCCATACTCACTTTACCTGTACTATCCCTTTACTGACCTTACCTGCTCTATTCCACCACTGACCTTATCTGCTCTATGCCCTCACTTACCTTACATGTACTATGCCCCCACTGAAATTACCTGCACTATGCCATCACTGACCTTACCTAAGCTATGCCCCCCCTGACCTTACCTGCACTATGGCCCCCCTGACCTTACCTGCACTATGGCCCCCCTGACCTTACCTGCGCTATGGCCCCACTGACCTTACCTGCGCTATGGCCCCACTGACCTTACCTGTACTATGCCCCCACTGAAATTACCTGCACTATGCCATCACTGAACTTACCTGTACTATGCCCATACTCACTTTACCTGTACTATCCCTTTACTGACCTTACCTGTACTATGCCCCCACTAAAATTACCTGCACTATGCCATCACTGACCTTACCTGCGCTATGCCCCCCCTGACCTTACCTGCACTATGGGCCCACTGACCTTACCTGCTCTAAGCCACCACTGACCTTACCTGCTCTAAGCCACCACTGACCTTACCTGTACTATGCCCTCACTGAAATTACATGTACTATGCCACCACTGACCTTACCTGCGTTATGGCCCCACTGACTGTACCTGTACTATAAAAAAATGAAATAAATATCTCGCGCTTGTTGTAAAAGCAGCTAATTATAAATGTTTAAAAACGAAAACTATGTAAATACAAGCGCTACTGTATAACAATATATATGTTGAGAACTCTGCATTTAAAGTAAATATATATAAAAAATAAAACAATGAATCGAAAGTAAAAAATATATAACATATAAATAATATATATAACTGTGGCAGAGATAGAAGACACTCAAAATTTGGGTACACACCTGTAAGATATTAGATGAAGGAGGTGAACCGCGCTCACTAGTATGGCTGTAGGGGTGGAGTGGGGGGGGATTGGGGAGGGAAAGAGGTAGGGAGAGGGGATGTGCGTGTATCTTGAGGGGAGGGGGGTGGTGGGTGTGGGAGTGCTGCGCCTATGGTAGGAGTACCTGTTCCTACCTGGGTTTTAGACTAGTAGAATGAGAGTAAGGCGCGCTCTCTGAAGGAAGTGGGAGTGTGTGATGTGAGTGGGTATTGACGATATATGTAACAGAGACTAAGACGGTGATGTTGGGTCAAAGGCTTTATTGAAGTAGACACAGTGCTGCTTGAAAACAATTGACCCAGGGGTATAAGGGGGTAAAGAAGGATGGTTGCACGGGGGGGAAGGTGGGTGGACCCTTTTAGGGGGCTCCTTGCTGTGCAATTCTGCATCAGACTGCCGGGAGTTAAGACTGGACCTTTGGTCAACAGTCTTAACTCCCGGCAGTGTGGTGGTGGAAGTCTGTCTGGGGAGAGTAATGTGGCGGCGTCCCGCACAATGTACAACTTACCTACCGGTAGGTGCCTGGGTAGGCGTTGCGATAAGGGGATGGTGATCGTCAGTCTCTGGTGGTGTGCAGCGCTTGATAAGCTGGCTGCTCTCTGTGTACTGTGGCTCCTGGTGTGGCTGTGCCACGTGCTGCTGTTGTCGGTGATAGCGCTTTTGATGGCAGACTAAAGGTGTCTGTGTCAGCGCGGTGGCTGTACCCGGGCTGGGTGGGCGGACCACTGATCTTTCATTATTTTATGCAAATATTCCTAAATACAGAATATTCCCATATCCAAAATACCCCTGGTCCCAAGCATTTTGGATATGGGAGACTCAACCTGTATTTTAACATTTTACATTTCTTCTGTCACAGATTCTACGCTGCAGAGTTGGTGTCCGGACTACAGTATCTCCATGACATGGGCTTCATACACCGGTATCTACATTTTCTCCCTCATTTTATTATACAGAAGAAATGTCACTTCCGGAATTACCATGTACATATTCTTCCCAGAAGTAACTGTTCTTACAATGGAAGTTATTTGCTTAATAGTCTCCCTAACACATAGTCACTAACTCGGGCAGGCGTCTTATTAGTTTACTACTTTCTAGTCTCAGGGCCAAATGGAACAGCTTCAATTTGCCAAAAGTGCAGAATGATTTAAAGCAACCAACCTGGTTTTGCCATTATAAGAATTGTCTCTTTATATCCACCTGCAAAATCTGGATTCTTCGCAAATCAGATGCTGTAACATTTGTCCCTTAGAGTTGTCATCTCAATAGATATCAGCCCTTGTTACTTGTATATTAGAAAAAGAAAAAAGAATAGAGTCCTACTATTTGGTGCACTCTAATGCACTTATTATATTCCACAAATTGTTATAGTAATCTTTATATATTAAAACATATAATCTTTATTGGTCACTTCATTAAAATATATTAATAGGGTACCACATGGCGAAATATAAATAAAATCAATAACTCAATTCTTACAACTAAAGAAATAAACAAAAACATAAATTGTGAATGATTTAAAAAATTAAATAAAGTGAAATTAAAAGATTTGCCAAATATCGCTGCCTTTGTAATAATAAATTATTTTCTCCTATTTATGGCAATCTATATACTTATGATAGTACAAGTCATAAAACAGTGTTTCTTTTAAATGATGTTCAGATCTTATCACTGTGAACGACCCCTAGGGTCCTTTATTCGTAGACAAACAGTATTATAATTTCTAGCAACTAATTCCCCTATATCATATTAGGCTACTAATGTAGCAGGAGATTTGTGGTGGAATAATAATTAATTATATTGTTGCAATTTCAGTTGTCTGTATCCATATCTTAGTATTTTTACACTGCTGCCAAAAAGGGGATTATCATTTATTAAAATAGTTATTTATCTGTATTGTGTACAGCTCCTACTATCTTCCGCTTTCACAATCTAGTGGGACATAGGAGAAAAGTAATAATAATAAAGTAAGGTACTGATCAACTTAATACTGCACGTATTATAAGCCACTTATTTAATAATAGTATCAGTCAGCTCACTATGTCACCGCTATTGAAGGAATCCTTAATGTCAACATACTGAACATGTTGACATTCCTACCATGTTGACGTAATGAATGTTGATATTCTGTATATCAATATTACATACAACACCCAAACAGACCAATAGTTGGCACTTCATTAGGTGCTAATTGTTAGAATGATGATTAGTTATGCAATAGAAATAAAGAGTCACCAAAGTGGCTCTATATCAGGGTGCACCTCTTAGTACTGAAAATGCAATTACTCAGAACCAATAAATAAGACTATAAAACGCTGCTCCCCAATAAGCAAAACTGGATTGTTTCATTAATACTAAAATAGGCTCAGTGCAGAATACTCAGCACAATGGTGCACGCTATAGTCATATCCAGTAATCACATAATCATTTTAAAAATTGATAATTATTTATTACACATAATAAAAGAAGATTTTAGATAAAAATCTAGCAATTAGTTACACACACGACCAATATACCTAATCCGGATGGACCAAACACAAAAAGAAAAAAGGACATGCACATATATAATAAGTCAGTTGGAGTCCAGACCACATATATTGGCAGTGTCTGTCAGTATGCTCACCTCCTCAAGACCAATAATGGGAGGAAATAAATTGATAATCAGGTGAACATCTATGATGGTATAGTACCAGATGTATAGAGAGTTGGAGCCGGAAGAGTTCCCAGAAGTCCTCCTTTAGTGTAAGGTACAGTAGGTCTGCTGCTCCAGTTCCTTTATAAAGGTGCATTTAAATTATCAAATGGCAAAGTATCCTGTGGATCTGGATTGTCCCACCGGCCACCGCTACAGCTGCCACCCCACAATCAGCAGGTGGCTCCTGTGGCTGGATCTAATATACGGCCAAAGGGAGAGTTTCTCCTGCTGCAAATACAGTATCACACACCTGACAGGTGGCCTCTCCGTATATACTTCAAGGTGTCTCCAGTAAATGGGCGGCCGCTCCGTATATAGAACTGTCGGGCTTACTGGCCTGCCGTCAATCTGTGCAGACCAGATAGCGGTTACTGTCAGGTGGAATTGATGTCCAGAAGCATAAAGGTCCCAGGGATTAAGTATATTTGCAGTGTGTGTGATTATTAATTGCAAGATTTTTGACTATAATCTTCTTTTATTATGTGTAATAAATAATGATCTATTTTTTAAATAGTTATGTGATTACTGGATATGACTATAACGCGCACCCATTGTGTTGAGCATTCTGCACTGAGCCCCTTTTAGTTATGTAATAGGATTCCTTGAAAGCTGATATTCAGGTCAGTATAGATACAGTATGTGGGAAAGTGACATCTGCGCTACTGGTGTATGTGGACCTATATAGGTTTCTCCCCTAAACTCTGGTGATCTTACACTACATAACTACATAAGTGTAAGTGCAAATACACAGGGAGGGCATATTCTATGCATACAGACACAATACTTTTACTGACTACTGAAAGGGTTAAAAAAGAAAAACAACAAACCAGGTTTATATTTCTAAGGACCACAATGATATTATGTATGAGCCACACCACATAATACAGACCTGTGCTGCTAACACATTACACAATCTCCCCTATTTCTTCACTAACCACACATGAAGGTATACATCTAGGTTATGGTCCTTGCTGCTGCCCCATAACATGGGAATGCCATGATCCAGCCATGTGCAAATGTCCTTTGTTCTCCGGGAGATGCATTTACCACATTTGCAAATTAGCCTTAGTCACTTATGGTGCTTAAAATGTATATCATATACTGTCTATACTCTAATAAGTCCTTAAGGAAGAAAGTGCAAAATGTCCCTTTTTACAGAGATATAAAACCAGAAAACATCCTGATTGATGATGCCGGCCATATTAAAATAGCCGACTTTGGGCTGGCGGTACACCAGCTTCATGGAGTGACCGGATATGTAGGAACACGAGGGTACATTGCCCCAGAGGTGAGGCTAGATTGATATAGTAGTAAGGTGTAGGGCATACTAGGGCTATTCATATATAATGGGTCTATGTACTAAGGTCAATATGGATCAGAGAGTGGCGTAGTTCTACAGTTATCCATATTGATCTCCTCTCTGTTATTTCGGGGGCAATGTCTTGATGGTTACAATTACCATATAGCATGTGTAATCAGGACCGGTGCTAGACTTCTAGGCACCCTAGGCAAAACTTCTGCATGCGCCCCCGGCCCCCCCTCCCCGTACTCATTTAGTCCCTCAGGTGAAAATGACTTTGCACAGGTGGAATGGCGTATGAGTTTTGTGTTAAAAAAATATTTATATATAATATATATGAAATATATATAAAACACAAAACTTATCCGCCACTCCATTTGACCTTTGATAAAGCTGTGATTTTGGCACAGCGAAACGTGTCAGCCCTTGGTTGTTTTTATCCTCCACCATCTACTCCAAACATCAGAAGAGTGCCAGTCGCATGGTTTACCTATGTGCCCATTTAACTATACCAGCTCATCGCCAAACCTGTGCCCAGGGGACCGGACTTTTGCAGAAGCCTGCCAGCAATGCTAATTAGGACCCCACACTTATACTGGACATTGGACTTGGTAATTATTCAGCTTGGACTAATATTACAGCAATCGAGCACTGTTACTCTTGGATTCCAAATTAGCTTCTGAGCACTCATGGACTAGTTCTATACATGGTGGATTGGATGATGCAATTTTATTTTATGTTTCTATACTGATTTTATATATATGTTCTTATGCAATTGTTATTAAATACATTTATTGTGCAAATTGTCCAGATTAGTGCTGTTATCTTTGTTTTATGCATTATCTGCCACTCCACCTGTGCAAACTCATTTTCACTCGTGGGGCTAAATGAGTATGAAGAGGGGGGCGCAGGCAGAAGTATGTATGTATATACACACACACACACACACACACACACACACACATATATATATATATATATATATATATATATATATATGTATATATATACATACATAGACACACACAGTGTCAGGGGTGTAATTAGAACATTTTGGGTCCCATAGCAACATTTTTAAGGGTCCCCCCTAACTTAGGTCTTACACAATGGCCACAGTAGTAGTTCCCCTAAAACACTAAATGTCCACTTGTAATGGTGCCCCTTATGCAATGCCCACTGTAATGGTGCCCCTTACGCAGTGCCCCCAGCAGTAATAATGCCCCTAAAAGTAATGCCCCCTGTAGTAGTGCCCCCAGTAGTAATGCCCCCTGCAGTGCCCCCAGTAGTAAAGGCCCCTGTAGTGCCCCCAGTAGTAAGGCCCCTGTAGAAAGGCTCCTGTAGTGCCCCCAATAGTAAGGCCCTTGTAGTGCCCCCATATGATGCCCCCAGTAGTAAGGCCCCTGTAGTGCCCCAAATAGTAAGGCCCTTGTAGTGCCCACATATGAAGCGCCCAGTAGTAAGCCCCCTGTAGTACCCCCAGTAGTAAGGCCCCTGTGGTGCCCCCAGTAGTAAGGCACCTGTAGTGCCCCCAATAGTAAGGCCCCTGTAGTCCCCCCAATAGTAAGGCCCTGTAGTGCGGCCCCTGCAATGCCCCCAGTAGTGCAGCCCCTGTAATGCCCCTGTAGTGCCCCCAATAGTAAGGCCCCTGTAGTGCCCCCAGTAATACGGCCCCTGTAATGTCCACTGTAGTGCCCCCAGTAGTGCGGCTCCTGTAATGCCCCCAGTAATGCAGCCCCTGTAGTGCCCCCAGTAGTAAGGCCCTTATATAGTGCCCCCAGTAGTGGTCCCCCCTGTGCAGTGCCCCTTGTGCCCCCAGTAGTAAGCCCCTTATATAGTGCCCCCAATAGTGGTACCCCCTATACAGTGCCCCTTATATAGTGCCCCCAGTAGCAGTCCACCCCCCCATGCAGTGCCCCCAATAGTGGTAACTCTTATGCAGTGCCCCTTAAATAGTGGCTCCAGTTGTAGTCTCCCCCCTATTCAGTACCTCCAGTATTGCCCTTTATATAGAGCCCCCAGCAGTGGTCCCTCGATGTAGTGCCCCTAGTAGTAGTCCCCTCCCCCCTATGCAGTGCCCCTAGTAGTAGTCCCCTCCCCTTATAGTGCCCCTGGTAGTAGTCCCCCCCTTGTAGTGCCCCCAGTAGTAGTAATCCCCCCCTTGTAGTGCCCCCAGTAGTAGTAGCCCCCCCTTGTAGTGCCCCCAGTAGTAGTAGTCCCCAGTAGTAGTGTTCCCCCCCCTTGTAGTGCCTCCAGCAGTAGTAGTCCCCAGTAGTAGTAGTCCCCCCTTTGTAGTGCCAGCCCACCCCCCAGTAGACACATGTAATTAAAAAAAAAAAAACAACACTTACCTGAATCCCCGCTCCCGCCGCCGCTATCCGCTCCTCCGTCTGTCCTCCCAGGCCAAGCCGCTTTGCATTATGGGAGAGACGTCATGACGCCTCTCCCATTACCCACTGCGGGAGCCAGAAGATGGAGCGGCTCCTGCAGTGGGAGCAGCAGAGGCTAATGAGAGTCTGTCAGACTCTCATTGGCTGCTGATCAAAACAAACACAGCGGCCGGAGCCGGCGGCTGTGTGTTAGTCAGTGTAGCGCTGACCGAACTCCGTCCGTTCAGCGCTACACACACGGTGCAGCCTGTGTCACAGAGATGCAGACTGCCGCGGCCCGTGGCCCGCATGGTGCTGCGGCCTGGGGGGTACATGGCACCCTGCCCCCCGGCCCAGCCCGCCACTGTCTACTGGTGTCTATGCTCAGCCTTAGATTTTTCCTGTATGTCAACAATCATGCTTTGCAGATGCAGAGCACTATTCAGGTTTTACTGAAACACAGGGGCAAACGCAGGCTTTCTAGATAGGGAGCTCCGTAGGAAAAAATCCACAGCCTAATTATTGATGGAAAGAATTCCAATAGTAATAGTCACTTGAAAGTAACAATGTGTCTGAAAGACTGGCATAAATCTCAACCTCCTCGTTGTAAGATCAGCTCACCGCCTGCGCAGATATCAATCCCCGGACACAGTCACAAAGTAGCAGCGGTGGGAGAAATCCTCAGTCCTATTGGAACACCTGACTCTCTTTGTATTCATTTTTTAGCCTTTAATATGTGTATAACTTTTATAAATTCTATGTGATATTTAGATTATAAATGTCTAAATAATTATATTAAAGAAGTATTTTAAGAGCTCCCTATGTGCCTTTATGGTCTTTCAATATTGTTCACTATTTAGTATCCCCAGAAAACTTTTTTGGGAGCTGCTATTAGGATAAACATCTGCTATATTAGTTTCAGTTATTATTGCGCCTGAACAGATTTTTAGGATCTGTTGGTTATTCCTAAATAGGGGTTTTACAAATACTAGATTTTAGGGAAAAAAAACAGACAATAGGCAACAGACACTTTGCACCAATACCTCTCTAACCTATTGTATAGGCTAATCCTGTAACGTACCTCCCTAGTTATCCATATGTATTACCCCTATTTAGAATTGGCTCCTATGTCTATCATAATTCAGCAGAGCTTGTCTAGAGCATGTCTATGTACAGTATGAAAGGAGGGGAGGGTCACTACTCCCTAGACTAGCACAGTTGCAGCAGTCAGGGGTAAGAACCACATAGTGCGTGAACAAGAAGCTATTTGGATGGCCGCCAGCTATAGGTGTCAGTACAGTGTAGAAAATATTATTTATTCAAATAATCACCTACTCAAAATAAGAGATTTCAATATTTATTCTAGCAGACCTATCTGTGCAGGGATACGCAGGGTTAGGGCTGATTTTCTATTGCACTTCTCAAAAAACAACTTGACATCTCATTAAGAGAGCTTGGTGGGACCAATACTTCACTTGTAAAAAATAATATTATTATTACTATTAATTATTACCTCTATGCCCACCACCCTAGAGCACTTAGAAAAGTTTTGGGCTTTTAGGCCAGGGCTGATTGTCCATAGGGAGGGGGAACCTGCTTCCCTAGTTAGCCCAGCCTGGTCACATTGTGCTTAGACTTTATGAAAGGACTGGCAGTATGTTACAAAGCCCAGAATGTCACTTTGCAGGACAAATATAGTAAGGTGGCTTTCAGGGGTGTTTATTTACATATGAAGGGGTGCACGATTTGGACTCTGCATAGTCATTATTTGAATCTTATTATCTCAGGGTTTGTGGGATGAATCAAGCAAGAAAGAAGTAAGAAGAGTGTATTTCCTATATGGACTACAGCAGATCAACAAAAAGGGAAACATTATGTCTATAAACCTGGGGAACAAGGGTTTTGATTCATAAAAGTTTTTTCTTTATTTGTGTATATTGATGGATTTTTGTCAGCACCTCCTATGGATAATGGGCAGCTGGCTAATGGTTCTTTAAGTTTGCAAAATGTTTACCACACGGGCCTCAATCTTCCTATTACCCAACCCACACTGGCAAGGCTGGCCAGGAAGAGCCCACCATGGGCTGGCAACACACTGTTTATACATTGCTCCTCCTTATAAAGTCACCAGCCCTGCACTGACCAGTCTGGAGCAAGTTTTCACTATAGGAGAGGTACCCCATCCTTGCGGTCTCCCTGTTATAGGATTGGGGAGGGGGCATGCTATGTCTGTCAGCATCTAAAGTCTGGGCAGGGACAAATGTTCACCACTTGCAGTTCTCTGTTATTCAGCCATGTGTGTTTTTCTGCAAGTGACTGGCAGTTACCTCCACTCAGACCACATTAAGGTAAAGTAGGTAATGGAATGCAATGTATGTTTAATAGGTACTTAACTTACAATAAAAAAATACATATTCTATGTGGGATGGGTGGTTTAAACTGTGTCAGCAACATAGTAATTTAATTCTCAAAGCACGGCATGCATGTATTAAGTTTTCATTCATCTAACATGCGTACAGATGTGTCCACATACATCTATCCTCCATGAGCTACAAGTCGCGTCACACAAAATGTGGAAGCTCCATGTGCCCTCGACAGCGCAGATCATCTTTCATGCGACTTTTTACCTTTAAATGCGTCTTATTCACATAGTGATGCGAATAGCTAGCACAAGCAGCTTCTGCTGATTAAAATAATATGCAGCATGTCTATGTTCTCTGTGTGTCTGCGGGTGTATCTGCATGTGAAATGCTACGTTACAGTGTAAGTGGCTGTAACATTGTAACGTAACGTTTTGCATGCAGATACACCCGCAGATGCACAGAACATAGACATGCTGCATATCATTTTAATCAGCAGAAGCTGCTTGTGCGATCTGTTTGCAGCACTATGTGATAAAGACACATTTAAAGGTAAAAAGTCGCACGAAAGATGATCTGTGCTACTGAGTCACGCCACGGCATGACGCGATTAGTAGAGCTGTTTAACGCGCAAGGAAGCTAGATGTACGAGGACACATCTGCAGTCTGATTTTCTCAAACTGCCATTGGGAGGTAGGAAAAGCTGTTGCAGGGAATGTTAATATTATGCTTTACGAAATACACTTAGAGGAAAATCCAATAACTTGTGATGCTTGAGATTTGCCGTCTGAATATTGCACATCACAGGCACAACATGCATCATGTAACCTCACACCCCCATAGGAGTGCACAGTAATTATTCGTGATGTGCACAGCCGCACACCATGACCACACATCACAGATAATCATATTGCCCCCTTACTGCAATGTGATGTAATGCAGCTGTACACAGGTGAGTAACAGGATAACCCAGAGTTATAGAAAATGCTGATACTTGCTACATCTATACATTGTCACATAACTCACACTCCTTACAGCCGGTGACAAGTGTAGGGTGGTGATTACATATTTATATGCTACAGGCATACATTAGATGTATATAACATTCATAGTCACATAGTATCATGCAGTGTCCTCCCTGTATGCAGGCTCGCCAAGAGCCATGGCGGGCCCGGGTAACAGGGCATGTGGCCTAATCATGGGAGGTGTGGCCACACCCCCTTCCCGCGTGCTGGGGAGGGGGGGCGCTCTGAGCCCCCTCAGCCCTTCTCAAAGCCAGGGGGAGGCGTGAGCAGTCTGCCTCTGCAGCTCAGCACACGCTGTGTGCTGGGCTGCTCTGAGGGAGGGGGGGGCGGCACCGGACCTGGCCCCTGCCGGGCCCCTCAGGAAGCCTGGTCCCAGATAATCTGTACCCGCTCCCCCCCCTCTCGGCGCCCCTGCCTGTATGTACCTCTCTGTGACTATTGCACAGTGGTCACAGCCCAATTATACTTTCCCATATATAATAATGACTAATTTAGTGAACTGTTTCTCCTTATATTGACAGATGCTCTTCAAACATCAGTACGACGCCGGTGTTGATTGGTACGCTCTTGGAGTGGTACTTTTCCGCATGACAACTGGAAAATCCCGGTTCGACTGTGAGCTCTCTGCATTACCAGGCTTTAACCTGAGCCCTGACACAAGGGACATCATTGAAGCGGTGAGTGTGCAGCACTGGGTAAGAGGATGTCTGTTATATCTATAAAGCTCCCATTCTCTGATATCTATCATGTAGTTGTACTTGCTATGAATGTACAGGTAGCTATATATGGAGAAAGTGTATATTACATATGTCAGGTTACTTTTAGTGCTGCCACCTTTCTGACACTCATACATAAGTGGAGACTGAAGAAAACTCCAACCCAGATCAATCAGCGCTGCAGGAGTCACTTTACCTGTGTCATAGTTTATGCTACATTTATCCTAAACTAGATGTTTGGGGTAATATAATAATACATTACTTGTTTGCCTCTGACAACACATCACTGAATTATACTGCTGCCAAATATGTCACTATACAGGGATCAATTAGCAGCTGAGCTGTCATTTTAATTATGTTCATGTTGCCCTTTTCAGCTCCAGTGTGAAGACCCTAAACTACGTCTGGGTGTGAACGGCCAAATTCGCCACCATCCGTTCTTCCAGGGTATAGATTGGGCAGAGCTAGAAGCTCTTCGTGTGCAGCCCCCTTTCATACCCGGCAAAGTAAGGACATAGAAGTGGTAGATAAAGTATATGACACTAATCATGTCTCCCTACTGCCTATCATACCCCTCATTAGGCCATGGGGGTGATGCAGAGGTGTATGCACTGCTGATGGTGGATGTAGTGGAGCGATATTCTGCTACTGCATGTGTCTAAGTGGAACCGCGCTTGTGTTCTGATTGTGTCTGTACAGAGTCACAGCTGTGATATCAGACACATGCAGGGAGAAGTGTAATGTAAATGTAATGGGCCATCCTGGGGATGACAGCGAGGTGACTAAGTGCACGCACGGAGATGGTCCATCATTAGACGTGTTACATGTGTGTCGCAGGTGTGTCAGAGAAAGTGGTTATGTACACAGGCACTCATTTGCTCACAGGAGGCCATACTTGGATGAAGAAACTGTACCTGTCATAAGGCTGGGGCACGTTTTAATGGTGCGACCAATGGTGTGTTTAAGTACGCACAAATCCATATTACTGCATGTACGGACACTGAATGTCCCTGCACATTCGGATGCACAGATGTACAAAAGGGAAGGGCTTTATATCACCATTTCTATTTAGTTGCAGACAGGAGACCGTCAATATATGCAGCTTGCAGGCGCTTCTGTGGCCACCTCAGAATCAGCCCCTATGGGAGCCATGGGAGGGATAGGCTACATCCTTTCATGGGGCTAGGTGCTGGGTTATATTGTGTGACCATACACTGGTGTTTAATTGCCACATATACTAAGGTTAGTCTTATATATAAATCAGCATACATAAATAATATACAGTATGCATATACATAATGTATACTCAGATCCAGTTGAGCTTCTACTGTAGGAAATAGTGATGATGCTAAACACTGGTAATGACACTTATACCCTATATGCTCCACATGTTCAGAAGATATTTTTCCTCACCTCTTTCATGTGAGATATGTCTGATGATTCTTCTGCCTGCAGCCACCAGTGAAGGTATCTCCTCCCCAGACGTCAGTGTAACCATCACCCACAGGAGCAGCTTATAACAACATCGCAGTTCCATCCACCAGGAAATTTCCTTATGATGTCCCTTTGGGTTCAGCAGAACATCCAGCCTGTGTTAAGAACAGCCGGCCTCCATGCATCAGCCCAAGTTACATCAGTTGGCCTACCATCTCCCATCATCAGTCAGACTGAGTTTGATCTCTGAAGCCCTGGAAGAACTGGAGATACAGAGAAGTGAGTAACATACAGTTAATATGTACATTATATGCAGAGGCGTAATAACGTTTTAGGTGAGGCCTGTGTACAGCTGGCCTATCTCCCCCATGTGCTGGGGGCCCCCAGCTATACCTTTTACAGACATCCATCTTTCTGGTGATATTTTCAGAAAGGTGGCTCATGTGCAACAGATCATCAAAGTCCTGGCACAATGGTCAGCACCATCTGTCTGAAAATATCACCTGAAGATGCCACAAGCCACAGGTATATGGGGCAAGTATCACTGCTCTGCATGCAGTAGGGTCTATTTAGTGGGTATAGGGAGTGTGGCACAGGGTCCCCTTTGCAATAGAGGCCATGTGCACTGCACATCCTGCACCCATTGTTCTAAAGCTCACATCTCCCCATCTTGTGTCAAAAAAAAACCAAAACAAGATCCTTATTTAATGCATTTGTTTGTCTTGTGTATAAGATAGTGGCCTTGTTAGATTCCAATATTCTTCTTACACATTGTAATATTTTTCTTACACATTGTAAGGGATAAATTTACTAAAGTGAGAGTTTTTAGAACTGGAGATGTTGCCCATAGCAACCAATCAGATTCTAGCTATTATCTTCTAGAAGGTTGCCAGTTATATATTAAATAGAATCTGGA
Organism: Taudactylus pleione; assembly: GCA_031769625.1. NCBI lineage: Eukaryota > Metazoa > Chordata > Amphibia > Anura > Myobatrachidae > Taudactylus > Taudactylus pleione. Next base: position 8,406,318 of record JAUIMM010000249.1, read on the forward strand.
AGGTTGCTATGGGCAACATCTTCACTTCTGAAAACTCTCACTTTAGTAAATTTACCCCTAAGAGTTTAAAATGAGACAGCAAAAATCTGAAACCCTAACGCTAACCCTACACATAGAATCCTGCTTATGGAAATATGGATTATTAGTGAAACAGGAGCCTTGAAGTAATTATTTGTGGTGTTTATAAGACAAAAAAATAATCACATTTGCTTTTGTTTCCTTTCTTGAAGTTTCTTGGCCCTTTGGGTATATTTTGTTTTATGTGTTAGAATGAATAAAATTGATAATTTCTGAAAACACAAGGGGCTCTATTTATTAACATTATTTTGACTAAAATAAAGTGAAAAAAGGTGTTTTCACACCCTTTTCACATTATTTTAGTATCACCTATAGTTATTACAGGGCAATTGGAGTAGATTTCGTAAAATTCTACTCCAACCCCTAAGTATCACTTATTTTTAGTAATCAGATCGCATTTCCCATAATTGTAATGGGAAATGTGATCTGGCCAAAGTTACTAAATATAAATTGTAAAAAAATATCGGGGAAAGCCCTGTGATAATAACGCCACCTGGAGGTCTCCCCCGGTTACCGGGCTCCTACTCTGCTCTAAAAGGCAGAGCAGAGCCCGGAGCCGGTCCCAGTGATCAGCTGTGTGGTCTAAACAGACCGCAAGCTGATCACTGCAAAAAAATAAAATAATAATAATAAAAAAAAAAATTTACTTACCTGACTTCAGGGACCGGTGATCGGGCCTCCAGTGATGTTCTCCCTCTGGTCGGCTGGTTTCCCATAGTGCATTGCTGCCCGGTCATCAGGTGATCGGGTCCCAATGTAGTATGGGAGATCACCTGACCGGAGGCATGGAGAACATCACCGGAGGCTCGGATCATGCAGGTAAGTTTAATTAAGGGAGGGGGGGTGGCGGGGGGGCTGCGATCAGGGCTTAGGCTCCGAAGGGGATTCGCAGGGACAGAGCTTTATCGCAAACTCTGTCCCTGTAAGGGATCTGTAGTAAATCCCTGTGATATTGCCTGAATTCGCAATGCGAATTCAGTCGTTAATATCTCACTACAATCTGCATTCAATATGCGTATTGTAGTAAATAGAGCCCAAGGTCTTCAAAAACAATGTATAATGTGTGTAGGTACCATATAAAAAAATTACTGATATTCATGTTGGAATGTGACAAGCGGAATTATGATAAAATGACCTCAGCATAAACGTGAAAAAATCTTCAGCAGTAAAGGGGTTAATCAACTGTATACACTGTATACAATAATCTAATATGAAGTGATGTTGCTAAAACAAAATAATTATATTTATCTGCAAAACTTGCATTGTCTCTAATTAAAAGACTTCATAAATATCTAATATTATGTTCTATTATGGTCAGTATGCAGCGGAGGTGTTCACCATCATTAGAAGAGAGACAACACCGGAGCGAGAGAAGGCTGAACACTGCCAGCGGAGGCAAAATACATAATACATTCAAATTTTCCACACACAGTAGTTCACTTAAATTAGATATATTAAGTATATAATAATAATAATAATAATAATTAATTAATAGGATAATATAGTCTTCACAATAGGTGATATCATTATTAAAATAAACATTTTATAATTAACTATTATTTAAATAATGTAAATAATTTAATATTTTCAATTATTAGTTATTAAATTCTTAATTAAAAAGCTAAATATTTACTTTGAATACTTAATAATTAATACAACAACAGGAGTGTGACTGGCCGGCTATTGAGGGGAGGTGGAGGCCGGACCTAATTAGATTAGTGAAATAATTATTAGTACAACAGGCGTGTGATTGGCCGGCTATTGAGGGGAGGTGGAGGCCGGACTTTAATTAAATTACTTAACTTATTATCATTATTAGCCTTTATTTATATGATCCATTAAAGGTCTGCAGCGCTTTAATAAGCACATAGATAAAAATAGTATAAAAAAACAGCTATAATGATAACAAAGTATATCCAGTCTGAACATATCATTTTGACATTTAGAATAAACATATAAGATACTATAGTCTTCACCATAGGTGATATATTTAACTGTTAACTAGAAAACTTGAATAATTTTATACATAATTATTAATCAGATAACTTAAATAATGAATTTTGTACTTAATTATTAATTTGATAACTTAAATAATTAATATAACTACAGGAGTGTGATTGGCCGGCTATTGAGGGGAGGTGGAGGCCGGACTTAATTAGATTACTGAAATAGTTATTAGTACAACAGGAGTGTGATTGGCCGGCTATTGAGGGGAGGTGGAGGCCGGACTTTAATTAAATTACTTAACTTATTATCATTATTAGCCTTTATTTATATGGAGCCATAAAAGATACGCAGCGCCTTAATAAGCACATAGATAAATATAGTATAAGAAGAAACAAGAACAAAGCCACTTAAATTGATAACAAAGTATATTCAGTCTGAACATATCAATTTGACATTTAGAATAAACATATAGGATACTATAGTCTTCACAATAGGTGATATATTTAAAAAAAAAAAAATTTTTATAATTAACTGTTAACTAGAAAACTTGAATCATTTTATACTTAATTATTAATCAGATAACTTAAATAATGAATTTTGTACTTAATTATTCATTTGATAACTTAAATAATTAATATAACTACAGGAGTGTGATTGGCCGGCTATTGAGGGGAGGTGGAGGCCGGACTTAATTAGATTACTGAAATAATTATTAGTACAACAGGAGTGTGATTGACCGGCTAATGAGGGGACGTGGAGGCCGGACTTTAATTAAATTATTTAACTTATTTTCATTATTAGCCTTTATTTATATGGCACAACAAAAGATCTACAGCACTTTAATAAGTACATAGATAAAAATAGTATAAAATAAAAAAAGAACAAAGTCACGTATAATGATAAAGTAAATTAAGTCTGAATATGTCATGTTGACATTCAGAATAATCATATAGGATACTATAGTCCTCACAATAGGCGATCTGCTACATATATATATATAAACATCACTCCCTTCATCACAACCTTTGACTGTCAAGAAAGTCTAATCAAACAGACATTGGATTGCCACTGGAATGTTTTGCTGATGGGTCCTGTCTTGAAAGAAATTTTTACCCCTAGACCAGTATACAGGAAAACAAAGAATCTCAAGGAAATCCTAGCACCCAGTTTACTGAAGGTGGAAGATTCAAGATTCAAAAAATGTTTTAAAGAAATGTCAGGGGTGCTACAAATGTAGTGCCTGTAATATATGCAAATATTTACATCCAAACAGGAAGTCTTTCTCTAACTATGATAATTCCAAAGAATATAAAATAAAAGACTTTATCAACTGCAACTCTACTACGGTCATTTATATATTAGAATGTACCTGTGGTTTTAAGTATATAGGAAGAACAAAAAGAGCATTGAAATTAAGCATACAAGAGCATGTTCGTAACATCAGAAACAAAATAACAACTCATGCTATTTACAGACATTTTTTGGAATTGCATAATTCCAATCCTGAATGCTTATCCTTTAAAGCTATAGAATTGGTTATACTGAGTGAGAGAGTTGGCAACATTCTTAATAAATTATCTAAAAGAGAGATGTTTTGGATTTTTTAATTAGGGACCCTCTCCCCTTCTGGTTTTAATGAAGCTTTTGAAATTGCAACTTTTTTATATATTGCTATCCCATTTCTATAAGTTATTGTCTCATCTTTTACTAAATAATTATTTTTAAGGATTAAAGTTTTAATGAAAATTTAATGAAACTGTACCTTTATTGTTAAAGTGTTTTTAACATGTAGGTACCTATATAATAACTGATAATGTTACGGTTGTCTGGGGGTCCAGACTACCAGAATACCTCAAGAAGAGAGACACCAGAAGACGTAGGGTAAAATCAAAGTGAGTGACTTTATTGTCACAAAAAAACAGGCAAGAACGTTTAAAAGAATAGTCCAAAGTATGAACGGTGCGACTGAATGCCGATGGTACGGCTGAACACCGTTGGTATGGCTAGAGAGTCAATGGTGCGGTAAGATACCGATGATGTGGCTGGAGAGCCAGTAGAGTGGCTGGAGTGGATGATGCAGCTAAAAAGCCGTTGTTGCGGCAAGGTGCCGATGATGCGGCTGGAAAGCCAATAGAGTGGCTGGAGGCTCATGTTGCGGCTTGGTAGCCGATGATGCTGCTTAGGAGCCATTGGTCTGGCAAGGTGCTGAGGATGTGGTTGGAATGTCAGTGGTGGTTGGAGGCCGATGTAGCAGCTTGGGAGCCAAGAAACAGTCTGTGCACTAGTGCAGCTTGGAAGCTGGGAAACAGTCTGTGCACTGGTGCGGCTTGGAAGCCAGGAGACAGTCTGTGCCCTGGTACGACTTGGAAGCCAGGAGGCAGGCTGTGCAATAGTGCTGCTTGGAAGCTGGGAAACAGTCTGTGCGCTGGTGCGGCTTGGAAGCCAGGAGGCTGGGAAACAGTCTGTGCACTGGTGCGGCTTGGAATCTGGGAAACAGTCTGTGTACTGATGTTTAGACAGTATAAACGACACAGAGTACAGGGCTGGCTGTAACTTAAGAGAAGCTGGACCCAATCAGAGCCGTCTCCAGCAGAGAGTAATTTTTAATCACAGGCTGATGTGCACCCGAGATCTGCAGAGAGGCAGATGATTAGTAGCACCTGAGAAAAACACACAGACAGGAATGATAGGCTATGAACTGAACACAGACAAAACAGGATTAGATGCAGTCTCCAGTAGTGACCAAGACTGGGAACTGCCACAAAGATGATCCGCTACCTGCGGATCCTAACAGATAAGAATGTATCTTCATTCATTTTATTCTAATTTTTTAGTGCTGTCTGCAAAATAAAGAAGGATTTTGTCTCTGATCCATTACTCCCTCAAAATGATCGCTCTATATCTTTGGGAAAGTCAGGGACACATGGAGTTTTTTATCATCTCCAAAATGGCCGCCAAACTCGATGGGGCGGAAGTGACATTCCACACAGTGAACCAGATGGGGTGGAAGTGACGTCTTTGTGCCACATGCATTCCACAATCTAGAGGAAGTGACGCTACATGTATAGGCTGCGCTGTAGCGATGGAGTGGACTTTTTTCCATGGTTCCCTTTACACTGACAGCAAGAAATTAAGCACTAGCGGTTCAAGTGCGTTCCATCAACGTAATAAATGTTTTTTCTGTGTTTTGATTATATTATGTATATTTACGATAGTTGTTTAGTCTTAGGTGTAGTTTACACATGCCCCAAATGTATGAAATACCTATAAGGGCTTCAGATAATGTGGCTTAAATTTACTTTTTACCACTTCCTGTGTTATGGATGACAGGAAGTGATGTTTTGATGTTTGGTCCATGTGTCCTCCCTCTTTAAATGGTATAGGTATAAGTATGTCCTAATGTCCCTACCCTAATATCCCCTTGAAGAAGTATTTTTTGGATAAGACGAAATGCTTTGGGACCCGCAATCCTGGACCCTTATATTATGGACAGATAAGCTTTCATTCATTGTACTTCTTGCATGTTTTCTACCTGCATTTATTCGTGGATCTTTGTTAAATAAAACTGAGTTTTATATACAGTATATAAACTGTTTGGCGTGCTATATGAGTATGGGGAACTTGCTGTAGTTCCTAATCTCCAGAAAATACAGTTATTTTTATCTAAGCAGTGTTAAAATGTTGCACTCTTGTAGAAGAGTGGAGGCAGATGTAGTACACTGTAGAGGAAGATGTGCCGGGCAGCAGCATTGAGGACAGATTATAGTGGAGAGAGGTTGGAGTCAAAGAGGCTAGATAAGAGGAGGATACAGTAGTCCAGTTGGGAGATGACCAGTTAGTGGATGAGGGTCTTGGTTGCCTCCAGGGTGAGAAAAGGTCTAAACCTGGAGATATTTCTGAGATGGAAATGGCAGAACTGCAAATGGTACTGAATGTGTGGTTTGAGGAGAGGGAGGAGTCAAGAATAACTACAAGCCAGCGGACTTGTGGGCTAATGGAGATGGTGGTGCTATAAATAGTGAAATTGATAGAGAAGAAGTAATTTAGGAGGGCGGGAAGATTTTCTGCTCAGTCTTAGACATGGTAATCTTAAGCATGACTGCGACATCCAAGAGCAAATGGTAGAGAGACAGTTGGAGATATGAGTGAGGACAGAGGCGGGGAAAGGTCAGGGGAGGAGAGGTAGATTTGAGTGTCATCAGCATAGAGATGACATTGGAGGCCAGAAGAACTGATGATCTCAACTAAAGAGGATGTATAAAGGGAGAATAGGAGAGGTCAAAGAACAGAACCTGGGGGAACATCTACAGGTAGAGGAAGTGGGAGAGAAGTGGAGTGAAGGGAATGGAAAGTATTTGCAGGAAGAGAGGGTATCAGTGTCACAGTGTCAAAAGCAACATAGAGGTCAAGGAGAATAAGCAGAGAGTAGTGTCCTTTGGATTTGGTAGCATGGAGTTCATTGCTGACTTTAGTGAGGTCAGTTTCTGTGAAGTGGAGAGGACAAAAGCCAGACTGAAATGGGTCAAGCAAGGTGTAGGAGGAAAGAAAGGTGGTAAGGCAGATGCAGACAATCCGCTTGAGGAGTTTGTAGGAAAAAGGGAGGAGACAGTTGGGGCGGTAATAAGAGAAGTGTGCCAAGATCAAGGGTGGGTTTTTTAAGAATGGGGGAGACAAGGATATGCTTCAATGCAGAGGGGACTGTTCCTGATAAGAGGGGGAGATTGAATAGATGGGCAAGCAGGGAGTGGGAGAAAAGAAAGGTGGTAAGGCGGATGCAGACAATCCGCTTGAGGAGTTTGCAGGAAAAAAGGAGGAGACAGTTGGGGCGGTAATAAGAGAAGAATGTCAAGATCAAGGGTGGGTTTTTTAAGAATGGGGGAGACAAGGGTATGCTACAATGCAGAGGGGATAGTTCCTGATAAGAGGGGGAGATTGAAGAGATGGTCAAGCAGGGAGTGGGAGGAAAGAAAGGTTGTAAGGCAGATGCAGACAATCCGCTTGAGGAGTTTGTAGGAAAAGGGGCGGAGACAATTGGGGCGGTAATTAGAGAAGAGTATCAAGATCAAGGGTGTGGTTTTTAAGAATGGGGAAGACAAGGGTATGCTTCAATGCAGGGATGGTTCCTGATAAGAGGGGGAGATTGAAGAGATGGGCAAGATGGGAACAGACATCAAGAGAAAGGAAGTGGAGGATGTTAGAAGAGATGAAGAGTGAAGTGAAGGGGTGGTGGAGGCAGGGTGGGGGAGATTTTACTAGATTAGGGCCATGACTTTATCTCCAGATGCTGGGGAGAATAAAGTCAGAGTTGGCAAAATGGATAGGGGTAGGCAGGCTGGGGATGAAGGGCATGGGGTGGTGATGGTCTGGGGGAATTGTAAACAGGGTGACAAAGTAAAGGGCAGAGTGAGGATGGGGTGCGAGGAGTAAGGGGAGAAGAAAAGGGAGTTGACAGTGGTGAAGAGACGAAGGGGGTTGGAGGACTGGGAGGAGATAAGGGTCTTGAAATAAGAACGTTTAGATAAGAAAAGGGCAGAACTGTAATTTGACAGCATCAATTTGAATTTGTTTCTGCACCCATAACATCTCCCGACTATTCCTCTTAATAATACACTATTGAAGTGGTGCTTATAAATTAACCAATACTGTTATACAGGTTGAGTCTCCGATATCGAAATATTCCGAAATACGGATTTTTTTTTGGCATGACTGAGATAATGAAACCTTTGATTTTTGATGGTTCAATGTACACAAACTTTGTCTAAGGCACAAATTATTAAAAATATTGTATAAAATTACCTTCAGGCTGTGTGTATAAGGTGCATATGAAATAGGGGTGAGCGGGTTCGGATTTCTGAAATCCGAACCCCCCTGAGCCCCCCCAATCCGAGTCCGATCCGAGTCAGGCTCGACTTTTCCCGCCTGACTCGGATCTGAAATCGAGGCAAAACGTCATCATCCCGCCTTCCGAGTCTCGCGGGTTTTGGATCCTATATAAGGTACCCGCGTCGGCGCCATTTTCTCACTCGGCTGTGGACAGTGAAGAGGGAGGGTGGGAGTTAGGGCTGGCTGGGCTGTGTAGTGTAGTGTAGTGTAGTGTAGTGCTGCTGTTGTCCACTACTTCAAAGTCCATAGGGGCTGGCTGTGTTGTGCTGTGCTGCTGTTGTTAATAGGGGCTGTGTCCACTACTTCAAAGTCCATAGGGGCTGGCTGGACTGTGTTGTGCAGTCAGTTCTCCATAGGGGCTGTGTCCACTCCAAAGTCCTGTGCAGTGTCCCAGTCCTAAAGGGGTGCTGTAGTGTTGTCCAGGGGGTGCTCTGTCCATCAGGGGTGCTCCCCCCATGTGCTAAAAAAATAATATATTTTCTGTGTTTGTGAATTGTGTGCGCAGTAGCCGCACGTGCATCAACAAAGTAGTGCCAAGCGTGCGCCTGTGTCATAAGTAAAGGGCCGGCTGGCTTGACCGTTAAGGGTACTGTAACCCCCAAAGTACACTCCAGTCCAAAGCAAAAAAAAAATTATTTTCTGTGTTTGTGAATTGTGTGCGCAGTAGCTGCACGTGCATCAACAAAGTAGTGCCAAGCGTGCGCCTGTGTCATAAGTAAAGGGCCGGCTGGCTTGACCGTTAAAGGGTGCTGTAACCCCCAAAGTACACTCCAGTCCAAACCAAAAAAAAAATTATTTTCTGTTTGTGAATTGTGTGCGCAGTAGCCGCACGTGCATCAACAAAGTAGTGCCAAGCGTGCGCCTGTGTCATAAGTAAAGGGCCGGCTGGCTTGACCGTTAAAGGGTGCTGTAACCCCCAAAGTACACTCCAGTCCAAACCAAAAAAAAAAATATTTTCTGTGTTTGTGAATTGTGTGCGCAGTAGCCGCACGTGCATCAACAAAGTAGTGCCAAGCGTGCGCCTGTGTCATAAGTAAAGAGCCGGCTGGCTTGACCGTTAAAGGGTGCTGTAACCCCCAAAGTACACTCCAGTCCAAACCAAAAAAAAAATATTTTCTGTGTTTGTGAATTGTGTGCGCAGTAGCCGCACGTGCATCAACAAAGGAGCCGCGCCAAGCGTGCGCCTGTGTCCCATAAGTAAAGAGCCGGCTGGCTCATTTCTTAAAGGGTGGTGTAACCCACAAAGTGCACTACTCTCCAGCAAAAATAAAAAAATATTTTCTGTGTTTGTGTGCGCTTTGGAGGACCAAACTTTCTCCGATAAAAATAAAATAGGGAAAGATCAAGAACCACTTCCTCCTAGTGCTATTGCTGCTGCTGGGAGTTGTTCATCATCCCAGAGAGGAAGTAGGAACATCACTACTTTTACTAAACAATTGACCCTCCAACAGTCCCTAGCGATGAGGATGAAGTACGACAGCAGTCATCCTGAAGCAAAACGTATAACTGAGGCCTTGACTGCTATGTTGGTGTTAGACGTGCGTCCGGTATCCGCCATTAGTGCAGTGGGATTTAGACAATTGATGGAGGTAGTGTGTCCCCGGTTCCAAATCCCATCTAGATTCCACCTGCATCCTCAAAGCAGCAGCGACAAGTGTGCGTCTGTCTGTTAAAGGGTGGTGACACCCTCAAAGTGTGCTACACAAACAATAAAAATATTCTTCTTCTTTTGTCTGTCTTTGTGAATTGTGTGGGCTGTAGCCGCACCTGCATCCTTAAAGCAGCAGCGACAAGCGTGCGTCTGTCTGTTAAAGGGTGGTGACACCCTCAAAGTGTGCTACACAAACAATTAAAATATTGTTCTTTTTTTTTCGGTCTTTGTGAAATGTGTGGGCTGTAGCCGCACCTGCATCCTTAAAGCAGCAGCGACAAGCGTGCGTCTGTCTGTTAAAGGGTGGTGACACCCTCAAAGTGTGCTACACAAACAATTAAAAATATTCTTCTTTTTTCTGTCTTTGTGAATTGTGTGGGCTGTAGCCGCACTTGCATCATCAAAGCAGCAGCGACAAGCGTGCGTCTGTCTGTTAAAGGATTACATCGGTGACAGCATCCAAGTAGGCATGTCAGACAGTCCGTACCTGTACTGGCAGGAAAAAGAAGCAATTTGGAGGTCCCTGTACAAACTGGCTCTATTTTACCTGAGTTGCCCCCCCTCCAGTGTGTACCCCGAAAGAGTGTTTAGTGCAGCCGGGAACCTTGTCAGCGAAAGGCATAGGAGGTTGCTTCCACAAAATGTGGAGAAGATTATGTTCATAAAATGAATTATCAACTCTTCCAGGGAGACCAGCCTCCAGAACGTACAGAGGGACCTGTGGTTCCAGCGGGGACGAATTAATACTCTGTGAGGATGAGGATGTACACACTGAAGAGGGTGAGGAATCGGTGGATGAGGATGACATCTTGCCTCCGTAGAGCCAGTTTGTGCAGGGACAGATTAATTGCCAGCTTGTTTTGTGGGGGCCCAAACGAACCAAATCATTTCAGCCACAGTTGTGTGGCAGACCCTGGCGCTGAAATGATAGGTTTGTTAAAGTGTGCATGTCCTGTTTATACAATATAAGGATGGGTGGGAGGGCCCAAGGACAATTCCATCTTGCACCTCTTTTTTTTCTTTGCATTATGTACAGTTTGGGGCCTAGTTTTTCAAACTGCCATCCTGTCTGCCACTGCAGTTTCACGCCTAGATGGGTCACGTGTTTGTGCCGCCCACTCGTGTCGCTTAGCATAGTCATCCAGCTATTTCGGTGCAACCTTTTGGAAATAAAAACAATATTGTGAGGTGTGAGGTGTTCAGAATAGACTGGAAATGAGTGGAAATTAAGGTTATTGAGGTTAATAATAGCATAGGAGCAGAAAAACCTACAAATTCTGTGATTTTAGCTGTTTTTATGCTTGTTTTCAAAAAAATACAGATCCAAAACACAAAACCCAGAACCCAAAACACGGAAGGGTGGTTTTGGCAAAACCAATCCAGATCCAAAACACGAAGAAAGATCCAGATCCAAAACCAAAACACAAAACACGAAAAGTGGCCGGTGCACACCCCTAATATGAAACATAAATGAAATTCATTTCTGTACACAAACTTTGTTTGAGCCCCAAAATTATTGAATATATTGTATAAAAGTACCTGCAGGCTGTGTGTATAAGGTGTATATAACACATAAATGCATTCTGTGTGTATATTTGGGTCCCATTCCCAAGATATTTCATTATGATATGCAATTATTCCAAACTACGGAATATTCCATTATCCGAAATACCCCTGACCCCAAGCATTTTGGATATGGGAGACTCAACCTGTATTTCCTGCATTTTTTGACAATTTAACCACACTGCTTCTATACCACAGTCTCCATTTTTACTTCCAGCTATCCTGGCCAAATCCACACAATGTCCCTCTTTTTCAACTCCCCCCTCACTTAGCAGCTACAGAATCCTATATTCTACCACCTGTTCCCCCTTTAAATAATTAACAGGAGTGCAATTGGCCAGCTATTCTGGGGAGGGTGAGGCCGGACATTAATTAAAATGTTTTATATACCAAAACTTTGTAGTAAACGTACTATTGTTCGGTTTTAAATGTGATTTTCAGCAGCAATACACAATTTATCTTCTTGTGGTTTGGAGACTTAACTTGTAACCAGTGGCAGACTGGGCCGGGGGGCAGGGTGCCATCTGCCCCCCGGGCCGGTACAATTTAAGCTTAAGGGGGCCGCCAGTTTTTTTTTAAATAGTGCTGCTAAGGGGGGATGTTTGTAAATGCTGCAGGTGTTAGTAAGGGGGGGAGGGGGGAGTGTGTAACTGGTGCTGTGGTGTTGGGTAGGGGGGAGTGTGTAACTGGTGCTGTGGTGTTTGGGAGGGGGGGGAGTGTGTAACTGGTGCTGGGGTGTTGGTAAGGGGGAGAGGGGAGTGTGTAACTGGTGCTGGGGTGTTGGTAAGGGGGAGAGGGGAGTGTGTAACTGGTGCTGTGGTGTTGGGGAGGGGGGAGTGTGTAACTGGTGCTGAGGTGTTGGGGAGGGGGGAGTGTGTAACTGGTGCTGTGGTGTTGGGGAGGGGGGAGTGTGTAACTGGTGCTGTGGTGTTGGGGAGGGGGGAGTGTGTAACTGGTGCTGTGGTGTTGGGGAGGGGGGAGTGTGTAACTGGTGATGTGGTGTTGGGGAGGGGGGAGTGTGTAACTGGTGCTGGGATGTTGGTAAGGGGGGAGTGTGTAACTGGTGCTGGGGAGGGGGGAGTGTGTAACTGGTGCTGGGGAGGGGGGAGTGTGTAACTGGTGCTGGGGGGGAGTGTGTAACTGGTGCTGGGGAGGGGGGAGTATGTAACTGGTGCTGGGGAGGGGGGAGTATGTAACTGGTGCTGGGGGGGGAGTGTGTAACTGGTGATGTGGTGTTGGGGAGGGGGGAGTGTGTAACTGGTGCTGTGGTGTTGGGGAGGGGGGAGTGTGTAACTGGTGCTGGGATGTTGGTAAGGGGGGAGTGTGTAACTGGTGCTGGGGAGGGGGGAGTGTGTAACTGGTGCTGGGGAGGGGGGAGTGTGTAACTGGTGCTGTGGTGTTGGGGAGGGGGGAGTGTGTAACTGGTGCTGTGGTGTTGGGGAGGGGGGAGTGTGTAACTCGTGATGTGGTGTTGGGGAGGGGGGAGTGTGTAGCTGGTGATGTGGTGTTGGGGAGGGGGGAGTGTGTAACTGGTGATGTGGTGTTGGGGAGAGGGGAGTGTGTAACTGGTGATGTGGTGTTGGGGAGGGGGGAGTGTGTAACTGGTGCTGTGGTGTTGGGGAGGGGGAGTGTGTAACTGGTGCTGTGGTGTTGGGGAGGGGGGAGTGTGTAACTGGTGCTGTGGTGTTGGGGAGGGGGGAGTGTGTAACTGGTGCTGTGTTGGGGAGGGGGGAGTGTGTAACTGGTGCTGTGGTGTTGGGGAGGGGGGAGTGTGTACCTGGTGCTGGGGAGGGGGGAGTGTGTAACTGGTGCTGGGGAGGGGGGAGTGTGTAACTGGGGATGGGGGAGTGTGTAACTAGTGCTTGGGTGTTGGGGAGTGTGTAACTGTTGCTGGGGATGGGGGAGTGTGTAACTAGTGCTGGGGTGTTGGTAAGGGGGAGAGGGGAGTGTAACTGGTGCTGGGGAGGGTGGAGTGTGTAACTAGTGCTGGGGTGTTGGGGAGTGTGTAGCTGGTGATGTGGTGTTGGGGAGGGGGGAGTGTGTAACTGGTGCTGGGATGTTGGTAAGGGGAACGGGGGAGTGTGTAACTGGTGCTGGGGAGGGGGCAGTGTGTAACTGGTGCTGGGGAGGGGGCAGTGTGTAACTGGTGCTGGGGAGGGGGAAGTGTGTAACTGGTGCTGGGGTGTTGGTAAGGGGGGAGTGTATAACTGGTGCTGGGGTGTTGGTAAGGGGGAGGGGAGAGTGTATAACTGGTGCTGGGGTGTTGGTAAGGGGGAAGGGAGAGTGTATAACTGGTGCTGGGGTGTTGGTAAGGGGGAGGGGAGAGTGTATAACTGGTGCTGGGGTGTTGGTAAGGGGGAGGGGAGAGTCTATAACTGGTGCTGGGGTGTTGGTAAGGGAGGAGAGGGGAGTGTGTAACTCGTGCTGTGGTGTAGATAAGGGGGGGGAGTGTGATGCTTTTTCGAGCGCAGGAAGGGGAGGTTAGGTTTATGCACCAGGGAGGGAGGGTTATGGTGAGTACACACTGGGCGATTAAAGTGGACGACTGAACGATAACGATATCGTTATCGTTCAGTCGTCCACTTTATCGTCCATTTTTAACACAAAAACGATGAACGATAACGACGACGCGCATTCCCGCGGGTCGTTCGTCATTATCGTTCATCGGTTTAACAACATCGTCAGGTTGCTGCATGTTGGGGAAAGGGGGAGAGAGCCCGGCCCTGAACGATATCGTTAATGATATCGTTCAGCGGGTGTGCTCAATGTCATGAACGACATTGAGCACACCCTGCCGGGGACACACTAGGCGATATCGCTCAGGGAGCATATTGTCTAGTGTGTACGCACCTTAAGAGTTAGGGAGACGGGGAAGGTTGAGTCACTGCTCATGGGCTGGTGCTGTGTGCTTGCCCCCCAGGCTAAAATTCACCAGCCAGCCCCTGCTTGTAACCCATACAATGTGGAAAGGGGGAGGGGCTTGGACTGCACATCCTTATTTTAAGCATAATAAGAGATGCTACCATGCTGAGACTTGTAGTACAATGCAGGGAATAAAGAATGCAGGTGCACACTTTAAGTACTTAGGGCCTGATTCTGCAAGGATCATAATTGCAAAGCTGCACGCAGGCTATAGATATATGATGTATGCATGCAGGCAGCTTTGCAATTGTGATCCTTGCAGATATGGTAATGCAGCAGGAGGCATCACGCCTCCTGTGCATTACTTATCCAAGCTGCACTGTCCAACGCAGCATCGGATACTCTGCTTGTTGCCGCAGTTTAGAGGAAGAGGCCAGAAAATCTCAGTCGGCCGAAGGAGATCCTGGTTTCTTCCCTTCCCCGCAATGGAGTTTCGGGAAACGGAGGGCATCACCGACCCCTCCCCGTCCCCAAACGGCAGCAGACTGTCAATCACTGACAGTCTGCTGCCAGTCTGCGAGCGTTTTAGCAGGCCCCATTCTGCACCCTCACAGAATGGGTCCTGTACCTGCCCAGATTCCCAAACATCGGGAATCTGAGTTCACAGAACAATAATGACTCAGGCCCTAAGAACAAAGATAGTCAAAATAATCCTGTTAAATTCTACAATTAACATGGAGTATAAGTAAGGGTTTTAGTAGATGTTTGGCTAAAGATCCACTACATCACCCATTAGATGGGTCCTAACATCCCTAATACTAACACATGATGTCAATTATCCAGGCCCATCCACTACGTCAAGATGAACTCCATCAGCTGGGTCCCTAACATCCCTAATACTAACACATTATGTAAATTTATCCAGGATTTATCCATAATAGTGTCCATTCTAATATGTAGACAGCAATGTAGGAACCTCTGCTGATTAAAAACACATAAGAACATATAGGAGGGATGCTAATACCAAACAGGAGTCTCAGTATACAATATATAAGCAAATATAGAAGGGGGAGGGGGTTTGAATTGCACACCAATTGTACTACAAATCTCGGTTTGGTAGCACCTTTTATTATGTTTAAAATTAGGGTATACAGTCCAACTCCCCCTTTTTCTCCTTTTTTTCTCCCAGTATAGATCTCTTTCAGGTTCTAGTAAATGTGTTGTTATGCCTTAGAAAGAATCAACTTTATTACAAGTGACACAAATATTTGTTCCTGCAAAATGAGTTATCATTTTGGTCATTTCTTTTATGGTTGCTTTTCATGGTAAAAGCCATACAAGGTATTGGATTTTCCAACTACTAACGCCAGTTAATATGAAATTGTTCCACCCTATTGACTTCTATTATTGCCTTCACCTGAAAAACAGCCAATAATAAGGTTCAGCCTCAGTTTTACAGCAATCCAATATTTCCTGCCCCTTCCAGTTAGAAATGGATGCCTCTTCCTTAGGAGCAGTTCTCATCACTCACTTTCATGAAGACAACATCCATTTGGGTTATTTACCTGTAAATATCTTCCTAGCGAGAGCAACAGCTCAATTGGAGATAAGGAAAATCTCGCTATAAAGTTGTCTCTAGAAAAATGGTGACAGCTTTTGGAGGGTGCACAAATATTTACAAATGCCTCAATGGATGAACCCTTGTCATATGCAGTGATTTCTTTAATTTATCTATGTAATATTCTGATTGCATACCATTCTGGCTTGAAGATTACTAAGGAATACACCTTCTCATTCACTCCCAAAACCAATAATATCCTTGGCCCAACTTGCATTATTTTACCCACCACACAATACTCAGAGAACCCTCCTCATGTGAAGATTTCTGTCCTCTCGTCTCTTTTTTCCAATCTGATGCAGAGGGCTAATAAATCTAATTTTGCTGGACAGACGGAAATACAGAAAACCGAGGATCTACTCCCATGATTGTACTGGGGGCCTACTCTTCAACTAAATGCTAAATACTTTATACTTGCTTGCTCCATTTGTGCCCAATACAAAACTCACTGGGTCCTCTCCTGTTTCTACATGTGCCAGCCCAACCATGGACACATATTTCTATGGACTTTATGAGATAACCTCCATTGAAAGGCTACAATACTATTTGGGGTGTGGTTGACTGATTCTCCAGATCAGTGCATTTCAGCCTTAACGTACTTAGGGCCTGATTTACATAAACCCGATTTTTTGTGTACCTCTCTGATGTTTCTGGGTAGGCCCCGTTCTGTGCATGAGTAGAACATGTGCTGCATGCTCGCAGACCCCTTAGCACACAGCATGATACACATGCTGCGGCGTTTGGGAGCAGCGACCAGTACTGTTCTCCAAAACAGCCAGCCACACCAAGTAAGTCTCACCTTATGCAGCCTGGCCAAAGCGATGGTTGCGATGGTGATCCGAGGAAGCAGCACTTGGATGGCAGATGCATGCAGGAGGTGTCTCTTTTCTACAGAACCCTCCTGCTGTATTTGCATTTAGTTGGATGGTACTGCACAACCGCTTCCTTACTGCTGCACAATACCGTTCATCTATGAATCAGGCCCTTAGCCAACATCTTTGTCCAGGAGACCTAAGTAAACCTTATATGACTGGGGCTCACAATTTATTTTGAAATACTGGCTGTCTTTTTGTAAATGTATTGATGTGAAACTGAATTATTCTACCATCTATCACCACAAACCAAAAGGGTAAACCAAGATGTAGAGGTAATCCCTAAGGAATTATCTTCACAAGATAATTGGGTAGAAATCAATCCAGAGGTGCGTCTATATTCATAGTAAGTCCTGTTCTGTGTTGTGTGCACTTGTGATTGCGCTCTCACCACTGATAAGCAGGGAAGTCATGCTTGATCCTGTGCTGCTGCAAAAACTTGTAATAGGTATTAGCTATGGGGTGTGACTTCAGTACCACATCCAAGTTACACTCTCGTAAGCACCCAACTCTGTGCTACAACTCTCACTAGGATGGTATTGATGTTGTATGTACAATTAGGATTGAAGTAGACCCAAAACAGAGACGCAGAGTCTAATGTATCGGTGGCCTTCACCAGGAACCTCACCTGCAAGGGATTTTGGGCTTTGATGCTCCGGATATTCAAATTGCAGCTCTCTTACTGGGTTCCTGTCACGACCAGGGTTTCTCGGCATGGTAGTCGACGGGTAATACCTGTGAGGACGCTATGGCGAGGGGCGTCTGGCGGTGGCACTGGTGCCTGGCGGGGAGTATTGGCTGTGCGTGGTTCCGTGTGTGCATACTGTCACTCTGGTCTGGTTAGGCCTGGTGGTGCTTCTGTTCCGTTCTGGCATGGGCGCCGCCTTCTTGTCTCCGGTCAGGTGACCTAGTTGCCCTATCCTGTTGTGTCACATGCTCCTCTCTGACCAGTCACGGCTGAGCACTGGGGATTTAAGGGAGTTCAGAGCTCCCTTGCATTGCCAGTGCAACGTGTTTCTCAGTGAGAGCTGAGAGAGTGAGTTCCTGTGCTTTCACCTGGTTTCATTGCCTAAGCCTGCTTCACCTGACCTGCTCCAACCCTGCTGGATTCCCCTGTCTCCTCCAATTTCCTTTCCTATTGCCTGAGCACCTGTGTCAGCTAGACTTACCCTGCACCCTCCATTTACCTTTTCCCCTGCCTGAGAACCTGAACCTGCTGTTTCCCTGCACCTTACCTCCATTTACACCCAGCTGGACTTCGTTACCTCTACCTGCATTTTGTTACAGCTCACCATACCTGCATACTGGACTGTTCCTGCCTGTCACTTTCTGGACATTCTCCCATTTACTCCACTACAGTTATTAAGTGCACTTTAGTGCTATACCTGGACTATTTCTTGCCATTCCCATGTCTGTTAAGCCAATCATTAAAAGTTCCACATTTACCTTTAAATCTGCTCCTGTGATCGCTCCTGCTACCACCCCGGCTCCACAAACAACCCAGAACATAACAGTTTGCACTGGCCCCATGGATCCGGCCACGGGACAGGAGTCTGGTGCGGGTTTATTCCAAAGTATTGCAGGTCGTTTAGAAAACTTGGAAGCTATGCAGCACCAAATGGCTCAGTTCATGGACTTAATTCAGAGCATAGCAACTCGCTTGGAGAGTGTGGAGACTATACAGCGACAGATGGCACAGTTTGTGCAGGACATTGCACACCGTCTGGATACTGTACAAGCTACATCAACGGCTCCTAGTGTGCTTGCAGCTACTCCTAGCCCCATTCCTGTGATTTCTTCCTCTGGATCTACTCCTTGTTTGCATCTTCAAACACCTGATAAGTTTGATGGTACTCCAACACTGTGTCGTGGATTTCTCAATCAGTGTGATGTGCACTTTACTTTGCAACCCTCTAATTTTCCTGCTCCTAGAACCAAAGTGGCTTACATTGTGTCCTTGTCATCTGGCTCCACCCTAGAATGGGTTTCTCCACTCTGGGAGCGTTCAGATCCGCTTTTGGACAATTACCCAGAGTTCCTAGCAACATTCAGGAGGATTTTCGACAAGCCTGGAAGAACTTCCTCTGCTTCCTCCAGTATTATGAAGTTAAAACAAGGGACCCATCCTGTCAGCCAGTACGTCATTCAGTTTCAGACTTTGGCATCTGAACTCAAGTGGAATGAAGAAGCCTTGACATTGGCCTTTTGGCAAGGTCTATCAGATCGTTTAAAGGATGATCTAGTGACTTGCGAATTACCCTCTAGTCTTAGTGATCTCATTTCCCTTTGTAATAAAGTTGTTATACGCTTTAGAGAGTGCCAAGATGAAAAACACAGAGCTAAGCGTTTCCCTTCCCCACCCGTCCCACTCCCTCCCTTTCCGAGGAAGAACCCATGCAGGTAAATCATACCCGTCTCTCTAACGAAGAATGACAGAGACGCTTTAAAGAGAACCTTTGTCTATACTGTGGAGACTCGGGTCACCTGGTAGCTTCCTGTACCCGCAAGCCGGGGAGCGTCCCGTTTCTAGCTAATTCTGGGTGCACTCACCTAAGGAGCAATTCTTCCGTCCTCTAAACGTATTGACTCTGTGTTGTCCTTAGCCTTAGACATTAATTCTAGCCCTGTGTTTGTGTCTGCCCTTTTGGACTCCGGGGCAGCGGGGAATTTCATGTCGCCTCTGTTGGCAGAAAAATTACAAATTCCCTGCAGCACCTTGGATCATTCTGTCTCCTGGACCTCCATTGATGGTAAATCTCTTTGTAATGGAACTGTGTCTAAGAGAACTCAACCTGTTTTAGTTCGTGTTGGAGACCTCCATGTTGAACATATCAGTTTCTTCATTATACCCAAGACTTCCCATGAAGTTATACTCGGATACCCGTGGCTGTGTAAGCACAACCCCAGAATTGATTGGAACACTATGCAGGTTCAGTCATGGAGTGTGGAATGTCAAGTGTCTTGCCTTCCGAAGACCGATGCCTTGTCACGGTCATTATCCCCTGATAGTGGTCTAGAAACACTACGGAATACACCCATGCTTGGGGCAAAAGTTTTCACAGCTATACAACTACAACCGCCTGTTGGGAGGTCCTTTGTAGCCCCAGGAGGGGTACTCCAGAGCCTCAGCCCCTTAAGGGATTTCTGAGTGTCCAGCCCCAGGATGGGGTTTTCAGCCCCATACCTCGAGAGGATGTTTCAAGTTTTGTTCCCTAGGAGGGGATTTCAAATCTAGCACCCCAGGAAGGGGCCTCAAGTCCCGTACCCCAGGAGGGGTTTTCAGTTTCCAGTTCCGGTTCCTGTTGGGCCAAAGCTGAGGATGTCCACGCTTCCAGTCCTGTCAACATAGTTCACTTGGCTCACCCTGTAAAGCCTAGAAGGTGTCCTGAGGCCACCCATAAAGGGGGGATACTGTCACGACCAGGGTTTCTCGGCATGGTAGTCGACGGGTAATACCTGTGAGGACGCTATGGCGAGGGGCGTCTGGTGGTGGCACTGGTGCCTGGCGGGGAGCATTGACTGTGCATGGTTCCGTGTGGGCATACTGTCACTCTGGTCTGGTTAGGCCTGGTGGTGCTTCTGTTCCGTTCTGGCATGGTCGCCGCCATCTTGTCTCCGGTCAGGTGACCTAGTTGCCATATCCTGTTGTGTCACATGCTCCTCTCTGACCAGTTACGGCTGAGCACTGGGCATTTAAGGGAGTTCAGAGCTCCCTTGCATTGCCAGTGCAACGTGTTTCTCAGTGAGAGCTGAGAGAGTGAGTTCCTGTGCTTTCACCTGGTTTCATTGCCTAAGCCTGCTTCACCTGACCTGCTCCAACCCTGCTGGATTCCCCTGCCTCCTCCAATTTCCTTTCCTATTGCCTGAGCACCTGTGTCAGCTAGACTTACCCTGCACCCTCCATTTACCTTTTCCCCTGCCTGAGAACCTGATCCTGCTGTTTCCCTGCATCTTACCTCCATTTACACCCAGCTGGACTTCGTTACCTCTACCTGCATTTTGTTACAGCTCACCATACCTGCATACTGGACTGTTCCTGCCTGTCACTTTCTGGACATTCTCCCATTTACTCCACTACAGTTATTAAGTGCACTTTAGTGCTATACCTGGACTATTTCTTGCCATTCCCATGTCTGTTAAGCCAATCATTAAAAGTTCCACATTTACCTTTAAATCTGCTCCTGTGATCGCTCCTGCTACCACCTCGGGTCCACAAACAACTCAGAACATAACAGTTCCTATGTACGGGCTGGTGGGTGCGAATACAGAGCCTGAGCTACATTCACCTGTGCAAAGTTCTGATGAACAAGATCCATTGACTGGAATGCTGACCTATCATTGGGTGCAAGCAGACGCTATTGCCTAGAACCAGAATGATAATTTTTGCACATACGCTGTTGAAAGACCATCACGGAAGGCACAAATGCATGACAGAACTGTCTGTGGGAGCTGAAGGATTTGTTGGCACCCGTAGAAGAAAAGCTGGTCCAACTGATATAGTATGTGGACCAACACAGTAAGAGAAGGAAGAGATCCAAAGGCAGAACAGAGAGATGATCCAATTCTTCTATGCAGCCACCTAGGACACTTTCAGTGACAATGCCCAAATACATAATTCCAGGAGCAGTTAAAACTTAAATTTCTCTTGGTTGAGAGAGGGACAAATCATGGGACCAGAAGAGGAGAGACAGTTTGTCAATGCCACCATGTTATGCAAAAAAAGACCATCATTGGATATGCAACAAAGTATGCTAGGCACAAGATCACAACTGGCGAAAATTACACCACAGTATTCAGAGCCGGCCCTAGGCATAGGCATTATAAGCAAATGCCTAGGGCAACTGAAATACCTAGGGGCATTCCAGGGCTCTGCCGCTACCCTTCCGCCTACTGCTGACTCCGCCCCCTGACTGCTGCTGCAATTGGAGTCCAGCAGAGGCGTTGCTTCAGCACTGAGCACCCGCCCACTGCTGTCAATCATACACGGAAGCCAGCCGCAGTGTGTTTATGCGGCTGGCTCTGTGTTTAAGCCTGCCTCCTGTGTCTACTGTATGTGCTGGGTGTCCATCCCCCATCTGGAGCCCTGCAGCTGCATGCCGCCCCCACCCTCCCACCAATGTGTCCTGTCTGCACGTCCTCCCTCGGATGGACTCTGCTAAAGGAGCCCTGCAGCTCGCCGCTGCTACCCGCCCACCAATGTGTGCCAGCTGCCCGCCCCTCATCAGGAGGACTCTGCCACAGGAGCCCTGCAGTGTGCCACCACCATCCGCCCAGCAATGTGTGCCAGCTGCCCACCCCACGCCTCCACGCTGCGGAGACCTGATCAGAAGGTAAGACACACTGACATGTGTCAATGGCTGTATGTATATATATATATATATATATATATATATGTATATATATATATAGATATATGTATATATATATATATATATATAGTCAGAAATCCACTGCATTCGCCACCCCCAGATTTGGGGTGCAGATCTGCACTCGCCATTCCCCGGAATGAGGTGCAAGTGGCTTGTGACCACATTGCTTAAATAAATGAAATCAGAAAACTCAGCACTCACCATGTTTAAACACTCACAATAATGTATAAATAAATAAGGGGTTTTGGTTCATGGATTGATCAATGCATATAAGCCTGCAGCCCACATCACAGGATTCCATTTCTCTGCAGGTCCTACACTATCTGTCACACTGATGGAAACCTGGTAGCTGCTATCACATAGTTTAAACTGAAAAAAATGTTACCTGGTTTAAAGCTCACCTGCCAGCTAATGGCTTTTAAAGGCAAGACAGTCACCAAACATAGCTTCTATCATACTACCACTTATACTATTAGCTGGCAGGTGAGCTTTAAACCAGGTAACATTTTTTCAGTTTAAACTATGCGATAGCAGCTACCAGGTTTCCATCAGTGTTACAGATAGTGTAGGACCTGCAGAGAAGTGGGGTCCCGTGATGTGGCCTGCAGGCTTAAATGCATTGATCAATCCATGATCCAAAACCCCATTATTTATTTATACATTATTGTGAGTGTTTAAACATGGTGAGTGCGGAGTTTTCTGATTTTATTTATTTAAGCAATGTGGTCACAAGCCACTTGCACCCCATTCCTGGGAATAGCGAGTGCAGATCTGCTCCCCAAATCTGGGGGTGGCGAGTGCAGTGGATTTATGGGGTGTCATAATATGTGTATTTAATACATTTTTTACGTCTATCAAATCTCCGAGTGCTGCTGCCTGTTTGTACTGCACGTGTATCTAATACCTTCCCTGAGGGCACCGGAGATGCTGAAATTTGTTGGGTGAGTGTCGGTCCGTGCAGGACTATATATATATATATATATATATATATATATATATATATATATATATATATATATATTTATATTTATTTATTTATTTATTTTTATTTACTGCATTCAGCCCGGCACTTTGGATAAATTTACTGGTGATCTTGAGGGTGCCCTCCTAAGTAAGGAATAATAATCAAATTCCTATACCGAGCTGAACAGCCCCTCAGGAAAAAAACAGACGACACTCCTCAGTAGTTGTAAAACAGTGATATATTGTCACAAATAACATAGGTGCTGTTGACGTTTCAAGACCCATTTGTTTTTTTATCAGGACATGTTGAAAAGACAGATGGGTCTTAAAACGTCGACAGCACTTACTGAGGAGTGGCTCCTGTTTTCTTCCTGAGGGGCTGTTCAGCTCGGTATGGGAAGTTGTTTAGGGGGCACCAGTTAAAATTTTGCCTAGGGCACCAAATGGGGTAGGGTCGGCTTTGACAGTGTTTAAGGCAGGTTGAGGATAGGTGCCTGGCACTCAGGACATCGGCTGTCAAAAGACCAACAGTGGCATCCCGATGCTGAGAATCCCGACAGGGGACACGTAAGTACCCTAACCTTCCCTCCTTCACCCCCTAACCCTCCTGTTCTGCATCCTAACTCTCCTTACCCAGCACCCTAATCCTTAGTACCTAAACCTACCCTTCCACCCTCAGTGCCTAAACCAAACCCTTCCCCCCTTAGTGCCTAACCCTAACCCCCCCTGGTGGTACCTAACCCCCCCTGTCTGTAGCCTAATCCTAACCTCCCCCCTCCCACAGCCTAACCCTAAACCCCTCGGGATACCTAAACCTAACCCTCCACCCCAGTTCAGAGCTCCCGCTGTACTTATCATTGGGATGCTGGCTGTCGGGTTCCAGGCGTCGGCATATCCTCTCATTTCGGGATTCCAGCGCCAGTGTCCTGTCCACGGTCCGGGATTTTGTCAGCCGGCATCCTGATGGTCGGCAATTTAACTGCATCCCGTTTAAGGCAACACTTTGCCCATCTCCAAGGGAAGAAGACAGACAACTGGGTGTCTTTATTTTTCAAACTATTTTTATTTTGGCTCCATACAGAGTAACAAGCAGTGCGCTGTAACTACAAGCGTGTGACTGACCGCAAGACACTGTGGACAGCACAGTCGCTGCCCCACAGTCCTTGCTTCTGGCTAGCAGAGTGGCTGGAACGATACTGGTAGATGGATCATAACTAGATAGTCTATAGATAGACACCAGAAGGTAGTCAGTGAATATGTTGACAGGGTTAAAAGGTCAACATTGTTATAAGGTCTACTAGTGAATGGTTGACAGCTCATTATGTCGACAGGGGGTAAAAGATTGACATGGTCAATATGCAAATGGTCTACACAAAGAAAAGGTTGATATGTTTTTTTCATTGTTTTTCATGATTTGTAAGGTTAGGGTTAGGCTGAAGTTTACGGTTAGGCTAAAATAGCCAAAACAACAAACCTATTTTTGTGTCGACCTTTTTATCATGTCAACCTAATAGACTGTTTACCCATTTATCTTTTAATCCTGTCAACCTTGAAACTCTGTTGACCTATTCACTGTTTACCTTTTGATGTCTATAGATAGTCTATCAATCTACATCCAGCTGAAGTGCTGGGCTCTGTTCTGTCCCTGTATACTGACACCCATGTCAGCTTTTCACCCTGGGTTTAGGGACTGCTCGCACCGCCTTAAATACGGCTGTGCTCTTCAGCATAGGACAAAACTGAAATGTGATAAACTGTAGAAGGCTGTAATCAGATTTGATTAATAAAATTGTTAGTTTATCTGTAGCTAAGTTTATTTTATAATGAATAATAAAATTGATTGATTGGCCAGCTAGTCAGGGGAGATGGAGGTTGGACATTAACAAAAATGTTTTATTTAATTCAATGCTTTCTTGTAAATTTGCTATTGTCTGTGTTTTATGCAGTTTGTCCTCAAACCACACAATTTATAAGCTTGCATTTTGGAGACTGAAACTTCAAACCAATGCTATGTTTGGTGGTTTTATAACCCCTAAATACTATGCAATTTAAGCAAGTCTGAGAGGTAAATCTGGATAAAAAGCATCTGATTTTACCATATATATACTGTAGGCCAGTGCTACTCAGCATCAGCCCAGTCCTCTGGGGGCTAAATCCTATCAGTCTCCAGCTATCGCTATAGCTGAATGATGCTAGCAGTGCCCCCATTCACATAAATGTTGCTGTTAGTGCTCCCATTCATATTAATGACGCTATTAGAGCCCCCATTTATACAGAGGATGCTAATAGGGCCCCCATTTTTATTAAAGATGCTAATAGGGCACCCATTCATATTAGTGATATTAGTAGCTCTCTATTTCTATTAATGAAACCAGTTTATTCACTGTATGTAATGTGCTGACACAGTGTTCTTCACAGGCTGATTTCTGCGGGCGCATCGCCTGGCAGAAACAGGCTGCTGCCGGGCACTTCCTGCCCCCTCTATGCACGGTATCCCCTATCACCCAACGTGTCCTTGTTGACCCGGGACTTGCTGTGTCTGTACAGTGAGCGGCTGTACAGCAGGGGAGTGGCTTTAACACTGCTTGTGACTCACACATACCTTGCAGCGCCGCTCACCTGTATGTGATTCCCGACGGAAGTTCTGTTGCTCTCAGGGACGAAGGTTGGATGGCACTTAACTACTGCTGCTCCTGTGTTGGTGCTGGATAGCTCTCCTGTCATCCAGTCTGGACTCCGGTCTCACTCCCTCTATGCCTCTCCTTCCCTCCTCCTCAAGTTACTGCTCCTGGCTCCCACCGGAGTGGCGGGCTACAGCTGGGTGGAACTCGGGTCCCTGCTCCCAACCACATCTCCCTCTGTGCCTATCCTTCCTTGCTCCTGAAACACGTCTATGCAGCTCTACTGACTAGTTACAGAAGCATATGGTGAGCAATACATCCAGGGTGCCCATGTGTGTGTGTTTTCCAGTGGGGGCCTATGTTTGTATGTATTCCAATGGGGGCTTGTGTGTGTGTGTTTTTTATGTGAATCAGTGCTCGAAGTGTGCCGGTATGTAACGGTATGACATACCGGCACTTTGTTCAAGCACTAAATTTTTTTTCTATATAGCTTCAGCTTCCACATTGTAGGAGGGCAGAGGTGTGGTTTGAGTGCTAAGCGGGGATAGCTGCTGCGCACTCCGGAGTCCTGCTGTTCCGCCCGCACGCTTGCCCCAAGTGTTGTTAACATTCAGAGCCCTGCTGTGATGACGCTCTGGAGCTCTGCTGGCCCATCCCCGGCAATGGTGATGTGCAGAGACCTGCTGTGCCGCCCACCCCATCTATGCCAATGCTCCGGCGCCCCGCTGTTCCGCCCGCTTGCCCCTGGTAATGCTACCTTGTGGAGCCCTGTTGTGCTGCCTGCCCCCAGCACTGCTGTTGCTCTGGAGCCCTGCTGTGCCGCCTGCACGTCCTTGGCAATGCTGACATGTGGAGCCATAGGCAGATGACACACCGCTAGTAAATGCTGGCAGCGCTACTATATGCAGCCCGTCTTCCTCCTTTTCTCTTGTGCCGGGAACCAGCACGAACGGATGAGGAGCCATACAAAGCAACCTGACAGCCCTGAAGAAGATAAGGAGTTGGGGTGGCGGATGGTGGAGCTGGACGGAAATGGCATGAGGGCAGGATGGTGGTGCTGGACGGAGAAGGGGCATGAGGGCAGGATGGTGGTGCATGACAGAAACAGGGCATGAGGGCAGGTTGGAGGTTAGACAGGACATGATGGCAGTATGGTGGCAATTGAGGGAGACAGGGTATGAGGGCAGGATGGAGGTGCTGGAGGGAGACAAGGCATGAGAGCAGGATAGTGGCACTGGAGTTAGACAGGGCATGAGGGCAGGATGGAGGAGCTATAGGGAGACAGGGCAGGATGGTGGAACTGGAGGGAGACAGGGCAGGATAGTGGCACTGCAGGAAGATGGGGCAAGAGGATGGAGCTTGAGGGAGACAGGGCAGGATGGTGGCATTGGAGGGACACAGAGCAGGATAATGGTAATGGAGGCTGGAGAGACCCAGGGGGCAGGAGGTGACACAGGAGTCTGGTGCAACTTCTGTTGTACGATGATGACATTGGATATATTTCTACACAAATATAGGCATCTTCTGGACCATGTGATCACCTACATGAATACTGAATACCGGCTGAAGACACTATCTGCCCAGGGAGGATCAATTTCACCATAGGTTCCCCGTTGCAGAGAAACCACCCTGCCCTGTATTTCGTCCTAATGGAATGGAGAGGAATGCTTCCATAGTGACAAGAAATGAGCTGTGTGTCATACTGACATGCCCCTTGTGACGCATGACCACACCTATTTTTCCCCCTCACCTGCAGCACGTACTGATATTGCCACTTTCATGTACTTGCTACTTGCACCGCTGCCTCCACTTAAAAATTTTCCATACCCCCACTTCAAAATTCCCACCTCGACCACTGATGTGAATCGTATGGGGGGGAATTCAATGTGCATAATGTGTAAGGGGCATTACTGGGTGTGGGATAATGTGTAAGGGGAATTACTGTGTGGCATAATGTATAAGAGATACTACTACAGCATGGCATAATGTGTTATAAGGGGCACTACTATTGTGTGGCGTAAAGTGTATAAGGGGTACTATGGTGTGATACACTACACTGATGAAAAGGGTCATAACCCTTTTCCCGGCATGCGCATAATTGCGAAGACCCCTACCCGGCTACTTCTTGATGCCACCCATCTGGAAAAATGTTCTGGGGAGAACACTGTGACATATAACATAAGTGTGAGAACATGAGGTGTGAGCTGTCTCGCCTGTCAGAGGTATGTCTAATCAGCTGCCTTTTTTCTGTCGGTTTCATGTACAGTTTTGTTATCTATGTTATAAATGTCATGGTTTGCATATCTTCCACTTGAAACAAAGGTGTGCTTTAATACATGCTAATATGTGAGGCTTGGCCTATAGTAATATCCCTCTCTGCCACTAGCAAATCCCACAATCTCTAAACCGCAGGGCTATAACAAGGGCAGTGTGGCTGGAGGGGCCACTCCTGGTGCAGAACTCCATGACTACCCACCATTTGCCCCACGAAAAGTCACCAATGTGGGTTTACAGGGCAGCAGCTGTTCATCTCTCAGACAGAGAACCACAGCTGAGAAGAGATGTGCTCAGGTCCCGGCTCCTTGCTATCTGCGGTAATATATTAAACTTATTTAGTACATTTTATATTTAAATGTCAGTAATTTACCCAGAACTATAGAGCACCATGTAATGGGAGTCTCTCTTTGGTTTCCTTTGTGTAGTGTAAAATGTATGGAAACTGTTGTGGCCGGGTACCTGACCGGAATACCAGCACCTCTGTTGCTCCGTTAGTGCATATATTCAGTGTCTTACTTTCCCTTGCTGCTCTAAGCCACAATATTGCTATTGGTGGGTCACTTTGTCTAATTTCTTTTATTCTTGTTGGATGCATTTCCAAAACAGTAACGTCACATTGCCTTGCTTTTTGTTTCATTGCACTTTGTCCAGACTATCTTGGTATAATGGTGGTGGGGATATTTTACACTCTAACCTCTTGCTGTTGACCTGTGCTACTCCATGTTTTGCCTGCGGCCGAATGTGTCATTCTGCTTTACCAATCTCATCATGCTTTCCTATCTATGAGGGTCACCCGGATCTCTCGTAGATTATCTTCTCTTTATTGATTTGGTAGTGATCAATCTCCAATATATCTTGGTGCACTGACAATGAGGTTTTCCCCTGCTAGTAAATCCTAACTTGTATATCAGGTTATGGCTGTAATTACTTGAATCCGACAGCTTTTAGGAACGTCTGCTGTTATGTTGATATTATATAATTTTCCGCAGAATATAAATACATTTAATTTCCTTTTCACATGGATATTATCTTCCTAGTTATACAGATGTGTCCACATATATCTTACTTCCTTGCACGTTAAACAGCCCTTCTAGTCGCGCCATTACGTTTTTCCATGCAAATCTTTCCCTTCAAATGCATCTTATTCGCAAAGCGATGTGAATAGGACACGCAAGCAGCTTGCAAAATGCTACGTTACAGTGACACAACCGCTAACACTGTAATGTAGTATTTTGCATGTCACAGCTGCTAACACTGTAACGTATATTATGTTATCAATTGGAATCAGGTTAATTTTCATTAATAATAATGATGTATTCTCTATTCCCCTACCTACCCTACCTGTCATATCTATTTGTTCTGGTGTCCCTGGTGCATCCTCTCATTTCCAGGCTCTAGAACCTTCAAGTATTTGGCCTCTGAATCCTGTTTATAGGCAGGATCTCACTGTGTTCTAGTTGTTAAGGCCAGAAAACACTTGGTTGACCCATCGACCTATCTGATATTTGGTAAGTGCATACACACTTACCAATCGTCTGCCTGATGTGCTGGGCTTGACGTCACAACTGGGCAGCCATTTTAATCTTCCCACCCAGCTGATATGTCAATCACCAGCAGTCTGTGCAGCATGTGTATGGGAGATCTGCAGGTCACACCATCTGCTGTGCTGCAGGGCTGATCCGCTGTCTGTGAACAACGTCGTTCACAGACATATCGGGTGTACACACCCGCAGATGTACTACAGATATATCGGCAGTTCAATGGAACGGCTGATATATCTGTCAGAGTGTACCCAGCTTTACTGTACCGACTCGCATGCCCTGTATTTCGTCCTAAGGTTTATCTTTAGTTTGTTATTTTCTTTACCTTATCATGTTCAATTGATCTGCTATCTAACCTTTTTGTTTACAATTCAGGCACAGCTAGGTGGGTCAGCATTGCCCTTCATCGGCCATAGTAGATGTAAGAGATGTTTGCGGAGCACCTTACCTTTGAAGTAAGGCAAGGTGTCCTGTTCTTAAGAGATTACCTGGGTGTGTTCTTGAAGAATGCCCAGTCAGGAGCGTATGTCTGATCACATCTGTAGTATAATCACTGGCTATGGCTTATTGTCTGCTATGTTTTCTCTGCCACCAGCCAATAAGTTCATAAATATTCCATCAATAAAAGCTGTGACCTGAACTACATTGTATGTGTCTTGATTTTAGAGGGAGACAAGTGGGGAAAATGAGAGTTATGGTAAGAACTTACCTTTGTTAACTCTCCTTCTTCAAACTGCATAGGGTCCACAGGGAGACCTTGGGGTGTAGGTGACAGAACTGAATCCGGGCACCACGCAGTTAAAAGCTTTCAGCTCCCAGGGTGCACTGGTCCACTCTCCCTATACCCCGCCCCCGAGCCAGAGGCACCTCAGTTGGTAATTAGCCAAAGGCCGGAGGAGGAAAAGAGAGAAGGAAGACGGGTACAATCAAGAATCACACTCTCACAGAGAAGGAGATGGGAAACCGGTGACCAGCAAGATAGCCCATCTGAAGCCATAACTTTCATTTTCTTATTCAGGGTCCATAGGCTCCACAGGGAGACCTTGGGGATGTCCCAAAGCAGTCCTTTTAAGGGTGGGGACGCTCCTGCACTGAGAGGAGAATCCAGCGCACAAAGGAAGCATCCTGAGAGGCGAAGGTATCAAAGGCATAGAACCTTAGAAAGGTCTGGACAGAAGACCACGTGGCAACCTTACAAAGCTGAATAGCTGAGGCGCCACGGCGAGCTGCCCACGAGGGACCCACAGAACAAGTAGAATGAGCATTAACAGAAGCCGGAACAGGCAGGCCAGCCTGCGTGTAAGCCTCTGAGATAGTCATACAAAGCCATCTAGCCAATGTTTGTATATTGGCTGGCCATCCCTTCTTGTGGAAGCCATAGAGCACAAATAAGGAGTCTGATTTCCGGAGGAAACTGGTACGGTCCATATCAATGTTGAGGGCGCGGACCACATCCAAAGAGCCCTCACCTGCCGAGAGGTCTGGTCATTGAAAGGCCAGCACTGTAATTTGCACATTAATGTGGACACTAGAAACAACTTTAGGAAGGAAATCAGGGCGAGTGCGAAGCACAACCCTGTCCTGGTAAAATATTAAGAAGGGGAGCGACAGGAGAGCGCCCCCAATTCTGACACTCTCCAGGCAGATGCAATCGCCAGAAGAAAGAGAGTCTTAGCTGTTAACCCCTTAAGTTCAATCGAATCTAGTGGTTCAAATGGAGGACCCTGGAGGGCCCGAAGAACTACTGCCAAATCCCAAGGAGCCACTGTGGGGTCAAAGGGAGGTTGAATTCAGAGGATGCCCTGGAGGAAGGTGTGGATATCCGGAAGAGGAGCAATTCTACGTTGGAACCATACTGACAGTGCAGAGATATGCACTTTCAGCAAGGCCTGGTGGAGTCCGAGGTCCGATCCAACTTGAAGGAAGACCAGGACTCTGGAGATCCGAAACACCTGGGGGTCGTAATTCCTGGGACGATGCCACTGGAAATATGTATGCCACACTCTGTGGTAGATCCTAGCAGAAGCTGGCTTATGCGCTCTAAGCATCGTGTTGATGACAGAGCTAGAGAATCCTTTGGACCTTAGGAGGAATGTCTCAAGAGCCAGGCCATCAAAGATAGACGATCCAGGCCTGGGTAAAGGCAAGGACCCTGAGACAACAGGTCCGGACATTGAGGCAGCAGGAACAGAGTGTTGAAGGAGAGACTCTGAAGATCTGAGTACCAATGACTTCTGGGCCAAGCTGGTGCCTCTGTCTTGTTTGAACTTCCGAAGAACTTCGAGGAAGAAGGGAGACTGGAGGAAACAGGTATGCGAACTGGAAGGCCCACTTCACTGACAGAGCATCCATCAAGGTTGCCTCGGCATCTCTTGTTCTGGACCCGTACACTGGTAACTTGTGATTGTGTTAGGAGGCCATGAGGTCCACCTCTGGGAGGCCCCATTTGTCCACTAGGAGTTGAAAGAGGTGAAGAGACCATTCCCCTGGATGCACATCGTGACGGCTGAGGAAGTCCGCTTCCACACTGCCGAAATGGTCGGGAGGTGACACTCAGCCCCCGTCAGAAGCTGTGACACTTCTGTCATTGCTGCCCGACTTCGAGTGCCTCCTCGATGGTTGATGTAAGCCACCATCGTGGAGTTGTGGGACTGAACCTGCACGGGTTTTCAGTGAAGTATGTGTTTGGCCAGCTTGAGGGCCCTGTACACAGCCCGAAGTTCCAATATGTTGATTGGAAGGGTTGCTTCGACTGCTGTCCAACGAACCTGAAAAGAGTGCAGACCGGTCACTGCGCCCCATCCCCGAAGACTGGCATCCATTGTTAGGAGTACCCAATCCAGGATCCAATAGGGGCGACCCTTGGTTAGATGAGACATCAGTAGCCACCAAGACAGAGACAGACGCACCTCCGGAGAGAGCACTATTGTCTGAGCTTTGACCTGGTAGGGCAATCTGTTCCATCTGGAGAGGATCAGCTCCTGCAGAGGCCTGGAATGGAATTGGGCATATTCCACCATGTCGAAGGTGGACACCATGGATCCCAGAACCTGCATCACTGAGTATATTGACACCCGGCAACTGTGGAGGCATCTGCGTACTCATAGTTGTAATGTGGAGATCTTGTCTGCGGTCAGAAAGATTCTCTGCTGTTGAGAATCCAGTAGGGCCCACAGATGAATCATCCTTTACGAGGGTTTTAGGGAGGACTTTTTCCAATTGATTAACCACCAACGCGCCTGTAGAAAGGAAATTGTCAGTTGTAGGTGGTTGCGAAGCACTTCTGGAGAACCTGCTAGCAGGAGGAGGTCGTCCAGGTATGGTAGCAGCCGGATCCCCTGATTCCGCAGATGTGCTGCAATGATAGCCATAACTTTGGTAAACATCCTTGGGGCTGTTGACAGGCCAAAGGGTAGCGCTCGAAACTGGAATTGTTGTTGTAGTATAGCAAACCGGAGATAACGCTGGTGAGAAGCCATTATAGGGACATGTCGGTATGTGTCCTGAATATCCAGTGTCAAAACTGGATTATTAGCTGAGACAAGATCAGTTTAAAATTGAAGCGTGCGCGACGCCATCTTGCAAATGGCAGCTAGACTCCATTTTAGAACAAGAATCTGCAAGACGCCATTTTATGACCAACGTCATTTCAAGTTACAATTCAGGAGCTAAGAACAGATGGCAATGTTAATCTACCAAGGGCAACTGGAAAAACAAGCTTTCTGAGTAAAAGTAAATAGAAATAGACAATGGGTAGTTTTACATACAAATTGGGAATCCCTGGATGCAGATAAAGTAAAGTTGTGGCAATTGTAATATAATCCAGGCATTGATATACACAATTGGATTTGTCTGAATCCTAGACAGGATGGCCCCAAATTTCATAGCTTGAGGTGATAATACATTTGCATTCCACACAAGAGTCTAGGAGAACAAAATAGGTTTTTCCCTTTGGACACAGGAAAGGTGGGAGGGCCTGCTGACAGGACATGTAGAACTATCTGGCCCAGCATGCTAAAATGTTAGAGACAAATGCACTCATCTTCATACACACATTAAATATGTCTTTATATCAAACCCCAAATACTCACACATTTCATATTCACTCATAAGGTTCCATAAGCATCAAAATGTATGATCTAAGTTGGTTAAGTTAGTTTCAACGCTGAGAAATAAAGGTTTTTGATAACTAAGGTATTATACATGATAAGCAAGTTGTGTTTGGTCTTGTTCTGATGCATACGCTTTTTACAGCATTCCGGTATTATCGGTGGAGAGATCGCATCATGCAAACTCAAGTTATGGATCGCAGAACCTACAAGCAACAAAATGTTTAAACTGTTGGAATGTACAGAAGGTGTTACTAGAAAGTTTCCCCTGCTGTTAGAGGCAGGGAGAGTCAATTTGAACCAGCCTGTTAAATGTACTGTAACATATGCTTCTCCTCTGGGAACCAATGATATTAGCAAGAAACTTTCCCTTTGTCCTGTATTAGTCTGGGGGGGATAAATATGTGTGCTTGTATACTGGTTTTTTAGTCCATGCTGAAGGTTGTATGAACTGAGGGTCTCTAGTCTGAGGTCTATCTCTGGGTCCAGAGGCGCAGCGTATGTATACTGTACTTGGGTCTGTAATATTTCCTTTTATGCCTAAATTGTGTATGTATCAATTGCGTGTAACTGACTGTACTTTTACCTGAATAATACTTGTGCGTTGGAATCACAGATTCCACTCCTGTCTTTATTTGCGGTCAGACTGCGTACGCAAATTAGCGTTATTCTTAGAGATTTATAGGAAGGATATTTAGAAGGTATAGGCAGGGGTATATAAAGGTTCTGATCCAGTTTCGTTAGTTGGGGGCTCATAAAGAAGTCACTTAGCTGCTCACACGGTACATACGGTCATCGATATTTCAGCAAAGGGTGGAGTGGCCACATGCAGGGTTTGCCTGCAACTGCTTTGTGCTGAAAGATCGCTATCCGTCTCCGTGTGAATTAAGGAAGCTGACTAGAATCCAGGGACAAAAGAGGAAAAAGTTTGTTGATAGAACCTTGCGTTTAGAGGGGTGCCGCAGTATTGCGTACGCGGCTAAAACGCATTTTTGCATACGCAGTTAAAAAGTCATTATACGGTTGTGTGGTAGTCGCATTAATGTGTATGCGGATGGTCGCACAATAGCGTATACGCACTTCCGGTTCTGCTGCCACGTGTTTGAACAAAGCCATTGAGGTTTACATTTTTTTCTATTACCAATATCTGGGTTAAACGTGTATTTTTCTGCGCAGGAAAAAAGTGTGTAACAGTGAATACTTGTTGAACAAAGTTAAGGGTATCGTATGATCCTTAAGGGCTAGGTGCAAGGGTTAGCCTAGTCGCTCGGTAAGCAGCTTTACCGTTCTATACACAGTAGCAGGTGTACATGTTGTCTTTGTTGTATAGAGGTGCGTGAGAGTAGCCGACATATAAACTCTCATAGGTTTGGAAGTTGCCTTACTAAACTTATCCGGGTGTGGAAGTTGCCTGTTTCAAATCTTATCTAGGTGTGTGGGCACCGCCAACTTAAATCGTCCACAGGTAAGTGAAAGTATCTTGATTGTCTTTCACCAGTTTAAATTTTTATTGAAAAGCATAGGAGTTGTCTCAGAATGGGAGCCACGCAAACAGTAGAGATGTTAGGCAATGATGTGCTGCTAATGGAGGCTCCGATTGGATCAGCCCGTCGTATTATGCATACTAAGTACGGTACTTATGCAATAAGGTATTGTGATTTATGGTTTAATATGATGAGGAAGACCGTTTCCCAGAATTGGTAGTTTTGATAAAAATGTGTTAGACAATGTCCAGGATCACATCAGTATGGTGCGATCCCGAGAGAAAAAGATTAAGTATTTTGAATGTTTAAAACTATGGCAGCATGAAGGGGATGCTTGGCTTAAAAATGTGCAAACGACGCAAACCAGCGTTGCGAGCGCATTGCCAGAAAATACATCCGCGACGCTGAGTTGCAATACGGGCGAGCCGCAAATTGGCGCGTACGTGCGGCAAGGTAGCGTCGTGGTGAGTATTGCCAGCAGTTCACGCTCACCTCCCCCACCTTATGTGGATGGAGGTGCAAGTACAGTTACAAAAAAACCCCATAAAAATGTAACAAGCAACTTGTACCCTCTCTTAAGCAACTATAAAGAAAATGTTCATGATGCGGATGATGAGCCTATTGTAATGTCTGCCATTTCCCATGCTGTGCAAATGATAGATGCTGCATCACCACAATCATGGGTGGTGCCGCCATCTCCATCGGTAACAGCAAGGGAAGTGTTAACACACTCTGCACCCATAGAGGAAGTTGTTAATACCATACATAGCAGCAGCAGATTAAACCCCCAGCCAGGTAACCAGGTCAGAGGTAGCAACGCTGCCGGTCTGCATCCCATTCGGACGA
The DNA here is from genome assembly GCA_031769625.1 of Taudactylus pleione. Taxonomy (NCBI): domain Eukaryota; kingdom Metazoa; phylum Chordata; class Amphibia; order Anura; family Myobatrachidae; genus Taudactylus; species Taudactylus pleione. The sequence goes on from JAUIMM010000249.1 coordinate 8,442,002, forward strand.
TAACTGTTCCGAATGGAAATGCGAATGCAATTGGTGTAGTGCCCACGAGGGAAGTAGTAATGCATTGTCCATGGACAAGAGCAGAACTAAATTCCATCATAAATGATTTCCCCAATCCCAAAAAGGAACTAGCCAAATGTCAAAGATTTTTGAGAAATTTGGGTAGTTCTCATGAGCCCACTAATAAAGATTGGTGTGTGGTGTTAAGGGCCTGTCTACCACGCAATACTGACGTGACAAAATTTATCACGGATTGTGTATTGGATGGTGACGTTTCCTTAACAGACCAAGTAAACCAAGGTAACATTTCCCGCATTGTAACTCAATTGGGTATATATTTTCCAGTAGTAGTTAACTGGAACAAAATCTTCACAATCAAACAAAAGGAGAGTGAAACTGCAGAAGACTATTGCGACCGGGCTCTGCAGGCTATCACCCAGTACACTGGGATAGAAGATATTAAAGATAGCACTCACCACAGGGGAATGATAGTCACGGTACTCATGGACGGTCTGAAAGACGATTTAAAGATTCGGGTTCAGACCTCACAACCTGGCTGGAGGGGACTCACAATAGATAACCTCATAGAGTCTGCCATAGAACATGATAAAAATATCACAAAGAAGAGAGAGACCCAGAGTGAAAAACTAATTGCTGTCAGTATCCAAGCTCTGGAAGGAATGACAATAACATCACAGCCAACACCTGCACCCACACACACACATGCACCTGAACAATTACACATCCTCACCAATCCCACACCACAGCAAACACATCCTTACCCCACATATCATACACAACCACAGGTCCCATACTCATATCCCCCACAATATCCTTACCCTCCCTATCCTTACCCATACCCACCACCTTTCCCTCTTGCTCAAATCCCACAACAATCTTTTCATCCACCCCGTTCAAAATTATGTTTTAACTGTCACCAAGTGGGACACGTAAGTAAGAATTGCAAAATGAAGAACACCACACAGGAACACGAGTTTCCCATGGGTTCATAGGTAACCCCAGTATCTTCTCCCAGGCCTTATATGACTGTTTATAATCTTTTTAACCTATCAATGGATCTGTTCTAATGTAAAATGTGGATGATTTATTGTTGTATTTTAGGTCATGTTTAAATTATATTAAACGGTTGTAGGGTAGGGTCTCACTTTTCGTAAGCCCCGGAGAGCTTCTGGCTCTGTCAGAGCCGGAAGCTCTCCACTGACATCTCTAGTGATGTCAGTGGGGCCGCCCCCAAACGGTAGGCGTTCCCATGGGAACGCCTCCGTTTGGGCTGCCACCCCCCGGCCCGCCTTCCAAACGGGGCGAGCTGTCAATCAACATCGACAGCTCGCCCCCTTTGGATCGAGACCCGCTACGAACCGGCACTGTCGGTCGTAGCGGGTCTCACGCATGCCCACGCCGGCGCCGTCGCCGTCGTGCGCATGCTCTGTGGGGGGCCATCGACCCGGTCCGAGCGCATCGGCGCTAACAACCGGGTCTGAATGACCCCCTATATCCCTAGAATTATTAAAAATGATAGGGGGACTTATTTTACAGGTGACGTTTCCAAGAACATGTGTAAGATGATGGGTAACAACACTGAGATTATCCCAGACTGTCTTTTCCTTTATTTGCCCCCCTTTGAGATACTGTTCAAACAGGCAGCCTCATGTGAAAATATGATAATGAGGTTACTGTGCAGGGTCTCACGAAGACGAATGAGAATAACCGAAATTGAAAGTGTTATTAACTAACATGTCTAATGCAAACTGTCATGATGTCAAAATCTGGAAGAATTTGTTATGATCCAAATTTTTTTTAGCTCAGGTCGTTTGACTGATCGGTGGAAAGGTCCGTAGCATCCTCAAAGAGTGGCCGGGGAAGATACGTGGGTCCATTCCACTCACTATAGGGAGGTTAACCAACCCGTGGAGATACAAGGCAGAGACAAGGCCGATAACATGGACCTGTCGATTGCGAGCTTGTGCCGGAAGAATTAAAAAGGTGACGGTGAGATATCTGAGCTAAAGAAATGTTTAGATCAGTGCTTCCAGCAATGGAATTGTCAGCTGTGGTCATCCTAGTTCTTTTTCTTTCCAGAGTTTTTGTCATGATGATTTGTTTGGGGATACTCAGTGTCTGTGATGGGGGACCGATAAAGGAGATGTGAGCTGATGGCGGAGCTGATGGAGTGGAGTCAGGAGTAGTGCAATGCCAATCAGGGGAGTTTCTGACCAATTTTAGTATTGTAATTGTTATGTTATTTGGGAAGAATACTTCCAGAAGATATGACCCTCACACATGATTGAAATGCTTGGTATACATGAAAACACACCATCACCACATCTTCACACGCAATATGAACACAGAGGCAAGAGAAATATGATATCTGGGAACGTGCATAAAGCCGCTCAGTTAATTAGTGAGACAACTGGCTTTCAAGTTTTGGAAGAAATGGAGTGTATGCGCTTGACTAATTAGCTGCTTAAAATTAAAATAGTAAGTGCAAAAAGTGTTTAAGCGCTTGTGGTGATCTGAGCGGACAAACAAAACAAACATACAAATAACACATATATGTTTATGCTCTTTTATTACTAATTGAGAGTGGCAACTTGCTGGTATCTTATCAGCGTTGCTGTGGGTGGGAGTCTGTATGCCCGTTCCTCTCCTAACTGTCCCTTACTATACCTCAGAGTGTCCGGTAATAGCGGCGGTCTTCTCCCTTGCACGGGGTGCTCTCTCACTCCGGAACACGACTCTGCTTGCAGCGCTGTAAGTGCGGCCGCGGCAGCCGGGTATCTGCAGGCTCTAGCGGTGAGGACTGTTCCACGTGACTCCAAACTCTCCTGCTCCAACGCGTTTCGGACCTCGCTGGGTCCTTTGTCAAGGATAGGATTGGGCTGCTCATTACCTCTATTTATACTGTTCTTTATTAAGTGCTAAGTTAAAACAGGAAGTCTGTACCTTGTGACTTCCTTCTTTTTTTGGTGGCAACCATGTGTTGTCAAAAAAATTGAAATAAAATCCACTTTAAAATCCATATATTAGTCATTTATATTTCTTGCCGGTTCGCCGCTCATTCTATAAATACTATGTGTGTGTAAAATTATTAAAAGGATATTGTCATGTATGAAGATATATACTAGGAATTGTATGTCATTTTTAATATTTATAAAAAAGCTTTTAGTTCAATGTCTATATTCAACCCATATGGGTCCAAAGTTCTCAACATATAGATCCATTTTGTTTCAGTTTTTTTCAATAAAGTGATTATGTCCTCACCCCTCCAATTGGGGGTCACTTTTTGAATACCGATAAATTTCAAGCCTTCTGGGTTTCTTCTATGATGTTGGTGGAAATGGGCTGATACACTGTGAGTCATTAATCCTTTCTTGATGTTATTGATGTGTTCGTAAATTAGTGTTTTGATTTTTCTCTTTGTTTGTCCCACATACTGTATTCCGCATGGACATTCCAGTAAGTATATGGCACCCTCTGTTTCACAGGAAATTGCATTCAGAATTTTGTGTTGTTTCTTTGTTGTTTTTGAAGTAAATTCCAGAATAGGTTTTGTACCTGTTGTTTGATTTCTACAACCTACACATTTTGTGCAATAGCAGAATTCATTTTTTTCTTTATTTCCTTTATTCAAAGTGTTTGTAGGTAGAAAACTTCTGGTCAGTTGTTGTTTTAGATTTTTTGCCTTGGTATATATTATTTTTGGATTTTTCCGGAAGTATTTTCTTCACCTCTTTGTCCAGAAGTAAAATATTCCAGAGTGTATGCACAATCTTTTCAAAGATTGTGTGATTACTGTTATATTGTGTGATGAATGATAATGGTCCGTAATCTTCTTGTTTCTTTGGTTTGTACTTTATTAGATCTTTTCTATTGAGTTTGGACACTTTGTTGATTTCAGATTCCAGATATTCTTCTTTATACCCTTTTTGAACAAAATTACTCTTCATTTCTGTACTTTGTTGTCTAAAGGTTGTGTCTTCCGTACAGTTTCTTCTAAGACGGCGAAATTGCCCCCCCGGAATGTTATTAATCCACTTCTTGTGGTGGTTGCTTTGGGCTGGTAGAATGTTATTTCCATTTACCTCTTTCAAATGGTTTCTTGTTTGTAGGTGGTCGTTTTTGAAAAAAATTTCTAGATCTAAAAAGATAACCAGTTCTTTGCTGTGGGTCGATGTGAATTCTAGGTTAAGGGTATTGGTGTTCATCATTTTGAAGAATTCCGTTAGTTCTTCCTCCGTCCCGTCCCATATGAAAAAAAGGTCGTCTATGTATCTTCGCCATATTTTTATCTTGTCTAGAAACGGGTTGTTCTGCCATATATGGCTGTCCTCCCACCAAGCTACAAATAAATTGGCATAGCTTGGTGCGAATGATGTGCCCATGGCGGTACCTTTCACTTGCAGGAAGTAGGTGTCCTCATACCAAAAATAATTTTTTGTTAATATGAAATCTATATTGTCCATAATGAAGTTAATTTGTCTGTTTGAAATTTGTGTTAGTGTTGATAAATAGTGCCAGGTTGCGTTGCATCCATCTTTATGATTGATAACTGTATATAGAGATTTAATGTCGCTCGTGCATAATATGTAATTGTTTTTCCATTCTATGGTGTCTAATATCTGGAGCATATGCATCGTATCTTTAAGGAAACTCCTCTGTTGTGATACTAAGGGTTGTAAGTAGTGGTCCACATACTTAGATAGATTTGCCGTCAATGATCCAATACCCGACACTATAGGTCTTCCCGGTGGTTTTTCTAAGCATTTATGAATCTTTGGTAAGTGGTAAAAGGTCGGAATCCTGGGGTATTCTACACTGATGAAGTCGTATTCTTTTTTTGGTATGATGTCCAATTGTAGGCCTTCATCCAATTGTGATTGTAGGATATCTTTGAATTCCTTTGTGGGTTTTTTTTTAAGTTTAATGTAGGTATTTGTATCTGAGAGGAGGTTGGTAGCTTCTTCTTTATACTTTTCCACATCCATAATGACCACACCTCCTCCCTTGTCTGCCGGTTTTATCACAATTGAACTATCTTCTTTTAATTCTTTCAGACTTTGTATTTCTTCTCTTGTGAAATTGTATGATATTCTTTGTTTGTCCGGTAAGTTAGTAATCTCCTCTTCTATCAGTCGTTGAAAAGTGGTTATATGGGGGCCCTTCATATGTGCCAGAAAGAATGTTGATTGGGGTCTATAATCTGTGTGTAGATACTCCCTTGTTTGTGGTATAGCCTCTCTTGTAGGAGCATCTTTCAGAAAATATTTCTTCAGACATAATTTTCTAATGAATTTTTGTGTATCAATGAATAGGTGGAATTTGTTGCTGCTTGACTGAGGTGCAAATTTAAGGCCTTTTTTGAGGACATTAGCTTGGTCTGTTGTTAGTTGTTTGTTACTTAAATTAAAAATGCTTTCTTTGATATTTGCTTCATCACTCCTTGTTTTCGAGTACTTCTTTCCTCCTCTTGTGCCTCGTTTTCTTTTGTTGAAAAGTTTCTTCTCTTTCTGCACTGTGTTGGTGTATGGTCTGGCGGTTTTCCTGATCCCCAGCTGATGTCTAAAAAAGTTTCATCATCGTCGCTTTCCAAATCTTCTGTGTAGTTTCTTTTTAATGTTCTCTTTTTTAGTGTTTGGTCTTTCTTATCTTCTATAGTCTGTAATAATGTACGGTAGTTGTTGTGTTCTTCTTGTTTTGCATCTAGTGTCCCCTTCTGGTAGGAATCTCTTATTATTTTATATGGATTTGGTTCATTGTAGGTGAAATTTCTCCAGTTGAAGGGTTGATAATTCCTCTTGATTCTTGGTGTTTGTGGTATATGTGTAAGTAGCGGTTCTTTTTTCTTGTAATTGGCTTGAATTTTTGTTTTTTGTACAATTCCATGAGTTTTCTTTTTTTCTTCACCTATTTTCTGATCTCTTCTTTCATTGATTGTTCTAGTGTATGTATCTTTTTCCTCTAAATCTCTCAAAAATTTTCTTTTTTTCTGTTGGATTATGTTCTCCTCTAGTGTTTCAATTTTATTCTTCGTCATTTCTGTCAATTTTCTGTAATCTTCCATGTTCTGAAGTGGTTCGAACTTTTTTTCCACTTTTTCTATTTGTTCATTTATATTTCCTAATGAAAATTGTCGATCTGCAATTATAAGCTTGATGAGATCTTGTGAGCATTTATGTAAAATACCGTTCCATTGTTTATAGAAATCAATTTTGCATGGTTCAAACGTGTTTTTTTTTTATATTCTGAGTCCCCTGGGAATCAAACCCTGTTCCACATATTTGGAAAGGGTTGTGATCTCCCACCCTTGGCTTTCAAGTTTTAGTCGCACTGGATCCCACCAGAATTGCTCGGGGTACATTAAATTTTAGATATATCCAGGAACTTGCTAACTTGATAGATAATATCACCGAGATGTACGATGACATATTCAGGTACACAGGGAGAGAATTGCAAGCATACAAGAAAGAACTAGTGCAACACAGGCTAGTGTTGAATTAGTTAACTGCTGTTACTGGAGGGTATTGCGTAATGTTAGCCACCCAATTTGGAGTAAAATGTTGCACTTATGTCACCAATGATACCAGCGACCCTAAGGAGGTGATAGACCAGAAGATGGATGAGATTCTGCAGCTAAAGTGTGAATTTCGTAAGAACCATAACGCATCAGTGGCTGAAGCAGGGGAAAAGATAGAAGGATGGGTGTCATGGCTGAACCCAATGAAATGGTTCTCAGGTCTAGGGGAATGGGTCCAGGAAGTGATCGCCAGCATAGGCAAATTCTTGATCCTTATACTGATTGTCATCATAGTAATTGGCATATGCGTCCGGTGTGTTCCTATTGTGTTGAAGTGTGGAAAATGTAAAAACAGAGTGAAACGAAAGAATGAAACTATGATGGTGGTCAGAAATGATAATATGTATACCGAGGTAGTTACAGAACTGCATAACAACCCTGAGCTAGGAAGTACCATCATTTAAATGTATAATATTTAGACATGCATAGAATATATTATTGAAATGTTATTTATAGAACACCTCAGACAATGTAAAGTCTCAAATTCCCCTTCAAGACTACTGTTATAAGACTAGTGCATTCCCACACCTGTCACATGATCTTCCAAGATCCGCGGTGTGCGTATAATAGTAGTTTTATATCACCACCCAGAGACACATTATTGATGGATTAAGAACCATCTTGTGCCATCCCATAATAACACTAAATAATATGTAAATGTAAGCATAAATTAAATTTAAATATCAGATTGTGATAGCATGTTGTTCGCTATCAAAGGGTGGACTGTCAAAACTGGATTATTAGCTGAGACAAGATCAGTTTAAAATTGAAGCGTGCGCGACGCCATCTTGCAAATGGCAGCTAGACTCCATTTTAGAAACAAGAATCTGCAAGACGCCATTTTATGACCAACGTCATTTCAAGTTACAATTCAGGAGCTAAGAACAGATGGCAATGTTAATCTACCAAGGGCAACTGGAAAAACAAGCTTTCTGAGTAAAAGTAAATAGAAATAGACAATGGGTAGTTTTACATACAAATTGGGAATCCCTGGATGCAGATAAAGTAAAGTTGTGGCAATTGTAATATAATCCAGGCATTGATATACACAATTGGATTTGTCTGAATCCTAGACAGGATGGCCCCAAATTTCATAGCTTGAGGTGATAATACATTTGCATTCCACACAAGAGTCTAGGAGAACAAAATAGGTTTTTCCCTTTGGACACAGGAAAGATGGGAGGGCCTGCTGACAGGACATGTAGAACTATCTGGCCCAGCATGCTAAAATGTTAGAGACAAATGCACTCATCTTCATACACACATTAAATATGTCTTTATATCAAACCCCAAATACTCACACATTTCATATTCACTCATAAGGTTCCATAAGCATCAAAATGTATGATCTAAGGCCCTCATTCAGAGCCGCACGTTAACAACAGTACGCTCGTTGCGTTCCGATGTTGACTAACCGCGCATGCGTCGGTGTTACACTGCGCATGTGCGTACGGCAGATTGCAAGCTTTTTTTCTCTCGTTCCTAAAATAGCGTACAGGAAGTGACATGTCAAATGTGATTGACAGAACAGGGCGTTTTTGGGTGTTGACGGGGGTGGAGATGAAAAAACGCAGGCGTGGCGAGGCGTTTTTGGGGCGTACATACATTAGCAGATGCGAACGTCAAATGTGTTCGGATCGTCTCATACGTCACTGAAACATCCGCTTTCCCTTCAAAATGCTCGCACAGCTTAGGGTCAGGATTACTCGACCACATTGGCGATGGCCTTCTCCTCCGTCCCGGGACTCCACGATGGTGCAGCGATTAATCGCGGCTGGTCAGTAAAGTAATTAGTGTTGGATTGAAATCCGGCTTGGTATGTGTTTGGAAAGCAGTTTTTTGGGATAGCACAAAAGCGTACGCAGGTGGAAATCAGAGCTGCTAATGTCATGATTACACAATCAATTAGCGTACATTTTTGGGGTTTTATTTTGGCCACAATTTGGTGGTTATGGCCTATTGTAACAATAATGTCATCATCTTTTAATTTGCTCCCCTTTTTTTTGGTTTACTGTGGAATTTGCATCGCTATGTGATTTTTTAAACGTTCCTTAAAGAGGCCTTTTTTTTTTTTAAAGAGGGTCAGTTTTTGCGTTTAAGGCCAGGATTAAATGTAACCCATTTGTACAATAATGTCACAATACAATGTCAGTGTTTTGTTTTTAATTTATTGTTTACACACAAACAAATTGGCCTAATATTGTATTGCCTTTTTTTGTGGCCAAGATATTTGATCCAAAAAAAAATATAACATAACTACTAACATAAGCGTAAATACAAAATTTAAAAACATTTCACAAGAAAGGAGAGGGAAGTTTTGACCAGAAAGGAATATGAGCCAAGCACAGAAGGAGTGTGGGAAAAGTCGCCATTGCTGTCACCGTTTTCTCGCCCGTTTGGCTGGGTGAGGGTGGGCGCCAGACCGGGTCCGGGATGCCATCGGGCTGGCCTGTCCAGAGGCAGATGTTGTGGCCTCTGGACTAGGCACAGGGCTAGGCACATTTGGAGGATTGGCTGATGTTGTGCCAGAGGTGGAGGATCCGGATGTTCCGGCAGGAAGGGAGGTCGGCTCCACCATGTGCTGGCGAACGAGCTGCTCCAGGGCATCGGCGATGCGGATGTTGGCCCTGGTATTTTCCGCCAGGGCCTGACCAATGGTCACGTTGGCCGCAGCATTTTGCTCCAGGGCCTCAGCCACCCGTAGCAGACTGGCGTCCATCCTCTGCAGAATCTCCGTATGGCAATCCGATTTAAAATTGAGTTCTGTGAGGAGGCCCACTGCCTGCGAGGGGGCACGCCCTGGACTGGCTTCTGCAGGGTCCTCAGCCGGATGTACTGGTTCCTCCCCTGCAGAGCCAGCAGAAATTCTGCGCCCAAGGCTCCCCTCTGGAGCAGACTCATCCGCCTCTGTCTCTGTTAGGAAATTGGAGAAAAGACTCACATTAGAATCTACATATTGGCACAATAGCATTTCTGAGTTGGTGACATCACAAGACTTACCTTGGCCAACATGAGGAGCCGCAAAGTCTGGCATGTCCGTATCCATGTTGGACACGCCAAACACCTCCACAGCCTGCACACACCCCTGTGCCATCTCTTCTAAGTCTGTCAACTCCAATGACACAGGGGTGGGACCCCCACCTGTCCCCCTTGCATGCCTAGCCCTGTCGGCAAGTTTTTGTTTGAGACGATATTTGAAGTCTGCCCATCTGTGGAATGAAATTGGAACCATTATCCTTTTTTTTACAATGGGGTTTGTTTATAGGATGGGAAAGTGTTTACTTACCGCCGTTTGACATCCCGGGCTAGACGGACATAATCACCCACCCTATTGACAGCAACGGCGACCTCCTCCCACATTCTCCACTTCTGGCTTTGGCTCATATTCCTGGCTGCCTGGGGCAGGATGTCAACGCACTTCTGGATCAAAACCTCCATCTCCTTGCTTGTGAAATGTGGCTGCCTTTTTTTTTTGCCAGCTTTGGCGGGTTGACTGGGGCCAGCAGTCTCTTCCATGTCATCCTCCTCACCTATTTGGGTAAATATGCAGATTTAGCCACTTCACAACTTGCACAATATTATGTTTTAAAAGAATCATTGACACAAAATGCATGAAGGCCTTACCGCCGCAATTTTGACCATTGTTTCCCTGGTTTGAAGCCATGTCTCTGCTTCCAGCATGAAATCATCCAGAAATTCTATGTGATTTCGTGACGTATTTATACATGCGTCCTTAGTTTGCGGCCGCATCATTGATTGTGCGTCCCTATGATTCATCCTTAATTTGTGCGGGAAAATAAACACTATTTATGGCTTGGTGTGTGTGGAGTCGAGGTGGGGTTGTTGGAGTGTTGTCGGTTAAGTGGTTTGGATTTGGTTGTTTGCGGTTGGAGGATTTGGCAGAGTTGGTTTTTTGTTTGTTTTTGCTACATTTCTTTGGTTTTTCCGTTCGCATTTTTTTCATTTTTTCCACATCCTTTCCTGATTTGGTAAGTTTTGTGCATTCAAATTTGTGGCCAATTGGTGTATTCTTCTGTTTTGTGGTTCGTTAATTTGTTTAACACTCATTTCATCTTTTTTAGTTTTTTTTGGTTTTCGGACCCAAAGAAGTTTTTTGTGGAAATCTTATATATTCGAGTTGGGTAAGTCCATTTTTTGTCTTGCATTTGCGAATTAATTACCGCATTTTTGACTGTTGGTGTAGCGACTTGCATTTGCGAATTAATTACCGCATTTTTGACTGTTGGTGTAGCGACTTGCATTTGCGAATTAATTACCGCATTTTTGACTGTTGGTGTAGCGACTTGCATTTGCGAATTAATTACCGCATTTTTGACTGTTGGTGTAGCGACTTGCATTTGCGAATTAATTACCGCATTTTTGACTGTTGGTGTAGCGACTTGCATTTGCGAATTAATTACCGCATTTTTGACTGTTGGTGTAGCGACTTGCATTTGCGAATTAATTACCGCATTTTTGACTGTTGGTGTAGTGACTTGCATTTGCGATTTAATTACCGCCTTTTTGACTGTTGGTGTAGTGACTTGCATTTGCGATTTAATTACCGCCTTTTTGACGGCTTATTCATCATATAATCCAGTTTTGCTTTTCCCTTTTCCATTTTTTGGGTCCATTTGAACCCTATTTGACGTACGGTGTGCAATGTCGTTTTCATCGATGGCCAAATGTGTGTTTCCGCTATTTTCTGTGTTGGCTTGCAACAATTTTTAAACAAAAAAAACACCCTCTAAATTTTTGAAGTCTCATTGTTGGCTTTTTTACAGTTTATACGTATCATGACAATACCCTGGCATGTAAGCAGCTATGGATGGTATCAGAAAGCTAAGTTGTTTTTTGTTACTTTTGGGGTGGGTCAAAAGCCTTACATTGTAAACTTTGAATTTCAGGTAGATCTGGGGCGAATTGTTCTGGCCCTGCTCCCGGAAGACGACCAACCTCAAACTCGTCCCAGGCGTAGGCATCGTAGGCATGCAAGGCCCCAGATATTTCGAACACGTGTCACCCTTTTTGGAATGCCCGATGATGAGGTTTTAAGACGCTACCGTCTACCTCCCAAAATCATCATAGACACTCTCTCATTAATAGAAAGTGATCTTGAGCGGCAAATTGACAGTCCAACAGCAATACCACCACTGACGCAATTTATGGCGGTGTTACATTTCTGTGCCTCAGGATCGTTTCAAACAACGGTGGGAATAGTGGCGGGCATCTCCCAATCCTCCTTTTCCCGGATCCTGAGGGCAGTGATGGAGGCACTTTTCAAGCACCTCCATCATTTTATTAAAATGCCTTTGGATATGGGTGCCCTTAGTGTGGCCAAGGCCAATTTTTACCAAATAGCTGGCTTCCCACACATCATAGGGGTTGTGGATGGTACTCACATACCACTTCAGCCTCCAGCACGGCTGGAGGCCATATTTAGAAACAGGAAACACTATCACTCCCTGAATGTAATGGTGGTATGTGATGCCTCCCTCCAGATCCTGTCCCTGAATGCTAAATTACCCGGAAGTGCTCATGACTCCTTCGTCATCCGGCAATCAGGGATATGGCAGAAATTAACCAACCTACAAGCTGGTGATGCGTGGCTTCTGGGTAAGTGGAGACCTTTAGTACATAACAATGTTAAGCTTGATACACAGTGTTCCTGATGTGGTCTATTTTTGTTCACGAGACAGTGGATACCCTTGCATGTCCTGGCTGCTCACTCCTTATTTGGCTCCCACACCAGGGCCACAAAGTGCGTATAATTCCGCACTTACAGCCACCAGGCAAGTGGTGGAGCGCTGTATCGGCCTTTTAAAAGGCCGATTCAGATGCCTCCACCGCTCTGGTGGCGAGCTCATGTATGTGCCGGATATGGTGTCGAAAATTGTGGTCCTGTGTGGGATATTTCACAACATTGCCATAAGGAGTGGTGTCCCAATGCAGCCAGAGGATGCCTTACCTGAGGATGGCCCCCCCGAGGTTGGTCGAAGGTCAGTATGTGGGGGGGCCATACGCGATGATGTGGTGGCCAGATTTTTTAGGTAAGTTTGAACAAAACTCCAGTGTTTATACCTAATGTGTTTGTGTTTTTTGGCGAACATCTAATTTATTTTTATTTTTCTCACCATCTTCTGTTTGTTCACATAATCTTTGGCACTCCAACGCTCACTACTTCCTGCTACCCTTACCAAACCTGGATCTGGTCCTTTTGGGCATATATTCTGGAACCCATATCGCAACGCCATGTTTGTGGAATCATGTTGGCATGGTCCTTCGTCAACCAGTTCTTGATTTTGTGTTTTTATTTAATTATTTCTTGGTATGTGTTGTATTTGAATTTATCACTGTGTATTTTTTTTGGGAGTGACCAATTTGTTTTCTCTGTTATGTTGTGAATAAATGTTTGAAGAGTGAAATGGTCTTCCTTTTTTGGGACGTTAACAACAAGTGTAACCAGGTTAACACAAGTTACATTTGACTAAGGGGTAAACCAGTACTGACGCCAGTTGAGTAAAACTGAAATATGTTTTCAGCTTCCCAATCCACACCAAAAGGAAGCCTGGCCCAACCTTGGGATTTGTAAGATTGGCCTAAGCAGCTTGCGCACCAAGTAGGAACCTGGAAAATGTAGAAATCTGTAATTGACACTACACCCAAAAAGGGAAATGACATTGTTACTGTTATGTGTTTCTGGTGTCTGTTTGACATACAAAGACAAAACACAATCTAACTTTTAAAAAAGGGAAATCCTTGCAGGAACAGTCTACTTATGTCAGGCTAAACTATCTTGGTTTTGGTTTTTAAAAATGAGCCACAACGGATATTTGTCTGAATAAATTTATTTGGAAAATAGAACCAAAAAAAAAAAACTAATGCCGAAGGAGGCCAGACAGCCGGTCGAGGGCCACCAGAAGGCCGATTACATGTTGGCGCATCTGCCCCACAACATCCGCCACCTCTTGCCGACGCCTCTGTTCCTCTGTGGGTGAGAAAAGTGTGTGGGTTAATACAACAATAGGGAATCCACAGAAAAATTTAAAAAAAAAACCAAATCACTCCTAAACCCAAAAACAAAAATAAAAAGGGTGGGCTGGCAAAAATACAAGGCCTAGGTACAAATTCCCACAGGTATGATATGTGTATGCTTAAATCACCAGGAAGAGGTAAAGGCAAACCTTCACAATCAACAAAAGTCAAGCCACAAAAACACGAAGAAAGGCACGACACATGATTACATACAAACAGTTTGTGCTTTAAAAAAAAAATTAAAAAAACATACCGGGAGACAAATCGGGAGCTCCGGCCAAACCTCCATGATCCTCCTCGGAGGATCCGTCATTCCCCAAAGAATGGGGCGGAGTTATGCTGGACTCCGGGGAGGGGGTAATTGGAAGAGGGGTGGGTGGAGGAGAGGGGGAAGTGGAACGGAGGGGAAGGAGGCCCGACATTTTCGGGAGAGGGTCTGGGAAGGATGGGGAGGAGTGGGGAATAGGGGAAAGATTTGGGGTGGAGTGTTGGCTTGGGGTTGGGGAGAGTGGGCGGGAACGCCGTCTGGACGGACGTTGACGGCGGAGTCTTGGCTGTCCCCCTAAAATATGTCAAAGAAATTGCGTTTAGTTTATGGACAAATCCGGGCAACCAAACAAAAAAACAAAAAAAACAAAACAAAAAAAAAAAAAATAGCAGTAGAATGAAAAAATCAGAAATAGAGGGGAAACATGCAGACGCAGATATGAGTACAAATAATAAATAGAACAGACAGGAAAACATGCACACGCAGATATGAGTACAAATAATAAATAGAACAGACAGGAAAACATGCACACGCAGATATGAGTACAAATAATAAATAGAACAGACAGGAAAACATGCAGACGCAGATATGAGTACAAATAATAAATAGAACAGACAGGAAAACATGCAGACGCAGATATGAGTACAAATAATAAATAGAACAGACAGGAAAACATGCAGACGCAGATATGAGTACAAATAATAAATAGAACAGACAGGAAAACATGCAGACGCAGATATGAGTACAAATTATAAATAGAACAGACAGGAAAACATGCACACGCAGTTTGCCCCACAAACACAAACATTAAAACCACAATACATAACACTTACTTGCCAGGATCTGCATGCGAAAGCATGCCAGCAAGCGGGGCGTTCGCCGTTGCAGGTCGGACCACCTGCGCTCCAGCTGCCCGATGTTGCGGCGTGAGCCGAAGGACCGCAGGCGGGACCGTACCTCCGCATACGCGGAGCGCTTCTGCCGGTTGGTCATGGGTTGAGGCTGGCTGGTGATCCGGCGATCCATGACCTCCGTAAGCACCAGCAGCTCACGCCTGGTGAATGCGGAGGCTCTCATGATGGCAATGGAGTTTTTCTTAAAAATCATTTTTGATAAAGTGTGTAAAAATTTTCTGATTGGCTAATGTATTTTGGAAATTAACAGGAGCAATTTTAGTGGTTAGTGTATGAGTCATGTGTTCGACAGGGCCAGAAATCTCTGGAGAGTTATGATAGGCTTGATGCAGTGACATGCGTAAGCAATTTAAATAAAGAAATCAACCCAGGGAAATATGCGGGGATCCACAGCAATAGTACAATTGTTTAATTGTGGTTCACAGGTTTTTTGAACAATAAAAGCGAATGTTTCATCCGTACATATTCTGCGGGTAAACACAAACACGGACAAGAGTAAAGTTTCTTGCATTGTGTTGAAAAAAAACAAACAATTAAGCTAATTGATACATTGATTGGCATGATACGATTGATGGAGGTAGGCAGAATAAAGGAGCAGGTAATCGACATCTGACAAGGCCACTTCCTGTTTATACTTGTGCGTGCGTTCCTTTCAAGCCATTTCGGGGATGTACGCTCGCTATTTCGTACACTCGTTAGTTAGAGGAGGGGTCGTCAGAGTTTAGGGAGGAATTTTAGATGCGAACGAAAATACGAGCGAGCCATTGAATTTAAATATTTTTGTACGTACGCCTAACGTACGTGCGCCCGCTTGCGAGTGGGTCTGAATGAGGGCCTAAGTTGGTTAAGTTAGTTTCAACGCTGAGAAATAAAGGTTTTTTGATAACTAAGGTATTATACATGATAAGCAAGTTGTGTTTGGTCTTGTTCTGATGCATACGCTTTTTACAGCATTCCGGTATTATCGGTGGAGAGATCGCATCATGCAAACTCAAGTTATGGATCGCAGAACCTACAAGCAACAAAATGTTTAAACTGTTGGAATGTACAGAAGGTGTTACTAGAAAGATTCCCCTGCTGTTAGAGGCAGGGAGAGTCAATTTGAACCAGCCTGTTAAATGTACTGTAACATATGCTTCTCCTCTGGGAACCAATGATATCAGCAAGAAACTTTCCCTTTGTCCTGTATTAGTCTGGGGGGGATAAATATGTGTGCTTGTATACTGGTTTTTTAGTCCATGCTGAAGGTTGTATGAACTGAGGGTCTCTAGTCTGAGGTCTATCTCTGGGTCCGGAGGCGCAGCGCATGTATACTGTACTTGGGTCTGTAATATTTCCTTTTACGCTTAAATTGTGTATGTATCAATTGCGTGTAACTGACTGTACTTTTACCTGAATAATACTTGTGCGTTGGAACCACAGATTCCACTCCTGTCTTTATTTGCGGTCAGACTGCGTACGCAAATTAGCGTTATTCTTAGAGATTTATAGGAAGGATATTTAGAAGGTATAGGCAGGGGTATATAAAGGTTCTGATCCAGTTTCATTACCAGTGATACCATAAAATCCCCAGGTTCCATAGCCAGTATGATGGAGCGTAGGGTTTCCTTCCTGAACCAGGGCACCCTGAGGAATTTGTCCAGGGATTTGAGGTTGATGGTAGGCCGATGAGACCCATTCAGCTGCTGCACCAGAAAGAAAGTAGAATTATAACCAGTCCTTCAGTGGGACTGGCAATATTACCAATGGAATTGGAGGGCGTACCCATGAGAGACCACTTCTCTTACACAAGCATCCTTGGTGGTTTGACACCAGCCCTGGGTGAACTGAAGAAGTCGGCCTCCCACTCTGGGATCCCCTCAGGCTGAGGGTTTGTTCTCTGGTTTGGTAGCAGAGCGTCTTGTGCTCTAGGCCTGTTTCTTAGGCTTGGCAGTCTTCTTTGCAGCTGGCAGTCTAGGAAAGGACTTCCCTTTGGGTTTTCCTTGAGGACAAAAGGACTAAAAGGAAGACATTCAAGCCTTAGAAGGGGCAGATGCTGAAGGCAGAAATGCAGATTTCGATACTGTCAATGTGTCAACAATCTTGTCCAGGTCTGGACCAAACAAGATCTCCCCATTGTATAGTAAGGCTTCCAGGCCTGTGTTAGACTCAGCATCCGCCCTTCAGGAGTGCAGCTAAAGGGAATGGCTAGCAGACACAGCCGCGGCCAAGTCTCTGGAGCTCAGTAGACTGGCATCCAGAGCAGCCTCACCAATATACACAGCCGCATCCCTAATGTGGCCAACCAATGACACCTGATTCTCATGAGCTTCCATGGGGAAGGAGTCCTCAAGCACATCGGCCCAGCTCTCTATAGCTTTAGCTACCCATGGACGGGCGGGCAATAGCTCCTGGAAGGGAGTATATTGATTTCATCTCCCAACTTCCTATCTGTAGGATCCTTTAAGGAAGCAATGGAAGTCATAGGTAGTGTAGCACTTTTTATTAAACATGTAACATGAGAATCCACCGCAGGGGGTGATTCACATTTTTTACAATGAGCCTCAGGAAATAGATAACCTGAGGCCAAACGCTTTTGAGGCTGATACCTCTTACCAGGCTATTGCCAGGCAGCAGCCATGTGTTCTAGCAGCTGGTCTGATAGAGGGAATACTGCCGAAGTCACCTTTACCCCGTTTAACCTGAGGGTGCTTGGATTGAGGGGCAGACTCGTAATCCTCTATTGCCAATATGGATCTGACCGAATGCTCCAAGGCAGGAATATTAATTTTTGACCTAGTCTCCACCTCTTGCAGAGGGGAATCAGGGTTAGATGCATTCGCAATCTCCCTGTCATCAGATGACATCTCAGAGGTGTGTGGACTGGGATGACAACACAGGCCACTTAGGGGCTTCATGGGTTTCTCACCCTGTAACATGGTCTGAAGGGCAGTAGAGGAAGTCGCCAGGCTCTGCACTGAAGTAGAGAAAACATCTACCCATGGTGGGTGCATTGGTATTCCCTGTAAGGGAATGACAGACTGCTGTAGTACAGGAGGAGTCTGCATAAATCTGTGGTATATCTAATTAATGCAGGTGCGCTGAGAAAACAAATAAATGTACTCTTGAATATACTGGCAGCTCTCAAAACAGGTTCTGCACCTGCTAATGGAACAAAGTATGAGAAGAATATGAGTGAGCGCTTGTAAATTCAAGGAGAGCCAATTTAATTAATAACAACATTTATTGGACAAACATGTAAATCTAGACATAAATGGACAAAACCACAAATAAATGCACATATATGCAACAAAGAAATGATCAATCAGACCACTTGACGGTCTTATCCTTTAAATTATGTGGCCTGCAATAGTTCCACTATATTTCTCTGTGGAATATGGAGCTGTGAGTTTAGCGGAAAATATGAGGGTCACAGATGGAGTAATAAATAGTCACCTTTATATGTTGCCAAATATATTCGTTTGCAGACAATCAGACGACTACCTGATGTCGCGCTGAGATCCGTTCCAGACGGTGACTGAGCGCGTTGCTGGTATAGGTCGTATACCCTGAGAGGGAATGATGGTTTGCTGAGGTAACCCAATATGGGGAAAAACAGCTCGTACTGCCAGGTGGCCGACAAAGGAGTCCAGGATCTGAGAAAAGGCAGCCCAAGGGGGTTCCTGTATCGTTGTAGGAGGTTGTCTCCGTCTCTGGAAAAAAAAGTGACCCATCAGGGGGGGTTTCTGGGGGCTTAGAAACCCCCCCTGTGTGCGCTACTGCTGAGCTGAGGGGAGGAGCCGCTAAAACGGGGAAGCTGTCTCCCCTGGCTGGTTGTTAACCCCCGGGACGCTGGTTCCCGCACCTAATGTCCCTGGTGGTCTAGTGTCTAGAGCCTTCGTCCACACCCAGCAACCTCCGGACTGTCCCCTGAGACCGAAAGTATAGACTGCCTTAACGTGCGGTTCACATCGAGCGGGGAACCCACCTTACCTGTCTTACCTGTCCCCTTATGTCCGGCTGCAGTCTCTGTAAGAGGCTCATCAACCCATAGACAGCTTAAGAGCAGAAGGACTAGCACGGACTAGTGAGAATTAAGCCCTCAGACATGCCAGAATGAATTGTCAGTGACCTTAAATGGCAGTGAGGCAGGTGTGTTGTGTGATATGGGATGTGCCGGTGTGTTGTGTGATGGGGAATGTGCTAGTGTGTAGTGTGATATGGAATGTGCCAGTGTGTTGTGTGATGGGGAATGTGCCGGTGTGTTGTGTGATATTGAATGTGCTTGTGTTGTGTGATGGGGAATGTGCTAGTGTGTTGTGTGATGGGGAATGTGCTAGTGTGTTGTGTGATGGGGGATGTGCTTGTGTGTTGTGTGATGGGGAATGTGCTAGTGTGTTGTGTGACGGGAATGTGCTAGTGATGGGGAACGTGCTGGTGTGTTGTATGATGGGGAATGTGCTAGTGTATTGTGTAATGGGGAATGTGCTGGTGTATTGTGTGATGGGGAATGTGCTAGTGTGTTGTGTGATGGGGAATGTGCTGGTGTGCTGTGTGATGGGGAATGTGCCGGTGTGTTCTGTGATGGGGAATGTGCTGGTGTGTTGTGTGATGGGGAATGTGCCGGTGTGTTGTGTGATGGGGAATGTGCTGGTATATTGTGTGATGGGGAATGTGCTAGTGTGTTGTGTGATGGGGAATGTGCTGGTATATTGTGTGATGGGGAATGTGCCGGTCTGTTGTGCGATATGGAATGTGCTGGTGTATTGTGTGATGGAGAATGTCCTAGTGTGTTGTGTGATGGGAAATGTGCTAGTGTGTTGTGTGATGGAGAATGTGCTAGTGTGTTGTGTGATGGTGGATGTGCTTGTGTGTTGTGTGATGGGGAATGTGCTAGTGTGTTGTGTGATGGGGAATGTGCTGTTGTGTTGGGTGATGAGGAATGTACTGGGGTGTTGTGTGATGAGGAATGTGTTGGTGTGTTGTGTGATGGGGAATGTGCTAGTGTGTTGTGTGATGGGGAATGTGCCGGTGTGTTGTGTGATGAGGAATGTATCGTTGTGTTGTGTGATGGGGAAGGTGCTGTTGTGTTGGGTGATGAGGAATGTACTGGGGTGTTGTGTGATGAGGAATGTGTTGGTGTGTTGTGTGATTGGGAAGGTGCTAGTGTGTTGTGTGATGGGGAATGTGCTAGTGTGTTGTGTGATGAGGAATGTACTGGGGTGTTGTGTGATGGGGAATGTGCCGGTGTGTTGTGTGATGGGGAATGTGCTAGTGTGTTGTGTGATGGGGAATGTGCTGGTATATTGTGTGATATGGAATGTGCCGGTGTGTTGTGTGATGGTGAATGTGCTAGTGTGTTGTGTGATGGTGAATGTGTTAGTGTGTTGTGTGATGGGGAATGTGCTGGTGTGTTGTGTGATGGGAAATGTGCTAGTGTGTTGTGTGATGGGGAATGTGCTAGTGTGTTGTGTGATGGGGAATGTGCTAATGTGTTGTGTGATGGGGAATGTGCTAGTGTGTTGTGTGATGGGGAATGTGCTGGTGTGTTGTGTGATGGGAAATGTGCTAGTGTGTTGTGTGATGGGGAATGTGCTTGTGTTGTGTGATGAGGAATGTGCTAGTGTGTTGTGTGATGGGGAATGTGCTAATGTGTTGTGTGATGGGGAATGTGCTAGTGTGTTGTGTGATGGGGAAGGTGCTGTTGTGTTGGGTGATGAGGAATGTACTGGGGTGTTGTGTGATGAGGAATGTGTTGGTGTGTTGTGTGATGGGGAATGTGCTAGTGTGTTGTGTGATGGGGAATGTGCTGGTGTGCTGTGTGATGGGGAATGTGCCGGTGTGTTGTGTGATGGGGAATGTGCTGGTGTGTTGTGTGATGGGGAATGTGCCGGTGTGTTGTGTGATGGGGAATGTGCTGGTATATTGTGTGATGGGGAATGTGCTAGTGTGTTGTGTGATGGGGAATGTGCTGGTATATTGTGTGATGGGGAATGTGCCGGTCTGTTGTGTGATATGGAATGTGCCGGTGTGTTGTGTGATGGTGAATGTGCTAGTGTGTTGTGTGATGGTGAATGTGTTAGTGTGTTGTGTGATGGGGAATGTGCTGGTGTGTTGTGTGATGGGAAATGTGCTGGTGTGTTGTGTGATGGGGAATGTGCTTGTGTTGTGTGATGGGGAATGTGCTAGTGTGTTGTGTGATGGGGAATGTGCTAATGTGTTGTGTGATGGGGAATGTGCTAGTGTGTTGTGTGATGGGGAAGGTGCTGTTGTGTTGGGTGATGAGGAATGTACTGGGGTGTTGTGTGATGAGGAATGTGTTGGTGTGTTGTGTGATGGGGAATGTGCTAGTGTGTTGTGTGATGGGGAATGTGCCGGTGTGTTGTGTGATGAGGAATGTATCGTTGTGTTGTGTGATGGGGAAGGTGCTGTTGTGTTGGGTGATGAGGAATGTACTGGGGTGTTGTGTGATGAGGAATGTGTTGGTGTGTTGTGTGATGGGGAATGTGCTAGTGTGTTGTGTGATGGGGAATGTGCTGGTGTGCTGTGTGATGGGGAATGTGCCGGTGTGTTGTGTGATGGGGAATGTGCTGGTGTGTTGTGTGATGGGGAATGTGCCGGTGTGTTGTGTGATGGGGAATGTGCTGGTATATTGTGTGATGGGGAATGTGCTAGTGTGTTGTGTGATGGGGAATGTGCTGGTATATTGTGTGATGGGGAATGTGCCGGTCTGTTGTGTGATATGGAATGTGCCGGTGTGATGGTGAATGTGCTAGTGTGTTGTGTGATGGTGAATGTGTTAGTGTGTTGTGTGATGGGGAATGTGCTGGTGTGTTGTGTGATGGGAAATGTGCTAGTGTGTTGTGTGATGGGGAATGTGCTTGTGTTGTGTGATGGGGAATGTGCTAGTGTGTTGTGTGATGGGGAATGTGCTAATGTGTTGTGTGATGGGGAATGTGCTAGTGTGTTGTGTGATGGGGAAGGTGCTGTTGTGTTGGGTGATGAGGAATGTACTGGGGTGTTGTGTGATGAGGAATGTGTTGGTGTGTTGTGTGATGGGGAATGTGCTAGTGTGTTGTGTGATGGGGAATGTGCCGGTGTGTTGTGTGATGAGGAATGTATCGTTGTGTTGTGTGATGGGGAAGGTGCTGTTGTGTTGGGTGATGAGGAATGTACTGGGGTGTTGTGTGATGAGGAATGTGTTGGTGTGTTGTGTGATTGGGAAGGTGCTAGTGTGTTGTGTGATGGGGAATGTGCTAGTGTGTTGTGTGATGAGGAATGTACTGGGGTGTTGTGTGATGGGGAAGGTGCTGTTGTGTTGGGTGATGAGGAATGTACTGGGGTGTTGTGTGATGGGGAATGTGCCGGTGTGTTGTGTGATGGGGAATGTGCTAGTGTGTTGTGTGATGGGGAATGTGCTGGTATATTGTGTGATGGGGAATGTGCCGGTCTGTTGTGTGATATGGAATGTGCCGGTGTGTTGTGTGATGGTGAATGTGCTAGTGTGTTGTGTGATGGTGAATGTGTTAGTGTGTTGTGTGATGGGGAATGTGCTGGTGTGTTGTGTGATGGGAAATGTGCTAGTGTGTTGTGTGATGGGGAATGTGCTAGTGTGTTGTGTGATGGGGAATGTGCTAATGTGTTGTGTGATGGGGAATGTGCTAGTGTGTTGTGTGATGGGGAAGGTGCTGTTGTGTTGGGTGATGAGGAATGTACTGGGGTGTTGTGTGATGAGGAATGTGTTGGTGTGTTGTGTGATGGGGAATGTGCTAGTGTGTTGTGTGATGGGGAATGTGCCGGTGTGTTGTGTGATGAGGAATGTATCGTTGTGTTGTGTGATGGGGAAGGTGCTGTTGTGTTGGGTGATGAGGAATGTACTGGGGTGTTGTGTGATGAGGAAGGTGCTGTTGTGTTGGGTGATGAGGAATGTACTGGGGTGTTGTGTGATGGGGAATGTGCCGGTGTGTTGTGTGATGGGGAATGTGCTAGTGTGTTGTGTGATGGGGAATGTGCTGGTCTATTGTGTGATGGGGAATGTGCCGGTCTGTTGTGTGATATGGAATGTGCCGGTGTGTTGTGTGATGGTGAATGTGCTAGTGTGTTGTGTGATGGTGAATGTGTTAGTGTGTTGTGTGATGGGGAATGTGCTGGTGTGTTGTGTGATGGGAAATGTGCTAGTGTGTTGTGTGATGGGGAATGTGCTTGTGTTGTGTGATGGGGAATGTGCTAGTGTGTTGTGTGATGGGGAATGTGCTAATGTGTTGTGTAATGGGGAATGTGCTAGTGTGTTGTGTGATGGGGAATGTGCTAGTGTGTTGTGTGATGAGGAATGTACTGGGGTGTTGTGTGATGGGGAAGGTGCTGTTGTGTTGGGTGATGAGGAATGTACTGGGGTGTTGTGTGATGGGGAATGTGCCGGTGTGTTGTGTGATGGGGAATGTGCTAGTGTGTTGTGTGATGGGGAATGAGCTGGTATATTGTGTGATGGGGAATGTGCCGGTCTGTTGTGTGATATGGAATGTGCCGGTGTGTTGTGTGATGAGGAATGTATCGTTGTGTTGTGTGATGGGGAAGGTGCTGTTGTGTTGGGTGATGGGGAATGTGCTAATGTGTTGTGTGATGGGAAATGTGCTAGTGTGTTGTGTGATGGAGAATGTGCTAGTGTGTTGTGTGATGGTGGATGTGCTTGTGTGTTGTGTGATGGGGAATGTGCTAGTGTGTTGTGTGATGGGGAATGTGCTGTTGTGTTGGGTGATGAGGAATGTACTGGGGTGCTGTGTGATGAGGAATGTGTTGGTGTGTTGTGTGATGGGGAATGTGCTAGTGTGTTGTGTGATGGGGAATGTGCTGGTGTGCTGTGTGATGGGGAATGTGCCGGTGTGTTGTGTGATGGGGAATGTGCTGGTGTGTTGTGTGATGGGGAATGTGCCGGTGTGTTGTGTGATGGGGAATGTGCTGGTATATTGTGTGATGGGGAATGTGCTAGTGTGTTGTGTGATGGGGAATGTGCTGGTATATTGTGTGATGGGGAATGTGCCGGTCTGTTGTGTGATAGGGAATGTGCCGGTGTGTTGTGTGATGGGGAATGTGCTGGTATATTGTGTGATGGGGAATGTGCCGGTCTGTTGTGTGATATGGAATGTGCCGGTGTGTTGTGTGATGGTGAATGTGCTAGTGTGTTGTGTGATGGAGAATGTGTTAGTGTGTTGTGTGATGGGGAATGTGCTGGTGTGTTGTGTGATGGGAAATGTGCTAGTGTGTTGTGTGATGGGGAATGTGCTTGTGTTGTGTGATGGGGAATGTGCTAGTGTGTTGTGTGATGGGGAATGTGCTAATGTGTTGTGTGATGGGGAATGTGCTAGTGTGTTGTGTGATGGGGAAGGTGCTGTTGTGTTGGGTGATGAGGAATGTACTGGGGTGTTGTGTGATGAGGAATGTGTTGGTGTGTTGTGTGATGGGGAATGTGCTAGTGTGTTGTGTGATGGGGAATGTGCCGGTGTGTTGTGTGATGAGGAATGTATCGTTGTGTTGTGTGATGGGGAAGGTGCTGTTGTGTTGGGTGATGAGGAATGTACTGGGGTGTTGTGTGATGAGGAATGTGTTGGTGTGTTGTGTGATTGGGAAGGTGCTAGTGTGTTGTGTGATGGGGAATGTGCTAGTGTGTTGTGTGATGAGGAATGTACTGGGGTGTTGTGTGATGGG
This sequence comes from Taudactylus pleione, assembly GCA_031769625.1. Classification (NCBI taxonomy): domain Eukaryota; kingdom Metazoa; phylum Chordata; class Amphibia; order Anura; family Myobatrachidae; genus Taudactylus; species Taudactylus pleione. The sequence continues at coordinate 8,466,495 of JAUIMM010000249.1, forward strand.
GAAGGTGCTGTTGTGTTGGGTGATGAGGAATGTACTGGGGTGTTGTGTGATGGGGAATGTGCCGGTGTGTTGTGTGATGGGGAATGTGCTAGTGTGTTGTGTGATGGGGAATGTGCCGGTATATTGTGTGATGGGGAATGTGCCGATCTGTTGTGTGATATGGAATGTGCCGGTGTGTTGTGTGATGGTGAATGTGCTAGTGTGTTGTGTGATGGGGAATGTGCTGGTGTGTTGTGTGATGGGAAATGTGCTAGTGTGTTGTGTGATGGGGAATGTGCTTGTGTTGTGTGATGGGGAATGTGCTAGTGTGTTGTGTGATGGGGAATGTGCTAATGTGTTGTGTGATGGGAAATGTGCTAGTGTGTTGTGTGATGGAGAATGTGCTAGTGTGTTGTGTGATGGTGGATGTGCTTGTGTGTTGTGTGATGGGGAATGTGCTAGTGTGTTGTGTGATGGGGAATGTGCTGTTGTGTTGGGTGATGAGGAATGTACTGGGGTGCTGTGTGATGAGGAATGTGTTGGTGTGTTGTGTGATGGGGAATGTGCTAGTGTGTTGTGTGATGGGGAATGTGCCGGTGTGCTGTGTGATGGGGAATGTGCCGGTGTGTTGTGTGATGGGGAATGTGCTGGTGTGTTGTGTGATGGGGAATGTGCCGGTGTGTTGTGTGATGGGGAATGTGCTGGTATATTGTGTGATGGGGAATGTGCTAGTGTGTTGTGTGATGGGGAATGTGCTGGTATATTGTGTGATGGGGAATGTGCCGGTCTGTTGTGTGATATGGAATGTGCCGGTGTGTTGTGTGATGGTGAATGTGCTAGTGTGTTGTGTGATGGTGAATGTGTTAGTGTGTTGTGTGATGGGGAATGTGCTGGTGTGTTGTGTGATGGGAAATGTGCTAGTGTGTTGTGTGATGGGGAATGTGCTTGTGTTGTGTGATGGGGAATGTGCTAGTGTGTTGTGTGATGGGGAATGTGCTAATGTGTTGTGTGATGGGGAATGTGCTAGTGTGTTGTGTGATGGGGAAGGTGCTGTTGTGTTGGGTGATGAGGAATGTACTGGGGTGTTGTGTGATGAGGAATGTGTTGGTGTGTTGTGTGATGGGGAATGTGCTAGTGTGTTGTGTGATGGGGAATGTGCCGGTGTGTTGTGTGATGAGGAATGTATCGTTGTGTTGTGTGATGGGGAAGGTGCTGTTGTGTTGGGTGATGAGGAATGTACTGGGGTGTTGTGTGATGAGGAATGTGTTGGTGTGTTGTGTGATTGGGAAGGTGCTAGTGTGTTGTGTGATGGGGAATGTGCTAGTGTGTTGTGTGATGAGGAATGTACTGGGGTGTTGTGTGATGGGGAATGTGCCGGTGTGTTGTGTGATGGGGAATGTGCTAGTGTGTTGTGTGATGGGGAATGTGCTGGTATATTGTGTGATATGGAATGTGCCGGTGTGTTGTGTGATGGTGAATGTGCTAGTGTGTTGTGTGATGGTGAATGTGCTAGTGTGTTGTGTGATGGTGAATGTGTTTGTGTGTTGTGTGATGGGGAATGTGCTAGTGTGTTGTGTGATGGGGAATGTGCTGGTATATTGTGTGATATGGAATGTGCCGGTGTGTTGTGTGATGGTGAATGTGCTAGTGTGTTGTGTGATGGTGAATGTGCTAGTGTGTTGTGTGATGGTGAATGTGTTTGTGTGTTGTGTGATGGGGAATGTGCTAGTGTGTTGTGTGATGGGGAATGTGCTAGTGTGTTGTGTGATGGGGAATGTGCTAATGTGTTGTGTGATGGGGAATGTGCTAGTGTGTTGTGTGATGGGGAATGTGCTGGTGTGTTGTGTGATGGGGAATGTGCTGGTGTGTTGTGTGATGGGAAATGTGCTAGTGTGTTGTGTGATGGGGAATGTGCTTGTGTTGTGTGACGGGGAATGTGCTAGTGTGTTGTGTGACGGGGAATGTGCTAATGTGTTGTGTGATGGGGAATGTGCTAGTGTGTTGTGTGATGGGGAAGGTGCTGTTGTGTTGGGTGATGAGGAATGTACTGGGGTGTTGTGTGATGAGGAATGTGTTGGTGTGTTGTGTGATGGGGAATGTGCTAGTGTGTTGTGTGATGGGGAAGGTGCTGTTGTGTTGGGTGATGAGGAATGTACTGGGGTGTTGTGTGATGAGGAATGTGTTGGTGTGTTGTGTGATTGGGAAGGTGCTAGTGTGTTGTGTGATGGGGAATGTGCTAGTGTGTTGTGTGATGAGGAATGTACTGGGGTGTTGTGTGATGGGGAAGGTGCTGTTGTGTTGGGTGATGAGGAATGTACTGGGGTGTTGTGTGATGGGGAATGTGCCGGGGTGTTGTGTGATGGGGAATGTGCTAGTGTGTTGTGTGATGGGGAATGTGCTGGTATATTGTGTGATGGGGAATGTGCCGGTCTGTTGTGTGATATGGAATGTGCCGGTGTGTTGTGTGATGGTGAATGTGCTAGTGTGTTGTGTGATGGTGAATGTGTTGGTGTGTTGTGTGATGGGGAATGTGCTGGTGTGTTGTGTGATGGGAAATGTGCTAGTGTGTTGTGTGATGGGGAATGTGCTAGTGTGTTGTGTGATGGGGAATGTGCTAATGTGTTGTGTGATGGGGAATGTGCTAGTGTGTTGTGTGATGGGGAAGGTGCTGTTGTGTTGGGTGATGAGGAATGTACTGGGGTGTTGTGTGATGAGGAATGTACTGGGGTGTTGTGTGATGAGAAATGTGTTGGTGTGTTGTGTGATGGGGAATGTGCTAGTGTGTTGTGTGATGGGGAATGTGCCGGTGTGTTGTGTGATGAGGAATGTATCGTTGTGTTGTGTGATGGGGAAGGTGCTGTTGTGTTGGGTGATGAGGAATGTACTGGGGTGTTGTGTGATGAGGAAGGTGCTGTTGTGTTGGGTGATGAGGAATGTACTGGGGTGTTGTGTGATGGGGAATGTGCCGGTGTGTTGTGTGATGGGGAATGTGCTAGTGTGTTGTGTGATGGGGAATGTGCCGGTCTATTGTGTGATGGGGAATGTGCCGGTCTGTTGTGTGATATGGAATGTGCCGGTGTGTTGTGTGATGGTGAATGTGCTAGTGTGTTGTGTGATGGTGAATGTGTTAGTGTGTTGTGTGATGGGGAATGTGCTGGTGTGTTGTGTGATGGGAAATGTGCTAGTGTGTTGTGTGATGGGGAATGTGCTTGTGTTGTGTGATGGGGAATGTGCTAGTGTGTTGTGTGATGGGGAATGTGCTAATGTGTTGTGTGATGGGGAATGTGCTAGTGTGTTGTGTGATGGGGAATGTGCTAGTGTGTTGTGTGATGAGGAATGTACTGGGGTGTTGTGTGATGGGGAAGGTGCTGTTGTGTTGGGTGATGAGGAATGTACTGGGGTGTTGTGTGATGGGGAATGTGCCGGTGTGTTGTGTGATGGGGAATGTGCTAGTGTGTTGTGTGATGGGGAATGTGCCGGTATATTGTGTGATGGGGAATGTGCCGGTCTGTTGTGTAATATGGAATGTGCCGGTGTGTTGTGTGATGGTGAATGTGCTAGTGTGTTGTGTGATGGTGAATGTGTTAGTGTGTTGTGTGATGGGGAATGTGCTGGTGTGTTGTGTGATGGGAAATGTGCTAGTGTGTTGTGTGATGGGGAATGTGCTTGTGTTGTGTGATGGGGAATGTGCTAGTGTGTTGTGTGATGGGGAATGTGCTAATGTGTTGTGTGATGGGGAATGTGCTAGTGTGTTGTGTGATGGGGAAGGTGCTGTTGTGTTGGGTGATGAGGAATGTACTGGGGTGTTGTGTGATGAGGAATGTGTTGGTGTGTTGTGTGATGGGGAATGTGCTGGTGTGTTGTGTGATGGGGAATGTGCCGGTGTGTTGTGTGATGAGGAATGTATCGTTGTGTTGTGTGATGGGGAAGGTGCTGTTGTGTTGGGTGATGAGGAATGTACTGGGGTGTTGTGTGATGAGGAATGTGTTGGTGTTTTGTGTGATTGGGAAGGTGCTAGTGTGTTGTGTGATGGGGAATGTGCTAGTGTGTTGTGTGATGAGGAATGTACTGGGGTGTTGTGTGATGGGGAAGGTGCTGTTGTGTTGGGTGATGAGGAATGTACTGGGGTGTTGTGTGATGGGGAATGTGCCGGTGTGTTGTGTGATGGGGAATGTGCTAGTGTGTTGTGTGATGGGGAATGTGCTGGTATATTGTGTGATGGGGAATGTGCCGGTCTGTTGTGTGATATGGAATGTGCCGGTGTGTTGTGTGATGGTGAATGTGCTGGTGTGTTGTGTGATGGTGAATGTGTTAGTGTGTTGTGTGATGGGGAATGTGCTGGTGTGTTGTGTGATGGGAAATGTGCTAGTGTGTTGTGTGATGGGGAATGTGCTTGTGTTGTGTGATGGGGAATGTGCTAGTGTGTTGTGTGATGGGGAATGTGCTAATGTGTTGTGTGATGGGGAATGTGCTAGTGTGTTGTGTGATGGGGAAGGTGCTGTTGTGTTGGGTGATGAGGAATGTACTGGGGTGTTGTGTGATGAGGAATGTGTTGGTGTGTTGTGTGATGGGGAATGTGCTAGTGTGTTGTGTGATGGGGAATGTGCCGGTGTGTTGTGTGATGAGGAATGTATCGTTGTGTTGTGTGATGGGGAAGGTGCTGTTGTGTTGGGTGATGAGGAATGTACTGGGGTGTTGTGTGATGAGGAATGTGTTGGTGTGTTGTGTGATTGGGAAGGTGCTAGTGTGTTGTGTGATGGGGAATGTGCTAGTGTGTTGTGTGATGAGGAATGTACTAGTGTGTTGTGTGATGAGGAATGTACTGGGGTGTTGTGTGATGGGGAATGTGCCGGTGTGTTGTGTGATGGGGAATGTGCTAGTGTGTTGTGTGATGGGGAATGTGCTGGTATATTGTGTGATGGGGAATGTGCCGGTCTGTTGTGTGATATGGAATGTGCCGGTGTGTTGTGTGATGGTGAATGTGCTAGTGTGTTGTGTGATGGTGAATGTGTTAGTGTGTTGTGTGATGGGGAATGTGCTGGTGTGTTGTGTGATGGGAAATGTGCTAGTGTGTTGTGTGATGGGGAATGTGCTAGTGTGTTGTGTGATGGGGAATGTGCTAATGTGTTGTGTGATGGGGAATGTGCTAGTGTGTTGTGTGATGGGGAAGGTGCTGTTGTGTTGGGTGATGAGGAATGTACTGGGGTGTTGTGTGATGAGGAATGTGTTGGTGTGTTGTGTGATGGGGAATGTGCTAGTGTGTTGTGTGATGGGGAATGTGCCGGTGTGTTGTGTGATGGGGAATGTGCTAGTGTGTTGTGTGATGGGGAATGTGCTGGTATATTGTGTGATGGGGAATGTGCCGGTCTGTTGTGTGATATGGAATGTGCCGGTGTGTTGTGTGATGGTGAATGTGCTAGTGTGTTGTGTGATGGTGAATGTGCTAGTGTGTTGTGTGATGGTGAATGTGTTAGTGTGTTGTGTGATGGGGAATGTGCTGGTGTGTTGTGTGATGGGAAATGTGCTAGTGTGTTGTGTGATGGGGAATGTGCTAGTGTGTTGTGTGATGGGGAATGTGCTAATGTGTTGTGTGATGGGGAATTTGCTAGTGTGTTGTGTGATGGGGAAGGTGCTGTTGTGTTGGGTGATGAGGAATGTACTGGGGTGTTGTGTGATGAGGAATGTGTTGGTGTGTTGTGTGATGGGGAATGTGCTAGTGTGTTGTGTGATGGGGAATGTGCCGGTGTGTTGTGTGATGAGGAATGTATCGTTGTGTTGTGTGATGGGGAATGTGCCGGTGTGTTGTGTGATGGGGAATGTGCTAGTGTGTTGTGTGATGGGGAATGTGCTGGTATATTGTGTGATGGGGAATGTGCCGGTCTGTTGTGTGATATGGAATGTGCCGGTGTGTTGTGTGATGGTGAATGTGCTAGTGTGTTGTGTGATGGTGAATGTGCTAGTGTGTTGTGTGATGGTGAATGTGTTAGTGTGTTGTGTGATGGGGAATGTGCTGGTGTGTTGTGTGATGGGAAATGTGCTAGTGTGTTGTGTGATGGGGAATGTGCTAGTGTGTTGTGTGATGGGGAATGTGCTAATGTGTTGTGTGATGGGGAATGTGCTAGTGTGTTGTGTGATGGGGAAGGTGCTGTTGTGTTGGGTGATGAGGAATGTACTGGGGTGTTGTGTGATGAGGAATGTGTTGGTGTGTTGTGTGATGGGGAATGTGCTAGTGTGTTGTGTGATGGGGAATGTGCCGGTGTGTTGTGTGATGAGGAATGTATCGTTGTGTTGTGTGATGGGGAAGGTGCTGTTGTGTTGGGTGATGAGGAATGTACTGGGGTGTTGTGTGATGGGGAATATGCTAGTGTGTTGTGTGATGGGGCGGCGCTGCGCGCTGGGGAGGGGGGCGCTCTGTGCCCCCTCAGCCCTGCTCAAAGCCAGGGGGGGCGTGATCAGTGTGATCGCTCTCCCCCACAGGCATAGGAGACTGCTGTGACTGCTGCTCAGCAGCCACGACCAGTCTCCACTGCAGCTGGGCTGCTGTGAGGGAGGGGGAGCGGCGCTGGACCCGGGCCCCCGCCGGGCCCCTCAGGAAGCCCGGGTAATCTGTACCCGCTCCCCCCCCCCCTCTCGGCGCCCCTGATTTTGTGTGATGGGGAATGTGCTAGTGTGTTGAGTGTTGATTTTACCAGCAACAGTCTAAGGTTCTCCTTTACAAAAGAAGAGAAATACCAGCGGCAATTTTAGTTTAGTATCACTGTGCTACAAATGAAAATTCCACTGGTATTTAGTATAACTTACCCCTCCGGCGAGGTCCCGCAAAGTCCAGCGGAATCCTCGTCCTCGGCGAGGTCCTCAGCTGGGCTGCTGGCAGCCTAACACTGCCAGCGACGGGGCTCCAGTGTCATGCGCATGCGCAACGGTCCATCTGCGCATGTGCATGACAGGGAGACCCGGCAGTACCTGGAAGGCTTCGCTGAAGCCGGAAAGGCACCGCCGGGTCTCCATTGCTGGCAATGGGGCCCGCATCGCTCTCGTCATCTAAAAGTACATGTGATTTCTTAGTTTCTTTTTAATTACATTTGCAAAAATCTCAAAAAAACTTTTTAGACGCTGTCATTATGAGGTATTGTGTAGAATTTTGAGGACAAAGGTGAATTTATTCCATTTTGGAATAAGGCTGTAACATAACAAAATGTGGAAAAAGTGAAGCGCTGTGAATACTTTCCGGATATACTGTATATATGTATATACAAATATAAATATATATTCACTCCCGTCACCCTGTAGCACCTCTCACTCCTGATCTTCATCATGTAGCACCTCACTCCCCCTGTTCCCAGAAACCCCCCTGACAGATTGAAGTGCAGGAAACATGTTCGTAAGCCCCGCCCCCTCACGGCAAATTGCCATGATTAGTGGATCAATATGGAAGAGGCAGAGCCAATATGATGCAATTTAATTAGAATCGAGTCATTTGGAATCGAGTCATTGACCAGCGGCCGCGAATGGGCAGGGCTTAATAACATGCTGCCAGCCTGCTTGTCCTGCCCTGGTCAGATCTGCTATGCTGCAAGGTAAGTTTGTTTGTGTATATGTGACATGTGTTTATATACAGTGGTGGCCAAAAGAAATTTGAATGTTTTTCAACTTCGAATGCTTATAAAAACTGTTACACTTCACGAAGTGCAATGATTCATATATCAAATGAAAGGAAATTTAATGCTAAATTCAACACAATAAACAGAGGTCAAATATTTGCATTACAAGGGAAGTTATGCAGTGAAATCAACACTTAGGGTGATAATCTCTGTGTACTTATGATGCTACGTCCTATCAGTATTTCGTTGGGTAGCCTTTATTTTTCAAGACAGCAGCACAGCGATGTGTCATTGAGCCAACCAATGTTTGGAGCTCTTCCTTCTTTTTTATGTGGTGTATATGGGAAAGATTTCTGGACTGCACAACCTGACTATATATATGATGGGAGGTGCTACCTGATGAGACTAATTGCATGAGACTAATTGCAGGCACAGAAACAGACAAATCCCAGGTGCACAACTCCAAATTATGTGGTGCCATGAGACAATTATAGCCTCAATTAATTGTCTTTTATTGGATGGAAGCCTCAGGTGTACCAGTTTTTTCAAACAGAACCACAAATGTTCTATGGGGTTCAGGTCTGGGCTGTTTCCTGGCCATCCCAGCACCTGGATGTCATTCTCCGTGAACCCCATTTTGTATGTCCGTTAAGTGTGGTAGGGAGCTGAATCCTGCTGGAAAAAAAATGGGGCATTATCTGGAAAAAGATCCCTGATAGAAGGAAGAAGTTTTGGTTGTAGGATGGTGTCAATGTACTTTCTGCTGTTCAGTGTGCCATCTATGACATAAAGGCGGCCTACAGCATCTGCTGTCATACATGCCCAGATCATAACACTTGTAGGATTCTTTGTTGTCACTTGAATAAAATCTGGATGTACCTCTTCCCTGATTCTGACATCTCACACATTTTCTGCCATCACTACCAAATTCGATATCTTAGTTTCTTCACTCCATATCACTTGTTTCCACTGACCTTCTGTCCATGCAATGTGTTCTTTTGCCCACTGTATTCGTTTCTGCCGCTGCTTTTTATTCAGCAATGGCTTTTTTCGGGGAATCCTACCTTTTAGGCCAACCTCCGTTAGTCTTCTCCGTTCCGTTCTTGCACTGACAAAACCACCAGTTGCACTCAGGTCACCTCTAATGGCTGCAGATGACATCCATCTGTCCCTGATGCAAATTCGTTTTATTCTCCTATCATCAACAGCTGTTGTGCATTTTTTCCGGCCTTTCCCTTCTTTGTTTTGTATAGATTGTGTTACCTGATAGCGTAAACAAAACTTTCGTACTACTGATTTTGTCACATTCTCACCAATTTCTCTCGCACTTGCTGCATACGAAAGACCATTTTCACTTAAAACCACAATCCTGGGTCACGTCACAGTCTTGAAAAATAAAGGATACCCAACGAAATAGTGATAGGACAGTAACATCATAAGTACACAGGGATTTTCACCCTAAGTGTTGTTTTCATGGCATAAACTTCCCTTGTAATGCAAATATTTGACCTCTGTTTATTGTGTTGAATTCAGCATTAAATTTCCTTTCATTTGATATATGAATCATTGCACTGCGTGTCCCTTGCAAAAGTGGTGAAGAATGGCAATAAGCAGTATTTTTTGGTGAAAATAAGTAGTCTTGTCAAATTTGGGGTACTTGAAAATGGGTACTAGCATACTTTAATGTCTCTAAAGTGAAGTTTTAGAAAAGTGAAACTCCTCCATCATACAAGCACCTGCAATCCCCAAAACACTTGGGGCCTGATTCAGACCTGCTCGCAAGCGCACAGTGCTTGCAAGTGGGTCAATGGTCCCCCACTGCACATGCGCCGCCTCCGGCGTGCGCATCCATGAGACCCGTCCAGCAATGGCAGCTCCGTTGCTCCGGGTCTCGCTACAAGATGGGACGGCTGTTGAAGGTGAGTGACAGGTCGCCCCGTTTTGTAGGCAGGGAGGGGCAGTGGCTGCACAAACGCAGGTGTTCCCTTAGGAACGTCAACCCTTGGTATCTCCGACCACGGACCCGATCAGCTGACCACTAGCTCTCTCACTCCCACCGCCTTAGACGGAGCTTCACAGAAGCCGATGCGGATGGCTGTGAGCTGCACACGCAGGGGACTGATGAGACACAGCTGATTTCAGCTGACAGGCAGCAGATGCGGCTCCGACCACGGACCCGATCAGCTGACCACTAGCTCTCTCACTCCCGCCTCCTTAGACGGAGCTTCACAGAAGCCGATGCGGATGGCTATGAGCTGCACACGCAGGGGACTGATGAGACACAGCTGACTTCAGCTGACAGGCAGCAGATGCTGATACTCTGAATCCAACACTATATCTTGCTAACGAAGCAGAGCTTTGTACAGGTATTATCTTTACTTTCTCTAAGGTGGCGACCTGACTGATCCGGGTGCACTTGATTTCTGCTATACCAACTGGCATCAGGGATCATTTAACTCCCAATAAAAGGATCTTTAACAACCCACCGTTATACTTTCAATTCCATGGATACCAGCCCCCTAATCTCTCATCCCCTGTCCAATGCCAGGTAGGCAAAACAGGCGAAAGTAGAAGTGGGGGACACCTAGGTGTCTTACTTTCACTTATTTTACATACAATCCTGTGCCTAAACTAATTATTTATGTTAAGAGTTAATTATGTGACACTCAGGAATATATGATAATGGTTAACGGAAGATATATAGGATATCAATCGTTGATGACAATTATCTATCCTATTGATATATTGCACATATGGTGAAATTCAGATAATTGTTGACTTCTGTATATCATCCTATTCTCATTAAGTGATATATGTATGGATTACAGTGAATTTAGACATTGATATTTATCATATTAGTATTGAGATCAATTTCAGGTTTATTCTGTATTCTTTGAACAAATACATATGTATTATTTGATCTAAGAATTGTGCAACTTATTATTGGGAGGAGTTGTTTCCTAGGGCTGATTTATCTTTCAATTAGCCTATTGTTGTGAATTAAGGGCCTGATTCAGACCCACTCACGAGCGGCTGTCCGCTCGCAAGTGGGTCGATGTTCTGGACTGAGCATGCGCACGACGGAGGGAGCTCCGTCGTGCGCATGCGCCAGACGCGACGAGCGAAGGAAAGTCCTTCGCTCGTTGTGTCTGATCAAAGGGGGCGTGCTGTCGATGTTGATTGACAGCACGCCCCCTTTGGTGGGCGTGCCTGCCAGACGGAGGCGTTCCCAAGGGAATGCCTACCGTCTGAAGCCGGCCCCACTGACATCACTAGTGATGTCAGTGGGAGTGATTTTGGCTCTGATAGAGCCAAAATCACTCCTGGCCTTGCGGTTGAAAAACTCAACCGCAGGCTTCTGCTCGCAGTTGCGATGGTCAAGACCATCGCGACCATCATCCTGCACGCTCGTATATGCTGTGGGTGGTGACCCACAGCTATACGAGCGTCCAGGAGGACGCTCCATTTTCATGGAGGGCGGCCCTCATTCAGAGCGTGCGCTCTGCTCAGAGCGTACGGCTCTGAATGAGGGCCTAAATCTCTATATTTGTTGCATACTAGCCACGAGATCAACAGAATACGGACTTTGTGTGTTTCTTATACACAGGTTTATTTGACTAGCCTAGGTTGGATGGGAAATGTATATATGTATATAACCATGGATGTCACAATGATATAGTGTATGATATTCAGAGCACAGGGCAGTATAAAAATTTGTGTACTGCTGTGTTTCCAATATTTTCGCTACTTGATGTTTTTTTATATTTATTGAGATATTATATTTGTCATGATTCACCTATGTATATTTTATAAGGTATGTTCTTATTAAAGGTTATGTTTTAACTATATCATCATATCATAATTGTTTATATTTAACATTATAAGAGTGCCCCACAAACGGAACTTTCTTTTCTGTTTTGCCTGTGCATAACAAAACTTCACATAGTAATATATTTGTTCCAGGGAGCACCACCAACTGTGTTGATTATTTAGAGATTTGCGTCTCATGATCTTATTTATATTGTTGGTATATTTCAAATATTTATTTAATTAAGTGTCTATTAGATCCTGTGCATTTAATTTTTCCCAATTTCCCCTCCCCCCATTGTTTGTTCCCTTAGGAACGCCTGGTGATTGTGGACTGACATCACCTATTAGAGCAGGAAGTCCACTCGGGCTTGTGGGAGCCGAGACCCTTCCACAGGGTCTCGTCGCAATCCCGATGGTCGCGATAATCGCGACGGACTCCAGGCCGCTCGCATAAGCTGTGGTGGTTACCCACAGCTTTACGAGCAGGCTGGAGAAAAAAACAAAGACAAAACAAATCCTGATTTAGAGCAAGCGCTCGCCAGCAGCGAGCGGCTCTGAATCAGGCCCTTGGCCCCTTCTTTGAGCAAACCTAGAAGCTTATTTCACTAGTTTTTGAACTTGTCCCCCCACTTTTTTCATTTTTGCCCCAAATTTCAAAGGCGTTTTTTTGGGGTGTTCCTGGAATTTTTAATTCTTTTTTGGGTGAATTGGCCATTGGGGGGTGTACCAAGGGTTTTGAGTGGTTTCCCAACATCTGCACCCCAAAATATAGATTTTACACTTTTTTTCACCTGCTATTCTGTGGAGAAAAAGTATCGCCTATTTCAGTGCCTTGACTTTCCGCATAGGCAAAAACAGAATGGAATTGAATACGGAGAAAAAAAAACAGGCAAAACAATCTCAAAAACCCCGCGAAAATGGCTTTTCGCTCTAAATTGAGTACGCCCATAATGTAAAAAAGAAAAAAGAAACAGTGCAGATTACTTGCTGGGACTCAGGCGCCCCAAGGGACGGGCTCCATAGCAACTGCAACCCCTGCACCCTCTGTAGTGCAGGGGGTGCAGTTGGTATGGGGCCCTGCCAAGTGTAGCCCCACCCCTGCTACACAAAGCCATGATTACAAGCATTGCAAAGCAGGGGGTGGGGTATCGAATTGCGTCATCAGCCTTCCGGACCACCCTCCAGTGGCCGGATGAGGTTCACCAGTCTTCTGGACGTTCCTTGAGAGAAGATAAGTATACACTAGGTGACCCCCAGCCATTCACTCTGAGATTCCATGCTGGCACATAATGTAGTGTAGAGTATAGATGGGTCAGTGATGTAGTGTAGGGTATACAGGGGTCAGTGATGTAGAGGTGGGTATAGAGGGGTTAGTAATAAAGTGTAGGTTATAGAGTGGTGAGTAATGTAGTGTGGGCTATAGAGGGGTGAGTATTGTAGTGTAGGGTATAGAGAGGTGAGTAATGTAGTGTAGGGAATAGAGGGGTGAGTAATGTAGTGTAGGGTATAGAGGGGTGAGTAGTGTAGGGTATAGAGGGGTGAGTAATGTTAAGGGCGCCAAGAGGGGGAGGAGCCCTGGCTTGCTGAAGGGGCCCAATGAGGGCCCAGGTGCGGCGCCACTCCCCCTCTCTCTTACTTCACAGCAGCCCAACACACGCTGCTGTGTACTGTGGTGCAGTGGGAGAGCTCGCAGTCTCCTATGCTTGTGGGGGGGAGCGATGACACTGATCACGACCCCCACTGGCTTTGCGACGGGCTGAGGGTCTCACAGTGCCCCCCTCCCTAGGGCGCATTTTTTAATTCTTTTATCCTAAGCAGGCGCGGCCATACCTCCCACGATTAGGTCATGCCCCCTTCCCCCAGACTCGTCGTGGCTTTCAGCGCCCCTGAGTAATGACCCCCAGTCATTCACTCTGAGATTCAATGCTGGCACATAATGTAGTGTAGGGTATAGAGGGGTCAGTAAAGTAGTGTAGGTCATAGAGGGATCAGTAATGTAGTGTATAGCGGGGTCAGTAATGTAGTGTAGGGTATAGATGGGTTTATAATTTAGTGTAGAGTATAGAGAGGTTTTTAATGTAGTGTAGTTTACAAAGGGGGTCAGTAGTGTAGGGTATGCATGGGTCAATAATGTAGTGTAAGGTATAGAGGGGTCAGTAATGTAGTGTAGGGTAAAGAGCGGTCAGTAATGTAGTTTAGGGTATAGAGAGGTCAGTAATGTAGTGTAGGGTATAGAGAGGGTCAGTAATGTAATGTAGGGTATGGATGGGTCAATAATGTAGGGTAAGGTATAGAGGAGTCAGTAATGTAGATTAGGGTAAAGAGCGGTCAGTAATGTAGTTTAGGGTATAGAGAGGACAGTAATGTAGTGTAGGGTATAGAGAGGGTCAGTAGTGTAGTGTAGGGTATAGAGTGGTCAGTAAGGTCAGTAAGATCTGTCCATGCATCTGTTAAAAAATGTATATGTGTACCTATTTTTAAAGAAAAAAATGGTATGCCCCCCACCCCAACCAGCTCCGGAGAGCTTTTCACTGCTGGTCCTGGTTGTGAAAATACAGGGAACAAATTACATAGGTGTCCCCTGTATTTAGCACAACTAGCACCAAGCTTTTCCAAGCCAGTCCTGGTTGTGAAACTACAGGGGACAAAATGAGTAGCACTGAGCTCAGCCGGTCCTGGTTTTGGAAATACAGGGGACAAAAAAGCATAGGGGTCCCCTGTATTATCTATAACCAGCACCGAGCTCTTTCTAGCGTAGGGGTAATGTCAGAGCCAGGGGAACCCTTTCATCGGGTCCCTCGGCCAAAGCATCCCTGACTGCTAGTCAGCCCAGGCTGGCGATTCCTGGGGAGGTGGGGACCCCAATAAAGGGGTCCCCCTCTCCAGGGCACCCCAGGCCTTGGCTGATAGACTGGGGCTATCCTCAGCACCCTTGGGCAGTGGGTCCAGGTTGATTATGTAAAAGTGTATGTAGTGCAAAGAAAGAAGTAAAAATATTGGGACTGATTCAGAGCCATACGCAAGTGGCTGAACGAGCGAGAAAATGTAAATTCAAGCGCTCGCTCGTAAGTTCGCTCGTAGCTATTCTTCCGCCCCAAAGCCTCCCAACCCCTCCTCTAGCTAACGAGCGAGCAAAATTGCGACCGTCCATCTCCCAATTTGGTTGCAGGGAACGCTCGCACAAGTCCAAACCGGAAGTGGGCCTGTCAGATTTTGATTACCTGCTCGTTCATTCTGCATACATACTTTAATCGTATCATGCCAATCAATATATTAATTAGCTTAATTGCTCTTCACATGTTTGCCATCCGTTTTTTTTTCTTTTTCAATAAACTTTATTGTTGTCCGTGTGTGTCATTTTACCCGCAGAATACGTACGGTTTCACCAATGGTTTACTTTATCAAAAAAACATGTTGTAACCAATTATCCTATTGTTTTCCTGTGTTTAGGATATTCCTATTTTCAGATTTAAATTTCTTTATTTAAATTAGCTTACGCATGTCACTGCATGAAGCCTATCATAACTCACATTATATTTTGGAGCCTGTAGGACACATGACTCATACAATAACCAGTACAATGGTTCCTGTTAATTTACAAAGTACATTAGCCAATTAAAAATTTTCTCTGGCCTTTATTAAAACTGTTTGTTGTTAAAAAAATCATTGCCATCATGAGAGCCTCCGCATTTACAACACGGGAGCTGTTGGTCCTCACAGAGGTCATGGACCGGAGGATCACCAGCCAGCCTCCCACCATCACCAACCAGGCCAAGCGATCGGCCTATGCGGAGGTTCGCCACCACCTGCGCTCCTTCGGCTCACGCCGTAATGTAGGCCAATTAGAGCGCAGGTGGTCGGATCTGCGGTGTCGCACCCCCCGCTTGCTGGCATGTTTTCGGCAGCGGATCGCTGCAAGTAAGTTTTCTTTTTTGTTTGTAGGATTTGTTTCGGCCCTATCTGCGTGTGCTTGTTTCCAGTATAGCCCTGTTTGTTTTTTGCGGCCCTATCTGCATGTGCATGTTTGTTTTCAGTATCGCCCTGTTTGTTTGTTGCGGCCCTATCTGCGTGTGCATGTTTGTTTCCAGTCTAGCCCTATTTGTTGTTTTTTGACATGTCTGTGTGTGCATGTTTGTTTTCAGTATAGCCCTGTTTTTTTTTTACACATGTCTGTGTGTGCATGTTTGTTTTCAGTATAGCCCTGTTTTGTTTTTTTACACAAGTCTGTGTGTGCATGTTTTCCTTTTTTAGAATGTTTGTAATTTTTTTGGAGTTGTAAATTTGGGTTCCACCCCCCCTCCAAAAACAATTGAAAACATTTTTCCTTAATCATTTAGGGGCTGAATGCAGAATCCGGCCTCGCCGCAGAGTTCGGCGCCGGGCTCGGCCCCTGACGCCGACGACCAGTCCCAGTCCATGTCCCCAACCTTCCCCCAATTCCCCCTCCACCCCTGCCCGGCCAATAGCTGAGTCCCCTCATGCTAGTGTTCCTGGACCACATGGCGGTGCTCCTTCGGAGCTGATTTTTTGTTTGTTTGTAATTTAGTTTTGTTTGTTTTTTAAATAAAATAGCGTATGTTAACGAGTCTCATTTCTTGACCGAAAATATTACATTGTTTAACCTTCCATAAGTCCACTATTTGGTCATGTTCTTTAAAGTAAGGTAAATTAGATTGTACAAAGGGCTAGAAAGTATGTAAGCTGCCACATTAAACACCTCACCATACCAATAGGTTTGTGCAAAAACCAACAGTTTGTTGTTTTTCTTGTGGTGGGTAATGTAAATAGAAACTGAAACCTGCTTAGCCCTATTTTTTAACAAACTACTGATTCACCCTAATACCTTTGTTGTTTTTTCTAAGCCACAAAGCATGTTCAAAGACTTAACAATTTCACACATTACAGGATTCGGCATTATGAAAGGTGGCATTTTTTGAGCCAGGTTACACGTGCTTGTAATGTGTAAATAAACAGTCTTTTTAACGGAAAAGAAAACTTTAATACACAGCAAACACAAACAGAAAGTGAATTGTGACAAGCAATTCACACAGTGAAAACACACTACAAAAAACAACCTACACCAAACGCAAAAAAAACAAACAACACTCAAGAACTGTTGAAATAAGTAGCAGGCCAACATGAATCCACAAATGAGGCGATTAAATAATTTTTCAACAAGTTAGTTCCAATGTGGCCACATGTACACAATTTAGTGGAGCAGGTAGTAGGCATCGTTTTGTCGAGGTGTGTAAAGGAAGACAAGAAAAGTTAATATCAAAAAATTATTTTCAAAAAGGAACATTACAATGGTACATGTCGACATTGTGTCAATTAAGTTAATGTTTGACAATAATTATCTGAAAAAAAGGGACACCACATCATCGCGTATGGCCCCCCCACATACTGACCTCCGACCAACCTCGGGGGGGCCATCCTCAGGTAAGGCATCCTCTGGCTGCATTGGGACACCACTCCTTATGGCGATGTTGTGAAAGATCCCACACAGGACCACAATTTTAGAAACCATAGCCGGCAAATACATGAGTTCGCCACCAGAGCGGTGGAGGCATTTGAATCAGCCTTTTAAAAGGCCGATACAGCGCTCCACCACCTGCCTGGTGGCTGTAAGTGCGGAATTATACTCACTTTGTGGCCCTGGTGTGGGAACCAAATAAGGAGTGAGCAGCCAGGGCGTGTAAGGGTAGCCACTGTCTCCTGTGAAAAAACAAAAACAACAATCAGGATCACTGTGTATCAAACTTTGCTTTGGTTTCAACTAAAGGGCTACACTTACCCAGAAGTCACGCATCACCAGCTTGTAGGTCGTTTAATTTATGCCAAATCCCTGATTTCCCGGATGACGAATGAGTCATGTGCACTCCCGGGTAATTTTGCATTCAGGGACAGGATCTGGAGGGAGGCATCACATACCACCATTACATTCAGTGAGTGATAGTGCTTGCGGTTCCTACCATCCACAACCCCTATGATGTGTGGGAAGCCAGCAATTTGGCAAAATTGGCCTTCGCCACACTAAGGGAACCCATATCCAATGGCATTTTAATAAAATGATAGAGGTGCTTGAAAAGGGCCTCCATCACTGCCCTCAGGATCCTTGAAAAGGAGGATTGGGAGATTCCGGCCACTATTCCCACCGTGGTTTGAAAGGATCCTGAGGCACAGAAATGTAACACCGCCATTAATTGTGTAAGTGGTGGTATTGCTGTAGGAATGTCAATTTGCCGCTCAAGATCACTCTCTATTAATGAGAGAGTGTCTATGATGATTTTTGGAGGAAGACGGTATCATCTTAAAACCTCATCATCGGGCATTCCAAAAAGGGTGACATGTGTTCTATATATCTGGGGCCTTGCACGCCTATGATGCCTACACCTGGGACGAGGTTGAGGTTGGTCGGGTTCCGGAAGCATGGCCAAAATAATACGACCAACATCAACCTGAAATGGTAAGCCAGGTAGTTAATGTTTGATGAAAATGGATAACCAAAAATATACTTATCTTTGCCGCAAAAACCAAAGATGCTTACATGCCGGGGTATTGTCATGAGTGCAACAACCTACATTTCAGATTTAAAAAATCGTGTTACCATTTTTGGTGGTCAGATTTGAATCCAAAAAATATTGCAAATGCATTAAAAGATAGGGGGGAGCACACATTATTTGGAAAATGCACCCTACATTTAGTGGACCAACAAGAATGTCCAATTTTAAAATCAAAAAGACAAATAGTACGCTTTTTTACATGGGGAATAAGGAGACATTAGTGCGCTAAATAGTACGCTTTTTTACATTGGGAATAAGGAGACATTAGTGCACTAAATAGTACGCTTTTTTACATGGGGAATAAGGAGACATTAGTGCGCTAATAGTACACTTTTTTACATGGGGAATAAGGAGACATTAGTGCGCTAAATAGTACACTTTTTTACATGGGGAATAAGGAGACATTAGTGCACTAAATAGTACGCTTTTTTACATGGGGAATAAGGAGACATTAGTGCGCTAATAGTACGCTTTTTTACATGGGGAATAAGGAGACATTAGTGCGCTAAATAGTACGCTTTTTTACATGGGGAATAAGGAGACATTAGTGCGCTAAATAGTACGCTTTTTTACATGGGGAATAAGGAGACAGTGCGCTAAATAGTACGCTTTTTTACATGGGGAATAAGGAGACATTAGTGCACTAAATAGTACGCTTTTTTACATGGGGAATAAGGAGACATTAGTGCGCTAAATAGTACGCTTTTTTACATGTGGAATAAGGAGACATTAGTGCGCTAAATAGTACGCTTTTTTACATGGGGAATAAGGAGACAGTGCGCTAAATAGTACGCTTTTTTACATGGGGAATAAGGAGACATTAGTGCGCTAAATAGTACGCTTTTTTACATAACAAAATTAAAAAACGCAAAACAGTACGCTAGATTTAGTGTTAAAACATGATTGTATATATATTCAAAATAAAACTTTATTTGGCCAAACGTATGCGAAGACCAACACAGCAAAATTGTCAAATCATGAAACAGTAAAAACTTACCGCAAAGCGACAAATAAGCCACAGTCCAATAACTTCACTGGGGCAATGCCAAAATAACTAAAATAATAAAAAAAAAAAAAAATAGTAAGAACATTTGGTTATTACATCCATTATTTTTTCTAGGAGTTTTTAAAAAGACTTACTCAAAAAATAAACTCCAAAAAAAATCCGATCGGATAAACGGAAAAAACGCCTGAAACCACTAAGCACGCCAAAAAACCACTCGACCAATCTAAACCTCCAACAGTCATCACCCGCCACCTCGACTCGAGTCGCAACAAGCCATAAATAGTCTTTATTTTCCCGCTCAAATTAAGGACGGATCATAGGAGCGCACAATCAATGATGCGGACGAATAATGAGGACGCATGTATAAATACATCACGGAAAGTCACAAACGGTCTGCTGTAGTCCAAATTGAGCGATTCACAATGGCTACAGAGCAAAACAATGGCCAAGAGGCGCCCGGTAAGTATTTGTCTCTTTTGTATTCAAGGATTTTGTTAACCCCGAATTTGTTGCAAATTTGACTCCAAAAATTTAACCAATCTTTTTACAAATAGTTGTTGAGGATGCCATGGAAGAGGCTGCTGGGCCGAGTATGCCCACAAAAGCTGCCAAAAAAACAAGGCAGCCACCATTCTCAAGAAAGGAGATGGAAGTTTTGGTCCAAAAGTGTGTGGACACCCTGCCACAGGCAGAAAGGAATATGAGTGCAAGCCAGAAGTGGAGAATGTGGGATGAGGTAGCCAGTGCTGTCAATAGGGTGGGTGAGTTGGTCCGTCTACCCCGGGATGTCAAACCTCGGTACGTAAAAACTACATTTTAATAACAAGTGGTTACAGGGCCAAATACTGCAGGAATAATGCCAACTTTTTCACCCACAGATGGACCGATTTCAAGTTTCGGCTTAAGCAAAAACTGGCTGACAGGGCTAGGCATGCAAGGTGGACAGGTGGGGGTCCCACCCCTGTGTCATTGGAGCTGACTGACTTGGAAGAGTTGGCACAGGGGTGTGTGCAGGTAGAGGAGGTGTTTGGCGTGTCCAACATGGATACGGACATGCCAGACTTTGCGGCTCCTCATGTTGTCCCAGGTAAATGTTGTTATGTTACCAACTCTGAAATGTGTTTGTGACAATATGTAGATTCTAATGTGACTCTTTTCTCTTTTTTCACACAGAGACACAGGCGGATGAGTCTGCTCCAGAGAGGAGCCTTGGCCGCAGAATTTCTACTGGCTCTGCAGGGGAGGAAGCAGTAGATCCGGCTGGGGACCCTGCAGAAGCCAGTCCACGGCAAGCCCCCTCGCAGGCAGTGGCCCTCCTCACAGATCTCAATTTTAAATCAGATTACCACACGGAGATTCTGCTGAGGATGGACGTCAGTCTGCTACGGGTGGCTGAGGCCATGGTGCAAAATGCTGCGGCCAACGTGACCATTGGTGAGGCCTTGGCGGAAAATACCAGGGCCAACATCCGAATTGCCAATGCCATGGAGCAGCTCGTTCGCCAGCACATGGTGGAGCCGGCCTCCCTTCCTGCCGAAACATCAGGATCCTCCACCTCTGGCACAACAACAGCCATCCCTCCAAATGTGCCTAGCCCTGTGCCTAGTCCAGAGGCCCCAACATCTGCCTCTGGACAGGCCAGCCAGATGACATCCCGGACCCGGTCAGGCTCCCACCCTACCCCAGCCAAACGGGGCAAAAAGCGATGACAGCACTGGCTAATTTTCCCACAATCCTTCTGTGCTTGCACCATATTCCTTAAGGCCCAAAACTTCCCTCTCCTTTCTTGGGAATGGTTTTTAATGTGTTATTTTCTTTTGGCCAAATGCCACTATTGTGATTGTTTTTTGGGGGGGCCATTTTTTTATTTTATCCAGAAATGCAAACTGGCAAATGCACATGCCACCAAAAAAAATGTGTATACAAAATAAAAAACATTCAAAATCTGCTCCATTGTATTGTGACTTTAATAAAAAAATGGATTTTAGGTAATTCCGGCCAAAAAAAAAAAATAAAAAATTGAAATTCAGATTCCAAAGGGTTAAAAACTATTTAGGAGTTTTAAGGAACACTTTGCCAAAACAAAATGGATGCGAATTTTCCAGGCCCATTAAAAATAAAACACACATATGCTGACAATATTGTTGCAATAACACAAAATTAAAAAACAAATCCAAAACTAAAAAAAAAAAATGGTACGCTAATTGATTGTCTAATCCAGAAATTAGCAGCAGAGTATTTCACCTGCGTACGGTTTTGTGCTACTAAAAAAAACTAGTTGCTAAATACATTACAAGCAAGTTTTCAATTCTAAGTTGATTGCTTTTCTGGCAAGAAATGATAAATCGAAAAAACATCGATGAGGCACGGGAAGGTGTACGAGACCATCGACATTGTGGTAGAGTATACCAGACCACAAGCTGTGCGAGCAGTTTGAAGGGAAAGTGGTTCAGACAGTGACGTATGACTTGCTCCGATCACACTTGCCGTTCGCATGAGATAATTTAGGGACGCCCAGGGGCGCGGAGAGGGGGGGGGAGCAGGTACAGTTTACCAGAGCAATCTCCTATGCCTGAAGGGGGGAGCGATCACACTGATCGCGCCCCCCACTGGCTTTGCGCCGGGCTGAGGGGCTCACAGCGCCCCCTCCGCGGCGCTGCAAAAATCTTTTTTTTAAAGGGACGTGGCCACGCCTCCTGAAATTAGGCCACGCCCCCTCTTTACCGGGGCCCGGCGTGGCTCTCTACGCCCCTGGGGATGCCCACAAAATGCCTCGACACGCCTGCGTTTTCCCATCTCCACCCCCATCACCGCCCAAAAACGTCCTGTTCTGTCAATCACATATTACATGTCACTTCCTGTTCGCTATTCGACGAACGACTTAAAAAAAGATCGCAATCAGCCGTACGCACATGCGCAGTGTAACACCGGCGCATGCGTTGTTTCTCAACATCGGAACGCTACGAGCGTACTGCTGCTAACGAGCGGCTCTGAATGAGGGCCATTGTCTTTTGCAGGTTAACTACAGCTCCCAGCAAGCCTCCCCAACATGCTGGTACTTGGATAACCACAAGCAGGGCATTAAGGGGCCGCTGGTACCAACAGTACATCTGTAAAAGAAGTAGTAAAATAAAAAAACAACAACAAATGTTTTAATAATTTATTTTGCTGCACCTTCACCTGGGGTGTGGCAGCCTTTAAGCTATTTTACATAGCTGCTGCCTCCCCCAGGATTTCCACGGCATCTTCACCTGGAGTGCAGTGGCCTTTAAGCTCTTTTACATGGCCGTCGCCCATCCAGGACTTTCCCGGCATTTTCGATCTTCAGAAGTTCTTCATTGCTCCTCCTCCACCGTCGGACTGACATCCGTTGCCTCGCGCTGGCTTATATAAGCCAGCACAAAAGGGTGGGGCAATGACACTGTGAGCCGTGATTGGCTTGCTGCAGCCATTGGCTCACCGCGATGCCATTTTTTAAATGGGAAGCCCGCCACACCGTCACCCACTGCTGAACTCTGCACGGTAATAGCCACGTCCCGCAGCTGCTTCCCGCGCCATACTCATCACTTTCCATCTCCACGGCCACTTCCCGCAGCAGTGATGGACGGTGCTGGATCCCACCGGATCCTGCACCACCACCGCACTGATGGTGGGGAGGGGGGCTGGCTACAGCACCGCAGGTTGCAGGGGGATTGGTTGGAAGGGGCTGATTAGATCAGTGGATGCTGCGGGGTGGGGTGAGTTACGGAGGAGGTCAGCTGTGGTCATACTGCGCACTTACAGCCAGGAGCTGATTAGAGATGAAGAGCTCCCAGCTGAGGGACTGCAAACTCTGCCTCTTCCTCCCCGCTAGTAGGGCTGGGGCCCGGACCATGCTGCTGCTCTGTGTGTCCTCTCGCCGGTGCAGCTCAGCAAGTTTTCTCATGGGCCATTTTTGTTCATGGGGGAAACCTGCCATGGGCCATATTTGTGCACCCAAGTGAATTACCATAGGCCACACCTCTTTACGTGACGTTATCTGAGGGGCGTGCCTGCATAGCATGCCTCCAAATAACGTCAGGCTGGAGGGAGCCTCACTAGCTGGGCTTCCCCCAGCCCTCTCACGGCACTGAATGGATGCCGCGCGCATGCACGCAGCATCCATTCAGACTCCGGGGTCCTGGCACCGCCGCACAGCTGTGGCGGTGGGGGTCCCCAACCTCCCGATTTTACCACACTTGGGCCACTTTGGCCCACGTGTGGAACAGCGGGACAGTACTGTCCTGCTGAAATCGGGATGCTGGGGAAAGGTGCGCCCTCTATGGGTGGCGCCCCTGTTCGACCGCTCAGGTTGAACACCCCTAGAGCCGGCCCTGCTGTCTAGTACCATTATTAGTGTCAAAGGAGTCAGAGAGGGAGTCAATGATTCTAATTCTACCCGAGGGGGATTGATAAAGGGAAAGCATGTGTTGGAAGCAGACAGTCCCAAGTGTCCCAGCACCCCGGACATAAAACTCCACTCAATCCTGTCGAATGCCTTCTCAGCATCTGTGGACAATAAAATCGCTGGGGCATCCGTAGAGGAGATAAGATGGATGAGGGCTCTAATTCTGGAAGTATTGTTTCTAGCTTCACATCCAGGGACAAAATCCAATTGATCCCTATGGGATGGGTGATTTATTTTTTTAAATCTTTTTATTGAACAGTAGAAGTAATTATACACTGTACAATCCAAGACTTGAATGTAATAAAATTATCAGATATACAACTGGTTTGTTTCTTGAAACAAACAGTACACAAAGTTACTGTTAATAATTTTTCTAATTTTTTAAAACTAGAGCAAACGTGAATTGAAATTGTTTCAGGGCACAGGAAAAAGTACCCGAAAATAACCTAACATATCAAATAAACAGAAATGATATGTACTGTAGAATGATCAGTATAATACACTGTAAAGAAATCTAGAATAACATATAAACAGTGTCATTCAGACTGCCCTCTTGTATAATCAGTACAAACACTGGCTGATGCCTTAACAATTTGTCATCAGCGTATCAATATATCAATATAACTCGTGTCGTCAAATAAATATATAGAAAAAGAAAGAAAAGGGGGATGAGAATTAAATAAAATAAAATAGAGGGAGTGAAATTACAAAGAAAGGGGAATCGAAATCAGATAGGGAGGAATATGTTGTCAGAAGGGATTTCATGAGGAGAAGCACATATATAATGATGACAGAAGTTATTTTAAGTAATATGTCTTAGCATAAACCATTCCGTGTGTTCAAAGACCTTCCATATATTGCTCTGGATTTGGATTGGTAAACATTGTATATAAGGTTCCCATTTTTTGGAGAAAATTTGCACTCCTTTTTCGACATTGAGAATAGCCATACGTCTCTCACCATAAATAACCTCCAGTAGTGCAGTTTTCCATTCATTTAAAGTGGGTGCAGATTTTAGGATCTAATATTTAAGAACGAGTTGTTTGGCCACTGTAACCATGACCCTCAAAGAAGGTTTCCATAATTCTAAAGTGGAGTCTGTCTCCCATATTGAGAAATTAGCAAAAATAAGAGCTGCTGCGTTTTTTGACAATTTAATGTGTAGTGTGTTGTTTAGATAATATAAAATTTTATTCCAAAATCTATGGATTTTTCTGCAGTACCAGAGGTTATGTGAAAGGGAGGCATCAGAACAATTACATTTCACACAGTTACCTTCCTCCAATGGGACAAAATGTTTCCTTTGGGCGGGCGAGATGTATGTGCGGTTTAGAACTCTGAGGTGAATTTCTTGTAATCGCGCCGATTTAAGGCGAGGTAAGACATACTCCAAGTCCATAATAATTTACTCAAAATCACACAGCTCAGTTATTTCTGTGTGCCATGTTTCAGCAATTGTTGACCAAGCATGAATAGATGTTCCTATCAGATGTTTATAAAGATAATTTATTCTGAACTTAGTTGAGCGACATAAAGATAAAATCCGGGGGCATGGTATCTATGTGATCTGAAATCCATAAGGGGTTATCCAGCGATTGGATAAAATGACGTGCTTGTGAAAACATAAAAAATTGTGAACGTGGGATATCAAATTTGTCTTGTAATTGCATAAAAGAAAGTATAAAGCCACCTGAGTCAAATACATCCCTAATAGACATGATACCTATTTGACTCCACAATTTAAAAAGGGGATTGTCAAGAGAGGGGGGGAAACTTGGGTTACCCCATAAGGGGATGTAGGGAGATGAGGAAGGATTTTTCTTCAAATGTGCATTAACTTTCAGCCATGTAGTGTAAGTGTCCCAAAATAAAACATTAGAACGAAATGTCATAGGAATGTTTGCTTTTGGGGAAAGCAAAGCTGCTGGAGCATAGGGATAGAATAACGCTTCCTCCAGGGCGGAGTTAGTATAGTTGTCGGTATGTAGTAGCCAGTCTGTTATGTATCGAAATAAGGCAGCTTTTGCAAATGCAGAAATGTTTGGGACGCTCAGGCCTCCTTGTTTTTTCGGTAAATAGGCTCGAGATCGGGGCATCCTAGGCTTCATGTACTGCCAAATAAATTTAAAGAAAATTTGCGTGAACCTCAATAAATCAGTTTTTGTTAGTGTAATGGGTAAGGTTTGTAGGAGGTATGCCAGCTTTGGGAACACCACACTTTTTCCCACAGTCACTCGTCCGAGGAGGGAAAGTTTAAGATCCTTCCAATTTTGGAGTTAGGAGTTTAATTTATTCAGCAACGGTGAGAAATTAGTTGCATAAAGAGAGGTTAATTGTGCAGGTATGAATATACCTAAATATTTGAGATTGTGTGTTGCGACTGTAAAGAGAGAAGCTATATGGGGGTATGAGGTTAGGAAGGTAGATGAGTTGATGGAAAGCAATTAGGATTTATTCACATTGATGCGATAACCTGCAAAAGAACCAAACATGGCAATTGTTTCTAAAAGTGCAGGGATGGAGCGTAGGGGGTCAGATATGAAGAGCATCATATCATCCGCAAATAAGTACAATTTACATTCTTGGTCTCTAACAGTAATGCCCTTTATCTCCATTTTTTGTCTTATTGCTATCGTTAGCGGTTCAAGCGCAATTGCGAACAGGAGTGGAGAGAGCGGGCAACCCTGTCTCGTCCCCCTCTGTATATAGAAAGAAGGTGATAAATATCTGTTGGTAAGGATCTGTGTAGGGGGAGAAGTATATAGGGACATTATAATTTCAATGAATAGGGTGGGGATACCAAAACGACGCAAAGATTCAAACAGGTGATCCCAGGTTACCAGATCAAGCGCTTTTTCCGCATCCAAAGACAAAAGGAACCCGGGATCACCCGTTCCACTGTCCCGTAAATACTGTAGGACCGAGAGGACCTTTCTAATATTTGTAACTGAGTTTCTGCCCCAGACAAACCCCGTTTGATCAGGGTGAATGATGGACGGGAGGATCACCTTAAGCCGTTCTGCTAAAATATTTGTCAGCAGTTTATAGTCTACATTAAGTAGAGAAATGGGTCTATATGAGGAAGGAAGAAGGGGATCTCTATCTGATTTTGGAAGGACCTTTATAGTGGCCGAATTGAAATATTGGAGAATCGATCTGTTTTCCATTATGGAATTAAATAAATTGTTTAGGGTCTCTATAATTTGGGGGCGTAACATTTTGAAAAATTCTCCACTAAGACCATCTGGGCCAGGAGCTTTGAATGATTTAAGAGATCTGACAGCCTGATCAACCTCTTCAATAGTAATTTTGTCAGTCAGGCTCTCAACCTGTACAGAGGAAATCTGTGGTATAGCATGTGAATCCCAGAAGGCCTCTTTTTGTGAAGTATCTATCGGGTTTTGGGAGTAGAGGTTTTGATAGTAGCAAAAGAAAATATTTGCTATGTCCTCTCCTCTGAACTGTGTAGTGGAATGTTCGTCCTTGAGTGCTGCGATATTATTATGTGATTTATTTCCCCTCAACATGCTTGAAAGAAGCCGGCCAGGCTTATTGCCATGCTTGAAAAAGTGCAGTTTACCCGAGTAAATGTATTTATCGTCCATTTGGGTGAGGGTCTGATCAAAATGGAGTCTACACTCATTGTATGCTGCTCTGGTTAATGGTGAGGGTGAAGTTTTTAAAGCTTGAAAAGCAGACGTTAAAGATGTTTGAGCGGATCTATAGGTTTTATCTTGTTCAGCACTATATTTTTTCATGAAGGAAATAATTTCTCCCCTTATTACCGCTTTAGTGGTTTGCCTGGATTATTCTTATGTGTTTGATTATTGATTTCGTATGTGGCCCAAGCTGATTCCAGCATTGATTTAAATCTAAGTGAAGAAGCTAATTTTGCTGGGAACCTCCACTGGGAATGTGATCCCAGGAGAAACTTCCCTTGAAAATCTACCCAAACTGGGGCATGGTCTGAGATGGCTATAGGTTCAATAGATGTATCGGTAACCATTGGGGACACTGAGCTAGATAGAAAGAAGTAGTCAAGTCTAGAAAATGTGTTATGAGTGGCTGAATAATATGTATATTCTAAGTCAGTGGGATGTCTCATTCTCCACATATCTAATAGATTTAATTCTGTAGCCATATAATTTAAGCCTATTTTGGGTTGTTTGGGAGGGGTACGGGTTGAGATTTTTCTATCTAAGACTGAGGAAGCTACCAAGTTGAAATCGCCCCCTAGTATGATCTTAGAATCCAAAAAGGAGTATAATTTATTAATTAATCCTAAGAAAAAAGATTTGTCGTATATATTGGGGCCGTATACATTACATATACAGTATCTAGTGCCGTCTAAAGTAGCATCCATGAGGACATATCGGCCATTTCGGTCCACATCAGTGGAATGAATTTCATACTGGATACCCTTACGCAGTAAAATTGCCACACCCCGCGACTTAGAGCCATATGATGAGGACGCCAACACCTGGTGATGTAGTGTATTTAGTTTAGCATGTTCTATGGGAGTCAAGTGTGTTTCCTGTACATAGGTGACATCGGATTTGAGTTTATTAAGGTATGTCAATATGCGCCTTCTCTTCACTGGTGTATGAATCCCCCTAACATTCCAGGTACAAAATCTAAGGTGGGAAGACATCACATGTTACGAAAATTAGATAATGTAGATAGTAAAAGGTTATAGCGTAAGTATAAATAATTTCCCCATAGTACCAATAGGAGATAAATGTGATCCTGATTACATAAACAGTTAAATCAGTGTGAACGGTAGATAGGTCGCATATACTAAAACATCTGCAGCCTGTGTAACATAAGAGCATAAGCACAGAAATGAAAGAGAAATAAAAATAAATATTTGTATGATGAAATCGTGGATCAAAAGTAAACATATTGTTAAAACTGTAACCAGTGACCACAGCCATTTTTTAGAAAAAAAAACCATTAATAATAATAGCTGTGAAGCAACATCACATATAGAGGATTATAGCTCTAGATCAGAGTATGGATATATCTTAAGGATTTGAATAAAACCTGGTATAAGTGTTAAAGCAGATATGAAATCTTCATAGGATCAGTCATTGTGGTCCATCAAGGAAGAGCCAGCAGCCTCACTTTCTTCGTTAAGGAAAGCCTGGGCGTCAGCGACTTCTGTAAAATCTTTAGGACCTTGGGATAGTCTAGCTGGGAATAGGAGAGC
Source organism: Taudactylus pleione (assembly GCA_031769625.1). Classification (NCBI taxonomy): domain Eukaryota; kingdom Metazoa; phylum Chordata; class Amphibia; order Anura; family Myobatrachidae; genus Taudactylus; species Taudactylus pleione. The sequence continues at coordinate 8,495,089 of JAUIMM010000249.1, forward strand.
AAAGTGAGTTCCACACTTGATGAGTTGTGAGCAGATTGGAGACATGTTTCTGGCAACCTCTGCAGAGTAGTCTTGAAATAGGAGGATGCGTTGACCATCCCACTGAATAGGGCCCTTTTGTCGGGCAGTCGAGTATATGAGATCTTTGTGTCGGAAGTTTAAGCACTTGAAGATGACGGCCCTAGGGCGTGAGGTATTCGAGTCTCGGAAAGGACCCAGCCTATGCGCTCGTTCAATTTCAAAGTTATTTAGCTCAGTTGAGATGCCAAGTAGCTCTGGGAGGTCAACTTGAAGGAACTTAGTGAGATCAGTGCCTTTAATTGTTTCCTTAAGACCCAGTATTCGCAGGTTGTTGCGTCTGGATCTATTCTCCAGATCATCTACTTTGGACAATAATTGCTGTTGAGTAGTCGACATGGCAGACACCTGCTGCTTTAGATCTGAGAGTTCATGAAAGTTGGCTCCGATCCTGTTCTCATTCTCACGTACTTGCTGGGAGATAGAGGACATTTGTGTTTTGATATCAGCCAGAGCTCCCATGAATTTATCCGCTTGATTTTGCAGTAGTGGTTCCACTGTTTCTTTAATTGCCCTGACGACCTCCATATATGAGAGGGGAACAGGTGCCGGTCCTGTAGAAGAATGAGTAGCAGCAGGTTCAGGGTTATGCGTGTGATGCATGTCTTCCACAATATCTGTGGGTTGATCTGCACGCTTATTGTTACCCTTGGCCCGTTGTGTCTTAGAATTAGGCGGTGGAGCCATGAATTTATCCATGCAGAAAATAGTTGTGAATTTCACCAGGAGAATATATTAATATTATAAAAGATGTTGCTTAGAAATGGCTATGATCTTAGGAGTAATAGATTTTAAATTTCCATTAATTTTGGGGAGACTAAAAAAAAAAGGAGCAACAGCATCATCTGGTGGTAGTGTTAATATTGTAACAGTTCCTCAGAAAGAAGAAAAGCAAGGGAGACAAATGGAGATCCTCCAATATACAATAATAGCTGGTCACAAAGTTATTGTGATTTATATATGAAATCTCCCCATTTTCTCCGTACCCCAGTGGCCTGTCCGGTTTGACACAGTACCTTGTCTTCTCGTTGCTGTAAGATGTCTCCGGCATCAAATGACCGCGCACGTCCACGAGGATCTGCAGGGTACTTGTGTTTACCCTATATAGTAATGTGCGGCTGCAGGGACCCGGCCAGCGGCGTCCCCGCGTGTCCCGGCTGCCGCTCGCGGTCTGTGTGCTGATGCCCGACAAGCGTGCTTTGTGGATCCCGCCAGTGGCGCAGGTATGACAGGGAGGGGCCTGGGGATCTAGTCCCAGCAGTCCAGGCCGCGGCAGCGGTAGGCCACGAGGTCCGGCGGTCTGTCTCCGGGTGTGAGAGACTCGCTAGGCTCCGGGAACACCCGCTCTAGGGGGCTAAGGTGGTTACCAGCGGCGTCACAGTCGGGAAGCACAGTGTAGCAGGGGGTGATCCGGGGTAAGGGTGTCAAGCCAGGCACAGCCCTGGCTCCATGCTACCTTCCTCTTCGGCTTCCAAGCCACACACCCCCCCCCGATATGGGTGATTTTTAATTATTTATATATTTATATATGCAGATATAGTTATTTATTTTTGTAAATTGTTCATTGTGGTTTAGATGGGTGCTTTTTGGTTTTTCTAATATTGCATTGTAGGATGGCAGGTGTAATCTTCCATGTATGTACTGTATGGACCTATTTGCTTAATTTTCTGCTATGGACTACAAGAGAAGGTTATGCAGAGAACTAGAAATGCTGGTATGTATATAGATAAAGGAGAAGTAAGGGTCAGGGAGGAAACTAAAGGAGGAAGGATAGAAGGACCAGTGCACAGTATTTTCCTTCATGTCAATGCACAGGGAGCAGAGCGAGGCTGAACACTAGAAAATATAAGTTTTACAACAAAAGAGGACACTAGATGAAGGCTATACAAAAAGAAAGAACAGACTACAGGTACAAGAGTGTAATATAGACTGCAAATAAAAAGGGCAAGACAGGTTCAAGAGAGAACTGGAGCAGAATAACGCATAGTGTAGTGATACAAAGTATTGTCTACAAATCTGTTAGTGACAAAAGGATTGCAGAGAATAGGAGGGAGGCAGCAACACTGCAGGCACAAAATGCTACATATAAGCTCGTAGAAATAGAAGTGGGATAAAATATAGAGCAAGTGTAGAGGACCGGGGACTGAGTGCCCACAAGACGAGAAGAGAGAGATAACAGTTCTGCAAAAGCACAAGGAAGCCGAGTAGACCTACTCAGACAGGAAAAGAATACGTTCTCAGAAAAGGGAGGAGACAGAGCACAAACCAAAGGGAGCGGTAATGTGTGAGCACACAGCTCTACAGGACCAGAAGACCTGTAAATAGAAGAAGCAAAAAGTTACAAAGACAAAAGAAATCAACATATAAACACACAAAGAGGAGGTAAGTTATTTTATTGTATCAGGTAATGCAATGTACCAGCAGTGTAATACAATTGCAGCACAAATTATGACATAGGCCATTCATATTTTAAACCTCTTTCCATATGTCAGTCTTGTAAAGTTAAATTAACAGTAGACACAAATGATGATCAGCCAGTTCCCATTTATTTGGGGGTATTTATCATTATATGTTTGAAACTGGATCAGGATTTAGAATGAAGATCAAATTGTAGAAAAGAAACACGTGTTCATTTGTAAGAGTTGCACCTGTAACATTACGCCAAGATATGTAAAACTGGCACATGTATACAGGCACAGTAATCTGTTCTAATCTGTAGTCAAATACATACATCCTGTCATAGACCAAATAACATGTTTATTACATTTATACCCCTTTCACACTTGCAGCAATAACCTGGGTTATTGCACGCGAACGCACAGCAACCCGGGTTACTGAGCAGTGTGAAAGGGCACGTTGAAATATGCCCGGTCAAGCGACCCACCATTTCAACCCTGGTCACTAGAAGCTTTGAACATGGGTTATACCCAGCTCACAATGCAGTGTGAACGGTTAAACCGGGTCGATACGACCCATGTCCCGTTCACGGCATAGGGAAAGCCTATTCAGCATGTGATGGTGGTGACGTCATCGACCCGGCAATGAGCCGGGTCAGGCCGCCAGGCTGAAAGGGGTCTCAGCTGGGTTGCACCCGGGAATGGAACCGTGGACAAAATCCCGAGTGCGACCCGGTATTTATATGTGAAAGGGGTATAACTCAGTTCACTTTGTTATAATATTGCTTTTACACACTTGGCATAATTAAAGAACCTATTTCTGATGGTTGAAATTCATCTTCCCATAATGTTTGATTCATGTAATAGCAGGGTTATTCATTTATCTGCTCCACTATGGCTGAAATAATTAACTTTTAAGCTTTTTAGTAACATGATGCAGTAATTATCGGCTGAAGAATCCAGCTTATTTGTATGATAGAACTTGGTAGGTAGCCAGAGGACAAGTTCATAGGTAGCAAGAAATATATGGATACTAACGCAGGCTTAAATTTGTTTTACAGATTTTTTTTTTAAATACTTTCATACACTTTTTATCTGTTTGGCTTGTCACAATATTGCCAATTGCAGCGATAGCATACATGTCATTAGTGCATATAAAGAAGTGTGTGCTACGCTCTAACATTTTGAAAGCAGTGTTAACATTTTAGAATTAATGGCCTGATTCAGGGATGGATGGATTACTTGGCCTGGCTGTTGGAACTGGATAGCCGGGTCCAGGAAGTCTGCATCCGACGATGCAGACCCTGTGCTTGACAAGTCTACAAAACGGGGGCAATCACGCCCACGTTTTAAAGAATGGTCTTTGTGTCCGTCCTACAAACGCCACAGTATTTCAATCATGCTGCACCTAAGGAGGGACTGCGAGCAATCACGCAGGACATGTTCTGTATATGTGCTGAATGTGTCCTGTGTATGTGCAGACTCCCAGCAATCGGAGATATACGCAAATCATTGGCTTTAGGCCCTTAGTGCAAAGCATGTTGTGCTCATAGGAAGGACAGAAATAAGAAATGTGGAGTTCCTTCCCTTCTAAGAATACTTTTTAGGCCACAGTTACCAATGTACCTGATTGTATACAGAACGACCATTTGTTTCTTCTTGGCATCTGATACACTTCGTATTCAGTTCCTCATGCTTGCTGTGAAATGCCCACCACTAATTTGCATATTAACCTTTTGCACTTCTCTATAGAGCATGTTTACAATTAATAAGTTGCATTGTAAAAAGAATGGATTGCTCCACACACTATTTCCCATGTCTCATCTAGCACTGTTTAATGTGTGTACAATGGCCACTACTTCACATACTGCAGAGAAACAGTAATGCCATACATAAAGGAGAAGTGAGGTTTAGGGAGGAAACTGAAGGAGGAAGAACAACAGAGCTGGTGAGAGCTGGACTCACACAGTATTTTACCTCACAAGAAGACGCAGTGTTCATTGACAGAATACAAAGTCCTCCTTGGTGGCACTATGCACTTCACTTTGCGCCAATGTTCCTATATTTCCACCAGAGTGGTTAGGCCATGGGCTAGCAACCTGTGGCACTCCAGCTGCTGTGGAACTACACATCCCTGCATGCCTTGCCACAGTTAGGGAAAGCTAAAACTGTGACAGAGCATGCATACCACTAATATAGCTTTGAAAACAAGATGGCATTTGGGTTAGGCCAGAAGTTTTCAGCAGCATTTTTGTGCTTTCCAGAGAAGTACATTTCTAGGCCCACTTTGTCCAATGTAAAAACAGTTATAAAAGTGCCACATGTCAAAAAATATGGTGCCGCTGTACCCTCATTGTCATGAATTAGTCTAAGCTGCAGGACCAGATTAGCGGAATGGGATCGAAATGCCGGCTGTCCGACATGATGAAAATCACGACAGAGGCAGGTAAGTATGCTAACCTCCCCAGCCTTGTGCCTAACCCTAAACCTAACCCCCCCCTTGTGCCTAACCCTAACCTCCCCTGGGGGTGCCTAACCCTAACCCCCCATTACCGCTCCCTAAACCTAACCCGTCCGGGGGGTGCCTAACCCAAACCTCTCCCTGGGGTGCCTAACCCTAACCTCCCCCCCCTTGTGCCTAACCTTAACCTCCCCTGTGGGTGCCTAGCCCCCTTACCACGCCCTACACCTAACCCGTCTGGGGGGTGCCTAACCCTAACCCTGCCCCCTAGGGGTGCCTAACCCTAACCACCCCCCTCAAAACCTAATGCTAACCATGCTGACTGCCCTAAACCTAACCCCCACTCACCCCCTCCCCCCACGGCTAACAGGATGGGCGCCCCGGACTTACCTCGTTCGTGCACGCGTCGTCCTGGATTCCGGCATCGGGATTATGATAGGGGTTGGTATTTCGACGCCTATCATACATCCCTAGACGTAATTCTGTTGTCGAGATTGTGACCGGCAGCCTCACGCCCGCCGGTCACATTATTACATCCCAGATTAACAATGGGGTAGATGAAGCTATAGCTCCATCCCTCCACATAAAAATAGGCCTATTATCATGGCAGCAAGAGAAACAGCTGCCTAGCTGGTCACACAGTTGGCCATAAATTACCATAAGTATTAAAATTAAATTTCTAGTTTCTCACAAAGGGCAGGATTCATGACGCATCCCACCACTCATCACATGCATGTCAGTGTTAATTATGCCGGTATGCATGAACAAAAACGCAAAGGATAAGAGCTGTCCTTTGCGAGAGAGGGACTTCCAGGTTTATGGTCAAGAAGTTACGAAGGATGCGGGCCCCATGGGGGGTGCTGGGAGGGATCTGATTCGATCCCTCTCAGGGGGTCATAGTGATTAGAAGCCCATAGGTTTCTAAAGATGGCGTTGTTCACCACATCCAAGCCCCAGAATGTGTTGCATGAGAAATGCACCAACAGTGTTTTCGGATGACCGCATTTCTGACAATGGTGCATCCCGCCACAAATGCTTTCATTTTTATGTACTTAGAGAGACATTGGGGCTTATAGTGTAGGTGGTGTACGTGCCCACGTGACTCTGGCCACACCCACACAGCATTGGTCATACCTCCTCTGTTTCTCAATATAGACTCTTGCACATTTTCAACACCAGGCCCATGTGGCCGTTAATACAGCAATGTAGGGTTAGAGTTATGAAGCCATGATAACCCTGCTTTCTCTTATTGAGAAATGACTGATTTCTCTTGTGACCCCTGTATCTCCGCAGATTATGGCTGTGCAGTTTAACATGTGGAGGAAAGCGAATCTTATACCCCTTTCAGACACAAAACCAAATTACCGGGTCATACATTTCTACCCGGTAATTTGCTGATCAACACAGGTTTTTTTTTGCAGGAATTTACCAGGGTTGGAGATCCAGGAATTTTGACCTGGGTTGACCCTTTTAGACAGAAGAAATTACCGTGTTGATCAGCAAATTACTGGGTATGACCCTGTAATTTGCTTTTCTGTCTGAAGTGGCATTCATGCTGGGAACGGCAAAACAACCCGGCTCTCAAATGCCGGGTAAAAGCCGGGTTTTTTGCCTTTGCCTGTCTGAAAGTGGTATTATACTCGGCAATGGGAGACCTGTGAAGTTGGAAAGGTTGCACATGCTCATTTTAGTGACACTTCACAACCAGCGCTAAGCTGCCAGTAAAGTAGAGAAGAATTTGCAGTGGTGAAGGGTTCGCCAACGCTCCGCCAGATGCCCCATATTGCTAAATAGTAGAGCTATTAAAATATGTATGGCCTCAATAAGTCGCAGAAGCTTGTACAATCGACTTTGCCTCAGAAGTGGGATTCTTTGCTTTAATTCCCGACTGCTGACACTTCTCTGGCCCCTCGTCAGTATACTGACTGACTAGCCACTACTGTGTTTTACAGCTCGTACAGGCTTATACAGCCGCGGCTGCAGAGGGACATTCAAACAGGCACCTATTTCCTATTACCGCTCATCACAGCCCGGCAGGGAGTTATCCATGTACAGAGCAGACTACGCGGCTTGCCCTCCAGCGTGCACATCCTGTATGACTGTCATACTAATAATTACAGACTTAAGCCACATACACAGTAGACGATGTGTGTATGCAGCAATATCGTCAGCGGTGGGCCCAGCATTTCTCATGATATCCCCAGATTGGGCTGCATGTACAGCTGACTGGGGATATTGTTAATGACCAGCGGGAGCGTGCATCGGTGGTCATTCGGACCATACACACTAGACGATATGAACGATATATCGTTGAACAATATCATTATTGTTAATATTGTTCAATTTTATCGTCTAGTGTGTACGCCCCTTTAGACCCACGGACAATCTGGGTCAATATCTATACACAGTATTGAATGGGCCTATTCTCTGCATATTGAATATCAATATATGTCTATTTTTCATTCATTTTTTAAGTACTATTCATTTCAGATATTGTTTCCCTATTTTTATACTACTTGGACTTTTTAGAAAAATCTAAGAGGATGTATTGCATATTGTTTCAATTGATTACATCAATCTAAATGCTGAGATGTTTTTTTGATACATTTACATCTGCCTTTCCATATCTTGTATGTTACATTGTATATGTAATTACTAAAGTGGTCATTGAATTTTTCCAGTGAATGTTTACTCACCATCATTTCCTAAATTGGATTTGGCTCCATGCAGAGGAGTTGTTATTCAATTTTATGGTATTATTATATACAATAAATATATCTGTTAACAATAGAGAGGGGGTGACTGGCCAGTGCCCAGGGCTTCCCTCCACTGCAGTGCAGAGAGCGGTGACAGGGATTTTATTTTTAATTCCCTGTCAAAACTGCCTGCACTGCAATGGATCCTGTGGGCCTATTTTCAAGGTGGGCCTGGAGCTGTAGCTCCAACTACCCCATTAGTAATCCGGCCCAGCCTCTACCCCCGGTCAGTCACCCCTTCTCTACCCACCCCACATCGGCAATCCGAAGCTCCGTCATCCAAGGCTCCACCCCCAGACTCTTCAAAGCCCCGCCCCTGTGTTATCCGAGTATCCTCTCCTTGCAGTGTCTCCTTGCAGTGTTAAGCTCCGCCCCCATACCGGCCGAAGCTCTGCCCCCATACCAGCCGAAGCTCTGCCCCCAGTTCGTGCTAGGGGTCCCATCTGCAGTTATGTCCCCTGTCATCTGAGGCACGGTCCATTCATCCCCACCCACCTCCATTGATTGAGCTGACTGCTGGCATAGAAATTATGAGATGTCAGCCTGCACTGGAGGGAGGGAGTTGTCACCATTGTCACCAGCCATTAGGAGCAAGCAACCCACAGGTCGGTATACTGGCTGGCACCTATGTATGTGTGTATATATAAATATATATATATATATATATATATATAAATAATATTTTAAATTTTTTTTATTTTTTCCCATTGTCTGGCACTACCAACAATAAAGAACCTAGTCCTCACAGTCAGAAAAATCTACATAGCAGAGTTGCGGCACTCTAATGCCGGGTAGACACTAGACGATATTTTGCCCGATCTGGCGGATTGGGCCGACATATCGTCCACATCAACCAGGGTGTACCAGCTATGTCGTTGATGACATGCGCTCCCATCCGTTGTCAGCGACATTGCCCGTCGGACGTGCATGCAGGTCCGACAGGCTATATTGTTAGCGGGGCCCATGCTGTCGAATGCTCCTGGCATCGTCTAGTGTGTACCAGCCTTTAGCTTTAATAAAATTTTTCTGAGACTGAGGGCCTGATTCAGAGCCGGATGCTATTTGCGAGCGGTCGTTCAGAAAAAGGGGCCGGCTATTTAAATTGAGTGCTCGCTCTTTGCAGTCTGTTGACGCCTCTATGTCTGAGCGAGTGAACGAAACATGCGCTCGCTATTTTGTAAAGACGCCCCCTGGCCGTTCGCATCATACATCATCTCCGCTATTTATTAAATTAATCGAGTACATCAAAAGACGTCTGAACTGCTCGCAGTGCTTGTGGTTGGTTTTAATTCCCGCAATCACTGCGAGCAGTTCAGGCTAAAAGACAACCAAGTGACGTGGTCAATGACGCTGCTTTGTTAATTATGCTCACCCATTAAATGCCCGTTTTGACCGTTTGGCACGCCTGTGTTCGGATCTCCACTCCCCGTTTTCAAGCACCTTCCCCTGTTACCACCCACAAACGCCTCATTCTGTCACTCAAATTAGCAGGCTCTCGCTGTTTTGCGAGCGCACGATTTCCGACCGCTATGACTGGTTGGCGCATGCGCATTACAAACCATACACATGCGCAGATGTGCGAACATCGCTCGGAGTGAGCGAGCGGCCGCTTACAAGCGGCTCTGAATCAGGCCCTGAATGCAGTATCAACATTTCAGTCTTTGAGTAACGCTGATACTGCATCCAGTCTCAGAAAATGTTTAAGCTAAAGGCCCCCATAAACGGTGCAATATGCACCTTGCGATGCGACGGGGGATCCGACGTCCGACATATTGGATGGTCCCCACACACAGTACGATCGGGTTGCTGACCGCCCCATTTGCCAGCACCCCCCTCCCCCACCCACATGGCGCTGCATGGGATCGTACAGCGCATCCCCAGATCAACTGAACTTGCAATAAGATCTGGGGGTGCGATGTACGACCCCATGAGAGCCCGCTCTTGCCGATATCATACCCACACATGGTGCGATATAGCAGCGATATCAAACCAATCTTTCGGGTCGGCTGCTATATCGCACCGTGTATGGGCACCTTAAGAGTGCCACACCTCTGCTCTGTATAGAGAGTGAAAGAGAGATAATGTGTATATATAGAGTAATTATTTGCCTCTCTCTATATATATAATCGGTCAGTATGCAGAGCCACGGTATCTGTCAGAATACAGTGAGTCACTCCAGGATTTGGTACAAAGTAATATTACTGTTTCAATGTTTCAAGGCCCCTGCGGCCTCTTTGTTAGGAATACAAAAGAGTGAGCAGCCATGTCATTCTCACAATTGAGGAGTATTGAGTGGCGGACCGAGTGGATTGTGTGTGTATCTATCTATCTATCTATCTATCTATCTATCTATCTATCTATCTATCTATCTATCTATCTATCTATCTATCTATCTATCTATCTTGGGGCCGTAACTAGGGTAGTGCAACAAAGGGCACAGGGCACTGCAGGGCAGGGGGCGCTGTTTGGGCCTGTCAATTTTCCTGTTTATTATAATTCTTACTTTTAGCTTCCTCTTCTTTTACCCCCAGCATCTTCTGGCCTCCCCTATCTCTTCCCTGGCCTTTCCCCATGAGGCCATGGCCCTTTACAGGTGCACATCTTATGTCCCTGTTTGAAAAATTAGGGGGGGTGGGCGGCACTGCTCCTTCTGGCACAGGGCTCCAAAATGTCTAGTTACTGCTCTGATATATATATATATATATATATATAAATATGTGTGTGTGTATATATATATATATATATATACATACAGTGTATATATATATATTTATATATGTGTTTGTATGTGTACCTATGTCAGCTTCCTGGCTTGGTTCTGCTTTACTACAGCACAGCTGCAGGCTCAGTGTGTCTGTGTTGACACACTAGCTGCGGTGCACACAGTATAGAGGGTGGCGGGATTGAAGGATGGAGGAATTAGGCAGCTATTATAGACCTCTATCTGCCAACAACTTGTTATATGGTTTATCCCATATTTCAGGGGCCATAGTCTGTGGCTGTGGTGTCCTCTGTATTTTGTGGTGGCCGTTGGAGTTCTCTGTATTATATGGCACTCACTGCAATGTTTTTTTTGTAAAGTGTATGGTGGTCACTTTTGCTTAGTGTAGTATATCTATCATGATGCCCTGTATTGGAATCAGTATGTATGACCGCCAGATGTGAGCCCGGCGGTTCAAATCCCTACGACGGCAGCCCGATGGGTGAAGATCCCGACAGCGCAGGTAAGTATACTATCTCTACTCCTCTCCCCCCCCTAACCCTCCCTTTGGGGTGTCTAACCCTAACCTCCCCCCCCTAGTGCCTAAACCTGACCCTCCCTTCCCCTAGCCTTCCCCGGGGGAGGGGGTGCCTAACCCTAAGTCCCTAAACCGAGCCCCCCATCCCCAGCTATGTGTATACTTACCCCCGGCAGAGAACGATCGGTCCAGCGTCCTCTCGGCGTTCCGGCGGTGGGATTAACATAGGCATTGGTAATTTGACGCCTATGTTAAATCCCTTGCCGGGATTACAGTGTCAGGGTTGAGACATCCCCCTGTATTATATGGCACTTACTGCGGTGCTCTTTGTATAATATGATGTCACTGTAATGATCTCTGTATTATCTGTTGGTCACTGAGACGCTCTCTGTTTCATATGGCACTCACTGCAATGTTCTCTGTATTATATGGCACTCACTGCAATGTTCTCTGTATTATATGGTACTCACTGCAATGCTCTTTGGGTCTCATTCAGACACGCTCGCAAGCGTGCGCAGTGTGGCCGCTGCGCGTGCGCAAGCCCCGGAATGAGAGAGAAATTATCTCGCTCCGGGGCTCACTACAAAAGGGGCTGCTGTCGATGGTGATCGACAGCTCGCACTGTTTTTGTAGGCGGGGTGGGGGGGTGGCTGGTCAAAAGGAGGCGTTCCCGAAGGAACACCTGCTGTTTGGGGCCGAAAGCTCACTGGGGTTTGCGGCAGACAAAACCCTACCACAAGGGTCTCATCACAAGCCCTGATGGTCGCGATGGTCTTGACGATCGCGACCATCAACCTGGCCTCTCGCTAAAGCTGTGGGTGGTCACCCACAGCTTAGCAAGCGGCCAGGAGGCAGGCTCATTACAGAGAAGCGGCCGCCCTCATTCAGAGTGTCAGGGTTCAGCCTCAGAATCGGCCTCTCTCACCTCCTTGCCGGCTTCCCCTGACTTCCTTGCGGTCAGACGTCTGGTGCAGTGATGGATGGGGGGCTGAGTATTCTGCCTTAGGTGCTTTTGCGAGCTTCCATGGTCGGCTGTGTGTGCTGGGGATCGGAGTTCCCATCATGGGCGCCGCCATGACAGTTCCTCTCATGTGACAGTACTCCTAACCTATGGTAGCATGATTTCAGTCAGCTGATGCTGTGCTCCAGTAATCTGCTACCCCTGGGTATAAATCCGCCTCCAGAACTCCAGGAAGATGCTGTTCAACTTCGTTATTCCAAGTGCCTGTGTTACTCCCACTGTTGCTTTGTGCTAAATCCTTCAGCGTGTTGCTTCACAGTTTCCCAGTTTCCTGTATTAGCTTCCATGCTAAACCTTACTCTGAGACTTTAGCTTTCTCACAGTACTTCAGTGTTTCATGTCCCTTCCCTGTGTGTCTTTGTATATGTGCTGCTAATTCTATTGCAGCTTTCCTGTGGCTATTACCCTCTATCACTGAAGTGTCAGATTACCTACTGGTATTAATTAGCTCACAGCTGGACCCCCCCAGCACATGTCTGTGTCAATCTGCTCTGTGTCTTGTCAGTGCAAATCTGCACTTGCAGTTAGCACTCTCCCAGTGTATGCCTATCTTCTCTATATGTCTTGTCTGTGCAATCTGCACCTGCATATATAATTATTCCCAGTATTTTGCCTTTGCCCAGTACCAGCATTTCTAGCTCTCCCAGTATTTTGCCTTTGCCCAGTACCAGCATTTCTAGCTCTCCCAGTATTTGGCCTTTGTCCAGTACCACATTTCTAGCATTCCCAATATATTCCTTGAGTCCACTCTACTCTTGTATGTGCAATCCCTAGTATATGTTGTGTTTTCCTGCATATTTAGCAAACTCCAGTACCTGCCTGTGTCCACATCTCCCTGAGCTGCTGAGCTAGTCAGCTCCTGGATTTCTTAGTGATTCTTAGTACTTTCTCAGTAATCTCATGCAAGCCGGTGATCAGGATTTCTAATTGTGTTCCAGTGTATCTCCAGTGTTCTAGCAATAACTTAACGTAATATAGTTCCGGTCTTCTGCCACTCCCAGGTACCTGTCCAGAGGGCTGCGACCTGCTCACTTGGTGCAGCGGAAAACCAAATCCCAATTGGAGGGGTCACTGGAGAAAACCACCAAGTGAGTTAGACTCCGCGCCTCTGGGCAGGTCTAGCCAAACCTGGGTTCGGCCGCAAATAGGAGACCTAGCCACAGTCACTCCGATAGTCACCTGAACTCCCCGGCTCACCGTCCTCCACAGAGGATCACTTTCACCGGATTGTGACAGTTTGAACAGCCTAATATGCAAGCCGACGGGTTCCAGGTTGAAGCAGGTTTTCAGGATTTACTCTCTCGTGTGTCTGCACAGGAGACAGCTTTGCAATCCGTCAGACAGCAGCTGCAAGAACTCTCTAGTCAAATGATGGTTATTCATTCAGTTCTAGCTGCTTTGTCCCGACACACCACAAGTTCCGCCAGTGAATTTTCCACAGTTTCGTTCCGAAGTTTCAATTACCCCTACAGATGAAAAATTTTCTGTGCAAGCTAGTGAACCTCTCAAGTGTCCTCTGGTTCCCCAATTTCCTGATATTCGTGACCCTGTACCTTTCAAGAGTTTCTACTGGCTTCTAGAACAACTACAAAATCTCCGTCCCAAAATTTTTCAAGTTATTTCCAAGCTTTCTAGTGCTACTCCTGACTTTACTAACAGCTTTTCCAAGCAAACTAAAGTAAAGCATCAAAGTTACCTGTGCCCTAAACTTACTGAGGTTGAACGTCAGCGATGCCGGGAACTGCATCTGTGTTTATATTGCGGTTATGATGATCACTTTCTTAAGGACTGTACTCTGCGCCCACTGAGAAGTGATGACAAGTGTGTGACTCCTAATGTCTGCATTTTCAGTTCTCCCCATCATCCATCAGAGATTCCTGTCCACTAAGCAAAAGAAAGTTCAAGTTTTCGATTGGGGCCCTGCTACAAGATGCTTCAACCCTCATCTAAGAAATATTGGGAGGATATTTCAACCTTCTAAAGTCAGGGACACTACTCATTCCACTTCTACTGGTCACGGCCCGGATTCCATTTCCATCAGTCCCAGCCCGGATTCTGCCTGTTCCGGTCCCAGTCCGGATTCTGCTTTTCCCAATACGGGACTCCAGTCAGTAGCCCCAGGAGGGGTCTCAACTTCCTTACCCCAGCAGGGGGTCTCAAGTCTCGCACCCCAGCAGGAGGTCTCAAGCCTCGCACCCCAGCAGGGGGTCTCAAGTCTCGCACCCCAAGAGGGGGTCTCAAGTTCCACGCCCCAGAAGGGGGCCTTCGTTTCAAGTTTCATGCCCCTGGAGGGGGTTTCAAATCTCTCACCCCAGAAGGGGGTTACAAGTGTTGTACCCCAAGAGGGGGCTTTCATTTCAAGTTTCACACCCCAGGGAGGGGTCTTCGTTTCGAGTTTCATGCCCCAGGAGGGGGCCTTCATTTCGAGTTACACGCCTCAAGAAGAGGCTTTCATTTTGAGTTTCACGCCCCAGGAGAGGGCCTTCATTTCGAGTTTCATGCCTCAAGGGGAGGCCTTCGTTTCGAGTGTTATTCCCCAGGAGTGGACCTTAATTTCAAGTGTTACTCCCCAAGAAAGGGTCTCAAGTTCCATACCTCAAGAGGGGGTTCTGAGCCACTCACCCTAGGAGGAAGTCTGTGTTCTTGCATCCCAAAAGGGGGTTTCATATTGCGTACCCCGAAAGGAAAAGCCAAGTCAGCTTCCCCAGAAGGGGGTTTTAGGTCCCATACTCCCAAGTTCTGTACTCCAGGAGGGGGCCTTGAGTCTCTCACCCCAAAACAAGGTTTCAAATTTTGTTTCCCAGGAAGGGGCCTCAAATGCTATCCCCCAGGAGGGTGTTTCTAGTGTTATACCCCAAGAAGGGATTTCAAGTGTCACGCCCCAAGAAGAAATCCTCATTTCAAGTTCTTTACCCCAGGAGGGGGTTTCAAGCCTCTTACCCAGAGAGAGGGTTCCTAGTGTCCTTCCCATAGAGGGGACTTCAAGTGTCTCACCCCAGGATGGGGTTCCCAGTGTAATACCCCAGGAGGGGATTTCCAGTGTTACGTTTCAAGAGAAAGTTCTTGTTTCAAGTTCTTCACCCCAGGACAAGGGTCCAAGTATCCTACCCCAGGATGGGGTTTCCAGTGTTATACCCCAGGAGGGGATTTCAAGTGTTACGTTTCAAGAGAAAGTCCTTATTTCAAGTTCTTCACCCCAGGAGGGGGTTTCAAGCTTCGCACCCCAAGAGGGGGTTTCAGTTTCCTCACCCCAGGAGGGGATTTCAAGTGTCTCACCCCAGGATGGGGTTCCAAGTGTTATACCTCAAGATGGGATTCCCAGTGTTATACCCCAGGAGGGGATTTCAAGTGCCTCATCCCAAGATGGGATTCCCAGTGTTAAACCCCAGGAGGGGATTTCAAGTGTCTCATCCCAAGATGGGGTTCCCAGTGTTATACCCCAGGAGGGGAATTCAAGTGCCTCATCCCAAGATGGGGTTCCCAGTGTTATACCCCAGGAGGGGAATTCAAGTGTTTTACCCCAGGATGGGGTTCCCAGTGTAATGCCCCAAGATGGGGTTCGTGGCATTATTCCCCTGGAGGGGACTTCAAGTGTCTCACCCCAGGATGGGATTCCTAGTGCCATCCCCCAGGGGGGGATTTCGAGTATTACATTTCCGAAGAAGAGTTCAAGTGTCTTACCCCAGGAGGGGGTCTCAAGTCTTGTGTCCCAAGAACAAGGGTTTCCAAGTGTTACTCCCCAAGATGGGGGTTCAAGCATCATACCTCCAGAGGAGGTTTCTAGTTATGTACCCTGGCAGGGGGTATCAAGTCTCATAGTCCAGGAGAAAGTCTCAAGTTTTACATCTCAAAAAGGGATTTCAAAATCTGTATCCCAAGGAAAGATCTCCGGTTCTTTACTCAAGGAAGAATCTTCTAGTGTTGTGTCAAAGTCAAATGCTTTAGTGCTCAATCCGTTAAGAGGTTCACAAGATGAGCTACCACTACATTTAAAGGTATACCTCAGGATCCATCTGATGTTTCTATGTCCATTTTTTTTTATGGAGATATAACGCAGTATTATGCTTTGGTGGATCATTTCATCGCAATTATGAAATCCTCTCCATGGTCTGAAATCAAGCCTACTAATGTAGTAAAATTTATAATTTCATCTTTCCGAGGTAAAGCTTGGGACTGGGTTGAGCCTATTTATGATTCAAAGGATCCGATGCTGTCAGATTTAGTAGCCTTTTCTGCGGCAGTCATTAAAGAATTTGGTCCAACTTATCCTTACAGTTCTCTCGAGGATCCTCATCTCAACAAAGTCTCCAGTTCTGGGGTACCACCCTCTGCTATTAAGCTCAGATGCATTTCTTTGAGTCCTTCTCAAAAAGATCCAGTACAAAAACAACCTGTCCAGAAGGATAAGACTCAAGGAGGCATAAGGATGATGAATTATAACACAGATTCTGACTATGATCCTGAGTACGATGAAAAAACAATTTCGGTAGTTCCCATGAAAGACACTTTGCAACTTAAGTCTTCTTCTTCTTCAAGTGGTTTGAAAAAGTCTCGGAAAAAGAAGAAGAATCGATGACTTCCTGGTGACCAACCTTTCTTGGACCAAGTTGACTATTTCTTCCAATTATTAGTCTCAGAAACCATCTGGTATTGGGAACCTTGTTCTTCTAAATTTTCCAGTTCTTATTGTATCTTCAATAAAGATTTTCGAGTTTCCTGTGTTTTTCAAATATATATATTTTTTTGTGTCTTTCTGAGGAGCTCCAGTTGAGCCTTTATGGGTGTTCGGTGCCCACCCTAAAAGGAGGGGGTACTGTCAGGGTTCAGCCAAGGATCGGCCTCTCTCACCTCCTTTGCCGGCTTCCCCTGACTTCCTTGCGGTCAGACGTCTGGTGCAGTGATGGATGTGGGGCTGAGTATTCTGCCTTAGGTGCTTTTTGCGAGCTTCCATGGTTGGCTGTGTGTGCTGGGGATCAGAGTTCCCATCATGGGCGCCGCCATGACAGTTCCTCTCATGTGACAGTACTCCTAACCTATGGTAGCATGATTTCAGTCAGCTGATGCTGTGCTCCAGTAATCTGCTACCCCTGGGTATAAATCTGCCTCCAGAACTCCAGGAAGATGCTGTTCAACTTCGTTATTCCAAGTGCCTGTGTTACTCCCACTGTTGCTTTGTGCTAAATCCTTCAGCGTGTTGCTTCAGCCTGCTCACAGTTTCCCAGTTTCCTGTATTAGCTTCCATGCTAAACCTTACTCTGAGACTTTAGCTTTCTCACAGTACTTCAGTGTTTCATGTCCCTTCCCTGTGTGTCTTTGTATATGTGCTGCTAATTCTATTGCAGCTTTCCTGTGGCTATTACCCTCTATCACTGAAGTGTCAGATTACCTACTGGTATTAATTAGCTCACAGCTGGACCCCCCCAGCACATGTCTGTGTCAATCTGCTCTGTGTCTTGTCAGTGCAAATCTGCACTTGCAGTTAGCACTCTCCCAGTGTATGCCTATCTTCTCTATATGTCTTGTCTGTGCAATCTGCACCTGCATATATAATTATTCCCAGTATTTTGCCTTTGCCCAGTACCAGCATTTCTAGCTCTCCCAGTATTTTGCCTTTGCCCAGTACCAGCATTTCTAGCTCTCCCAGTATTTGGCCTTTGTCCAGTACCACATTTCTAGCATTCCCAATATATTCCTTGAGTCCACTCTACTCTTGTATGTGCAATCCCTAGTATATGTTGTGTTTTCCTGCATATTTAGCAAACTCCAGTACCTGCCTGTGTCCACATCTCCCTGAGCTGCTGAGCTAGTCAGCTCCTGGATTTCTTAGTGATTCTTAGTACTTTCTCAGTAATCTCATGCAAGCCGGTGATCAGGATTTCTAATTGTGTTCCAGTGTATCTCCAGTGTTCTAGCAATAACTTAACATAATATAGTTCCGGTCTTCTGCCATTCCCAGGTACCTGTCCAGAGGGCCGAGACCTGCTCACTTGGTGCAGCGGAAAACCAAATCCCAATTGGAGGGGTCACTGGAGAAAACCACCAAGTGAGTTAGACTCCGCGCCTCTGGGCAAGTCTAGCCAAACCTGGGTTCGGCCGCAAATAGGAGACCTAGCCACAGTCACTCCGATAGTCACCTGAACCCCCCGGCTCACTGTCCTCCACAGAGGATCACTTTCACCGGATTGTGACACAGAGCAAGCGCTCGCATTTTGTGAGCAGCTCTGAATGAGCTCCTTTATGTTATATTGTGGTTACTGCTATGTTCTTTGTAGTGGTCACTTGAATGCTTGGTGTATTATGGCAGGCACCGATGCTCTGTATTGTATGGCAGTCACGATTTTATATGTCAGTCACTGTAAAGCTCTTTGTATTATATGGCAGTCACGACAATGTTGTCTACATTTTATGTTGGTCACTGCAATGCTCTCTATATTATATGGCAGTCACTGTGATGTTCTCTGCATTATATGGAGGTCACTGTGATGTTCTCTATAATCTATGACAGTCACTGTGATGTCCTCTGCATTATATGGAGGTCACTGTGATGTCCTCTGTACTATATTGCAGTCACTGCAATGTTCTCTGTATTATATGTCGGTAACTGAAATGTTCTCTGTATTATCTGTGGCCACTGTGATGCTCTCTATATTATATGGTAGTCACTGCAATGTTCTTTGCATTATCTATCTATCTAACCATATATATATATATATATATATATATGTAGTTCTGAGGGTCCCAAACAAAACAAGTCCCAACACGGCACTACTAGTACAAAGTTATTGTATTAAAGGTAGTTAGTACATGTCAATACTTGCATCACATCTTCAACATGATAAACGGTGCATCCACAGCATAATGTGCAACGTGACGTTTCGGGATCAGCAGACCCCGTCCTCAAGCTGCTGTGGTCTGTGAGTAGCAAATGACTAATAAACAAGAAGAGAATGTGTCTACAACACTTACCTATATCCTCTACTGGCTGCGTATGTGCCAAACCCGGAGACCGGCCACGCTGCTTCGTCCGTCAGGTCTCACACCGATGACGTGAGCGTGATGCGTCAAGTAGTTGCTAAGCAACCTGGACGCTGTCTCCGGCTCCGGGATGTGGCTACTGAATAACAACAGTGGTGTAATGGCAGTGTGTATGGATGCGCTGGTAATTCCTGATGCCTTATTTTTAGCACTATATATAAAGGGAATAACGGCATAATGCCGGGATAAAGGCAGGAGGAAAAGGAAATATATTTTGTAAATGCCAAATAAGAACCAAATAGAAGCTACCACAATACATGGGTCATGATAAATTGATATACTAATCGAGCAGGGATATGAAACTGGAAAGTGCGGCATAAATAAACTAAAAGGATGTTAATAATGAAGCCTGACTAGTCAGGCTATAAACTATGTGTCTGACTACTAAATGCTATGATAGTGAAATCAACAGTTGACAAAAAAACAAAAACAAAATACATATAAAATCAAGAAATTGCAAAAAAATGAAAAATCCTCAAAAAAGATGCGAACTATGTAAGGAACGCTATTATACAAATGTCACTAAAAAGCGTTCCAATTTATTTTTTCGTTCAGTCCAGCAGGTTGCAGAGTGTTGAGTCTATAAATCCACCGCGATTCCAATCTTAAAAGGATGGTATTTCTATCGCCTCCTCTCTTCAAGGGGGGTACTTGATCGATTATTTGATACCTGAGCGATGAGAGAGGATGTTGTTTCTGTTGGAAATGTTTGGCCACCGGTTGGTCCATTTGTCCGCCCGTAATGGCTTTATTGATAGCTGAGCGATGGAGGGCCATTCGTTCTCTAAAAGTTCTGCTGGTCATGCCCACATAAAACAAGCCGCACGGGCAAGTAATGTAATAAATTACATACTTAGATGTACAATTGAGAACATGTTTAATGTTGATGGAAACCCCCGTATGGGGATGATTAAAGCTAGAACCAGTGATCAGATGGTTACATGTAACACATGATGGGCACCGGTAGCATCCCGGTTTTTTCACTTGGCCAAAAATGCCTGTAGGTTGGACATACTGTGTGACATCGGGTTTAACTAAGAAATCCCTTAGGTTTTTGCCTCTTTTATAACAGGTCATAGGTCGAGTGTGCTGTAAGCTACGCAGTGAAGAATCCGTAGAAATAATAGGCCACAGTGCCTTGGTTGCCCGTGGGATGATTGGACTGGCTGTGGAAAACCGAGTGCTCCAAATAAATCTTTCCTGCTGCTGTGCTTGATTAGATTTTTGTAAGAGACTATGTCTATCCATCTGTAATACTTTGGCTTGATTTTCACGCAGTAAGGATAAGCTGTATCCACGTTGTAAAAATTTATTGACCACCACATCTAGGGCCCCCGGTAGTTCTTTGGGGTCGCTAGTTATTCTAGCCACTCGTAACATCTGTGACAATGGTAGTCCCTTTTTGAGCGCTTGGGGGTGATGACTGCTTGCTTCCAAAAGGGAATTGCGGTCCGTTGTTTTATAATGCACCCTCGTGGATAATTTGCCTCCATTCAACTGTACTGTCACATCTAAAAAATTTATAGATGTTTTGCTATATGTATAAGTGAATTTTATAGGAGATGGTAATTTATTAATGCTTTCCATCATGAGCTGAAAGAGTTCCGGCCCTCCCTTCCATAAGATGAATAAGTCATCTATGAAGCGGGTGTACCAAACAATATGTTGTGAAAAATCCTGTCTCTCAAAAAAGAATTGTTGTTCTTGTTGGAACATATATACGTTCGCATAAGAAGGGGCCACACTGGACCCCATTGCGCATCCCGATTTTTGAAGATAGTATTGTCCATTATACATTAAATAGTTTCTTACCAAAATGAGACGTAGTAATATTAAGAAAGTATCATGATCTAAACCTAATGGTGTATCCAATTGTTCAATAAAGCTTCGCATTGCCTGAAGACCTTCTGTGTGAGGAATAGAAGTATAGAGCGAGGAAACATCCATCGTACACATAATCACTGTATTATCCAAAACGGTGAAGTCTTCCAATTTCTTTAAAAATGTGGTGGTATCCTTCAAATAAGTCCGTTGTTTGATGACGTGCGGCTGCAACAATGCGTCCAAATATTCCGCTGTTGGTTGAAATAATGATCCCCTGGCAGAGATGATAGGTCTGCCAGGGGGATTGGATAAGCTTTTGTGCACCTTGGGGACCGTGTATAGAATAGGCACTACTGGGTGCTCCGGGTGTAGTGCTCTTTGTTCCTTCGCAGTTATGTGATTATTGTGATGGGCTTCCTCTAGTATGTTGTGCAATTCCTTGGAAAACTTTGCTGTTGGATCACCTGGTAATAATTCATATGTGTCCTTCTGCTTCAATTGTCTTTCTATTTCAGCCTTGTAGTCAGACATGTTTTGAATCACTATACCTCCCCCCTTGTCGGCGGGACGTATGGTAATGGTGTTGTCGTTTTTTAATGTAGTTAATGCCGCAAATTCCTGTTTATTGAGATTCGGATATACTTTAGCTGGTGTCGCTGTATATCTATGAACAGAGTCATTAAGAAGACGCGTGTATGTTTTTGTGGAGGAATTAGTAGATAAGGGGTCGAATTTAGATTTCAAATGTTTTCTGATGGCAGGATGGATTGTCTCCTGATTTGTCTGCATATTTTCTGAGTTCTGATAGTGTTCACGTAATCTCAATTTTCTGGACATCTTGTGTAAATCAGTTTGCCATTCAAAGGAGTTATGTTTGTTGGTGGGGACGAACGAGAGTCCTTTATTCAACAAATTTTCTTCAGTACTGGTTAATGGTCTGGTGGATAAGTTAAACACTAATTTTTCTTTTTGGATTTTGGCTTTGTGGATCCTCTCTGTTTGTCTCCCTCTTCGGGTAGATTTGTACTTATTTCGTCTCGCGCTCTTGTTCGTGCCCCTAAAGGGGGTCTCTGTGAAGTGTTCGGCTCATCAGAGTCCGCAACGACGAAGTCGCTATCGCTGTTGCTGGTATTCTGTTCTTTATTGGATCTATCACGTCGTTGGCGCCAAATAGGTCTATGGGAAAATTTGACAAAATTACCTTGTGGTTCTGCTCCTATGATCCATCTGTACACGCAATGCTCCTCATAATCGGCTTGTACTGTTGTTAATTTGGATCTTTTGAATTTTAATAGATCTTTTCTATAATTTTCTATTTGTTGGTTCAACTTAAGCCACCAAGAGGTGTTATTCGGTTCCTGTAATGTGGTCTCATATTTAATTCGAAGGTCCTCTATTTTTGTTCGTACTGTTTTTAACTCTTTCCCTGCTTCCTCAATGACAAGTAACATCAAGTCGAAACTGCATTTGTTCAATACTGAAATCCAGCGTCTGCAAAATTCTGGATTCATCCGTCCGATTGTGGGAATGTTCTTAACTCTAAATCCCCTTGGAATCAACTTTTGATGGAAATAATCTGATAACGTGGATCCGTGTAATAAATAATCGATTTCCCTCTTGCGCATCTTTAACAATTCATGGTATACTTCCTCCACTGTATCGTCTGCTTGTGATGTTATAATATTTTCCTCAAACAAGATTTTATTAGCTTCTGCTTCCGTGAAGCTAAGTGTATCTCCTTGTTGCAATGAAAAACCCATGAATATGGATACTTCTCTTGGTAATGATTCAGCCTGGTCCATACTGCCTGTATGTTCCTGTAACGCAGCTGATGTAGAATATTGGTAAAAGTACAAATGAAATTAAGTGCTGTTGGTGCCTGGATACTTGGAGTATACCAAATGGTGCTCCGGTTACACAATTTCCGAAAATCCGGCACTCGGTAGGGCTAGTGCAGCTGAGTGTGCTTGTGTGATTGTTTAACATGTAGTTATGAGGGTCCCGAACAAAACAAGTCCCAACACGGCACTACTAGTACAAAGTTATTGTATTAAAGGTAGTTAGTACATGTCAATACTTGCATCACATCTTCAACATGATAAACGGTGCATCCACAGCATAATGTGCAACGTGACGTTTCTGGATCAGCAGACCCCGTCCTCAAGCTGCTGTGGTCTGTGAGTAGCAAATGACTAATAAACAAGAAGAGAATGTGTCTACAACACTTACCTATATCCTCTACTGGCTGCGTATGTGCCAAACCCGGAGACCGGCCATGCTGCTTCGTCCGTCGGGTCTCACACCGATGACGTGAGCGTGATGCGTCAAGTAGTTGCTAAGCAACCTGGACGCTGTCTCCGGCTCCGGGATGTGGCTACTGGATAACAACAGTGGTGTAATGGCAGTGTGTATGGATGCGCTGGTTTATTTATGCCGCACTTTCCAGTTTCATATCCCTGCTCGATTAGTATATCGATTTATCATGACCCATGTATTGTGGTAGCTTCTATTTGGTTCTTATTTGGCATTTACAAAATATATTTCCTTTTCCTCCTGCCTTTATCCCGGCATTATGCCGTTATTCCCTTTATATATAGTGCTAAAAATAAGGCATCAGGAATTACCAGCGCATCCATACACACTCCCATTACACCCGACGGACGAAGCAGCGTGGCCGGTCTCCGGGTTTGGCACATACGCAGCCAGTAGAGGATATAGGTAAGTGTTGTAGACACATTCTCTTCTTGTTTATTAGTCATTTGCTACTCACAGACCACAGCAGCTTGAGGACGGGGTCTGCTGATCCCGAAACATCACGTTGCACATTATGCTGTGGATGCACCGTTTATCATGTTGAAGATGTGATGCAAGTATTGACATGTACTAACTACCTTTAATACAATAACTTTGTACTAGTAGTGCCGTGTTGGGACTTGTTTTGTTCGGGACCCTCATAACTACATGTTAAACAATCACACGAGCACACTCAGCTGCACTAGCCCTACCGAGTGCCGGATTTTCGGAAATTATATATATATATAATATATATGTGTGTGTGTGTGTATATATATATTCTCTGTATATTTACACACACCGATGTAGAGGAATCCTTATGGATATCTAATAAAATAGATCATATAACTGCTACTGCAGATATGAATGTAATTGATTTAAGTTTCTTGCCAGAGTGGGGATGCACAAAATCGTCCTATGTCAAAGTTAATCCTTACTGTCCTGGTCCAGTTTTGCCATTTTTTTTTCTATTAAAAGGCAACACCTAAGAAGGCAGTTAATTTATTATTTTACTACAGTGGTTACGGATGTGGGATGAAAATGTATATTTATATGGCAATTTGCTGTGAACAATTTTAAGATCTTTTTGTTCTTTTCTTATTAATCTAAACTATTCTAGGGGGTTAAGAAAAAGCATACCATACAGTTTTCACTGTTTTACAAAAAACCTCCATCAATTTATTTTAGTAGCTCCACTATAAAGTGGTTCAAGACAGGTGCCAATGCTGGTCATACCTGCAGCGGCACACAATAGGCCCTTCATGAAGGACCATGCAGACCTTAATCTGGCACTGCATACAGGTAACCATCTGCTATATACTGTACTGTAGATAGTTTACAAGACCCTTGTTTCAAAAGTGTCTTATTTGGATCCAAAATTTAATTATCTAAAATGTAATGTCAGTGTGGATTGCTAAAATAGGGAAGAAGTTATAAAATAATAGAAATGTGTGGGTCCGATTCTCAGAAAACCAACAACAACCGAATTAAACCGAATCTGAGTTCGGAATCACTTTGGGGTACTGAGTCAACCGTAGTCCCAGTTCAGATATTCCCACGGTTCGGAACTCGGATTTAAAAATCAAACTCGGTTTTTGGATTGCATGGTAACTGGTTAATGTGACGTCATTTTAGCTGTTTTTTTTAAAAATATTATTGTTTTTTTTTAAATACAGATCCAAAACCAAAGCGAAAACACGTGAGGGTGGTTTTGCAAAACCAAAACATGGGGGTCGGCGCCAGGGTCGGATTGGCCCACGGGCTACAGGGGAAACCCCCGGTGGGCCCCATGAGGGCCCACCCCCTTCTTTAGGGAACAGGTTCCAGACTGTGCACTTGAATTATACTGCACAGGACTATTGCGTATTTACTACGATACATTGCTGTTATTAATCTGGTACATTATCATGCATTCACTAGCAGTATTTACTATATAACTGTTTATATTTAAAAGGGCCCAGACCTATAAGTATGGGCCCCTATCACTGAATTCCCCTTCATGCCCCAGTCCGACACTGGTCGGTGCACATCTCTATAAAATAATATGATGTATATTGAAAATAATAGTAATTAAAAAAAAACAATACTGGTGTAGCAATACTAGAATGTACAAATCATAAATTTTGACGACATAATTAGAAACAAATAATAACATAGAGGTAGATTTTGGCATCTATAATGATGGACTGTATTTTAGCAATTGTATTTTGTCATGTGTGAGCTAAAAGGAAGTGGAGTAATGTTTGCTTGGTATCAGGATTTTTGTTTGGGCGCCTAATTTAAATTTATTTATTTACATTCTGTGAATTTATTTGTTTTAAGAATGCTGGGATGTTGCCTATACTGTATAGCGGTCACTGGGATGATATCTGTTTTATATGGAAGTCTCTGGGATGCTATCTGTGCTGTGTGGTGGTCACTGGGATGAATTTCTGTGTGGTATGGTGGTCACTGGAATACTGTGTGGCAGTCACTGGGATGCTGTCTGTTCTGCACGGTGGTCATGATGATGCTATCTGTGTTGTATTGCAGTTACTGGAATGCTGTCTGTAATTTATGGTGATCACTAAAATGCTGTCTGTGCTGTATGATGGTCACTGGTATACTGTCTGTGCTGTATGGCAGTCACTGGGATGCTGTCTGTACTGAATGTTGATTACTGGGATGTTGTCTGTGCTGTATGGCAGCCACTGCATACTGTCTGTGTTGCATGGGTGGCTGGTATGTTGTCTGTACATTATTATGGTCACTACGATACAGTCTGTACTGTATGGCAGTACCAAAGATGCAGTCTGTACTGTACAATAGACACATGAATGTTGTCTGTGCTGTATGGCGGCCATGAAAATGCTGTTTGTATTGTATGGTGGTCATATGCAAGCTCTCTGTATTGTTCTGTAGCTAGGGCTAATGGTATTCTAAGTCTGGCTAAATTTGTATTGTGGCCCTTCTACTTTTGATTCGGTTCTGCCTATATGACTTAACTTTGAGATTTTTTTTCCATGGCCAATTTCAGTTACCAATCCGCCCCTGCAAATTGTAGGTATCATTTTGTAAAATGTACTAGATAAAAGATAGCTGGAATCTGATTGGTTACTATAAGAAACACTCTTTTTCGCAGGATAAATTTGGCAGTATTTGGGTACAAAGGGGGAGATGTATTAATGGCAAAAATGCAGTAAAACCTCCGAAAATGCAGTTTTCGGGGGTTTTACCGCATTCCCCGTATGTATTAAGCAGCAGAATGTGCTGCATTCTGCTGCTTCGTGTTGCTAGCAGGGCTGTCTTAACAGCAATATGGGCCCTGGGCAAAGCAATGCACTGGGGCCCCTACCCACCCATTCACGGGGAAAAAATTGAAATGGTCAATAAAATTAAACCTTTAGATTTAGTAGCACTTTCAACAAAATCAGTTTAAATATAAAAAAAATATATACCTTTATTAAAGTAAATTAGTTCTAACAAATGTGATGTTCCCACCAATTAATTATATTGTAACTGCACACTATGGGGGAAAAGTATTGTGCAAAAGCATTCTTTGTTTTCCCTCTGTGTGTGTATTCAAGGATCACTGCGCATACGTACCAATTAAATTGCATGGAGATCCATGCAATTTCGGTAGGCTTTCCTGAGTGGTAACTGGGAGGGTGGCTAACAGACGGGGACGTGTTGGTGACTGGATCTAAAAGAGGCAGTTGCGCTTATTATAGGCAGGTGCAATATCTGTTGGCGAGTCCGTTGGTCCGCTGATAGTGCAATATTGTTTGCATATCTCCTGATTCACGTTGCTGCTGGTGGGTGTCTCAATAGATTGCCCATTGGCCGCGGCATTAAAATAAAGACGCAGTAGCAGCTGTGACAAAAGTCGCAGATGCTACTGTAACTGCGTCCATGTCTGAATCACCCCCCATATGCTATGCAGAACCATGCCCCCCAACCCCTTCTCTTTTCTAAATCTTGACTAACTGTCCCATTATTGATATTAGTTTTGAGCAGTGTTCTGTTCTCCTTCAGGGACAGGCTGGGCATTTGTAAAGGTAGGTGTGATATATATATATAATATATATATATATATATATACATACACACACATACAGTGGTCGAAGTGGAAATTTTGAAGTGGGGGTATGAAAATCACACACACATAGGCCCCCACAGGAAACACACAGAGTAGGCCCCCACAGGAAACACACACACAGTAGGCCCCCACAGGCAACACACACACATAGGCCCCCACAGGCAACACACACACATAGGCCCCCACAGGAAACACACATACAGTAGGCCCCCACAGGAAACACACACACACATATACAGTGGGCCCCCACATACAGTAGGCCCCCACAGGAAACACACACACACACACACACACACACACACACACACACACACACACACACACACACACACACACACACACACACACAAAGAGTAGGCCCCCACAGGAAACACACACATAGGCCCCCAGCCCCCCACAGGAAACACACACACACACACACATAGGCCCCCACAGGAAAAACACACACACACACACACACACACACACATACATACATACTTTAGGCCTCCACAGGAAACTGACAGTACCGTTGCCCAGTGCAATGTAGTCTGAAAGGCACAGCCAGCCTCCTCTGTCCACCCACGACATGCCTCTACAATGCCGTGGCATTATCTATTACTGACCGTGCTTCCTGCAGTGCTGTAGATCCGTTGCAGACGCTGTCACCAATCTCCTTCCCAGGGGCGTATCAGCAGTCGAGAGGAGAGGAGGGGGAGAGCAGGGACTGGAGTTCTGCCCACCCGCAACCCTGTGAGAGCCAGGAGCAGCATCAGTCAAGTGAGGAGGTCGGGAATCAGGAGGAGAAGCACAGAGGGAGCGGAGACGAGGTGGGGAGCAGGGACCGGAGTTCCATCCAGCAGCAACCTAGGAGCAGCAGCAGTCAAGGTGAGAGCAGCCGAACTTCAGATTGGATGCGGCGTTATACAGGGTAGGCGGGCAGCACTGCAGGGCTCTGGAGTGTGTGGCTGTGTGACTCCTGCAGTCATGCACTTGCAGTGTTCAAGCCACTCCCCCGCTGTACAGCCGCTGACTGTACTGACTACAAAAATAGCATAGACATACTTCTAACATACTTCTATCAGCAGTTCCAGGGCTGTCTGTGCAAATCGAAGGGGGGCGGAGGGTGGGAGGAGGGGGAGGTAGGCATCTGGTGGATCGAAACACAGTGAGTTAAAAAAAAAAAAGCACAAACTGGCCGCAGCTGCAGGGGGGCTGGCGGGCCCCTTGAAGCTTTGGGCCCTTGGGCAGCTGCCCAAAAAGCCCAATGGAAGAAACGGCCCTGGTTGCTAGGTAACGCCACCTTCAGGTGGCGTTACCCAATAGAAGCCTATGGGCTTCTTAACGCGACGCTCAGGGCCGGGAGGGATCCGATCGGATCCCTCCCATGAGCCCCCGCGAATCGCGGCCTTCTGCGCATGCGCAGAAGGACTTCTGGGTGTTCAACCCGGAAGTCCCTCTGCCCGGCAGCATCGCAAAAGACAGCTCTCATCGAGAGAGCTGTCCTTTGCGAAATCCTTGGTACATACTGCGGTATGTACGCGAAGTCAAGGGGGATGTACCGCATCGGCGATGTCGCCATTAATACATCTCCCCCAATAACTGGTAAAGATCATTTAATGAAAGGGGTGGTTCTATTGTGGCTTTGATATATTGTTAACACATTTATACAAAGCATCTGTTAAGATTTTTCCTCCTCAGTGCAAAACCAAAGTGTTGGAGATGAGATCCAGAATTATCACAGTAAAACATTACTGTTAGAACAAACATATTACGTTTACCATTTTTGATAATTGAATCTACAGAACGGAACAATCTCATTTCAGGAAATAGAGAATTTACTTGCTATGTATTTCCTGTGAATAGGTGTGGCCACAGCAAATCATCATTTCAAATATTACTGTGACATGATATGTTTGTGTGTGCAATATTATTAATATTATCTCCAAAAATGCAATTCTAACCCATAAAGATGATTTAGTTACAGTTCCTACAGATGTGATATGAATATATTACCTTAATTTCTGTGTGTACAGTATTGTATTGTTTAGCTAAATGTGGCAATGAGGCAGTTGTACAAGGAAGTAGGGGATGGTCAATAAGGTGCAGATAATTCATTTATAAATGCTAACACATAGATTAAGTAATGCATAGAAGGAAAAGGTTAAATGCTGTTTAAGATTATAATGTATTTATGCAAGGTCCGTCATACAGGGCAATAACTAGGGGTGTGCAAGCAGTGCCACCATCCAGGGAGCAGAGCTCTGGGGATGGCACTGTTGCTGCACCGCGGCACCTTTATTTGGCTTGCAGGGAGTCTACAACAGCAACCTGCATCCCCTAGAGCTCCAGGAA
This sequence comes from Taudactylus pleione, assembly GCA_031769625.1. Taxonomy (NCBI): domain Eukaryota; kingdom Metazoa; phylum Chordata; class Amphibia; order Anura; family Myobatrachidae; genus Taudactylus; species Taudactylus pleione. The sequence continues at coordinate 8,524,603 of JAUIMM010000249.1, forward strand.
GTGCCCTTCTTTCTGCTGCCGGCAGCCTGGTCCCCCCCCCCGCGTGATGTCATGATGTCACATGCTCAGGGGACGGGTCCAGCACAGGGGAGAAAATTGCACTACTCCAGCGCTGACATCATATGACCTACGCGACCAGAATATATGACCCTATGTCTCAGAATATAGGGCCTGATTCAGCAGCAGACACAATGCCAATAATTTCACAAATCGAGCAATTGTTTGCTATTGCGCATGTGCGAATGCTGCACTGTGCACACGCAGCTACTACATTGCGATTATGCTCTCACATAAACTTCACTGGCAAAGTGAGTGTCAGGTGGTCAGCGTTTGGGGGTGGTAATGGGGGGCTGGTTAGGCAAATGCAGGCGTGTCTGAATGTTTAACTGACGTTTCCTGGGTGTGCATAAATTAGCCATTGCGATCGCTTTCGCAGCATGAGAGCGATCTGCGTGTCAGGAGAGCTGCAGTGTTTGCGGCTGGTCAGGCTTGCCCTAAATGCTGCGTGACTGCCCGATGTGCCTCGATGTTACTGATGTTTACGCAGGTGCGTGACATTGGACGGATATGAGAAGGCAGCAGTGGACGTGCCTATGCTCAGGTAAGCTTTGGAAGCATTAGCATATTTTCGCAGCTGCAATCTGTGCGGAATCGCAACTGCGTTGCATTAGCATCTGCTGCTGAATCAGGCCCATAGATCTACATATCTAACATTCTCTAATTCTCACACTCTATTTAATATTCTCTTATAGCAGTGTTACCCAACTCCCGTCCTCAGGAACCTTTAACAGTACTTGTTTTACAGATTTCCTCAGTATCACAAGTGAAATCACTAGCACCACCTGTGGATCTTTTAAAAAGTGGTCAAGACCATCGCGACCATCGGGCTTGCGACGAGACCCTTGTGGTAGGATCTAGTGGCCGCAAGCCCCAGAGAGCTTCTGGCTCAAATAGAGCCGGAAGCTCTCTCACTGGTGATGTCAGTGGGGCCGCCCACAAACGGCAGGCGTTCGCATGGGAACGCCTCCGTTTGTGAAGCCACCCCCCCACCATGCCTACAAAATGGGGCGAGCTGTCGATCAACATCGACAGCTGCCCCTTTTGTAGTGAGTTCCGGAGCGAGCGCTTTTTGTGCTCGCTCTGGGGCTCGCGCACGTCGCGCGTGCGCACTGGGCCACCATCAACCCGCTTGCGAGCGAGTCTGAATCAGGCCCAGTGTTCACAGAAAACTCCCACCGTTACCCTCACCCCTCTCCCCAAAAATGAACTCAAAGATCTTTCAGGATGTGGAAGAGTTTAATTCACACCCACCCAGGAGCTACAATACCTTTAGATTCAGAGAGGCCTACAACATACCACATGATGCAATATACGTGGCCTAGCTTGAGACCTCCTACCCAATTCTAGATATTTGATCATCATTTTGGGGTATCTCCCATACAGACCTCTATTTGCCTTAAATGTAGGTAACACATTATTACCCTATAAAAGTTCCTTTACTTTTTTGGCAACCTAACTAGAACTGAGATGTCTGTTATGCCATTCATCAAAATGATGTGACTACACATGGCCCATGTGTCCTAGGCCTAAATGCCTCTATTCCTTATGTGCACAGGTGGAGTGAAGATGGCCGGGATTCAGACCGCCAGTGGAGAATATATAGATTCCTCATGGGAGCTAAGAGTCTACGTTGAGGAATTCGGGGAGGAAGCTGACCCAGTAACCCTCCGAGTAACCGGGGACACTCACATTGGAGGCGTCATGTTGCAATTGGTGGATAAAATAGGTAATGTTAAACTTTACCTACTGTACAACCCATCACATCACCATTTCTTCAGCCCTCTGTTACCAGCGTCATCTATAAGCATCATAGATCCACATTTCTGCTATCCGTTTAGGGTAATCAGTTTGTCCCAGGCCTGCCCTGTGGTTAGTGACTTCCTCCTACTCCTATCAGGGCCTGACACTTTCAGAGACAAAAATAACCTAAGGGATAGAAAAAGAGGAAGATCCCTTCACAAGACCCTAACAAGCAGTGACAAGTTGAGTGGACTTAGTGACTCAACTGAGGTGACTATTTGCATTGAAGCCACAGGGAACCATACATAGATTACAGAACTTTACAGTAATTGTCACTGAACCTTGGTTGTATTAACACCACAATCTGTAATTAACAAAAATAGCTTATGTTTTATGCATTTAAAAATAGAGCGTAATATTATGTAATGAATGCTATAAATTACAGTATTTACCTCTGATACTGAATTGAGGAGTGGGCAGATTTCCTGTGTCTCTGTACGGGCCTTGCACTGCAGCCAGTTATTTTTGCTGCTTTTCCTTACCCCAAATGGCTGAATTTGGTTAGTCAGCATTATCAGCTAAATTATGATAACAATGCTGTCTATTTTTTGGCATTTGCCCAAGAAATGGAAATATATCCAATTTGGCCAAATCTGAAAGATCTGGCTGTTTAGTGCCTGGAACGAACGAGTAGATCCTACTGGACAAAGTTAACTTGGGTAGATGGTGACCGCTGTGATATGCAGCTAATTTGGTCTATAGCACTAGAGCTCTTCTCTACACCACGGGGGCTTTGTGTACAGGGGTAAAGATAAATTAATATGTAAATAATATTGATTTTTATAGGTGGACTACTGGTCCCAGCAAGCCTGCCAGGGCATGATAACATTTATAGAACCACAAATGCCAGCATGCCCGGGCATCAAGGGCATACTGGTACCTATAGTCCATCTGTAAAAAAAAATAAAGACAGGACACACACACACACCATACAGAAAGTATTTTAATTTTTAAGCATATCATTGCCCTATTTACACCATTGTGTCTACTGAAGAATCCAAATGCCCCCTTACCTCAAGCCTACACCACCCTAACTTCCCTTCTCTCACCTGATCACTTGCCTCACGTCTGTCTCCCTTTTCTCACTGGGGTATCTTGCCAGGTGTTGCCATAGCTCACCTGTTACACAAGAGTTTCCCAAACTCTGCCAATACAGTCCAAGTTTTAAGTATATCCATGCTTGAGCACATGTATTTGTGTGATGACATGAACAATCCAATTAGAAGCGAAAACATGAAGTCACCCAATCTCTAACACTCAATTTCAGGGTATAGATAGCCAAGAAATTAAAACATCACTGTAAGATATGGAAAAACCTGTAAGGGGTAAATTTTACTAAGAATCGAGTTTAGTCGAGTAAGCATTCTCGTGAGAGTTTGGTCATGTTTTTGCAAATCGTAAATTTACTAACACCAGACTCGGGAGAGAAGTCTCGTTTGCTACAGGAACAGTTGGGAGAGTTAGCTTCGACACTTCAATTCACCATCGGCCAAACTCGAAAGTGTTTTCCCTAGTTAAGAAAGGAATCGGGAATATACCGGTACCAAAAAAACTAGTTTAACAACACTCACGAGAATTGACAAAACTGTTCTCAAAATTCGGGAAAACAATTCACCTGCCTGTGAGATGCGAGTGATGCAGAAACATACAAAGATCAATGTGATTTGTGCATCTTCTGTCTATAATTAGCCCAAAACTGGTCGAATATTTAAAAAAAAAAAAATATAATGGTGTGTGGTGCACCCCCCAAAGCATAACCAGTCCCGGGCTCCTGAGTCAGTCCTGGTTCAAAAAACATGGGGGACAAAACGTGTAGGGTTCCCCCATACTTTATAAACCAGCACTCGGCTCTGTGAGCCAGTCCTAGTATTAAAAATACTGGGAAAATTGCGTGGGGGCTGGGTCCCCACCTCCCCGGGGACCCAGCACCTGGGCTGACTAGCTTGGGGTGTTAATGCTTTGGTTGGGGTGACCCACTGAAAGGGTTCGCTGGCTGTGGCATTACATCTCCCCTGGGGAACCAGCCTGGGCTGACTAGCTTGGGGTGTTAATGCTTTGGTTGGGGTGACCCGCTGAAAGGATTCACTGGCTGTGGCATTACACCCCAGCTAGTTTGAGTCCGGTGGTGGTTATAAAAATACAGGGACACCTAGGCAATTTTTTCCCCATATTTTTAAAACCAGGTCTGGCTCACAGCCCAGTGCTGGTTTATAAATTATGAGGGAACCCTACATGTTTTGTCCCCCATATTTTTAGAACCAGGACTGGCTCAGAAGCTCGGGGCTGGCTATGCTTTGGTGGGGGGGGACCCAATGCCATTTATTTTCTTTTTATCCCTTTTTAATACAGAATACACACATGCAGCCTGCACGTATCTCACAGATTGTGAAGGCTGCATGTTTGGGTGTGTTTGCCTGCGGTCAGACACAGGGAACTCGCCAGAGAGAACTCAACCTCATTCACCATCGGAAAACTTGATTCAGCTAACACTCGATTCTTTGTATATTTGAGATGTGTATTTTACAAAACTCTCCAGAGTCTTGGCAAAACTTAAAGTTATTGTTCTCAAGCAAACTCGATTCTTAGTAAATTCACCCCTAAGCGTTTAGTTAAGTTATGGAGAAAAGGCAGATTGTCATCACCCACCTCCCCTGCTCATGGAAACAGAAAAAGTTAACATGTTACTCATTTGTACTCCTGCAGCCTGCCTGACTCACAAATCTATAGAAATACATGGCTACTTAAGATATGGAACCACAAATAACCAATATGTGCTGAACACAAATAACACTAAATCTAATTTGCTTGTAATAAGTGGTTGTGGACGAAAGTTAGAGACTTAGGGCTTTATTCAGAGGCGGCCTCGATGTTTGTCCAGTGCGCATGCGCATGAGGGAGCCGGCTCCTTCGTGTGCATGCGTGAGACCCGCTACGACCGACAGCTCCAGTTGATGTTGATTGACAGCTCGCCCCGTTTGGAAGGCGGGCCGGGGGGTGGCAGCCCAAACGGAGGCGTTCCCATGGGAACGCCTGCCATTTGGGGGAGGCCCCACTGACATCACTAGTGATGTCAGTGGAGAGCTTCCGGCTCTGACAGAGCCAGAAGCTCTCCGGGGCTCCGGGGACAAGTGAGACCCTACCCTAGGGTTTCGTCGTAAGCCCCGATGGTTGCGATGGTCTAAGACCATCGCGACCATCACCCTAGCGGTCGTTAGAGCTGTGGGTGTAAACCCACAGCCTAACGACCGAAACAGAGGCGGCCGGTCAGGATGCAAGCGGCCGCCCAGTTTCTGAGCGACCGCTTGCATCCTCCGACCGCCTCTGAATGAGGGCCTTAGGGTGGTATCCAATTAGCCCTGAACATTGTTCGGGTGCTTAATGATCCCCACGATTGGGATTTTTTGCTGATTATCCCCGTTTCACCAATGGTTTTTCCACCTTATCCTATTATTTCGAACAAAATAATAAGATATATCTCATGAAAACAAATAGGGTCCGCGATAATTTTGCAGACCTATGTGTTTTAGCCTTTTTTGGGGTGAAAAAACGGCACTTATCATGGATTCTTTTTCGGGGCACATCCGGTCCCGAATAATATCCACGATAACTGTCGGCGTTGGATAATAAGATAGCCCAATCGCGATCAATTAGCAGTGCTACTTTAGAGCTGCTAATTGGATACTGCCCTTAGGGGCCTATTCATCATCACTTAATTTCTAAAAAAGCAAGTGAAAATGAACATATGTGTTCATATCTCCATGGGAAGGAGTCCCGGGTTGTGAAGAGGGATCCTGTCAGATCCCTCCGCCCCTGTCCGGCTCCTTCCGCCGGATGTCGGGGCTCTTGTGTGTAAGCGTGACCTGTAGGTCACGCATGCGCACTAGTGTCACTGCTCTGGAAGAAGCAGTGAAAAGCAGTGAAGCCGCTCGCGGGGACAGCTGATTTTCGGATCAGCGGTCTCCGCACCGGAGCAATGTTGAATTGCTTCAGCGTCCTTGGCGAGTTAGAATGTTAATTATTGGACCCCGATAATTAACATCATGAATAGACCCCCATATAACTTCAACTTTAGAAAGACTTTGATTATAAGTATATAACAGCAAAAACACACTCCCATGGTAGCTATACTTTACCTAAATCTGTGTTGCATCATAAATTATACAAAATATGATAAAACATTTAAAATAAATTACACATGAGAAAGTACAAAGAACACAGGGAATGGTTGTATTTTATATAATACTAGCACTGGAGCAATTTCATCTTGCCACAGCCTCCTACATCTCATAGTAACCTGAACCATGTCACCACAGTCCCCTGCATCTCACCACAACCCCCTGCGTCTCACTCCTGTCCTCTGCTTCTCATCAGTGTCACCACAAACCCCAATGCTGTTGCCCCTGGTATGTGCTTGGAAGGGCATGAGGATCATGGATGAGAGATTTGTATTGCAGCTACCATAAGCATTATCAGCGGCTGGGGCACCTGTGCATATTTCCGCAGCCTGCTTGCGCACCCCTCCCCAGCTGCCAAACATGGCGATGAGCAATGTCCTCTTTTCACAATGTACCCTGTATTTCCTGGGCTTCCTGTTGAGCTTCCTCGCTGTGGTGCCCCTGTCTGAGAACAGTGCTGGCTTCCATGGGAGGTGCCTCCAATTCACCGAGGGCGCCTGGCTAAGCCAGAACATCACACTGGAGAGGAAGCACAGCAAGGTGTCCTTGTCTCTGCCTTGTAGGAAACCAGGAAGGCCAGCTGGTTCTCCGCCAGGTTACCTTTTTTCTATATAGAGCTCCTTGTTCCTTACATATACATGTGTGATTCTCTGTCCGGTGTCAGGAAGTCTATTGTCTTCTCCTTCACTTGCAGGAATGTCCAAGGACTGGTCAGACCATGCTTTATGGTGGAAGCAGAAACGCCTGTGGCTACTGAAGACTAACTGGACCTTGGATAAATATGGAGTCCTGGCAGATGCCCTTCTACACTTCATGCCACAACACAAACCGGTCATTTTATCTCTACCAAACCAGTGCTCATTTAGGATCAGAGTTTGCTTTTCCAGCACCACGTTTAGTGCTTGCACTGAGGTCTGTAAGGTTCTGGGTAAGTGTTCTACAATCCATCATTATAAGTCCTCAAGCAATAATAAGCTGTATAGAGGTTATCAGGCATGCATCATGTTAATCTCACCCCCTCTTCTTAAGGTATCAGACACCCAGAGGAGCTTTCTTTCCTGAAGGCACCTGATGAACAAGAAAAAAAGAAAAAGAAGGCAAAAGATCCAGTGACTCAAGAAATCTTTGACTTTACTTCCTTCCAGCCTTCATCTGGTAATGCATTAACAAAATAATATGTGGCTATCTGGCAAATATCTTGGTCCTCAAACACACCTAGAAAAAGACCCCATCCATACCCCAAATCTACACAACTGCACCCGTGTTTCCTCCTCCTTGTGCATGAATGCAATCACAGGCATTACACCAAAGTTTTAGCAGGCCACAGCACTGCACAGGTGGACAGCATGTCCCAAGCCTGCTTGTAATGCAGGAGGCTGGACTGCTGAGCAGCCATAAAACTCTATGCTATGTCAGAATGGCTAATAGCAGCTAATAAAGCTCCCTGTATCTACTTTCTACTGCTGCTGCCCCTTTTATTTCTCTCCAGTTCTTTTGTCTGCCCCCTATGGCTTGCATGTCTTGCTTCTTCTAGCAGCTCCCCAAATGTCTCTTTTGCAATATCGTCTAACTAATGTACTAATGTAGCAGGAGGCATCTGTAGGCTAAAGACACCTCCTGTCAGCATCTGCGATCCGAGTGGTGCGCCCGTTAACGCAGCCTCAGATCACCATCGCGTCTATTGGTAATCGCTCTTCTGAGTACTGAAGCTGAAGCTTACTCAGAAAGTGCAACGTACCTGCTCAGCCGGGGTCAGGAAGTCTGCGCCAGAAGACGCAGACCCCGGCCCAGACACTCCGCCTCCAAACGGGGCGCTTGCATACGAGGACGCAGGATACATTCTGCATACATAACGAATCCTGCACATGCACAGACCCCCAACAATCGGAAATGTGCGCAAACCATCGGGTTCTAGCATACATCTCTGAATCAGGTCCTGTCTCTTTATGGATATCACATAATTATAAGATCATTCTGACATTCTCTCTTTGTCACCCCCTCCCCATCTCTCTCTTCCCATTCCTCTTTCCCCTATTGTTTCCCATTTCTCTCACCACAGCCACTACAGGACAGATCTTCCTAGGGGGAATTCCTTCACATTTTACTGTCAGTCCCGAGGGGCAGCAGTGTTACAGAGCTCTGTCCATCAGCCGGACTGGACTGACCCCTGAGGACATACAGAAAAGATACAAACCAACTTCAGTGATTAACAAAACACCAGTGCATGCCAGGTATGGACTGTACAAATGTCTGTCAGCCTTCCATTTCATATTAACATGACTTTGCTTATTATTTCCTGGGAAATCTATGCTTTTATTGTTAGAGGTGGTAATAAAGACTAGGAACTGTAATAGTAAGGCAAATAAGACAGACATCACCATTTTCACTTTTAATTCATATGTTCATTATTCTATATCTTCACCAAATTTATTTTAAATGTAAACTGAACCTACTGAAATAATGCTATTGGACACACATAGCCAGTTAGTGCAGTATGATTTCTGTAGAAAGTCAGGGCTGCATACAAAAATCTGCGATCTGGGGCGAGATTGGACTGCGAGGGGGCGCACCTAATAGGACTGAGCCCTATATGTGGAACCAATCCTATGCATCACTGTCTATCCCCTGCCAGTCCTTACATGTTCTTACTTTCCCTTATACAGGTGGCTGAACTCCTCCAAGTCTCTCATGCAGCAGGGAGTGAATGAAGGAGACAGACTGTGGCTGCAATTTAAATATTACACTTTCCATGACTTAGATCCAAAGGTGAGAGACAATGGGAAATATACTATTACAGGCATGCTGTCATGGAGAGCAAAGTAGATAGAATGTTGGGAAAGTGACATAATATATATAAATATATTCCCTCAGATAGATGCTGTACGTATTAACCTGCTCTTTGAGCAGGCGCGGTGGGCGGTGCTATTAGAAGAAACGGAGTGTACAGAAGAAGAGATGATGACGTTTGGTGCTCTCCAGGTACATCACATAGAGCATTTCGTAGCTACACACTGTGCTGGAAACATTACAGCACTCCATGAGCAGTAGAAACTGCGGAAGTCATTTAAGATTATTTACTGCAAATTGCTTTGGCTACTATTCTACATCTACTTCCGCTATTTTGAGATTTATTTTTAACAGTTATTTATATAGAGCACACATATTATGTAACACTTTACGGATAATATTTTGTCATTCACATCAGTCCCTGTGTTAGTGCAGCTTACAAACTATGGGCCTGATTCAGAGTTGTATGAAAATCCAATGGTTAACATACAACTCTGATGGTGGGTGCACTGCGCATGCACTGGAGCCACAGTACACATGTGCTACGATGCTCTGGTCTCAGTGTTGGGGAAGCTGCTGTTTGGGGGTATAGAGGCTGTCCTTTTCAAAAAATGAGGGCGTGTCAGCCCCATTTTCTGAGCATGACGAGGCCAGTGTCTGTGGCAGTTTAGGCGGCCATTCTGAGTAAGCTTGGGCTTAGGTTTACTCAGATGCAGGCCCGCCAAGAGCCGCGGCGGGCCCCGGTATTAGGGGGCGTGGCCTAATCGTGGGAGGCGTGGCCACGCCCCCTTGCCAAGACCCCCCAAAAAAGAATGAAGAATTGCAGTGCCGCAAAGCGGCATTGCGCGCTTGGGGAGAGGGGGCGCTCTGAGCCCCCTCAGCCCGGCGCAAAGCCAGGGGGGGCGCGATCAGTGTGATCGCTCCCCCGCACAGGCATAGGAGACTGCTGTGGCTGCTGCTCAGCAGCCACGAGCAGTCTCCAACTGCAGCTCAGCACATGCTGTGTGCTGGGCTGCTGTGACGGGGGGGGGAGTGGCGCCGGACCCGGGCCCCTCAGTAAGCTCGGGCCCGGGTAATCTGTACCCACTCCCCCCCCCTCTCGGCACCCCTGCTCAGATGGCCGATGGCTGCCCAATGGTGATCCGATGCTGCGTCTTCGGACACAGCCCTCGGATCTGCAATGCAACACTGGCTGATTACTGATTACCCAGGCCATGGCTTGTTGGAGGGGCTCGGTGCTGTCCCACGTCCGACGCCACCCCCCCCCCACTTTCCTCTTGCCTGTCAGCAGCCCAGCACAGCTGCAGTGGGAGCGCAGGGAGACTGCTGCCTCTGAGCAGCAGCAGCAGTCTCCTCTTCTCTGCCTGTGGGTGGGAGCAATCACACTGATCTCGCCCCCCTGGATTTGCGTCAGGCTGAGGGGCTCACATCACCCCCCTCCCCAGTGCACAGCGCCATGCAAATACTTTAAGCCACACCCCTCAATAGTAATGGAGACAGCTTTCTTCAACCCTGGATACATCTATATAAGTTTGGCCGGTGTGCTTGAATGCCATTGCAGGGGCATGCATAAATTAGTCATTCCGATGCCATATGCAGCTTGGGCTTTCACTGCGTGCGATGAAGTTAGAAATTCCTGAGTAAGGTCAGACCGTGTGCAAGTGTGCGTGAGGTTGCAATGGTACTCGATGTTACCGATAGTTTCACAGTATTGCTAAGTATTACGGATGTGTGTAAAGTAAAGTGGCGTCCTTATATTAGGCTGCAACGGCATTGCAATTGCAATCATTATCATATCTTCGCAGTGAGACTGCGTGCGTAATCGCTACTGCGATTGCAATTGCGATCCTTACTGAAACAGGCCCTAAGGCCGCACCTTAAGTAAAAAGTACACTTGGAAAAAGTTTGCTGAAATACACATTAAACTTAAAACACGATATAAGTGCAATATTACATACTGGTTTATATAGACTTTGAAATAAGTGGCATATGTGGCCTAATAGGCCTCAAATGTCAGATTTAATGAATCTCGCTGCCCTGAAGCCCATCTATTGCTTCACAAATTATTATGGTGCTTTTCCAACAATTTTCAACTCACTGACTATTGCATATGGTGATTTCTATAACATTAGTGATATCTGGAGGATGAGTCGTGTCAAGAAAAAATTGAAAAAGGCGCAATTCTTGCAAGTTTGCTGCAAATCTCATTCTATGATATACAGTGACTTGAAACCAGCGGGAATATGTGGGAAGCTCACCAATTATGCACAATTGCAACCTTTTACATTATCCCCAAAATGGTTCTCCCCAATATATTAACTGGAATGTAACACATTGATTAGCGTTACCATCTCCAGGTCAGTGACTGACACATGGATGGTCCTATGGATGCCCTTGGTATAGAATCTTCTCTCTGACTTTTTGAGTATTATTATTATAATTTATTTATATAGCGCCACAAGGGTCCGTAGCACCTTATAACATACTTAAATAAGCAGTATGAGCAGAAACAAGCAATAAAGGGACTTACAGTACAGAACATTGCAGGACATGTACATTGCTGCATCAGCAGACTTAATATCTAAATAAGCAGCAGGGCGGCAGAACCCAAGGGTTAGGCTGCGTTGTAGGGGGGGAGATGATGGTATAAGTGAGGGAAGAATAAGCACATGAGAAAAGTGGGTCCTGATCGCTTACAGTCTAAAGGGGAGGGGCAGACAGGGGACAGACAGTTACACAGAGCGGAGAGACAGTGAGAAAGGAGCATGTATTGGAGGGTTAGGATGAGAGCTGTAAGGCTTTGAAGTGGGTCTTGAAAGCTCATTTGAAGTTTTGTAGAGAGGTGAAGAGTCTGATAGGAAGAGGGAGAGAGTTCGGAGATAAGGAGCAGAATGGAGGTGGGAGTGGGAAGAAGTAATCAGGTGGGAAATGAGGTGGCATTTATTTGTAAAACAAAGTAGGTAGGCAGAAGTGTGAAGGGAGATGAGGTCAGATATGTAAATAGGACAGGAATGGGTGAGGAGTTTGTAAGTGAGTGTAAGGAGTAGAAAGAAAGGTGGTAAGGCGACTGTAGACAATCCATTCAAGGATTTTGGAGACAAAGTGGAGGAGAGATGGTGCTTTACTTAAAGAGTGCCAAGATCAAGGGTGGGTATTTTTATGAATGGGGGAGACAAGGGAATGCTGGAATGTAGAGGGGACAGTTCCTGATGAGAAGGAGAGATTGCAGAGATGGGCAAGATAGGAACATGCAACAGAAGAAAGGCAGCGGAGGAGGCGGGAGGGGATAGAGTCACGGGGAGAACTGGAGTAGGGCCATGACGTCATCTTCAAATTCTACGGAGAAAGAAGTCAGAGTTGGTAAAAATGGATGGGAAGAGACAGGATGGGATGGGATGATGAAGGACTAATGGGATGTGTTGTCTTGACGTTTGGATTCAATATTAGATATGAAGTGGGTGGCGAAGTCAAGGGCAAGAGAGAGGAGGGGAGGCGAGAAGGTGGGGGAGAGGAGGTAGTTGATAGTTGAGAAGAGACGAGACGATGGGGGTTGGAGGACTTGGAGGATATAAAAGGAGGAAGTCTGCATTGGAATGCGATTTCCCCCAATGTTGCTCAGTGGATCGTGAACACTAGCATAAATCACTCACTTTGGTACATCACTGAAGTCGCTAACATAATTGCCAACATTGAAAACAATTTCCAGGAATAACTCTCTGGTGTAGTAATGGTTGTACACAGGGGTTCAAGGAAATTATGGAAGCAGCAGTAAGATGGCCATTAGTAGCAGTAATGCCAAGTAAAATGTCCATTTATAATAGACAGCAATGCAAAATAAGATATGTATTATGGACCTCATTCAGACCCTCTCGCAAGCGCCTATGCGCTCGCAAGCGGGTCAATGGTGAGGCCCTGCGCACGCGCAGCGGCCGCATTGTGCACGCGCTAGCCCCGGAGCGAGTGACAAATTCACTCGCTCCGGGGCTCACTACAAAAGGGGTGGCTGTCGACGTTGATCGACAGCTCGCCCCGTTTTGTAGGTGGGGAGGGGGGGTGGCCGGACAAACAGAGTCCTTCCTGAAGGAACACCTGACATTTGTAGGTGAGTATGAAATCTTTTTTTGCAGGGCCAGTCATTACGGATTCTACTGGAGAAGAGGACAGAAGCATCTGGTATAGGTAAGTATGTGTGAATGGGTAGGTGGATGTAATAAAGCTTTACTAATCACGGTGTGTGTGTTTTGTCTTTATTTAACTATTTATTTTATATTGGGGGTACAGGTGCCGCCCATCTGCTGGCACTTGTAGTTCCACAAGTGCCAAAGCGCAGGCATGCTGGCACCTGTAGTCCCACTGTAAAATACAATAGATTTCTTAAATTTCCCCACTTTATTAACCCCGTACCCAACGCTCCAGGGGTGCGGGGAAGAGCACCGGGCTTCAGACCAAGCCTGGGGTTAAGGGAGAGGGAGGACCCCTTTTTGGGGGGTCCCCACCTCCCCTGAGATCCCTGGCTTGGTCTGACCGGCTTGGGCTGATAATGCTTTGGCCCCGTAGCCCCGGTGAAAGGGTCTCCGGGCTGTGGCATTACAGCCCGCCCGTTTTGGGTCTGGTGCTGGTTTTAAATATAGGGGGGACCCTACGCAATTTTTCCCCCTAAATTTAAAACCAGGACTGGCCCTGCAGCCTGGTGTTGGTTTCTAAATTACGGTGGAACCCTACACATTTTGTTCCCCGTAATTTTAGAAACCAGGACAGGCTGGCAAGCCTGGGGCTGGTTAAGCTTTAAGGGGGAGCCCTGTTATTTAAAAAAAAAACTTTTAACCCTTTTTTTACAGATACAACACAAGCAGCTTACACATATCTCACTGATATGTGCAGGCTGCTTGCTCGGGAGAGTTTTGCAGAGAGAAGACACTGCAATCTCGGGTGAGTCATCTCCTGCAAAACCTGCTACTTGGGGGAGAAATCTCCTGCAAAACCTGCTACTCGGGGGAGAAATCTCGTTCTGCTTCACCATCGACCATCTCACTCTCAGCTAAACTCACTTCTTTGCAAATTTGAGAGTCTCAGGAGCTGCAAATCTCCCGAGTTTAGGTGAAGCTAATCGAGTTGAAAGAAAAACAAACTCTCCCAGACTTGATTCTTAGTAAATTTACCCCTAGGCCCTCGTGCCCAGCATGTATGCACTGCTTTCTAGCAATTTGGCATCCTGAGGAAATTGTATCTGCCCACTGCCCATAAATGTGGTCAGCATGGATGATGCCTTGCTCAAGTTGATTTGCCAAATACACATTGAGCATTCAACTTGGTAAAAAATGTTGCACTGTCAGTTCCACGGTTTTTAGAGGGTGGCGCATTCTCATGAGAGCCTTGTTTAAAAGGACTGGATCAATGCAAATGCGCATGGATCTATTCTTTCTTCATAGCAACCACCATGGCTGGCACACATTGGGTGGTTTTCCTTACTGGGACAATTACTCCAAGTGCCGTCGTGCGAATCTCAGGTATAACTTATTCATGGCTACAGATGTTCCTCTGGGAGCACAAACTGTAGGCATTACGATTTGTCTATACACAAGCGGCATGTGCCTGGTAGCTCTCTGGTCGTGCTACAATCAAAGAGGTCAGCAAATTCTTTGATTTCTGGGACATCCTGTGGAATGGCATGTACATCAGTTCCAAGTGTGATCAATCCCAATTTTATACTGTCCAGCACACCGAGAAAAGGCTTCTTGTCACTGCCCGCGATGTGGATTTAGCAGACAAATTGTAGAACCACCATAGACAATACAGTTCACCATGTGAGCCTGGTCTACATGGACACTGGCATAGGTAGTATGGAGGAGGCATTTTGACATGACGTTACACTTGACACCAGTGTCAATTTTAATTCTGATGGCATTGTGGGTCTCTGCCAGTAATGGTGGTAAATACTTCACCTTTCTCAATTCTTGTCAGACTTAGAGGGTGTGTGGCTGCCCGATGTGTGTCAATGTTTCCGATGTTTAAGCTGTCACACTTTGTCAGAGGGATATGAGAAGGCAGTAGTGGGCGTCCTTATACTTGGGTAAGCTTTGGAAGGCACTACCATATTTTAGCAGCTGTGATCCGTGGGAGATCTCAATTATGATTGCATTAGAGTAAGTCTCTGAATCAGGTCCAAATTCCCACTTCTTAGCCAGTAACCTGAGACTGGCACTGGCAGTGTAAGATTGTGTGTTTTCAGTGCTGTATTAAAATTATATCTGCCCATAAAGACATTTTTTACTGGCTGCAATATTTTATAACACATTTTTATCAGAACCTTTGGATCCTTATTACTGTCCCTTTTGGAGTAGACAAAAGTATTCACTTTGGGCCTGATTCAGCAAGGAACACAGTTGCTAATACGCAATTGGCCGATTGTTGCATACTGCGCATGCATATGGATAGCAGTGAGCGTGCGCGAACCAGCCTCTGCAATTGGGACTGTGATCGCAGTATCTACGCAGACCCATCGCAGAGTGATTGACAGGAAGTGCCATTTGTGGGTGGTGACAGGGGGGTGGTCGGGGAAATGCAGGCGTGCTAGTGCGTTTGAATGCCGTTGCAGGGACTTGCATTAATTATCCACTGCGCTGCCCTACGCAGCCTGAGGTCTCTTAGCGTGCGTGGAAGTTAGCAATTTCTGAGTAAGGTCAGGGCTTGTGCAAGTTTATGTGAGGCAGCGATGGTGTTCGATTGTATGTTCAGTCCTGCTAAACATTACAGATGTGTGTAAGGTAAAGTGGGCGTCCTTACTTAGTGCAGAAGTGGGATTGTAATCATAATGAATTAGCATACTATCGCAGTTCAACTGCGTGCATAATCGCTATTACATTCGCAGTTGCATTCTGTTGTGAATCAGGCTATTTGTCCCCAGCATCAGCACCAGCAATCTGTAACAAAGAGTGCACTCGTACCTTTTTAGACTTGTCTAACAGTTCAGCATAGCAGCATATACACCATTCACTCCAGTACTTGAGCCACATGTCGGCAAAGTTGTAATCAAATACCTATGGTCTTATGTGGTGGAGCCGCTGAGCCATCACAGCCAACCTTCTGACACCATGTAGGGTCATCTGAGTATCAGCAAATCGGCAGGTCACCGAGGCGCTGATGAAGCTTGTCTTTTACTACCAAACTTCATACCAACTTGGCAGCTGGAGGGCATCCGGGGCATATAATTGGTTGTCCTGACATAATGTTCTCCAGCCAGAGGCATACATCTACAGTTGTCGTGTTTGTTGTATATTTATTTATATTATGTTAAAGTAAGAAATGGCCAATGTGCAGAGCAAGCACATGTGGACTTTATTACTCTCTGTATATGTATTGTTTATCTTAGAAGTTCATGAAATGCAGATATTATTGGCGGTATTGAGTTTCCTGCTGCTGCAGCTGGGTGATATGTGTCTGTTGTTATGTGGCCTTTGTGGTCTGTAACTCTTGGTTGTGGGAGAGCACTGTTACAATAAATATCAAACTAGACAATATAGAGAATAATATAGACAAGCGCTTCATCTTTCAACAATATTCACGTCTGATCCAGAATTGAACAGTTAAAATAGAGTGCAATATGTAGGCTTCCAATTAGCGCAAGAGGTGAATAGCGAAAAGCACTACATAAAATATGTCAAATTCAGTGTTAAAAACATTATAACATTAAGTGGTAAGTGACCAGAAAAAAATAAAGATTGGATCACTATCTATATCTAAGATTTCAGTCCTTCGGATGTTTTGCAATGAGCATGGAGCTTACAAGTTAATACAGAAGCATTTGTATACAATGTAGCAGCTTCTGATGGGGTATACAATCGGGAAACCGCCTGCCTTAATACCGGCAGCCGGCTTCCCGACTGTCATATCCCGGCGAGGGTGAAATGCCGGGCGTCTATATGTAGAGGCCTGACATCTCCCCAATGCTGGGAGACAGGCGCCCGGCATCCCGATCGAAGGGATGCCGGGCGCCACGAGTGGTGGGGGGGGTGGTGGTTAGGTTTAGGGCACCCGGGGGGGATTCAAGGTTAGGCACCCCCCCCGGGAGGGTTAAGGTAAGGCTGGAGGAGGGAGGGTTAGGGTTAGGCACCCCCGGTCAGGCGCTGCCGGTGGTATTTCATACCGATTCCTCTGATGGTAGGTGGTTGACGGATCAATATTTGTAGGCAAGTATGGGAGAGGGTACATTCACTGTGATATTCCCTGGTGTGTGAGCAGTCATACATAACAGTTCTCCCCCACAAAAGTATTGAGGGCTCAAGGTCGCTGCTTCCCTTGTGCCCAAGATGGCCACTGTCTTATCACTGAAAGAGCACCACAGTGGGACACAGACATGTTCCACTGAGCTCAGTAAGACCCTGTGGTATATTGCATTCCACACCTCAATTCACTGCTTGCATCCTGCATACAGGGCCTGATTCAGACCCGCTCGCTTAGATGCATACTCTCGCTGCTATCAATAATTTGCAGTGTTTATGCATTGTGCGCATGTGCATACCTTAGCGAAAGTTCACAATGGACTCGCACGCTGCGCATAGACAGCCCAGCAGAGTGAGTGACAGGGGAAACCGTTTGTAGGTGGTACAGGGGCTGGCCATTAAAAACGGGGGAGTGGAGGTGCAAACGCAGGCGTGCCTGAGCATCTCAACAGCGTTTTAGAGGTGTGCATAATTATAAGACAGCATCATAGTACACGTCACCTGGCTTGTTTTTACACTGAAGTGCTCACAGTGCTTACGGTAGGGTATGGACAACCTCAAGCAGTGCGATAGCATCCGATGTACCGATGGTTGCATACACTTCCTGGACATGACGTGCACAAGTGGGCGTCTTAAAACAGGCTGGTGGGTGTCTGCATACACTATGTGATCGCTCTCTAAGAAATACTTGGCGTGCTAATGCATTGCTGTGCTATAGCACTGCCTATGCAATTTGCATACACATCGTGTGAGCGATCGCATCTAGCGAGCGGCTTTGAATCAGGCCCACAGTCACCAGCTGGTGGTCTGCATGCTCTGAAGGCCTGTTCTGTGCCTAACTATGAGTACGGCTGTACATCCACATTACTGCGGGTTGGACAGTCCCCGAAAAGCCAATAGTACAAACACAATTCAACAAAAAGGACTTGTTTCTGCACATCTTCAGAAACACCTTCGCCTGTTTCTGCTACTGCGCATGCTCAGTCGTGCGCTTCCGAACAGTGGGCCTGATTCAGAGCCGCTCGTAAGCGGCTGCTTGCTCGCTCCGAGCGATGTTCGCACATCTGCGCATGCGTATGGGTCGTAATGCGCATGCGCCAACCAGTCACTGCGGTCGGAAATCGTGCGCTCGCAAAACAGCGAGGGCCTGCTAATTTGAGTGACAGAATGAGACGTTTGTGGGTGGTAACAGGGGAAGGTGCTTGAAAACGGGGAGTGGAGATCTGAACGCAGGCGTGCCAAACGGTCAAAACGGGCGTTTAATGGGAGTGCATAATTAACAAAGCAGCGTCATCGACCACGTCACTTGGTTGTCTTTTAGCCTGAACTGCTCGCATGATTGCGGGAAGTAAAACCTACCACAAGCACTGCGAGCAGTTCAGACGCCTTTCGATGTACTCGATTAATCTAATAAATAGCGGAGATGACGTATGATGCAAACGGTCAGGGGGCGTCTTTACAAAATAGCGAGCACATGTTTTGTTCGCTCGCTCAGACATAGAGTCGTCAACAGACCGCAAAGAGTTAGCGCTCAATTTAAATAGCCGGCCCCTTTTTGTGAACAACCGTTCGCAAATAGCGTCCGGCACTGAATCAGGCCCTGTCTCCGTCCCATCTTTGAGATGACCGTGGAGGGGTAAGTTCAATTACAGCCTATCCAAACTGATTGACATGTGTACACAGGGCCTGATTCAGACCCGGTCACAAGCGATGAGCGCTCGCAACCGGGTCGATGTTTGCCAACTGGGCATACCATCGTGCGCATGCGCGAGACCCGGCTAGCGACGGGTGCTCCGTCGCTCCGGATCTCGCACCAAAGGGGGCGAGCTGTCGATGGTGATTGACAGCTCGCCCCGTTTGGTAGGCAGGCAGGGGGGGTGGCTGGCCAAAAGGAGGCATTCCCGAAGGAACGTCTGCCATTTGGGGGCGGACCCACTGACATCACCAGTGATGTCAGTGGGAGAGCTTCCGGCTCTATTAGAGCCAGAAGCTCTCTGGGGCTTGCGGCCACGAGACCCTACCACAAGGGTCTCGTGGCAAGCCCGATGGTCAAGACCATCGCGACCATCAACCTGGCCGCTCGCAATAGCTGTGGGTGGTCACCCGCAGCTATGCGAGGGGCCAGGAGGCCGCACAAACAAAACCAAAAACGCCCTGATTCAGAGCGAGCGCTCGTTCAGAGCGTCCGTCTCTGAATCAGGCCCACGCTCTTTATATTAGCCTGTATACATGTATATTTATGTGCTTTTATATTTAAAATGTATATATACATTTTAAATATACTAGCACATGAATATACATGTATACATGCTAATATAAAGCCTGTGTACACATGTCAATCACCTTCGGCAGGTTTGACAAGCTCTAATTGGTCTTACCTGCCGGCGGTCACCGCAAACCAGGCACAGAGACTGAACGGAGTTACAGGATGCTGCAGGGACTTATGGGAAAATTTCCCTCTGTCCCTGCAGTTTTCGGGTAATTTAATGCATTTTCTTCATATAACGCCATTCTGAGATGGCGTTATATAAAGTAATGATTTTTTGTGCAATTTAACGCGTTTTGCTTTGCTGAATAGCTAAAAGCGTTAAAGCACTGTAGAGATCAATGGCTGATCTCTACAGTGCAAGATGGGTATTAATGGTGAAGATAATTGCGTTATCTATAGGGGATTTACATAGAAAATGCGAAAATGATGATTTCCGCATTTTTTATGTAAGAAAACCATTGCTCAATAGACCCCTATAAGAGAAAATCAGAGTAGTTAGAAGGTATGGAGGGGATTAGACTAGGCAGGATTATGAAGTCTCCCACAATGCTCATTTCCAGATTGAACGCGATATACATCAATAAGAAATTATGCTTATCGGGGGGGAAATGCGGCCTATAATACATCAGGTCCTGTGTATCCAGGGCCGGTTCTAGACATTGTGGAGCTCAGGGCGAAAGTTCACAGTTGCGCCCCCCTCCTCCCATAAAAACTTTTTCGTAGATGACGTTCCTCTGCGCGCGCTGAAAGCACACGCGCATCCGGAAAGGGGGCGTGTCCTTACGGAACACCCCCAATTCATCACACTGTGGGGCATGCCAGGCACTTATGAAGGTGCTGGGCTTCCCCCAAGCTCTCCCCTCGTGGCGAATAATTGCCATGTGCAGTAATGCACCTTACACAGTAATTACCTTTATAAACACATTATGCCACACACAGTAATGGCCTTTTATAAACACATTATGCCACACGCAGTAATGCCCTGTATAACACATTATGCCACATGTAGTAATGCTCTGTATAACACATTATGCCACATGCAGTAATGCCCTGTATAACACATTATGCCACACACAGTAATGCCCTGCATAACACATTATGCCACACACAGTAATGCCCTGTATAACACATTATGCCACATGCAGTAATGGCCTTTATAACACATTATGCCACACGCAGTAATGCCCTGTATAACACATTATGCCACACGTAGTAATGCCCTGTATAACACATTATGCCACATGCAGTAATGCCCTTTATAACAAATTATGTTACATGCAGTAATAATAATGCCCCCTATAGTAGTGCCCACAGTAGTAATGCCCCCTACAGTAGTGCCCAAAGTAGTAATGCCCCATTAGTGCCCCTATAGTAGTTCCCCCAGTAGTAATGCCCCCTTATAGACATGCTCCCAGTAGTAATGCCCCCCTATAGACATGCCCCCAGTAGTAATGCACCTTATAGACATGCCCCCTTATTGACATGCTCCGAGTAGTAATGCCCCCCATAGTAATGCCCCTTATAGACATGCCCCCAGTAGTAATGCTCCCTTATAGACATGCCCCCCTATAGACATGCCACCAGTAGTAATGCCCCTTAGAGACATGCCCCTAGTAGTAATGCCCCCTTATAGACATGCCCCCAGTAGTAATGCCCCTTAGAGACATGCCCCCTTATAGACATGCCCCCAGTAGTAATGCCCCCTTATAGACATGCCCCCAGTAGTAATGCCCCTTATAGACATGCCCCCAGTAGTAATGCCCCTTATAGACATGCCCCCAGTAGTAAGGGCCCCTTATAGACATGCCCCCAGTAGTAATGCCCCCACGCCTCCCTTCTGAAAAATAAAAATACAAACACAATACTTACGTTAGGCCCCGCTCCTGCGTCCGCTGCCGTCCGCTCCGACCGCGGTTGCCGCTGCAGGGAGGGAGCAGGGTGCCCGCTGATAACAAATATCAGCGGACGCCCGGCAACACGGGGAGGACCAGCGCTCTTATTTAATTTTTTTTAATATGGGTTTTTTTTTTTTTCTTCTGGAGACTCAGTGGCGCCCTCTAGGGGCAGGCGCTCCAGACGATGGCCCTGTTAGCCCGCCCCTAGAACCGCCACTGTGTGTATCAGTACAATTTATCATTTAATTTTTTATTTCTTTTAGCCAGATTTATCCTTAAAGACAGTTTTATCACATCTTATGTTACTTTTCCTCTGTCAAGGCATTGGGACCACTCCTTTCTATTCCTAACCCAACCTATCAGTTTGTGTTTTTCCTCCTATAGGGTAGATTTAATTGTAGGCGATGTGCCACCATCGCAGCAATGCCCGGCTGCGCACATACAGTATTGGCCAGTTACGGTAGTGCCAACTTTGCAAGTGTTCCCTCGCACTTCTATGGGTTGTGAGGGTAAAATTGCAATGCCGTGCGAGATTGAAGTGCCATTGAATTCTACTTTATGTGTGACTCATTAACTCAGCCAAGCTTCATAAATATAGGCTGTACAGATCTCTATAGATTAGAGCAGAGGTTGGCAAGTAATGCCATACATGCCCAGCAGTGGCGGACTGGGCCGGGGGGCAGGGTGCCATCTGCCCCCCGGTCCGGTACAATGTTAGTATTCTGTGGGAGTACTGTCATGATAGTCAGGGTCCTCCTCTCCATGAAGGGAATTTAGATATTACCGTACTGTCATGTCAGGCAGACGATGCTTCAGCCTCGGAGGGGGCTGCCCAGCTACGCTGCTGGTGAGATCTAAGTTGCAAAGGCTAATAAAAAAATGTCTGCCCCCATACAAAGCTACGAGGAAATGACCGCTGTCAACTAATGGGGAGCCAGGTTTCCTTTCCCAGGAACCCTAGAGGCTGCAAGGTGGAGAAAGGGGGTGGGGCTTATCGGGGAGTCTGTCAGGGAAGAACCTGGGGACTGGGAGCAGAAAAAGAAACTTTATGGCACCCAGGAAGGAGACAGTGAGGGCAGAGTGCAGGAGAGCCTGCTCACTGTCTTCACTATACTTTTAGAAACCATGTAAGTGGAGGGTGGGGCTTATATACAGTGTGTGTGTGATGTCTAGCTGTCTATGTTGAATAGCCGAGGGAGGGAGCTCCCACAGCTATTCAATACACTGCGCTGTTTGGGCGCGCTAAGGATTTCTTCTCACACCCCCCAGGGGATGCGAGGAGAAATCCGACCAAAGTGCTGGGTGCGCAGCAGTTTTTCTGCTTAGCGCGGCACTAACAGCCACGCGCCCGGCACTTTGGTCAGAGAATGTCGGTTAATGCGCCTTAACACCCTTGTTAAGGCGCGATAACCGCCAATTCTCCGACCACACAGTGCACTGAATTGAATAGCTCTGGGAGCTCGCTCCCGGCGCTATTCAATTCGCGTTGAATTGAATTGCCCTCTATCTATCTATCTATCTATCTATCTATCTATCTATCATCTATCTATCTTATATATATTGTATACAAATTATATGTGTCAGTGTGGCATATACTTTGCAAGGAGGGGTGTTGTTTTGTTCTTTATAATGTCCATGGGCGGAATTCAATTCAGTGCGATGCTGAATAGCCCTGGGAGGGAGTTCCTGGAGCTATTCAATTCAGCGTGCTGGTAAGTCAGAAAATGTTGGTTCTTTAGACATAACCTGGGTGTGTAGTCGCAATAGCCGGCATTCTCTGACTAAAGTGCCGGCCGCGCAGCTCTTAGCGCCGCACTAAGCCGGCAAACAGCTGCGCATCTGGCACTTTTGACGGATTTCTCTTTGCATCCCCAGGGGTGTGCGAGAAGAAATCCTATAGCCTAACCAAACATCGTGTTGAATTGAATAGCTTCAGGAGCTTCCTCCCGAGGCTATTCAACATCGCTTTGAATTGAATTCCCCTTAATGTGTCTATATGTATGTATGTGTTAGTGTTCCCACTAGGTACTTTTAGCAGGGCACTACACCCTGCCTGTTTTGTTAACTGTGCAATGCACCCTGTCCGTTTTGTGATTGATGAATTACACCCCGCTTTGTCCAGGTCAGACACACACACTGTGCGACAGAGCTTTAGGAACAAAGCTGCTCAACCCAGTTCCCAGGAGACACACACAAATGATGATATTTATTTATAGCTCTATGTCATAACAATTTTACCCTCATATACTTAATTTTCTATTTAAACCAAACGCACATTACGGAAACCATGCCACCAGCATTGTTGTCACGCCCATTTTTACATTGCATTCGTTAGTAGAAAAACTGGGCCACATGCTTGTGTCTGCCCCCCAGGCTGCAAGTTGCCAGCCAGCCCCTGATGCCCAGATAGGTGGCTAGTTTGAGGGACGGGCTAGGCTTTCATGTCATAAGGCCCCATCACAGCAAAAAGCAGAGATTTGAGTGCCCGTAGGGTGGGGCTACAATTATGCAAATGCTTAATTTTAGCCCCGCTCCCTCCATACGGGCAGCGATTCCCGGTGGTATTATCTCCCCATCTTCACTAGGAAGTGGGTGGGATCAGAGCCTTAACTGTGCGGGGCCCTGGTACATTCGTGGGCATGGCCTACATATCCTTAAAAAAATAAAATCCTGCAGCATGCTCCTCGGAAGGAAGGGGGGATGGGGTTTGGTGCAGTATGCTGATCAGCAGTCTCCCCAGCATGTACTGGGCTGGGGAGACCCTTCTGCTGAAATGTAAGGGAGAGGGGATGGGCGGCAGACCTAGGCCTCCCCCAGGCCTCTACATCAAGCCCAGGCCTGGGTAATTAGCACCCCCATCTTGGCACCACTGGGCGGGATGCAGGAGACTCGACCACTCTTCCGGGGGTGCAGGAAAATCGTGAGCCTTCCGGGAGAATAGGCAAGTATGGGTCATGCTGGAACATGCAGCACAACATGGTTGATGATTTTAAATAATAATAAATTACATAGACTGTGATATTCAAAATACTTCCTGTTAAATGGGATGAGTTGGTGCATATGAAAATAATTTTATTTATAATTGTATTTGATTGGATGTCCTCTCTACCCCCTCAGTATCATGTGAACAAACAGTCAGTAGTCTCTGACCCTATGCATATGTCCCAAGACCCCGCTCTCCAGGATCTGGATGAGGCACTATCACACCTGGAAGTAAAACTGGAAGCGTCTACTCAGAGCGAGGCCCTGGTATGTTAGACTCTTACAGACAGCCATGTCTACTCACAGTACTTATGTAGTATCTTCCATATACAGTAGCTCTATATTTCTCTCATGTATATGTCTAGGTCATAGTGAAATGCTTATATTTCTGCACCATTGCTAGAACATTTTAGGGGTTATTCTCCAGAAATAGTGGAAGCAGAATATGACAGCAAACTGGTAGTAAATAGTGGGAAATGATTTCCTATTCTGCACACCTAGTTTACATATTAACCTCCAGTAGTTTCCTGTCGCTCATGTACTTTGCTGCTACTGATTGTTCAGCAAGGAACGCACGTACTCAGCCGATGTTTTAGCTCTGCGCATGCGCCGTTTTGTGGGGGTGGACGAGCGCAGGAATGTCTGTGCGTTTGGACGGAGTTTTAGGGGCGTGCATAACTAAGCCCTTGCGGTGATGGCCGTAGCCTGAAGTCTAGCTGCGTGGAGTCAGGTCAACCACTAATATGCTAATGTTTTTGATGGTTCTCGATGTTACCGATGTTTCCGCTGTCTTTCGTGGTATAACAGAATGCATGTTAAGGGAAGTGAGAGGTATTGTGTTTTGCTAGGCGGCTGCTTATTCTGCGTGCGTATGCATTTATTAGCATATACTCGCAGCAGACGGGTTCGTGTGTCTGCTATCGTGCGTTCCTTGCTGAATCAGGCCCTGTGTACAGTATATCACTGTCTATGTACATTACTGGTAATACTAGTTTATAAAGCTCGTATGCGCACATTCTCTCTAACCTGCAGGAAGCTATTGAGGTTGAACCAGAACTACAGGAGTATCTGCGAGTGCTCAGGTAACCCATTGTCTATCATTACTTTCATTGGAAATTCATTTTATTTATTTATTGTATTTACTGTTCCCTCTCTGCTCCCAGACCGCGGAAAATGACTCTAAAAGGCTATAAACAGAACTGGGTGATGCTGAAGGGAACCAATGTGTCCTGTTATAAAAGTAAAGAGGAGGCCAGGGGAGAGCCACTGATCATGCTGGCTTTGAAAGGTAAGGAAGTCCAATAGAATCCACTAATAATGCTGGTGCCTCACAGTCACTCCTAGGAATAGAGAGCATATAGAGCGTTGTCCAATGAAAACATTTACCACACAGGGAGATTTTGATTGATTACTTGTGAGGGTTCATCTGCTCGGGAAAAAAATCTAATACAATCGGAAGGATTTGATTTCAGAAATTGAATGACCACCATTGCTGCATATGTGGGTGAGCTCATGGTTCAGCGTGGTAGTGCAGTGTAGCAAAGGAGCCCATTCATTTTCCAATCTACTTCTGCATTAAATGCAGACATGGCAATCCCGTATTGATCCAAAAGATCAACGTGGGACCACCGATTGACCATCCTTAGCTTCTTATGCTGACACTGATGTCCCGCCACCTATGGGATGTAGTTAATAGACCGGCGGACGCGTTGCCGCCGGTCTAAATCCCGACTCATCCTGCCCAACAAGGGATTAAAGATAGGCGTCGAAATGCAGGCTCCTATCTTAATCCCCCCGCCATCCCGATTGTCCGCGGATGGGTAAATATAATACTTAGCCCGGGGATGGGGGGGTTAGGTTTAGGGGCCCCCGGGGGGACTTAGGGTTAGGCACCCCCCTGGGGAAGGAGAGGGTTAGGCTAGGGGAAGAGGGGGTTAGGGTTAGGCACTAGGGGGGCAGGTTAGGGTTGGGCACCACCCCAGAAGGCTTAGGTTTAGAGTGTGGGGAGGGGGGGTTAGGTTTAGGGACCCCTGGGGGGAGGTTAGGGTTAGGCAACCCCTAAAGGAGGGTTAAGGTTAGGGGGGGGGAGAGGGTTAGGGTACTTACCTGTACCTGTTGGGATTTCGACCCCATCGGCCTGCCATTGTCGGTATTTGATCCGGGGGCTAAACAGCTGCCGGCATTACATATCGATTCTGCCACCTATGCCATGTGACCCTCCCTGACAGAGAGGTGGCCTTCTTATAGTCAGAACATTATTAGAGTAGGCAGGGTTGGCGGTTGGCAACACCTCTCTGTGTGACACCCCTCTACGCCCCTTGATCCCTATGGCTACATGCATTTTATGAAAAGTATCAGTGTGTTTTCATCAACAAGTAGATCTTACTAACTGCTTTGGGACTCGTTTACATTTGTATGTAAGTAAATTTTATGGCACGCGTCTCAGATGTAGCAGTACGCGCCCACTGTAACGCCGCACTCATGGGTGGTGCTTTCACAATCTCCCTGAAATGTTTTTTCAATAGTAGGCAAGTATGCACTACAGAGCTTCTATGTCAAAAGATAATTAATAATGCTGGTACATGAGCACAAGGAATAGAAGCCCTAGATAATGCTGGTACCTGAGCATTAGGAATATAATACACTTATAATGCTAGTACCTCAGCATTAGGAATATAATACACTTATAATGCTGGTACCTGAGCATTAGGAATATAATACACTTATAATGCTGGTACCTGAGCATTAGGAATATAATACACTTATAATGCTGGTACCTGAGCATTAGGAATATAATACACTTATAATGCTGGTACCTGAGCATTAGGAATAAACCACTGATAATGTTGGTACCTGAGCATTAGGAATATAATACACTTATAATGCTGGTACCTGAGCATTAGGAATATAATACACTTATAATGCTAGTACCTCAGCATTAGGAATATAATACACTTATAATGCTGGTACCTGAGCATTAGGAATATAATACACTTATAATGCTGGTACCTGAGCATTAGGAATATAATACACTTATAATGCTGGTACCTGAGCATTAGGAATAAACCACTGATAATGTTGGTACCTGAGCATTAGGAATATAATACACTTATAATGCTGGTGTCTGAGCATTAGGAATACAATACCACTGATAGTGCTGGTGCCTGAGCCTTAAGGTGCGTACTACACACGGGACGATGTGCGCCCTGAAAGAACATCGTCCCATAATGCGAAAATCAGCCAGCTACGAGCGACGCATCCTAACGAGTGGCTCTGAATCAGGTTCTGAGAGCACTGATATGTTGGTACTGAGGTAATGCTGATGGATATTAAATACCGAAATTCTAATAATCCTATACTGATGGTTGGCATGCCTAGAACTGCTGCCTTTGTATCATGTAGCCACCTGTGGTCATCCTTCTTACCAGCCCAGGCTAGCTGGTGCACTCTCTGCCTGCTTGTGTCTACGCTGTGGTGAAGCTGCTGGTCTGATGTGTGTCCCTAGGGCTTGAGTTCTCTCAGATATGGACTTGCTATCCTTGGTGGTGCACTGCCGCTTGGTGTACATGATGGCTGCTCCAGCTCCTTTCTGCAGGGCTGCCTGGGGGCATAGAGGCCTCCTTGCCTATCCGCTGTTTACTCCCTCCTCTGCTGGCCCCCCTGAGGTCTCCTCTGGAGAATCTGGTGGTATCTTGGAACAGCGTTTTCCTGTGAAGAGGGGCTCTTGTGCATATAGGAGTAGGGATTGCCATCAACCATTGATAGTTAACAAACATCGATGGTTTACTACCAATGGCTGATGGTTTTGCCATCAATGGCAGAGAACCATTGGCATGGTGGAACCCGAAGTTTTTTTCTTCTCCCTAGACGGAGCTTAGCCCCGCCACCTGGTGCCTGCTAAGCTCCACCCCCCATTATTGATTGGCCTGCTGTGCACCTGGCAGAGGTGCCCATCGAGTGTTGCAAACCATCGATAGTTCACCATAGATGTGTGTTTTTTTGTAAACCATCGATGGTTATCACCGATGGTGCCATTGATGCAGACCATATTGGAGGCTGTGCATCAGTGCTGGAGGTGCACAGGTTTATTTCTTCTGGCTCTTCTTGCAGCTTGACAATTGCTATGCTGCAGCCTGCTCCTGATCCCTCTCCTCAGGTACTGCTGTCCCTCTGCATATCTGCCGTAACTGGAACTGCTACTAGTCACCATTTTGGAGTGCCTCTTGCATCGCCTGTGTCCCTCATAGCAGTCATGTGCGGAGAGGTAAATGGCTGGGGAGTCACTGGCTAGTATCAGCGTCAGATTTACACATACAGTGTAATGTACATGTACATGTGGGCATTATACAAGGTGCAGCAGTATATAGTGCTGGAAATTTGGTGAGTTTTGATCATGGATGTGCGGAAAAGGTAGACAGGGGAGGCAGTGCCTCACCTGCCATACAGAGTTTTGACTATAAAAATGATTAGAATAATACAAAGAAGCTATTTATAATATTTTCTTTAAGTTTTTCTTATAATATTTATAGTAAAAACTGTGGAGTATACCTATGTATGACAGGAAACGCTCTGCATCACCTGACCGCACATCACTGCCTCATAGTGCTGCTTGTTTCTCCATTGCTGTAGGACTGTTATCAGATATAGGGGCATTGGTGTGTTTTTATATTAGTTGTTGCCTTCTGTAACTATCAGGAGTAGAAAGTCTCAGACTGCGGCAGCGACTAAACTGGAAAAATGTGCACAGGCTGCCGGTCTCCATTAATCAGTTCAGTCTCCTAATCCTTGTCCATCCTCTGCTGCCCAATTTAACAACAAAGCTTAATACCAGCAGCATTTTTCGTTTAGTATTGCAGTGATAGAGACAAAAATGCCACTGGTATTCATCAATACCAATGGCGACGGGCGACGGGCTTCTGTGTAATGCGCATGTGCGATGGTCTGTCTGCACATGTGCATGGCACTTTAACCTGGCGGAGACCCGCAGTGCCTGGAAGGATTCACTAAAGATGGTGAGAGCGATGCTGTGACAAACAGCTGTAATCTTAATTACTACTGTTTGTTGAATAAAGAAAGGATAACATAGGAAAGGATTGCCGGCAACGGGGACCGCATTACTTTCGCTATCTAAAGATGGCAAGAGAGATGATGTGACAAACAGCGCCATGCCCTTATGGCACAATACAATGGCTGACTCCCCTCTTTATTCATTATTCTTAACTAGTGCAATTTAGAGTTTATTGTTAGTGTTTAGGAACTAGGTTGGGGTTGTAAGCGGATGGAGGTGGGGCTGGGGGGCTGGAATAGTGGGCATGGGGGATATTGTTGTTTTGTGTTTTTCATTCTCTTTCTTACTGTTATTTTCTAATTATGATTGCAGCACACATTTTTTTTTCTATGTGAGGTAGTGGGGATCTTTTAGGATTTCCTCTGGTTATTGTTTTGGCGTTGAGTGGTCACGTATTCTACGGCTTTATTATATATCTTTATTGTATACTTTATGTTAAGAATCTTATTATGGAATGTATGTGGCGTTAATGATAAGATCAAGAGGTTTTTGGTTCTGTGTCTGTTAGGGCACAAAATCCTGGTATAGTGTGCCCATTTAATGGGTAGTCGTGTCTTGTCCCTAAAGCGGCCTTGGGTGGATTGGTCTTTCCACTCCACTTTTCACACCCACTCACGTGGTGTATCTGTGTTCGTTAGTAAATTTATGAGTTTTGTCTGTCACCAGGTTCAGACTCCTTGGGACGCTTTATTTTCCTTCATGGCTCTATCTATGCCTCCTTCTTTATCCTGCATGTGGTATACAGTATATTCCTCCACCTTATAGTTCGGAGGTTCTTGCAAAAGCCTGTGAAGTTTTATCTGTTCTTCCCTTGGTCCCAGTGTTGTGTGTTGGAGATGATGATCTGGATAGGTAGCGGAAGACTCCACATCCCTCCTTATGTGCTAGTTCCTCTACCATCTATTTCTTAATGGGGTTTGGTGGATGCTTGGCATTCTCAAAATCCTGGTGTGCTTTGTTACTCTTGCTTCTATTCATCTCATCTTTTCACGTATTGATATATGGTTGATCTCCCATTCTTTACTCCCCGTGGTTTCTACTGTCTCTTATTTGTCTTGGGGTGTTTCATACCACTCCCCTCTGTTGCTAGTCCTTTGAGTTTCCCAAGAGGTGCTTCTTTTTGGAGGTTTAATCCCTTTTAGCTAGCACAGATGGATGGATGCGGCTTCTGAATTACTTACTCCCTGGGAAGATTTCTTCACTGATAATTCTGTTGTAGTTAGTCCTCTGGTGCTTTTAAAACTTTTCTCCGGGGCACTCTAAATTTTCAGGTGGCACAGATTAAGGTCTTTCAAAAGAAGCGGGGTTGGAGCAGAGAAGCCGGGATCTGCTGGAGCAAAAATATATTTTGAGTGGACAGACTGCTGATCAATTTAAATGACTTATAGTTCATAGAGACTGGACTACTTTCTTTTAAGATAAATCCAGGCATTGCCTTCTCTTTTCAGCCTATGATAATTATATACAGGTTAATAGAACTAGTACTGTACGTTTTTGGCCTATATGGCTTGAGATGGCTACCCTCCCTACTTTACACAGGATGATTGAAGTGGATGCTGCTACTTATACTACTACCCAGACGCTTAACTACCATGGGTGCAGGGGGTGCGGTTGCTATGGGGCCTGCAGCACCTCCAAGGCTCAACTCCCCCTGTACCCAGCTCATGCCCAGCGGCATTACAAGAAGGGAATCCACTGATCCGTGCAGAAAACTGCTTTTTAGTCACAGGAGCATATTCATCATTGGAGGCTGTATGGCCTCCGACGATGAAGTATTGAACTCGCCGCGAGGGATACTTAAGTATCCAACTCACATCGGGGGAACCGTGACACCGGAGCAATTCATCATTTCTCCGGTGTGGGGACAGCTGCTCCAAAAAGCAGTCATCTCCGTGGTTAGTATCGCAGCTGCGATACTTATCTGCTCTCCGTCGTCCCAGCTACGCATGCGTGACCTTGGGTCACGCATGCGCAAAGCCGCTGGGGAGGTAGTGAGGAGGCGGAGGAGGGATCTGCATGGGTACAGGGCAATTTATCGTTTGATGACTAGGCCTCACAGACACACTGCAGCCTGTTAATAGGAAGCAGTTTGATCCCCATCTCGGATACACAGATGCTGGGAGGAGGTATGGCTCCCCGGACCATGGCCACGCCTCCTCCCAGCTTCAGTGTGCAGAGATGGAGTGGTGCACCTCGGTCAAGAGGTAAGGAGTGTAGGGCTGATGAGCGTTGGGGGGAGAAAATTTGGCTCTGGTGTTTATTATTTTATTGTTGTCTATGCTTCTCTGGAAAATACTCTAGTCTAGAGGAATTGACGTCTATTTTAAACCAGATATCCCTTTAATTTTTGTTACCTGTGAGTCATGAATTTTTGGACTCCCCTTTCTCCTTAGATAAGCTTAAGGATGCCATTAAATCTTTCCTTGGTGGCAAGGTTCCTGCAGTGATGGCCTCCCCATTGAGCTTTATAAGACCCATTTGGGTTTTTTTTGGTCCTTAAATTTCATTCAATGGTTTATCTTCTGCTGGCTCTTTGCCTCCTTTCATGTCAGAGGCTTTAATAGTGGTCCTTCCCTAACCTGGTAAGGATTCAACTTATCCAGACTCCTATTACCGTATTTCCTTTTTGTCCACTGGCGTTAAAATACTGGCTAAAATGTTGGCTATTGTCTTAAATAAAGTGTATATTGGAGATTGTTCATCGTTACCAAACTGGCTTTATGCAGTCACCAATTATTAATTTTAAAACGTCTTTACACTTATCTTCAGCTACAGCATGCGGAAGGTGAAGACGCCTTGTGGTGTCCTTTGATGCCGCCAAGGAATTTGATTCTGTTGATTGGACTTTCTTATAGGCATTGCTCTCACAATTTGGGATAGGTACGAGTTAATGGGTTCGTCACTGACTCTTTTGCATTAGGCTGCAGTACTCTTCAAGGATATCTCTGTCCGTGCTCACTCTTGCCATAGAGCCGCTGGCTTGTGAGATCCAGGCTTCTCCAAGTATTTCTGGCCTAATGGTTCTGGGTTATGAGGAGAAAATTGCCCTGTATGCGACAAGTTTTTGTTACAGGCTAGTGCTTTTCTTCCAGTTCTCTAGGCAACAGTCTATGTGTTTGGTACGTTTTCAAGTGTTTGTATAAATTAGACCAAATCTGTAGTTTTTCCTCTACTTACCACTTCAACCCAGCCAGTTGATTATAGTCTGCCCTCACGTTGGTGCTTTCAATTTAAATATCTGTGTGTACACATTTCTAGTGAAGTAAATAATTATGTGCCTCTCAATATTCAACCCCAGATTATTGTAAGCATAAAGCGCATGTTTGGAAACAGCTCCTACTTTCTGTTATGTGTAGGATCAGTTTGGTAAAATTGATTATATAGCCCAAACTGTTATATGTATTACAACAGTCACCGATTTATCTTCCCTTATCCTTTGTTTTCTACTTTAGTTAGATATATTACCAGCTTTGTTTGGTGGTCTTAGCGTCCCCATATTGTAGACCCCGGGGTGATGATGGTTTGGCATTGCCAGACATACGCTGTTATTTGGTTGCGCAATTCGTGACTGGGTGGATGTTCTAGAGTTAGGGGATGCTCATTGGGCACTGCTTCAGCTGGCCAGTCTGTCTTTTTCCCCTCTGCAGTTTTGACTGGCTGCGTCCTCTCTTGTGGGTTATACCCTCCATTCTGGAGCAAACACGCAAGGTTTGCCTGGCAGCTCATAAGCTTCTGGTTGCTGATGGATTGGATCCTTCTTCTCCACTTTGGGAAATTTTTTAGTCTTGTGTGGTGTCCACGTTATGCCATATTTATAGGGCAGAAGTCCTGTGCTTCTTTGCATAACTTAGCTCTGAGTTTGGTGTTCCCAAGACTATGTTATATAGGTTCTTGTAGGTTGGACATGTGCTTAGTGCACAGTGGGGGGGGGGGATTCCTGTCCTAGTTGAGTTGCCTGTATGAGCTTTGCTTCGTACTCTTTCCTTTAAGGAGCATAATTCTTGCCTAGATTAATCCCTTCACTCAGCTATTGATTCTGGGGGTTTGCAAGCATTACAGGCTATGTGGGTGGTTGACCTGGGTTCCCTGTCTGGTGAGAACAGCAGTAATCAACACACTTGATAAAAAAAACTATATATACCCAATACTGGTGGGTTTAACTTCTACTTGTCATCCATTTCAGGATGTGAAGTTACTCCAGAGGTCAATGTTGCTTCTCAGAAGTTTTGCATTAAGCTCCTTGTCCCATCTCCAGAAGGGATGAATGAAGTTTACCTTCGTTGTGAAAATGTAAGTGTCATAGGTCGCAGTGATTTGTTTTATTGTATGTATCACATATTTGTCTCACATGTATTCATTTGATATAGGAGCAGCAATATTCCCGCTGGATGGCTGGATGCCGCCTGGCAGCTAAAGGACGTACGATGGGTGATTCATCTTATGAGGGAGAGATGCAAAGTATTCTGTCCTTCCTGAATCTCCAAAAATCCAACCAGCATACTTCTGCCTCTGCCGCTGACTCCATCAATATGCTGGCCCTGGTATCACCACGGTACCAGAAAAAGCTCAAACTCAAGCAGGTGAGGAGATAAGTGATCCAGAGATATCAGTTGAAGGTTATTAGGTAGCGATATGCAGATCTACTTCTGTATAATTACCTTTGAAAAAAAAAGAGACCAACTACAATCCATATTATTTGCATGTTTTTTTATTTTACAGTTATCCCCTCGTATCCTGGAGGCCTATCAGAATATTGCTCAGATTTCTCTTGTAGAATCCAAAATGCGCTTTATTCATGACTGGCAATCACTACCAGACTTTGGTGTATCATACTTTATTGTAAGGTTGGTGATGTCCTTATGCTTCACTCTACGCTCTCTTATCTTCTACCCTATTTATCCTCTCATCCCTTTCTCATGTTAGAGCCTATAAATCCCTCATCATCCCATAACTTGTACTCTTTCATTTACATATCTCATAGGTATCTAATTCCCTCTCTTCCCAAATCCAGTATATCCTGTATCATCCCACATCCAGTGTATCCTATATTGTAGCATGTCCTGTTCATCCTCACTCATCCTACATCATGTGTTTCCTATATAATCCTATGTCCTGTATATCCTCTCTCATCCCCCATCCGGTGTATCCGGTATCATCCCATGTCCTCTCTCATACTGTATATCCTATATCATCCCATGTAGTTTCTATCCTCTCATCCCATTATATTCCAATTCAATAATTAGGTTGTAATGTTGCATTTTGATCACATTGAAGGCAGAACTGGCTCTCCCTGCTTTCCCAGGTATTTCTGTGTCACCCAGTCTCTATTTGAAGGCTGTAATCTCCATCTGTAATGATCCACAACAGTTCTAAAATTTTGGTTAGTCATTTGATACTTGCAAAATACTGTGCTCCCCTTTATTCCATCTCCAGGTAGGTGGACAGCTGCTGACAGGCCTAGATGTATGCTCTCCAGTACATTGCAGTTCTGTCGGTTTCTGGATAAATAGATTTAGTGGAGGCTGGGATTGGGTTTGTCTGAGTGACCCTCTACCAATTACAGGAAAAGCTGATGGACTGCACAGAGTGAATTGAAGTGTTCCTCCATTTTCATTGCTTGGTCCACGAGTCATTATTGCTTTGCTGGACCTAGAATTTCAACAGTAATGTAAATGGGGGAAGAGGTAGAGGAGATGATGCACAAATAATTAAATGTAATAATAAAAAAAAAGTCTTGAAAAAATAATTATTATTGCTCGCTTATATAGTGTCACCATTTGTTTGCAGCATTGAACAGATAATATCTGTGATTCATATCAGCCCCTGCCCTATTGGAGCTTACAACATACAAGTGCAATATAACTGCATAACCAAAACAAGGCTGCATGAAAGTAATTACAGACAACAGTATATTTGGAAAGATATAACATATGCAGGAAGGTTAAAAAAGGAGGTAGGGAGTGGGGATTTTCAAAAGGTAAAGACTTGTGTAAGATCGGCCTAGTGGGAAGATATTTGTGAATATCATTGAGTTTGTTATGACACCTATCATAAATGATTGTACTGAAAATTATTATTGCAAATTGAAAGAGTGTGGCATTTTGTGTGAATGATTTTAATTATTCAGATATAAATTGGGACAAGAACATTAGTAATCTGAGAGAAAGTAGCCAAGTTTATCTATTTTATCCACTTAAATGACGACAATTGTTTTTGAAAAACTACATCACTGTGGCCCTTATCCTGTCAATGCTCTCTCTCATCCTGCGGCCTATTACTCATCCCTTATCCAGTTAATGTGCTCTCTCATCCTGTGGCTTATTACTCATCCCTTATCCTGTCAATGCTCTCTCTCATCCTGTGGCCTATTACTCATCCCTTATCCTGTCAATGCTGTCTTTCATCCTGTGGCCTAACACTTGTCCCTTATCTTGTCAATCCTTTCTCTCATCCTGTGGCCTGTTGTTCATCCCTTATCCTGTCAATGTGCTCTCTCATCTTGCGGTCTTATCTTGTCCCTTATCCCTTTAACTTGTCAATAATTTCTCTCATCCTGTGGCCTATTATTCATCCTTATCCTGTCAATGCCCTCTCTCACCCTGTGGCCTATTACTCATCCCTTATTATGTCAAAGCTGTCTCCTCCTGTGGCCTATTACTCATCTCTTATCCTGTCAATGCCCTCTCTCATCCAGTGGCCTAACACTTGTCCCTTATCTTGTCAATGATTTCTCTCATCCTGTGGCCTATTATTCATCGCTTATCCTATCAATGCGCTCTCTCATCTTGTGGTCTATTACTCATCCCTTATCCTGTCAATGCCCTCTCTCATCTTGTGGCCTTATCTTATCCCTTATCTTGTCAATGCGCTCTCTCATCCTGTGGCCTATTACTCATCCCTTATCATGTCAATGCTGTCTCCTCCTGTGGCCTATTACTCATCTCTTATCCTGACAATGCTCTCTCTCATCCTGTGGCCTATTACTCATCCCTTATCCTGTCAATGCGCTCTCTCATCCTGTGGTTTATTACTCATGCCTTATCCGGTCAATCCACTCTAATCCTGCAGGCTATCACTTGTCCCTTATCCTGTCAATGCTCTCATCCTGTGGCCTATTACTCATCCCTTATTCGGTCATTCCTCTCATCTTGTGGCCTATTACTCATCTCTTATCCTGTCAATACCCTCGCTCATCCAGTGGCCTAAAACTTGTCCCTTATCTTGTCAATGATATCTCTCATCCTGTGGCCTATTATTCATCCCTTATCCTATCAATGCGCTCTCTCATCCTGTGGCCTATTACTCATCCCTTATCCTGTCAATCCTCTCTCATCCTGTGGGCCTATTACTCATCTATTATCCTGTCAATGCTCTCTCTCATTCTGTGGCCTAACACTTGTCCCTTATCTTGTCAATGATTTCTCTCATCCTCTGGCTTATTATTTATCCCTTATCCTGTCAATGCGCTCTCTCATCCAGTGGCCTATTACTCATCTATTATCCTGTCAATGCTCTCTCTCATTCTGTGGCCTAACACTTGTCCCTTATCTTGTCAATGCTTTCTCTCATCCTGTGGCCTATTACTCATCCCTTATCCTGTCAATCCACTCTAATCCTGTGAGTATCACTTGTCCCTTATCCTGTCAATGTTCTTATCCTGTGGCCTATCTCTTGTCCTTTTCATGTCAATGCTCTCTCTCATCCTGTGGCCTAACACTTGACCCGTATTCTGTCAATGCTCTCTCATCCTGTGGCCTATTATTCATCCCTTATCCTATCAATGTGCTTTCTCATCCTGTGGCCTATTATTCATCCCTTATCCTGTCAATGCTGTCTCTCATCCAGTGGCCTAACACTTGTCCCTTATGTTGTCAATGCTTTCTCTCATCCTGTGGACTATTACTCATCTCTTATCCTGTCAAGGCGCTCTCTCATCCTGTTCCCTGTTACTCATCTATTATCTTGTCAATGCTCTCTCTCATCCTGTGGCCTAACACTTGACCCATATCCTGTCAATGCTTTCTCTATATCCTGTGGCCTATTATTCATCCCTTATCCTGTCAATGCTCTCATACTGTGGCCTATCACTCGTCCCTTATCCTGTCAATCCTATCTCATCCTGTGGCCTATCACTCGTCCCTTATCCTCGCAATCCTCTCTAATCATGCGGTCTCGTCACTTATCCTGTCAATGCTCTCATCCTTTGGCCTAACACTCGTCCCTTTTCCTGTCAATTCTCTCCTCATCCTGTGGCCTAACACTTGTCCCTTATCTTGTCAATGCTTTCTCTCATCCTGTGGCCTAACACTTGACCCATATCCTGAAAATGC
This sequence comes from Taudactylus pleione, assembly GCA_031769625.1. Classification (NCBI taxonomy): domain Eukaryota; kingdom Metazoa; phylum Chordata; class Amphibia; order Anura; family Myobatrachidae; genus Taudactylus; species Taudactylus pleione. The sequence goes on from JAUIMM010000249.1 coordinate 8,562,188, forward strand.
TCTCTCATCCTGTGGCCTATTACTCATCCCTTATTCTGTCAATCCTCTCTCATCCTGTGGCCTATTACTCATCCCTTATCCTGTCAATGCCCTCTCTCATCCAGTGGCCTAACACTTGTCCCTTATCTTGTCAATGATTTCTCTCATCCTGTGGCCTAACACTTGACCCATATCCTGTCAATGCTCTCGCATCCTGTGGCCTAACACTTGACCCATATCCTGTCAATGCTTTCTCTTATCCTGTGGCCTATTATTCATCCCTTATCCTGTCAATGCTCTCATACTGTGGCCTATCACTCGTCCCTTATCGTGTCAATCCTCTCTCATCCTGTAGCCTGTTACTCATCCCTTATCCTGTCAATCCTCTCTCATCCTGTGGGCCTATTACTCATCTATTATCCTGTCAATGCTCTCTCTCATTCTGTGGCCTAACACTTGTCCCTTATCTTGTCAAGGATTTCTATCATCCTCTGGCTTATTATTTATCCCTTATCCTGTCAATGCGCTCTCTCATCCAGTGGCCTATTACTCATCTATTATCCTGTCAATGCTCTCTCTCATTCTGTGGCCTAACACTTGTCCCTTATCTTGTCAATGCTTTCTCTCATCCTGTGGCCTATTACTCATCCCTTATCCTGTCAATCCACTCTAATCCTGTGAGTATCACTTGTCCCTTATCCTGTCAATGTTCTTATCCTGTGGCCTATCTCTTGTCCTTTTCATGTCAATGCTCTCTCTCATCCTGTGGCCTAACACTTGACCCGTATTCTGTCAATGCTCTCTCATCCTGTGGCCTATTATTCATCCCTTATCCTATCAATGTGCTTTCTCATCCTGTGGCCTATTATTCATCCCTTATCCTGTCAATGCTGTCTCTCATCCAGTGGCCTAACACTTGTCCCTTATGTTGTCAATGCTTTCTCTCATCCTGTGGACTATTACTCATCTCTTATCCTGTCAAGGCGCTCTCTCATCCTGTTCCCTGTTACTCATCTATTATCTTGTCAATGCTCTCTCTCATCCTGTGGCCTAACACTTGACCCATATCCTGTCAATGCTTTCTCTATATCCTGTGGCCTATTATTCATCCCTTATCCTGTCAATGCTCTCATACTGTGGCCTATCACTCGTCCCTTATCCTGTCAATCCTATCTCATCCTGTGGCCTATCACTCGTCCCTTATCCTCGCAATCCTCTCTAATCATGCGGTCTCGTCACTTATCCTGTCAATGCTCTCATCCTTTGGCCTAACACTCGTCCCTTTTCCTGTCAATTCTCTCCTCATCCTGTGGCCTAACACTTGTCCCTTATCTTGTCAATGCTTTCTCTCATCCTGTGGCCTAACACTTGACCCATATCCTGAAAATGCTCTCTCATCCTGTGGCCTATTACTCATCCCTTATTCTGTCAATCCTCTCTCATCCTGTGGCCTATTACTCATCCCTTATCCTGTCAATGCCCTCTCTCATCCAGTGGCCTAACACTTGTCCCTTATCTTGTCAATGATTTCTCTCATCCTGTGGCCTAACACTTGACCCATATCCTGTCAATGCTCTCGCATCCTGTGGCCTAACACTTGACCCATATCCTGTCAATGCTTTCTCTTATCCTGTGGCCTATTATTCATCCCTTATCCTGTCAATGCTCTCATACTGTGGCCTATCACTCGTCCCTTATCGTGTCAATCCTCTCTCATCCTGTAGCCTGTTACTCATCCCTTATCCTGTCAATCCTCTCTCATCCTGTGGGCCTATTACTCATCTATTATCCTGTCAATGCTCTCTCTCATTCTGTGGCCTAACACTTGTCCCTTATCTTGTCAAGGATTTCTATCATCCTCTGGCTTATTATTTATCCCTTATCCTGTCAATGCGCTCTCTCATCCAGTGGCCTATTACTCATCTATTATCCTGTCAATGCTCTCTCTCATTCTGTGGCCTAACACTTGTCCCTTATCTTGTCAATGCTTTCTCTCATCCTGTGGCCTATTACTCATCCCTTATCCTGTCAATCCACTCTAATCCTGTGAGTATCACTTGTCCCTTATCCTGTCAATGTTCTTATCCTGTGGCCTATCTCTTGTCCTTTTCATGTCAATGCTCTCTCTCATCCTGTGGCCTAACACTTGACCCGTATTCTGTCAATGCTCTCTCATCCTGTGGCCTATTATTCATCCCTTATCCTATCAATGTGCTTTCTCATCCTGTGGCCTATTATTCATCCCTTATCCTGTCAATGCTGTCTCTCATCCAGTGGCCTAACACTTGTCCCTTATGTTGTCAATGCTTTCTCTCATCCTGTGGACTATTACTCATCTCTTATCCTGTCAAGGCGCTCTCTCATCCTGTTCCCTGTTACTCATCTATTATCTTGTCAATGCTCTCTCTCATCCTGTGGCCTAACACTTGACCCATATCCTGTCAATGCTTTCTCTATATCCTGTGGCCTATTATTCATCCCTTATCCTGTCAATGCTCTCATACTGTGGCCTATCACTCGTCCCTTATCCTGTCAATCCTATCTCATCCTGTGGCCTATCACTCGTCCCTTATCCTCGCAATCCTCTCTAATCATGCGGTCTCGTCACTTATCCTGTCAATGCTCTCATCCTTTGGCCTAACACTCGTCCCTTTTCCTGTCAATTCTCTCCTCATCCTGTGGCCTAACACTTGTCCCTTATCTTGTCAATGCTTTCTCTCATCCTGTGGCCTAACACTTGACCCATATCCTGAAAATGCTCTCTCATCCTGTGGCCTATTACTCATCCCTTATTCTGTCAATCCTCTCTCATCCTGTGGCCTATTACTCATCCCTTATCCTGTCAATGCCCTCTCTCATCCAGTGGCCTAACACTTGTCCCTTATCTTGTCAATGATTTCTCTCATCCTGTGGCCTAACACTTGACCCATATCCTGTCAATGCTCTCGCATCCTGTGGCCTAACACTTGACCCATATCCTGTCAATGCTTTCTCTTATCCTGTGGCCTATTATTCATCCCTTATCCTGTCAATGCTCTCATACTGTGGCCTATCACTCGTCCCTTATCGTGTCAATCCTCTCTCATCCTGTAGCCTGTTACTCATCCCTTATCCTGTCAATCCTCTCTCATCCTGTGGGCCTATTACTCATCTATTATCCTGTCAATGCTCTCTCTCATTCTGTGGCCTAACACTTGTCCCTTATCTTGTCAAGGATTTCTATCATCCTCTGGCTTATTATTTATCCCTTATCCTGTCAATGCGCTCTCTCATCCAGTGGCCTATTACTCATCTATTATCCTGTCAATGCTCTCTCTCATTCTGTGGCCTAACACTTGTCCCTTATCTTGTCAATGATTTCTCTCATCCTGTGGCCTAACACTTGACCCATATCCTGTCAATGCTCTCGCATCCTGTGGCCTAACACTTGACCCATATCCTGTCAATGCTTTCTCTTATCCTGTGGCCTATTATTCATCCCTTATCCTGTCAATGCTCTCATACTGTGGCCTATCACTCGTCCCTTATCGTGTCAATCCTCTCTCATCCTGTAGCCTGTTACTCATCCCTTATCCTGTCAATCCTCTCTCATCCTGTGGGCCTATTACTCATCTATTATCCTGTCAATGCTCTCTCTCATTCTGTGGCCTAACACTTGTCCCTTATCTTGTCAAGGATTTCTATCATCCTCTGGCTTATTATTTATCCCTTATCCTGTCAATGCGCTCTCTCATCCTGTGGCCTATTACTCATCTATTATCCTGTCAATGCTCTCTCTCATTATGTGGCCTAACACTTGTCCCTTATCTTGTCAATGCTTTCTCTCATCCTGTGGCCTATTACTCATCCCTTATCCTGTCAATCCACTATAATCCTGTGAGTATCACTTGTCCCTTACCCTGTCAATGTTCTCATCCTGTGGCCTATCTCTTGTCCTTTTCCTGTCAATGCTCTCTCTCATCCTGTGGCCTAACACTTGACCCATATTCTGTTAATGCTCTCTCATCCTGTGGCCTATTATTCATCCCTTATCCTATCAATGTGCTTTCTCATCCTGTGGCTTATTATTCATCCCTTATCCTATCAATGTGCTTTCTCATCCTGTGGCCTATTATTCATCCCTTATCCTGTCAATGCTGTCTCTCATCCAGTGGCCTAACACTTGTCCCTTATGTTGTCAATGCTTTCTCTCATCCTGTGGACTATTACTCATCTCTTATCCTGTCAAGGCGCTCTCTCATCCTGTTCCCTGTTACTCATCTATTATCTTGTCAATGCTCTCTCTCATCCTGTGGCCTAACACTTGACCCGTATCCTGTCAATGCTTTCTCTATATCCTGTGGACTATTATTCATCCCTTATCCTGTCAATGCTCTCATACTGTGGCCTATCACTCGTCCCTTATCGTGTCAATCCTCTCTCATCCTGTAGCCTGTTACTCATCCCTTATCTGTCAATGCTCTCTCATCCTGTGGCCTATCACTCGTCCCTTATCCTGTCAATCCTCTCTCATCCTGTGGCCTATCACTCGTCCCTTATCCTCTCAATCCTCTCTAATCATGCGGTCTCGTCCCTTATCCTGTCAATGCTCTCATCCTGTGGCCTAACACTTGACCCATATCCTGAAAATGCTCTCTCATCCTGTGGCCTAATACTCATCCCTTATTCTGTCAATCCTCTCTCATCCTGTGGCCTATTACTCATCCCTTATCCTGTCAATGCCCTCTCTCATCCAGTGGCCTAACACTTGTCCCTTATCTTGTCAATGATTTCTCTCATTCTGTGGCCTAACACTTGACCCATATCCTGTCAATGCTCTCGCATCCTGTGGCCTAACACTTGACCCATATCCTGTCAATGCTTTCTCTTATCCTGTGGCCTATTATTCATCCCTTATCCTGTCAATGCTCTCTCATCCTGTGGCCTATTACTCAACTCTTATCCTGTCAATGCCCTCTCTCATCCAGTGGCCTAACACTTATCCCTTATCTTGTTAATGCTTTCTCTCATCCTGTGGCCTATTACTCATCCCTTTTCCTATCAATGCGCTCTCTCATCCTGTGGCCTATTACTTATCTCTTATCCTGTCAATCCTCTCTCTCATTCTGTGGCCTAACACTTGTCCCTTATCTTGTCAATGCTTTCTTTCATCCTGTGGCCTATTACTCATCCCTTATCCTGTCAATCCACTCTAATCCTGTGAGTATCAGTTGTCCCTTATCCTGTCAATGCTCTCATCCTGTGGCCTATCTCTTGTCCCTTTTACTGTCAATGCTCTCTCTCATCCTGTGGCCTAACACTTGACCGTATTCTGTCAAAGCTCTCTCATCCTGTGGCCTATTATTCATCCATTATCCTGTCAATGCTGTCTCTCATCCTGTGGCCTAACACTTGTCCCTTATGTTGTCAATGCTTTCTCTCATCCTGTGGCCTGTTACTCATCTCTTATCCTGTCAAGGCGCTCTCTCATACTGTGGCCTATTACTCATCTTATCCTGTCAATCCTCTCTAATCCTGTGGTCTCGTCCGTTATCCTGTCAATACTCTCATCCTTTGGGCTAACACTCGTCCCTTTTCCTGTCAATGCTCTCCCTCATCCTGTGGCCTAACACTTGTTCCTTATCTTGTCAATGCTTTCTCTCATCCTGTGGCCTAACACTTGACCCATATCCTGTTAATACTCTCTCATCCTGTGGCCTATTGCTTATCCCTTATTCTGTCAATCCTCTCTCATCCTGTGGCCTTACTCATCCCTTATCCTGTCAATGCTCTCTCTCATCTTATGGCATATTACTCATCTATTATCCTGTCAATGCTCTCTCTCATCCAGTGGCCTAACACTTGTCCCTTATCTTGTCAATGCTTTCTTTCATCCTGTGGCCTAAAACTTGACCCATATCCTGTCAATGCTTTCTCATCCTGAGGCCTATTACTCATCCGTTTTGCTGTCAATGCTCTCTCTCATCCTGTGGCCTAACACTTGACCCTTATCCTGTCAATGCTTTCTCTTATCCTGTGGCCTATTATTCAGCCCTTATCCTGTCAATGCTCTCTCATCCTGTGGCCTATTACTCATCTCTTATCCTGTCAATGCCCTCTCTCATCCAGTGGCCTAACACTTGTCCCTTATCTTGTTAATGCTTTCTCTCATCCTGTGGCCTATTACTCATCCCTTATCCTGTCAATGCACTCTCTCATCCGGTCAATGCTTTCTCTTATCCTGTGGCCTATTACTCATCCCTTATTCTGTCAATCCTCTCTCATCCTGTGGCCTATTACTCATCTCTTATCCTGTCAATGCTCTCTCATTCTGTGGCCTAACACTTGTCCCTTATCTTGTTAATGCTTTCTCTCATCCTGTGGCCTATTACTCATCCCTTATCCTGTCAATGCGCTCTCTCATCCTGTGGCCTATTACTTATCTCTTATCCTGTCAATCCTCTCTCTCATTCTGTGGCCTAACACTTGTCCCTTATCTTGTCAATGCTTTCTCTCATCCTGTGGCCTATTACTCATCCCTTATCCTGTCAATCCACTCTAATCCTGTGAGTATCAGTTGTCCCTTATCCTGTCAATGCTCTCATCCTGTGGCCTATCTCTTGTCCCTTTTCCTGTCAATGCTCTCTCTCATCCTGTGGCCTAACACTTGACCGTATTCTGTCAATGCTCTCTCATCCTGTGGCCTATTATTCATCCCTTATGCTATCAATGCGCTTTCTCATCCTGTGGCCTATTATTCATCCCTTATCCTGTCAATGCTGTCTCTCATCCTGTGGCCTAACACTTGTCCCTTATCTTGTCAATGCTCTTTCTCATCCTGTGGCCTATTACTCATCCCTTATCCTGTCAATCCTCTCTCATCCTGTGGCCTATTACTCATCCCTTATTCTGTCAATCCTCTCTCATCCTGTGGCCTATTACTCATCTCTTATCCTGTCAATGCGCTCTCCCATCCTGTGGCCTATTACTTATCTCTTATCCTGTCAATCCTCTCTCTCATTCTGTGGCCTAACACTTGTCCCTTATCTTGTCAATGCTCTTTCTCATCCTGTGGCCTATTACTCATCCCTTATCCTGTCAATCCTCTCATACTGTGGCCTATCACTCGACCCTTATCGTGTCAATCCTCTCTCATCCTGTAGCCTGTTACTCATCCCGTATCTGTCAATGCTCTCTCATCCTGTGGCCTATCACTCGTCCCTTATCCTGTGGCCTATCACTTGTCCCTTATCCTGTCAATCCTCTCTAATCCTGTGGTCTCGTCCCTTATCCTGTCAATGCTCTCATCCTTTGGCCTAACACTCGTCCCTTTTCCTGTCAATGCTCTCCCTCATCCTGTGGCCTAACACGACCCATATCCTGTCAATGCTGTCTCTCATCCTGTGGCCTATTACTCATCCCTTATTCTGTCAATCCTCTCTCATCCTGTGGCCTATTACTCATCTCTTATCCTGTCAATGCGCTCTCTCATCCTGTGGCCTATTACTTATCTCTTATCCTGTCAATCCTCTCTCTCATTCTGTGGCCTAACACTTGTCCCTTATCTTGTCAATGCTTTCTCTCATCCTGTGGCTTATTATTCATCCCTTATCCTGTCAATGCTCTTTCTCATCCTGTGGCCTATTACTCATCCCTTAGCCTGTCAATCCTCTCATACTGTGGCCTATCACTCGTTCCTTATCGTGTCAATCCTCGCTCATCCTGTGGCCTATTACTCATCCCTTATCATGTCAATGCTGTCTCCTCCTGTGGCCTATTACTCATCTCTTATCCTGACAATGCTCTCTCTCATCCTGTGGCCTATTACTCATCCCTTATCCTGTCAATGCGCTCTCTCATCCTGTGGTTTATTACTCATGCCTTATCCGGTCAATCCACTCTAATCCTGCAGGCTATCACTTGTCCCTTATCCTGTCAATGCTCTCATCCTGTGGCCTATTACTCATCCCTTATTCGGTCATTCCTCTCATCTTGTGGCCTATTACTCATCTCTTATCCTGTCAATACCCTCTCTCATTTAGTGGCCTAACACTTGTCCCTTATCTTGTCAATGATTTCTCTCATCCTGTGGCCTAACACTTGACCCATATCCTGTCAATGCTCTCGCATCCTGTGGCCTAACACTTGACCCATATCCTGTCAATGCTCTCCCTCATCCTGTGGCCTAACACGACCCATATCCTGTCAATGCTGTCTCTCATCCTGTGGCCTATTACTCATCCCTTATTCTGTCAATCCTCTCTCATCCTGTGGCCTATTACTCATCTCTTATCCTGTCAATGCGCTCTCTCATCCTGTGGCCTATTACTTATCTCTTATCCTGTCAATCCTCTCTCTCATTCTGTGGCCTAACACTTGTCCCTTATCTTGTCAATGCTTTCTCTCATCCTGTGGCTTATTATTCATCCCTTATCCTGTCAATGCTCTTTCTCATCCTGTGGCCTATTACTCATCCCTTAGCCTGTCAATCCTCTCATACTGTGGCCTATCACTCGTTCCTTATCGTGTCAATCCTCGCTCATCCTGTGGCCTATTACTCATCCCTTATCATGTCAATGCTGTCTCCTCCTGTGGCCTATTACTCATCTCTTATCCTGACAATGCTCTCTCTCATCCTGTGGCCTATTACTCATCCCTTATCCTGTCAATGCGCTCTCTCATCCTGTGGTTTATTACTCATGCCTTATCCGGTCAATCCACTCTAATCCTGCAGGCTATCACTTGTCCCTTATCCTGTCAATGCTCTCATCCTGTGGCCTATTACTCATCCCTTATTCGGTCATTCCTCTCATCTTGTGGCCTATTACTCATCTCTTATCCTGTCAATACCCTCTCTCATTTAGTGGCCTAACACTTGTCCCTTATCTTGTCAATGATTTCTCTCATCCTGTGGCCTAACACTTGACCCATATCCTGTCAATGCTCTCGCATCCTGTGGCCTAACACTTGACCCATATCCTGTCAATGCTTTCTCTCATCCTGTAGCCTGTTACTCATCCCTTATCCTGTCAATCCTCTCTCATCCTGTCAATCCTCTCTCATCCTGTGGGCCTATTACTCATCTATTATCCTGTCAATGCTCTCTCTCATTCTGTGGCCTAACACTTGTCCCTTATCTTGTCAATGATTTCTATCATCCTCTGGCTTATTATTTATCCCTTATCCTGTCAATGCGCTCTCTCATCCTGTGGCCTATTACTCATCTATTATCCTGTCAATGCTCTCTCTCATTATGTGGCCTAACACTTGTCCCTTATCTTGTCAATGCTTTCTCTCATCCTGTGGCCTATTACTCATCCCTTATCCTGTCAATCCACTCTAATCCTGTGAGTATCACTTGTCCCTTACCCTGTCAATGTTCTCATCCTGTGGCCTATCTCTTGTCCTTTTCCTGTCAATGCTCTCTCTCATCCTGTGGCCTAACACTTGACCCGTATTCTGTTAATGCTCTCTCATCCTGTGGCCTATTATTCATCCCTTATCCTATCAATGTGCTTTCTCATCCTGTGGCCTATTATTCATCCCTTATCCTATCAATGTGCTTTCTCATCCTGTGGCCTATTATTCATCGCTTATCCTGTCAATGCTGTCTCTCATCCAGTGGCCTAACACTTGTCCCTTATGTTGTCAATGCTTTCTCTCATCCTGTGGACTATTACTCATCTCTTATCCTGTCAAGGCGCTCTCTCATCCTGTTCCCTGTTACTCATCTATTATCTTGTCAATGCTCTCTCTCATCCTGTGGCCTAACACTTGACCCGTATCCTGTCAATGCTTTCTCTATATCCTGTGGACTATTATTCATCCCTTATCCTGTCAATGCTCTCATACTGTGGCCTATCACTCGTCCCTTATCGTGTCAATCCTCTCTCATCCTGTAGCCTGTTACTCATCCCTTATCTGTCAATGCTCTCTCATCCTGTGGCCTATCACTCGTCCCTTATCCTGTCAATCCTCTCTCATCCTGTGGCCTATCACTCGTCCCTTATCCTCTCAATCCTCTCTAATCATGCGGTCTCGTCCCTTATCTTGTCAATGCTCTCATCCTGTGGCCTAACACTTGACCATATCCTGAAAATGCTCTCTCATCCTGTGGCCTAATACTCATCCCTTATTCTGTCAATCCTCTCTCATCCTGTGGCCTATTACTCATCCCTTATCCTGTCAATGCCCTCTCTCATCCAGTGGCCTAACACTTGTCCCTTATCTTGTCAATGATTTCTCTCATTCTGTGGCCTAACACTTGACCCATATCCTGTCAATGCTCTCGCATCCTGTGGCCTAACACTTGACCCATATCCTGTCAATGCTTTCTCTTATCCTGTGGCCTATTATTCATCCCTTATCCTGTCAATGCTCTCTCATCCTGTGGCCTATTACTCAACTCTTATCCTGTCAATGCCATCTCTCATCCAGTGGCCTAACACTTGTCCCTTATCTTGTTAATGCTTTCTCTCATCCTGTGGCCTATTACTCATCCCTTTTCCTATCAATGCGCTCTCTCATCCTGTGGCCTATTACTTATCTCTTATCCTGTCAATCCTCTCTCTCATTCTGTGGCCTAACACTTGTCCCTTATCTTGTCAATGCTTTCTCTCATCCTGTGGCCTATTACTCATCCCTTATCCTGTCAATCCACTCTAATCCTGTGAGTATCAGTTGTCCCTTATCCTGTCAATGCTCTCATCCTGTGGCCTATCTCTTGTCCCTTTTACTGTCAATGCTCTCTCTCATCCTGTGGCCTAACACTTGACCGTATTCTGTCAAAGCTCTCTCATCCTGTGGCCTATTATTCATCCATTATCCTGTCAATGCTGTCTCTCATCCTGTGGCCTAACACTTGTCCCTTACGTTGTCAATGCTTTCTCTCATCCTGTGGCCTGTTACTCATCTCTTATCCTGTCAAGGCGCTCTCTCATACTGTGGCCTATTACTCATCTTATTCTGTCAATCCTCTCTAATCCTGTGGTCTCGTCCCTTATCCTGTCAATGCTCTCATCCTTTGGGCTAACACTCGTCCCTTTTCCTGTCAATGCTCTCCCTCATCCTGTGGCCTATTACTCATCCCTTATCCTGTCAATCCACTCTAATCCTGTGAGTATCAGTTGTCCCTTATCCTGTCAATGCTCTCATCCTGTGGCCTATCTCTTGTCCCTTTTCCTGTCAATGCTCTCTCTCATCCTGTGGCCTAACACTTGACCGTATTCTGTCAATGCTCTCTCATCCTGTGGCCTATTATTCATCCCTTATGCTATCAATGCGCTTTCTCATCCTGTGGCCTATTATTCATCCCTTATCCTGTCAATGCTGTCTCTCATCCTGTGGCCTAACACTTGTCCCTTATCTTGTCAATGCTCTTTCTCATCCTGTGGCCTATTACTCATCCCTTATCCTGTCAATCCTCTCTCATCCTGTGGCCTATTACTCATCCCTTATTCTGTCAATCCTCTCTCATCCTGTGGCCTATTACTCATCTCTTATCCTGTCAATGCGCTCTCCCATCCTGTGGCCTATTACTTATCTCTTATCCTGTCAATCCTCTCTCTCATTCTGTGGCCTAACACTTGTCCCTTATCTTGTCAATGCTCTTTCTCATCCTGTGGCCTATTACTCATCCCTTATCCTGTCAATCCTCTCATACTGTGGCCTATCACTCGACCCTTATCGTGTCAATCCTCTCTCATCCTGTAGCCTGTTACTCATCCCGTATCTGTCAATGCTCTCTCATCCTGTGGCCTATCACTCGTCCCTTATCCTGTGGCCTATCACTTGTCCCTTATCCTGTCAATCCTCTCTAATCCTGTGGTCTCGTCCCTTATCCTGTCAATGCTCTCATCCTTTGGCCTAACACTCGTCCCTTTTCCTGTCAATGCTCTCCCTCATCCTGTGGCCTAACACGACCCATATCCTGTCAATGCTGTCTCTCATCCTGTGGCCTATTACTCATCCCTTATTCTGTCAATCCTCTCTCATCCTGTGGCCTATTACTCATCTCTTATCCTGTCAATGCGCTCTCTCATCCTGTGGCCTATTACTTATCTCTTATCCTGTCAATCCTCTCTCTCATTCTGTGGCCTAACACTTGTCCCTTATCTTGTCAATGCTTTCTCTCATCCTGTGGCTTATTATTCATCCCTTATCCTGTCAATGCTCTTTCTCATCCTGTGGCCTATTACTCATCCCTTAGCCTGTCAATCCTCTCATACTGTGGCCTATCACTCGTTCCTTATCGTGTCAATCCTCGCTCATCCTGTGGCCTATTACTCATCCCTTATCATGTCAATGCTGTCTCCTCCTGTGGCCTATTACTCATCTCTTATCCTGACAATGCTCTCTCTCATCCTGTGGCCTATTACTCATCCCTTATCCTGTCAATGCGCTCTCTCATCCTGTGGTTTATTACTCATGCCTTATCCGGTCAATCCACTCTAATCCTGCAGGCTATCACTTGTCCCTTATCCTGTCAATGCTCTCATCCTGTGGCCTATTACTCATCCCTTATTCGGTCATTCCTCTCATCTTGTGGCCTATTACTCATCTCTTATCCTGTCAATACCCTCTCTCATTTAGTGGCCTAACACTTGTCCCTTATCTTGTCAATGATTTCTCTCATCCTGTGGCCTAACACTTGACCCATATCCTGTCAATGCTCTCGCATCCTGTGGCCTAACACTTGACCCATATCCTGTCAATGCTCTCCCTCATCCTGTGGCCTAACACGACCCATATCCTGTCAATGCTGTCTCTCATCCTGTGGCCTATTACTCATCCCTTATTCTGTCAATCCTCTCTCATCCTGTGGCCTATTACTCATCTCTTATCCTGTCAATGCGCTCTCTCATCCTGTGGCCTATTACTTATCTCTTATCCTGTCAATCCTCTCTCTCATTCTGTGGCCTAACACTTGTCCCTTATCTTGTCAATGCTTTCTCTCATCCTGTGGCTTATTATTCATCCCTTATCCTGTCAATGCTCTTTCTCATCCTGTGGCCTATTACTCATCCCTTAGCCTGTCAATCCTCTCATACTGTGGCCTATCACTCGTTCCTTATCGTGTCAATCCTCGCTCATCCTGTGGCCTATTACTCATCCCTTATCATGTCAATGCTGTCTCCTCCTGTGGCCTATTACTCATCTCTTATCCTGACAATGCTCTCTCTCATCCTGTGGCCTATTACTCATCCCTTATCCTGTCAATGCGCTCTCTCATCCTGTGGTTTATTACTCATGCCTTATCCGGTCAATCCACTCTAATCCTGCAGGCTATCACTTGTCCCTTATCCTGTCAATGCTCTCATCCTGTGGCCTATTACTCATCCCTTATTCGGTCATTCCTCTCATCTTGTGGCCTATTACTCATCTCTTATCCTGTCAATACCCTCTCTCATTTAGTGGCCTAACACTTGTCCCTTATCTTGTCAATGATTTCTCTCATCCTGTGGCCTAACACTTGACCCATATCCTGTCAATGCTCTCGCATCCTGTGGCCTAACACTTGACCCATATCCTGTCAATGCTTTCTCTCATCCTGTAGCCTGTTACTCATCCCTTATCCTGTCAATCCTCTCTCATCCTGTCAATCCTCTCTCATCCTGTGGGCCTATTACTCATCTATTATCCTGTCAATGCTCTCTCTCATTCTGTGGCCTAACACTTGTCCCTTATCTTGTCAATGATTTCTATCATCCTCTGGCTTATTATTTATCCCTTATCCTGTCAATGCGCTCTCTCATCCTGTGGCCTATTACTCATCTATTATCCTGTCAATGCTCTCTCTCATTATGTGGCCTAACACTTGTCCCTTATCTTGTCAATGCTTTCTCTCATCCTGTGGCCTATTACTCATCCCTTATCCTGTCAATCCACTCTAATCCTGTGAGTATCACTTGTCCCTTACCCTGTCAATGTTCTCATCCTGTGGCCTATCTCTTGTCCTTTTCCTGTCAATGCTCTCTCTCATCCTGTGGCCTAACACTTGACCCGTATTCTGTTAATGCTCTCTCATCCTGTGGCCTATTATTCATCCCTTATCCTATCAATGTGCTTTCTCATCCTGTGGCCTATTATTCATCCCTTATCCTATCAATGTGCTTTCTCATCCTGTGGCCTATTATTCATCGCTTATCCTGTCAATGCTGTCTCTCATCCAGTGGCCTAACACTTGTCCCTTATGTTGTCAATGCTTTCTCTCATCCTGTGGACTATTACTCATCTCTTATCCTGTCAAGGCGCTCTCTCATCCTGTTCCCTGTTACTCATCTATTATCTTGTCAATGCTCTCTCTCATCCTGTGGCCTAACACTTGACCCGTATCCTGTCAATGCTTTCTCTATATCCTGTGGACTATTATTCATCCCTTATCCTGTCAATGCTCTCATACTGTGGCCTATCACTCGTCCCTTATCGTGTCAATCCTCTCTCATCCTGTAGCCTGTTACTCATCCCTTATCTGTCAATGCTCTCTCATCCTGTGGCCTATCACTCGTCCCTTATCCTGTCAATCCTCTCTCATCCTGTGGCCTATCACTCGTCCCTTATCCTCTCAATCCTCTCTAATCATGCGGTCTCGTCCCTTATCTTGTCAATGCTCTCATCCTGTGGCCTAACACTTGACCATATCCTGAAAATGCTCTCTCATCCTGTGGCCTAATACTCATCCCTTATTCTGTCAATCCTCTCTCATCCTGTGGCCTATTACTCATCCCTTATCCTGTCAATGCCCTCTCTCATCCAGTGGCCTAACACTTGTCCCTTATCTTGTCAATGATTTCTCTCATTCTGTGGCCTAACACTTGACCCATATCCTGTCAATGCTCTCGCATCCTGTGGCCTAACACTTGACCCATATCCTGTCAATGCTTTCTCTTATCCTGTGGCCTATTATTCATCCCTTATCCTGTCAATGCTCTCTCATCCTGTGGCCTATTACTCAACTCTTATCCTGTCAATGCCCTCTCTCATCCAGTGGCCTAACACTTGTCCCTTATCTTGTTAATGCTTTCTCTCATCCTGTGGCCTATTACTCATCCCTTTTCCTATCAATGCGCTCTCTCATCCTGTGGCCTATTACTTATCTCTTATCCTGTCAATCCTCTCTCTCATTCTGTGGCCTAACACTTGTCCCTTATCTTGTCAATGCTTTCTCTCATCCTGTGGCCTATTACTCATCCCTTATCCTGTCAATCCACTCTAATCCTGTGAGTATCAGTTGTCCCTTATCCTGTCAATGCTCTCATCCTGTGGCCTATCTCTTGTCCCTTTTACTGTCAATGCTCTCTCTCATCCTGTGGCCTAACACTTGACCGTATTCTGTCAAAGCTCTCTCATCCTGTGGCCTATTATTCATCCATTATCCTGTCAATGCTGTCTCTCATCCTGTGGCCTAACACTTGTCCCTTACGTTGTCAATGCTTTCTCTCATCCT
The DNA here is from genome assembly GCA_031769625.1 of Taudactylus pleione. Lineage (NCBI taxonomy): Eukaryota > Metazoa > Chordata > Amphibia > Anura > Myobatrachidae > Taudactylus > Taudactylus pleione. Next base: position 8,577,591 of record JAUIMM010000249.1, read on the forward strand.
GTGGCCTGTTACTCATCTCTTATCCTGTCAAGGCGCTCTCTCATACTGTGGCCTATTACTCATCTTATTCTGTCAATCCTCTCTAATCCTGTGGTCTCGTCCCTTATCCTGTCAATGCTCTCATCCTTTGGGCTAACACTCGTCCCTTTTCCTGTCAATGCTCTCCCTCATCCTGTGGCCTAACACTTGTTCCTTATCTTGTCAATGCTTTCTCTCATCCTGTGGCCTAACACTTGACCCATATCCTGTCAATGCTCTCTCATCCTGTGGCCTATTGCTTATCCCTTATTCTGTCAATCCTCTCTCATCCTGTGGCCTATTACTCATCCCTTATCCTGTCAATGCTCTCTCTAATCTTATGGCATATTACTCATCTATTATCCTGTCAATGCTCTCTCTCATCCAGTGGCCTAACACTTGTCCCTTATCTTGTCAATGCTTTCTTTCATCCTGTGGCCTAACACTTGACCCATATCCTGTCAATGCTTTCTCATCCTGAGGCCTATTACTCATCCGTTTTGCTGTCAATGCTCTCTCTCATCCTGTGGCCTAACACTTGACCCTTATCCTGTCAATGCTTTCTCTTATCCTGTGGCCTATTATTCAGCCCTTATCCTGTCAATGCTCTCTCATCCTGTGGCCTATTACTCATCTCTTATCCTGTCAATGCCCTCTCTCATCCAGTGGCCTAACACTTGTCCCTTATCTTGTTAATGCTTTCTCTCATCCTGTGGCCTATTACTCATCCCTTATCCTGTCAATGCACTCTATCATCCGGTCAATGCTTTCTCTTATCCTGTGGCCTATTACTCATCCCTTATTCTGTCAATCCTCTCTCATCCTGTGGCCTATTACTCATCTCTTATCCTGTCAATGCTCTCTCATTCTGTGGCCTAACACTTGTCCCTTATCTTGTTAATGCTTTCTCTCATCCTGTGGCCTATTACTCATCCCTTATCCTGTCAATGCGCTCTCTCATCCTGTGGCCTATTACTTATCTCTTATCCTGTCAATCCTCTCTCTCATTCTGTGGCCTAACACTTGTCCCTTATCTTGTTAATGCTTTCTCTCATCCTGTGGCCTATTACTCATCCCTTATCCTGTCAATCCACTCTAATCCTGTGAGTATCAGTTGTCCCTTATCCTGTCAATGCTCTCATCCTGTGGCCTATCTCTTGTCCCTTTTCCTGTCAATGCTCTCTCTCATCCTGTGGCCTAACACTTGACCGTATTCTGTCAATGCTCTCTCATCCTGTGGCCTATTATTCATCCCTTATGCTATCAATGCGCTTTCTCATCCTGTGGCCTATTATTCATCCCTTATCCTGTCAATGCTGTCTCTCATCCTGTGGCCTAACACTTGTCCCTTATGTTGTCAATGCTTTCTCTATATCCTGTGGCCTATTATTCATCCCTTATCCTGTCAATGCTCTCATACTGTGGCCTATCACTCGTCCCTTATCCTGTCAATCCTATCTTATCCTGTGGCCTATCACTCGTCCCTTATCCTCGCAATCCTCTCTAATCATGCGGTCTCGTCACTTATCCTGTCAATGCTCTCATCCTGTGGCCTATCTCTTGTCCTTTCCTGTCAATGCTCTCTCTCATCCTGTGGCCTAACACTTGACCCGTATTCTGTCAATGCTTTCTCTCATCCTGTGGCCTATTACTCATCCCTTATCCTGTCAATCCACTCTAATCCTGTGAGTATCACTTGTCCCTTATCCTGTCAATGTTCTTATCCTGTGGCCTATCTCTTGTCCTTTCCTGTCAATGCTGTCTCTCATCCTGTGGCCTAACACTTGTCCCTTATGTTGTCAATGCTTTCTCTCATCCTGTGGCCTATTACTCATCCCTTATTCTGTCAATCCTCTCTCATCCTGTGGCCTATTACTCATCTCTTATCCTGTCAATGCGCTCTCTCATCCTGTGGCCTATTACTTATCTCTTATCCTGTCAATCCTCTCTCTCATTCTGTGGCCTAACACTTGTCCCTTATCTTGTCAATGCTCTTTCTCATCCTGTGGCCTATTACTCATCCCTTATCCTGTCAATCCTCTCATACTGTGGCCTATCACTCGACCCTTATCGTGTCAATCCACTCTCATCCTGTAGCCTGTTACTCATTCCGTATCTGTCAATGCTCTCTCATCCTGTGGCCTATCACTCGTCCCTTATCCTGTGGCCTATCACTCGTCCCTTATCCTGTCAATCCTCTCTAATCCTGTGGTCTCGTCCCTTATCCTGTCAATGCTCTCATCCTTTGGCCTAACACTCGTCCCTTTTCCTGTCAATGCTCTCCCTCATCCTGTGGCCTAACACTTGACCCATATCCTGTCAATGCTGTCTCTCATCCTGTGGCCTTACTCATCCCTTATTCTGTCAATCCTCTCTCATCCTGTGGCCTATTACTCATCTCTTATCCTGTCAATGCGCTCTCTCATCCTGTGGCCTATTACTTATCTCTTATCCTGTCAATCCTCTCTCTCATTCTGTGGCCTAACACTTGTCCCTTATCTTGTCAATGCTTTCTCTCATCCTGTGGCTTATTATTCATCCCTTATTCTGTCAATGCTCTTTCTCATCCTGTGGCCTATTACTCATCCCTTAGCCTGTCAATCCTCTCATACTGTGGCCTATCACTCGTTCCTTATCGTGTCAATCCTCGCTCATCCTGTGGCCTATTACTCATCCCTTATCATGTCAATGCTGTCTCCTTCTGTGGCCTATTACTCATCTCTTATCCTGACAATGCTCTCTCTCATCCTGTGGCCTATTACTCATCCCTTATCCTGTCAATGCGCTCTCTCATCCTGTGGTTTATTACTCATGCCTTATCCGGTCAATCCACTCTAATCCTGCAGGCTATCACTTGTCCCTTATCCTGTCAATGCTCTCATCCTGTGGCCTATTACTCATCCCTTATTCGGTCATTCCTCTCATCTTGTGGCCTATTACTCATCTCTTATCCTGTCAATACCCTCTCTCATCCAGTGGCCTAACACTTGTCCCTTATCTTGTCAGTGATTTCTCTCATCCTGTGGCCTATTATTCATCCCTTATCCTATCAATGCGCTCTCTCATCCTGTGGCCTATTACTCATCCCTTATCCTGTCAATCCTCTCTCATCCTGTGGGCCTATTACTCATCTATTATCCTGTCAATGCTCTCTCTCATTCTGTGGCCTAACACTTGTCCCTTATCTTGTCAATGATTTCTCTCATCCTCTGGCTTATTATTTATCCCTTATCCTGTCAATGCGATCTCTCATCCAGTGGCCTATTACTCATCTATTATCCTGTCAATGCTCTCTCTCATTCTGTGGCCTAACACTTGTCCCTTATCTTGTCAATGCTTTCTCTCATCCTGTGGCCTATTACTCATCCCTTATCCTGTCAATCCACTCTAATCCTGTGAGTATCACTTGTCCCTTATCCTGTCAATGTTCTTATCCTGTGGCCTATCTCTTGTCCTTTCCTGTCAATGCTCTCTCTCATCCTGTGGCCTAACACTTGACCCGTATTCTGTCAATGCTCTCTCATCCTGTGGCCTATTATTCATCCCTTATCCTATCAATGTGCTTTCTCATCCTGTGGCCTATTATTCATCCCTTATCCTGTCAATGCTGTCTCTCATCCAGTGGCCTAACACTTGTCCCTTATGTTGTCAATGCTTTCTCTCATCCTGTGGACTATTACTCATCTCTTATCCTGTCAAGGCGCTCTCTCATCCTGTTCCCTGTTACTCATCTATTATCTTGTCAATGCTCTCTCTCATCCTGTGGCCTAACACTTGACCCGTATCCTGTCAATGCTTTCTCTATATCCTGTGGCCTATTATTCATCCCTTATCCTGTCAATGCTCTCATACTGTGGCCTATCACTCGTCCCTTATCCTGTCAATCCTATCTCATCCTGTGGCCTATCACTCGTCCCTTATCCTCGCAATCCTCTCTAATCATGCGGTCTCGTCACTTATCCTGTCAATGCTCTCATCCCTTGGCCTAACACTCGTCCCTTTTCCTGTCAATTCTCTCCTCATCCTGTGGCCTAACACTTGTCCCTTATCTTGTCAATGCTTTCTCTCATCCTGTGGCCTAACACTTGACCCATATCCTGAAAATGCTCTCTCATCCTGTGGCCTATTACTCATCCCTTATTCTGTCAATCCTCTCTCATCCTGTGGCCTATTACTCATCCCTTATCCTGTCAATGCCCTCTCTCATCCAGTGGCCTAACACTTGTCCCTTATCTTGTCAATGATTTCTCTCATTCTGTGGCCTAACACTTGGCCCATATCCTGTCAATGCTCTCGCATCCTGTGGCCTAACACTTGACCCATATCCTGTCAATGCTTTCTCTTATCCTGTGGCCTATTATTCATCCCTTATCCTGTCAATGCTCTCATACTGTGGCCTATCACTCGTCCCTTATCGTGTCAATCCTCTCTCATCCTGTGGGCCTATTACTCATCTATTATCCTGTCAATGCTCTCTCTCATTCTGTGGCCTAACACTTGTCCCTTATCTTGTCAATGATTTCTATCATCCTCTGGCTTATTATTTATCCCTTATCCTGTCAATGCGCTCTCTCATCCTGTGGCCTATTACTCATCCCTTATCCTGTCAATCCACTCTAATCCTGTATCACTTGTCCCTTACCCTGTCAATGTTCTCATCCTGTGGCCTATCTCTTGTCCTTTTCCTGTCAATGCTCTCTCTCATCCTGTGGCCTAACACTTGACCCGTATTCTGTTAATGCTCTCTCATCCTGTGGCCTATTATTCATCCCTTATCCTATCAATGTGCTTTCTCATCCTGTGGCCTATTATTCATCCCTTATCCTATCAATGTGCTTTCTCATCCTGTGGCCTATTATTCATCCCTTATCCTGTCAATGCTGTCTCTCATCCAGTGGCCTAACACTTGTCCCTTATGTTGTCAATGCTTTCTCTCATCCTGTGGACTATTACTCATCTCTTATCCTGTCAAGGCGCTCTCTCATCCTGTTCCCTGTTACTCATCTATTATCTTGTCAATGCTCTCTCTCATCCTGTGGCCTAACACTTGACCCGTATCCTGTCAATGCTTTCTCTATATCCTGTGGACTATTATTCATCCCTTATCCTGTCAATGCTCTCATACTGTGGCCTATCACTCGTCCCTTATCGTGTCAATCCTCTCTCATCCTGTAGCCTGTTACTCATCCCTTATCTGTCAATGCTCTCTCATCCTGTGGCCTATCACTCGTCCCTTATCCTGTCAATCCTCTCTCATCCTGTGGCCTATCACTCGTCCCTTATCCTCTCAATCCTCTCTAACCATGCGGTCTCGTCCCTTATCCTGTCAATGCTCTCATCCTTTGGCCTAACACTCGTCCCTTTTCCTGTCAATGCTCTCCTCATCCTGTGGCCTAACACTTGTCCCTTATCTTGTCAATGCTTTCTCTCCTGTGGCCTAACACTTGACCCATATCCTGAAAATGCTCTCTCATCCTGTGGCCTAATACTCATCCCTTATTCTGTCAATCCTCTCTCATCCTGTGGCCTATTACTCATCCCTTATCCTGTCAATGCCCTCTCTCATCCAGTGGCCTAACACTTGTCCCTTATCTTGTCAATGATTTCTCTCATTCTGTGGCCTAACACTTGACCAATATCCTGTCAATGCTCTCGCATCCTGTGGCCTAACACTTGACCCATATCCTGTCAATGCTTTCTCTTATCCTGTGGCCTATTATTCATCCCTTATCCTGTCAATGCTATCTCATCCTGTGGCCTATTACTCATCTCTTATCCTGTCAATGCCCTCTCTCATCCAGTGGCCTAACACTTGTCCCTTATCTTGTTAATGCTTTCTCTCATCCTGTGGCCTATTACTCATCCCTTTTCCTATCAATGCGCTCTCTCATCCTGTGGCCTATTACTTATCTCTTATCCTGTCAATCCTCTCTCTCATTCTGTGGCCTAACACTTGTCCCTTATCTTTGCAATGCTTTCTCTCATCCTGTGGCCTATTACTCATCCCTTATCCTGTCAATCCACTCTAATCCTGTGAGTATCAGTTGTCCCTTATCCTGTCAATGCTCTCATCCTGTGGCCTATCTCTTGTCCCTTTTACTGTCAATGCTCTCTCTCATCCTGTGGCCTAACACTTGACCGTATTCTGTCAATGCTCTCTCATCCTGTGGCCTATTATTCATCCATTATCCTGTCAATGCTGTCTCTCATCCTGTGGCCTAACACTTGTCCCTTATGTTGTAAATGCTTTCTCTCATCCTGTGGCCTGTTACTCATCTCTTATCCTGTCAAGGCGCTCTCTCATACTGTGGCCTATTACTCATCTTATCATGTCAATCCTCTCTAATCCTGTGGTCTCGTCCCTTATCCTGTCAATGCTCTCATCCTTTGGGCTAACACTCGTCCCTTTTCCTGTCAATGCTCTCCCTCATCCTGTGGCCTAACACTTGTTCCTTATCTTGTCAATGCTTTCTCTCATCCTGTGGCCTAACACTTGACCCATATCCTGTCAATGCTCTCTCATCCTGTGGCCTATTGCTTATCCCTTATTCTGTCAATCCTCTCTCATCCTGTGGCCTATTACTTATCCCTTATCCTGTCAATGCTCTCTCTCATCTTATGGCATATTACTCATCTATTATCCTGTCAATGCTCTCTCTCATCCAGTGGCCTAACACTTGTCCCTTATCTTGTCAATGCTTTCTTTCATCCTGTGGCCTAACACTTGACCCATATCCTGTCAATGCTTTCTCATCCTGAGGCCTATTACTCATCCGTTATGCTGTCAATGCTCTCTCTCATCCTGTGGCCTAACACTTGACCCTTATCCTGTCAATGCTTTCTCTTATCCTGTGGCCTATTATTCAGCCCTTATCCTGTCAATGCTCTCTCATCCTGTGGCCTATTACTCATCTCTTATCCTGTCAATGCCCTCTCTCATCCAGTGGCCTAACACTTGTCCCTTATCTTGTTAATGCTTTCTCTCATCCTGTGGCCTATTACTCATCCCTTATCCTGTCAATGCACTCTCTCATCCGGTCAATGCTTTCTCTTATCCTGTGGCCTATTACTCATCCCTTATTCTGTCAATCCTCTCTCATCCTGTGGCCTATTACTCATCTCTTATCCTGTCAATGCTCTCTCATTCTGTGGCCTAACACTTGTCCCTTATCTTGTTAATGCTTTCTCTCATCCTGTGGCCTATTACTCATCCCTTATCCTGTCAATGCGCTCTCTCATCCTGTGGCCTATTACTTATCTCTTATCCTGTCAATCCTCTCTCTCATTCTGTGGCCTAACACTTGTCCCTTATCTTGTCAATGCTTTCTCTCATCCTGTGGCCTATTACTCATCCCTTATCCTGTCAATCCACTCTAATCCTATGAGTATCAGTTGTCCCTTATCCTGTCAATGCTCTCATCCTGTGGCCTATCTCTTGTCACTTTTCCTGTCAATGCTCTCTCTCATCCTGTGGCCTAACACTTGACCGTATTCTGTCAATGCTCTCTCATCCTGTGGCCTATTATTCATCCCTTATGCTATCAATGCGCTTTCTCATCCTGTGGCCTATTATTCATCCCTTATCCTGTCAATGCTGTCTCTCATCCTGTGGCCTAACACTTGTCCCTTATGTTGTCAATGCTTTCTCTCATCCTGTGGCCTATTACTCATCCCTTATTCTGTCAATCCTCTCTCATCCTGTGGCTTATTATTCATCCCTTATCCTGTCAATGCTCTTTCTCATCCTGTGGCCTATTACTCATCCGTTATCCTGTCAATCCTCTCATACTGTGGCCTATCACTCGACCCTTATCGTGTCAATCCACTCTCATCCTGTAGCCTGTTACTCATCCCGTATCTGTCAATGCTCTCTCATCCTGTGGCCTATCACTCGTCCCTTATCCTGTGGCCTATCACTCGTCCCTTATCCTGTCAATCCTCTCTAATCCTGTGGTCTCGTCCCTTATCCTGTCAATGCTCTCATCCTTTGGCCTAACACTCGTCCCTTTTCCTGTCAATGCTCTCCCTCATCCTGTGGCCTAACACTTGACCCATATCCTGTCAATGCTGTCTCTCATCCTGTGGCCTATTACTCATCCCTTATTCTGTCAATCCTCTCTCATCCTGTGGCCTATTACTCATCTCTTATCCTGTCAATGCGCTCTCTCATCCTGTGGCCTATTACTTATCTCTTATCCTGTCAATCCTCTCTCTCATTCTGTGGCCTAACACTTGTCCCTTATCTTGTCAATGCTTTCTCTCATCCTGTGGCTTATTATTCATCCCTTATCCTGTCAATGCTCTCTCTCATCCAGTGGCCTAACACTTGTCCCTTATCTTGTCAATGATTTCTCTCATCCTGTGGCCTATTATTCATCCCTTATCCTATCAATGCGCTCTCTCATCCTGTGGCCTATTACTCATCTCTTATCCTGTCAATCCTCTCTCATCCTGTGGGCCTATTACTCATCTATTATCCTGTCAATGCTCTCTCTCATTCTGTGGCCTAACACTTGTCCCTTATCTTGTCAATGATTTCTCTCATCCTCTGGCTTATTATTTATCCCTTATCCTGTCAATGCGCTCTCTCATCCAGTGCCTATTACTCATCTATTATCCTGTCAATGCTCTCTCTCATTCTGTGGCCTAACACTTGTCCCTTATCTTGTCAATGCTTTCTCTCATCCTGTGGCCTATTACTCATCCCTTATCCTGTCAATCCACTCTAATCCTGTGAGTATCACTTGTCCCTTATCCTGTCAATGTTCTTATCCTGTGGCCTATCTCTTGTCCTTTCCTGTCAATGCTCTCTCTCATCCTGTGGCCTAACACTTGACCCGTATTCTGTCAATGCTCTCTCATCCTGTGGCCTATTATTCATCCCTTATCCTATCAATGTGCTTTCTCATCCTGTGGCCTATTATTCATCCCTTATCCTGTCAATGCTGTCTCTCATCCAGTGGCCTAACACTTGTCCCTTATCTTGTCAATGCTTTCTTTCATCCTGTGGCCTAACACTTGACCCATATCCTGTCAATGCTTTCTCATCCTGAGGCCTATTACTCATCCGTTATGCTGTCAATGCTCTCTCTCATCCTGTGGCCTAACACTTGACCCTTATCCTGTCAATGCTTTCTCTCATCCTGTGGCCTATTATTCAGCCCTTATCCTGTCAATGCTCTCTCATCCTGTGGCCTATTACTCATCTCTTATCCTGTCAATGCCCTCTCTCATCCAGTGGCCTAACACTTGTCCCTTATCTTGTTAATGCTTTCTCTCATCCTGTGGCCTATTACTCATCCCTTATCCTGTCAATGCACTCTCTCATCCGGTCAATGCTTTCTCTTATCCTGTGGCCTATTACTCATCCCTTATTCTGTCAATCCTCTCTCATCCTGTGGCCTATTACTCATCTCTTATCCTGTCAATGCTCTCTCATTCTGTGGCCTAACACTTGTCCCTTATCTTGTTAATGCTTTCTCTCATCCTGTGGCCTATTACTCATCCCTTATCCTGTCAATGCGCTCTCTCATCCTGTGGCCTATTACTTATCTCTTATCCTGTCAATCCTCTCTCTCATTCTGTGGCCTAACACTTGTCCCTTATCTTGTCAATGCTTTCTCTCATCCTGTGGCCTATTACTCATCCCTTATCCTGTCAATCCACTCTAATCCTGTGAGTATCAGTTGTCCCTTATCCTGTCAATGCTCTCATCCTGTGGCCTATCTCTTGTCCGTTTTCCTGTCAATGCTCTCTCTCATCCTGTGGCCTAACACTTGACCGTATTCTGTCAATGCTTTCTCATCCTGTGGCCTATTATTCATTCCTTATGCTATCAATGCGCTTTCTCATCCTGTGGCCTATTATTCATCCCTTATCCTGTCAATGCTGTCTCTCATCCTGTGGCCTAACACTTGTCCCTTATGTTGTCAATGCTTTCTCTCATCCTGTGGCCTATTACTCATCCCTTATTCTGTCAATCCTCTCTCATCCTGTGGCCTATTACTCATCTCTTATCCTGTCAATGCGCTCTCTCATCCTGTGGCCTATTATTCATCCCTTATCCTATCAATGTGCTTTCTCATCCTGTGGCCTATTACTCATCCCTTATCCTGTCAATCCTCTCATACTGTGGCCTATCACTCGACCCTTATCGTGTCAATCCTCTCTCATCCTGTAGCCTGTTTCTCATCCCGTATCTGTCAATGCTCTCTCATCCTGTGGCCTATCACTCGTCCCTTATCCTGTCAATCCTCTCTAATCCTGTGGTCTCGTCCCTTATCCTGTCAATGCTCTCATCCTTTGGCCTAACACTCGTCCCTTTTCCTGTCAATGCTCTCCCTCATCCTGTGGCCTAACACTTGACCCATATCCTGTCAATGCTGTCTCTCATCCTGTGGCCTATTACTCATCCCTTAGCCTGTCAATCCTCTCATACTGTGGCCTATCACTCGTTCCTTATCGTGTCAATCCTCTCTCATCCTGTGGCCTATGACTTGTCCCTTATCCTGTCAATCCTCTCTCTCATCCTGTGGCCTATCACTCGTCCCTTATCCTGTCACTCCTCTCTAATCCTGCGGTCTCTTGTCCCTTTTCCTGTCAATGCTCTCCCTCATCCTGTGGCTTAACACTTGACCATATCCTGTCAATGCTCTCTCATCTTGTGGCCTGTTACTCATCCCTTATCCTGTCAATGCTCTCTCATCCTGTGGCCTATCACTCGTCCCTTATCCTTTCAATCCTATCTCATCCTGTGGTCAATCACTCCTCCCTTATCCTGCCAATACTCTCTGATCCTGTGGTCTGTCACTTGTCCCTTATCCTGCCAATGCTCTCTGATCCTGTGGTCTGTCACTTGTCCCTTATCCTGTCAATCCTCTCTCATCTGGTGGCCTATCACTCATCCATTATTCTGTCAATCCTCTCTCAATCTGTAACCAGACTGAACTAGGAAAGGAGAGTTCAATCTATCCTCATACCTACTTCTAGGATCATATATCTTCTCAATGCCTATAAAGTTTTTGCCTAATTTTTATATGCTCTTTCCTTACTTATTTACTATTTGTCTAGTACTTCTCAATATGCAATGTACTTTATTCCTCTGAACATTTATACAATACTCTTTTCATATTATGTGACTTCCATAGGTTTAAAGGTGCCCGACGGGATGAAATACTGGGTATTGCCAGCAACCGTTTAATACGAATCGACCTGAATGTTGGGGATGTGGTGAAAACCTGGATGTATAGCAACATGAAGCAGTGGAACGTTAACTGGGACATCAGACAGGTATGAGACAGAGGATGAGGCACTTGAAGTCATTTAGGCAGGTTGAAGCATATCACACAGCCATGGCCAAAGGTTTTGAGAATGACACGAGTATTGGTTTTCACAAAGTTTGCTGCTTTAGTGTTTTTAGACTTTTTTGTCAGATGTTACTATGGTATACATTAAGTTTATGCAAAGAGTCAATATTTGCAGTGTTGACCCTTCTTTTTCAAGACCTCTGCAATTCGCCCTGGCATGCTGTCAATCAACTTCTGGGCCACATACTGACTTATGACTGCCCATTCTTGCCTAATCAATGCTTGAAGTTTGTCAGAATTTGTGGGTTTTTGTTTGTCCACCCGTCTCTTGAGGATTAACCACAAGTTCTCACTGGGATTAAGGTCTGGGGAGTTTCCTGGCCATGGACTCAAAATTTGTCCTTTGGCATGCCAACAGGATGCTTTACTGTTGGCATGACACAGGAAAAATAGTTTTTTGGAGGATGGCCTGGTGTCAAGAAGGGCAGCAAAGAAGCCACTTCTTTCCAGGAAAAACATCAGGGGCAGACTGATATACTGTAAACGGTACAGGGATTGGACTGCTGAGGACTGGGGTAAAGTTATTTTCGCTGATGAATCCCCTTTCAGATTGTTTGGGGCATCTGGAAAAACACTTGTCCGGAGAAGGAAAGGTGAGCACTACCATCAGTACTGTGTCATGCCAACAGTAAAGCATCGTGAGACCATTCATGTGTGGTGTTGTTTCTCAGCCAAGGGAGTGGGACCACTCACAATTTTGCCTAAGAACACAGCCATGAATAAAGAATGGTACCAAAACATCCTCCAAGAGCAACTTCTCCCAACCATCCAAGAAGAGTTTGGTGATGAACAATGCCTTTTCCAGCATGATGGAGCACCGGCAAAAGTGATAACTAAGTGGCTCGGGGAACAAAATGTCGAAATTTTGGGTCCATGGCCAGGAAACTCCACAGACCTTAATCCCATTGAGAACTTGTGGTTAATCCTCAAGAGGCGGGTGGACAAAAAACCCCCACAAATTCCGACAATCTCCAAGCATTGATAAGGCAAAAACGTGCAGCCATCATTCAGTATGTGGCCCAGAAGTTGATGACAACATGCCAGGGCGAATTGCAGAAGTCTTGAAAAAGAAGGGTCAACACTGCAAATATTGACTCTTTGCATAAACTTAAATGTCAATAAAAGCCTGACACTTATGAAATGCTTGTAATTTTACTTCAGTATACCATAGTAATATCTGACAAAAAGGTCTAAAAACACTGAAGCAGCAAACTTTGTGAAAACCAATACTTGTGTCATTCTCAAAACTTTTGGCCATGGCTGCAGATGTATAGGCCCAAGACTGTATATGCAGCTTACATGAATTTGTGCCAATCTTTAAGCTTACATGAATTTGTGCTAATCTTTGAAATGCGGCTGGGAAAATACTTTACCTTATACCCACCCTAATCTACATTGCAGGTTTCCATTGAGTTTACAGAGAATATAAATGTCGCCTTCACCTGTGTTTCTGCTCCTTGCAAAGTGGTCCATGAATACATAGGAGGCTACATCTTCCTGTCTACGCGGGCTAAGGATGGTGGAACCAAGGGCCTCAATGAAGAGTTGTTTCATAAACTTACTGGTGGACATGAAGCCCTCTAACCTTTTATGGTCACCTGTTTCCATTTAACTTAAGCAGACTTTATACTTTATATAGTTAGTCAAATGCAAAATTTCCATGCTTATGTTTTCTTGCACTTCACAATTTTCTCATAATACCTTAAAAAATGAAAATCCTGGTTTTCATCACATCCTCAAGTGACTATAACACATCCAAATTATATGACATACTGGGCTCCAGGTAGACAGCAGTACAATATATTTCTGAAAACAGATAATCACTGGGAATGCCAAACACAGGGCCTGTTTCAGAGATGTACGCTGCTGCCACCACAGCTACTGTGCAAAATATGCAAATGTTGCAGATGCCGAGGATTGTTTTGAGAAGCCCACCTGCACCTTTGCAAACCCAAGCACTTGTGTACACAGACACAGCATCGGTTACAGATCATTCGATTATCGCAGTTCTGAGTAACCCTCAGAATAGCTGCAGGAAAAGAGACGCCACAGACATTATTATTGCGAGCAGGATCGCAGATGCAGGTTGTGACATGCCCAGAAAACGGTCACGACATGCCTGCTTTTTTATGCCGCTACTCCCTATTATCTCCTCCAAACGCTCCGTCAATCACATTGTGAGTAAAAAGTCGCTGCGAATGGTGATAATGTACCTTGGCGCATGCGCAGTGCAATTTAGATGCATGCACAGTTTACCAATAAACGCTCAACTGTGTAATTATCGGCACTGCGTACATCTCTGAATCAGGCCAACAGTACAATAGAGTAATTGCTGCAGGGCAGAGGCGGATAATACAGCCTGTATGGGATCTGAAAGATGTGTATACTGCACAGTGTTTGTTGTTTAGGAATGTGTTCCCCATATCCTTCAGCAATACTGTCCGCGGATTGGGGTGAGCCTTTACATGAAAGTTAATGGCTACCATGATAAACAAATGATGAAATCACACTGCTGTTACCTAATGCAAGTGCTTACAATACTGATACTGTATTACTGTACACACATACTACATATTATAATGTATAACCTACCGAACTGTGAAGGACATTTATGAAATCTTGGGCACAGGTAAGAGGTAATATTATCCATAGCAGCCGTTATTAGATTTAGTAATGTCATATGTATAAATACAGCACAATCGTTCACTAGAGGTTATCACTATATGAATGTTACCCATGTATTATAAACATGTATGTCACACTCCATTTTTTAGACCTTATTATTATTTAACTTTTAACTCCTGGCAAGTGGTGTACAGTTTATTAGTACAGGTGTGTCCTTGCTCATCTGGCCTCAATATGCCATGCAGTGCGATATACCTGCCGTGAGTGAGCCGCCAGGTCCCGTGTAAATCTGCCGCGTCATGCGTCTTTTTTGCGGAAAATGCATCTAAGGGCCGTATTCAATTAGTTTTGCATGCCGGACCTTTCGCCTACATCACGTATTTTAAATGCGGAAACTTATCGTGCACGTACCTGCTATTCGCCCTATTCAATTCCAAAAGACGCGAAAACCGCAACACGCAAAGTCAGAACAGGCGAAAAGTGGTGCCAGAGTTATGGAAATCAGCCTGAATCCCCCAAAAAGATGGGGAACAATGTAGTAGTGCCAGATTAGCCCTAATAAAACTGTTTGGGTTACTTAAGATGGCACAATTGCCTCTAATTAGCGTCTTTGCACAAGTGGTGAAGAATGGCATAAAGCAGTATTTTTCGGAGAAAATAAATAGTCCTATTATATTTGGGGTACCTGAAAATGGGTGCAAGCATCTTTTAATGTCTGTAAAGTGTAGTTTTAATAAAAGTGAAATTCCACCATCCTAAAAGCACCTGCAATCCCAAAAACACTTGACCCCTTCTTAGAGCACCCCCTGAACCTTATTTCACTAGTTTGCAAAGTTGTCCCACCATTTTGTGCTTTTTCGCCCCCAAATTCAAATTACTTTTTTTTCTTAAGTTTTTTCCTGGAATTTTTTGACACAGTTGTCCTTTGGGGGGCTGTCCCAAGGGCTCTGAGTGGTTTCCCCACCTTTGCACCCCAAACAAAAATTTTGCATTTATTTTCTCCTGCTATTCCGAGGCGAATCTTTTATGCCTATTACATTGCATTGACTTTCCGCGCATGCGAAAAGCGGATGGAATTGAATAGGGAGATCAGTTTCTGACAGGCGAAAAGTCGCAATCGGCGATACTTTTTCGTGGATCTCGGCTTTTCACTTCTAATTGAATACAGGCCTAAATCGCAATGCACCAGGAGTGCGACACTTGTGTACAACAGAGTCTGTAAACAGAACTTGCCATGGAAAAATGCTGCGTCTTCTGCATCATAGCACTTTGCATGATGATTAATCTGTTAAAATCCATGCAGTTTCTCTTTCCTGCCTGGGGTGTCGCTCTCTGCTCTGGTGCTTCTAGCACACACTGCTGTAGTTCAGCAGTTTGTTGCATCAGCACAGTGTGCTAGAAGCACAAAAGCAGAGAGCGACGCCCCAGGCATTATAGGGGAACTGCACGGGTTGTGACAGGTGCAGGGTGCTAGAATGAATACTATCAAATTAATCAAAATAGTGTGCTGATGTGTCCAAGTTGCATCGCGACTTATACACATTTTCTGCAAGAAAAAGGCAAAAAAAAAATCCCAGCACTAGCAGACTCTCACAGGACCTGGAGCACCAAGGGGGGCTGTTTGGCGCAACTGCAGCAAAGACGAGTGAGGACACATCTGTATGTGCAATTCTAATTTGTGAATAAGGTCAATAAATAAGCATCATGTTCTGGTCAGTGTATGTAGTCTAGATGTATGTGAACTACCTATTTGGTCTCCAAGTGTTTTATAAATGTAGTGGGTCTATGTGCAATGTCACATACAGTAGGGCCTCATCACTCTCCTCTTGGCACGTTAAGCCTCCCAGAAAGTGTGGATCATCCAGGACCCAAATGCCAACACAATTTTGGCTGCATAGACGCCTTGTAAATTAGAGGTTAAGCGTGGGGCTCCAGCACCCCATGGATCTGTGTGCCCTGCATATGTAATACTCTTGGGAGATATGCCACTGAGATAATGCACTCCCTCTAGTTTATATGGATAACAAAAGTGACTGTGGAGTTGTGTGACCATATAAATGCATGAGGATGTAAGCTGAGTGCTTTTATACAGGTCACAGACTATGAGCTGACTTTTATTATTCACAATTTACAATAGGGTCGCATTGCTACATAAGATTTCCTATTGAACAATGAAAATAGAAGTTACCAGTTATAAACAGACACCAGAACTCATAAATATATCAGTGTCATTTATGTATAATGTGATCATATACTGAATAAACCCTAAGAATATTTACAATGACCGGTTTGTGATATCCTGTGCCTGGAGTGAATTCAAATCTGAGTTTATAACCTCACTAGAACGACCCGCCCCAGTTCCGCACGGGAGAAATTTTTAATTTACGGCGATAGTCTTCTTTTCAGCGAGGTCTTATAAGATTGCCTTGTAGACGACCTTAGTCATTTTTTCCTCCTGACGTCAACACGAAAAGATTTAGTTCTCCACTCAGGTCAACAGTGGCCAAGTTAAGTGTCTGTCCCTGTGCTTTATTTATTGTCATGTCAAAGCAGACTCTTACCGGGAATTGGAGTGATTTGAAATTAAAGAATCATTTTTCACATAAATGAAATAGGAACGCTAAGAAAAAAGGAAAAACTTAAATTTCGTATCAGGAAACCAGGCTTACATCAGTTTTTCTGGAGAAACCAAATAATACATATCAATCTATACATGGTATAAAATAAATCCATCGTTGTGATATACAGGATCTTTAATGGTTTAGGCAGCATAAGCCAAGAAAGAGCTCGGACTTCCGTTTTTCATTTACTTGCTTCACTAAAATCATCACTGCTCAGCTCCCTTTTGTCATACATTAATGTTTCATACACCTAAACCTTCCTCCACAAATGCTCTATAGAATAGTGAAAGCTGCATCAAAATCCGTCTAGTGGTTGAGATTAGCCCAAACACACAGACTGACGTCTACCAGGGGCTTTATTTTTTACTATGTATAGAAGATGATTATTTTAGAAACTCTGGATTTATTTGTCAGACAATACAAACCGTTTCCTTGGATTGTGCCAACAAAACAGACTGATGGTTTGACAGACAATTTGTGCAGTACTTCATAGACTTGAACAGTAACAGGAGATTGAGTAACAGCAAAGATCCAAACTTCATTTGTTCTTGTTTGCCTAATGCTGAGACTAACTGATGTATATTTGCTGGTACTGGAAAATGCATAATCTTGATATTACAGGGGAAGGCTCTACACATTGGAGGACGTCTCTTTATACACTGATCCACAGGAGAGGGCGATGATGCACATAGCAACCAAAGAGATGTTTGCTTTCAATTTTTTAAATTAAAATAATGACATTCAATTCTATCAGTTTCCAGAAATATCTCCCAATGGCTGTTCCCGTAGCATTCAATTAAATTACTCCCATATACAGGAGTAATAGCAAGAAGTGTCAATATGGGCTTGCCCACAGTGGCAACATGTATGATAATAATTACATATACAGTGCCAATTTTTAAATCATTAATAGGTTCTGTACAAAGACCTTGCGAGTGAGCAACACACTTTTTCAATATGTCCACATCCATTGAGTGAAAGTCTGGCGTCTGATGATCCTGACCAGTCAGTGAATGCAGTCATGGGCCAACTGTACTTATAGACCTGCATGTGATAACCCAACTTAGCTTTACCTGGATCTGTCCAATTCTGTGTCCCATACGAGTGTGGCCAGACTGGACAAAGGTATGGTGACTTTACTCCCAGACCAAGTAACAGGATCTACCTGTGATGGGTAACTTACGTCTGGTGGACTCATTTGGATCTCTGACCTGGCTAAATATAATTCATGTAAAGCAATCTGTTAAAAATAATTTATTTAGGGAAAATTATTAGATGCATCTTTCATTCAAGTGCAAGTAGTCTTCCTGCAAGAAACAAACAAGATAGTTAGACCCAAAATACACTAATTTGGGTGACACAAACACATGACACATCCCACTAGGGTTGTCCACTAGATAAATGTATTGCATGTCCAGTTTGTTACTTATGTCTGTCCTCTATTACCTACCACTATTTAATGTCCTTCATGTGCTACATGGCAATGACCGGGGCAAGTCCAGTCCATGAATATAGAAGAAATTGTTTGTGTTTAGTATGAATACTTTTAACACTTCCCTGATGAACCTTAACTGGTCATGTGTTCAGTATATCATTGCGCAAAGGTAACGTAGTTAGGGATGTTATACTATCTACATCAGGGAACAAGTTATTATTCCATGTGTGCTCACCTACACACAGTGGAGATCAGGGATGTGCAGTCAGGGGAGGCAGAGTATAATAATACAGAGAAAATATTTACAACACAAATTATGTGTCTTAAATATCTGCTTTGCATTATTCTATCATTCTCTAGTTTCTCTATCATTAAAATCAGTCGAGCACTGCCTCCCACTGACAATAGAAAAGCGCATAAGCAGGGGGCGGGACCATGCCACAAGCTGTAAAAGCCCATTAAAAAAAAAATAGGGCAAAGCGGCACCTATAGAAATGCCTCAATGACAGGGACGTGCTTTATATAAGCTAGCGTGAGGCAGCGGCTGGCAGTCCACAGCAGGAAAGGAGCATGCAAGAGCTCCCGAATATAGAAGACGGGGAGGCGGTGGCCATGTAAGAGAGCTTAAAGGATGCCACCCGCCAGGTGAAGACCCTGGAAGCCCTGGGGAGGCGGCGGCCATACAGAAGAGCTTAAAAGCCATCGCCCCCTAGGTGAAGATGCAAGAAGCCCTGGGGAGGTGACAGCCCCCAGGTGAAGACGCTGGAAGCCCTGGGGGGCCGGTGACCATGCAAAAGAGCTTAAAGGCCGCCGCTCCCCAGGTGAAGACATCATTTTTTTAATAAAAGTTTATTATATGAAGTGTCTTGTATTTAGTTTAATATTTTCTTTACAGGCGGACAGGTGCCAGCGAGCCCTTAGTGACCGGAGATGTAGGCACTTGTGGTTCTCCAAATGCGGGATGCAGGGGCAGGCTTGCTGGGACCTGAAGGCTGCCTGTAAATAACAATATTATCATACCATGAATCCTGCACCTGCTGCCACCAGGGGCGCTGGTTGTTGCTCGGGAGGGGGACCCAATTAAAAAATTTGGGGATCCCCACTTTTTGAGGAATTCCAGCCCTGGGCTGACTAGTTTAGGAGTGGTTAATGTGATGGCAGGGGGACCCCACACTGAGTGTACCCTCTGCTATGGCATTATCCCCCTGGCTGGTTCATCCTTAAATAGGGGGAACCCTATACTGTTTTTCTTTTTTTAAGGGGGGTGGGGGGTGTTAATCAGCCAGTGCCTCCCCAGCCATTAGCCGCACCGCACGTCACTGGTGGAGATGGCCATATTGAACTATTTTGGCACTAGGAGCCAGTGACACCATGCCTCAGTGATGTCACTATTTCCTAATGAAATGACTGCCATTAAAACACTGTAAAGTCCTTCAGAGAACGGACATGCATGGATCTAGTGCAGTGGGAACTGCAGGTGTATGCTAGTTGGGGGGAGGTAAGATTCTTTAATTTTGCGTCTTTTGCCCATAGCTACAGTTCATAAATGAGAGACATGAGAATAATTCGGCAGCAGCAGTGTAAGAAGATTGGTGATCAACGGATCTTTAGGTAGAAAACAGAAATTGTTACCATATAAGTAAATTTTTGTTCTTAACCTGAAAATGGTTATTAAGAGACAGATACAAATGTGGAACAATCCACAGTAACTACTCTAACTTTCATTGTCAATATTGCTCTAGATTGATCAAAACTAATTTCTGAAGTCTTGCAATACGTTTCTGCATTTTGCACTTTTTTTTTAATTAAGTAACTCCCAAAATGACCAAAACAAATATTTGTAGACATTACTGCAAAGTGAATAGCTGTAACATGCAAACAGACCACTGGGTGTCTCTGTTGCCAAACAGTGTTGGCATGCAATAACGATGGCGGAATTTCAATCTAACATGCTTTTCCGGAGACTTACTTTGAGGTCTGAGCTGTAGAGCTTGTAGGAAATATTTAGGGAGGAGGACACCATCTGCATCCCCAGGTGTGAGCAGGACATGGTTAGCAGACCAGAAGAATGGTATTTGATCTGGAAATCAAAATTGGGTATAATATGTATCTGCAAAGGGCTGCATTAGTGACAAGCTTGCCCTGAAATGATCCCACTGAACTGAATGTCATAGAACCAAGATTGTTTTTTGCACAGACACCATTTCCTTTAAGTGGGGGGCAGCATAGTTGCACGATATTTAGCATTGCTTGCGCACAACACTGGGTCCATAAATTATATTCAGACCAGGGCATTATCTGTGTGGAATTTGCATGTCCATTTGATCTTCCTCCTTGTGCTCCGGTTTCCTCCCAGAGTCCACAAACAACATAGGCCTGATGATCCACCCGGGGTAGGAACTAATGTAAAATGACACATGATGTGTTAAGCTCTGCATAATATGCTGGAGATATAAAGTTTTATAATAAAATGAGTAATCTGCAAATCTAAACCCTCACACACCCAGGGTTATGTATCACGAGGCCTATAGTCTCATATTGATCATAAATCTGGTATTGGTGCCATCTGCCTGCTTAGTATTGGACATATCCTGTACTGTAATACGTAATGGGGAAGATTATTTGTGGATGAGGCCTGGGATCGGCCACTACTCACCTCCGCGCCGGCGTCCTTGGGCTTAGGTGTTCAGTCGCCGGGACTGGAGGTGAGTGGTGACTGAGTATTCTCCCCGGGGTACAGGGCTTCCGTGCATGCGTCCTGGTTCCCGGGCATGGGCGCAGCCATGTTGGTCCATATCACCTGGCTAGTCTCTCCCAATGGTAGTTCTGTGGTCACTCAGCTGATCCTCTGATCCAACGACCAGCTACCTAGGGGGATTTAGTCTGACTCCGGGGAACAGGGAATTGCTGTTCAACTTTGCTGTTCCAGTGACTGCGATACTCACCAGTGTTTCTCCATGTTAAGTCCTCAGTGTGTTGCTTCAGCCTTCTCGCTGTCCTCTAGTGTTATTTATATCAGCTTCCATGCTGACTTCCAGTGTGTTATTTCTGTTTTCTCACTGAACTCCTGTTCTTTACATTACAGCTCTTGTGTTATTATTATTGTGCTGTTCTGTTCCCCAGCTGCCTCCCTGTGTTACTGTGGTGTCAGCTTTCATACTAATTACTAGTTAGCTCTCAGCTGGACCTCTAGCAATTCCCAACACATGTTGTGTTACATTTCCCTGTGTTCTCACTGCTAGTCAGCAACTAGGTCCTTAACACATTCTCAGTGCATCTCCTGTGTTCAAGTTATTCAGTTCATATGCCGGTCTCCTGTGTTCAAGTATTCAGTTCATACCCTGATCGCCTGTGCTCAAGTATTCAGTTCATCTGCAGATCTCCTGTGTTCAAGTATTCAGTTTTAGCTGATCCTCTGTGTCCTAGAAATTCCTCTTGTGTTATTTTATTCCTAGGGTTCCCAGTGCTAATTCATTCTAATATAGTTCCGGTCTTCCTGCCACTCCCATGTACCTGTTCACAGGGCCGCGACCTGCTAACTTGGTGCAGCGAAACCCATATCCCAACTGGAGGGGTCACTGGTGAAGACCACCAAGTGAGTTAGACTTCGCACCTCTGGGCAGGTCTTGCCAAACCTGGATTTGGCCTCAATATGGAGACCTAGTACTGTCACTCACCTGGTTATTCCCTAGTCGCCCTAACTCCCTGGCTTTTGTCTTCTCCCTAGGAACTTCCCATACGGTTCCTGACACAGGCATTATAGAGCATTGCCTGTAAAAACTTCTAGACACCAAAATAGCTTTTTTCTGCAGGCTATTCGCTTGTTGAATAATTAAAGGTAGGGTTTGCACAATTTTTTTTTGTGGTAGTATTTTAAATAGGGCATTCTTCTTTTATTGTTTGTTACTTATGTATTGTTTTATGTTTTATGACTTTATTGTAAATTGTCATTCCATGTGAGCTTGTGGCGTGCAGCAAACCGGAGCTAAATTCCAGGTATACAGCTGTATACTTGGCCAATAAAGAGGATTCGGATTCTGAATGCATATGTGTAATATATATGGTAATATGCATAACAGAACGATACATTTCCCCACACTTATCTATGTTTATTTTTATCATCTGTCCTTTCTCTCCATCCAGGAATATATAAGTGATAAGATATGGACCAAGAACAGCAAAATATACAAAAGGGGGTAGGGAGACATTCACAGGTTTTGTCACAGAAAAACACAATAGAATGTTTAGATCCCCAAAAAATGTTTTTAACAATAATCATAAAAATTGCAACATACTTTATATTAAAAAAACTGCTTGTGTGTTCTGCCTATAGATGTGGATTTATTGATAAGTGGTAATAATGTTCCTATTGTTGGTTGTAAATAGCTATATTAATATTTATATGTTTATTCTAAGTATTTTTATTCAAACACACAAAGACATTTATTGATCTGTTGTATTCACAGCAGTTTGAAATTAGTTAACCAATGTTTCACAAAGTGATACATGTGGCGATTTGCTGCTGTGCCTAATAATTTGTTTCTTAATTTCACTTTGTGAAACATATTGCCAACCCATTTTCATCCTGCTGCAAATAATATCAGTAGATGCTTGGAATAAGTATATAAAATATTAATATAGCTATTTAAAGCCAAGAATAGGTACATTATGTGAATAGGCAGGAACACTCAAGCAACATTTCATTTTATACATTATTATATATATATACATACACACACACACACATACATACCCACATAGATATATATACACACACACACACACACACACACACACACACAGGAAAATTGAAGATGTTGCGCTATTAATCCAGTCCTGAAATTGATATGTCCCTTGTGAGTAGTTACACATACATTATAGTCCATCCTCCACAAGATGCAGCATCCTGTCAAGGGTTTGAATCATCACAACCTGACTTCTGATATTCTAGGAAATAAGCAGGAGCGCGTGATGTAGTAAAATATCAGTGACAAAGTCCTTGATGATGAAACGCGTTTGGGAGTGCCTGGGTTGGTGACGGCTCCAAATACTCCAAGTCCGGGCTTACAGCAAGGAGAACAGTCTAGATGCAGACGGCTGCCTGTTAACAAGTCCCGAGCCAGCTCTCCGGGACACACTGCTTGACGCTGCTTAGGATATAGCAGTGGCAAACGGAGTTACGGATACCTTTGACTTATACCATGCTTGTAATAGCTGAATGTTTTTAACTTAAATGTATGCGTTTATGAAATTCTTTATCTCTATAAAATTATATTTTACTACATCATGCGCTTCTGCTTGTTTCCTAGAAAAAAAAATTATATATATATATATATATATATATATATATATATATATAAAAAAAAAAAAAATGGTGTGGTATAGTCAGAAAGAAAAAACCAACATGATTGGACACACTAGATCACATGACCGTGCATTATTTCTGTATTTCATCTCAAAACCACAGCTGTATCACTCAACAAGTGTCAGCAATAATATCTCTCAGAGACAGAGATCTATGGGCTCAATTCAGACCCGGACACTAAGCTGCGCTCTCTCGCTGACAAAAGGGACCCGGTATGCAAATTCCACGAACGCACTGTCTGGTATAAGGACGCCCTCTATGTCTTAGAGAGCGATGGCAGAGCGAATGCACGCCAGTCTAAAGACGCCCACTTTTCTTTCTTAACACACGTCATCTCCAGGGAGTGTATGATTAATCAGAACCATCGAGAGCCATCGGAGCAGCACGCAGCGCTTGAGGTAGACGCTACCCCGCCGCAAGCACTGCAGGCTGAAATACAACCAAGTGACGTGTACAATGACGCATCCAATTATGCACACCCATAAAACTCAGTTTTGACACCCAGACACGCCCGTGTTCGCAGCACCACCCCCTCGTTCACAAGCACCTTCCCATGTTACCACCCACAAGCGGCACATTCTGTCACTCAAAGTAGCATCCAGTCTGTTTACTACGAGCGCACGATTCCCGGAAGCAGTGACTGGTTCGCACATGAGTATTTTGCTGCATACGCATGCCCAGACGGGCGACAATCTCACATAGCGTGCGTCTACGGCTTAGCGTCCGGGTCTGAATCAGGCCCTATGTACTAAGTGTTGGAGAGCGATAAAGTGGATAAATTCCAACCAACCGGTTCCTAATTGTCACTATACAGACTGGGGGGTCAGATGTACTAAGCTTTGGAAAGTGATAAATTGGAGAGTGATAAACTACCAACCAATCAGCTCCTAATTCCCACAGCCTGTAACAAGATAGTTAGGAGCTGAGTGGCTGGTAGTTTATCTCCATCCACTTTCTCTCTGTCCAAAGCTTAGTACATAGATCCCATAGACACACTGCTCACATAAAAGCAGCACATCACTGCCTCACTGACATAGACATTTCTGACAGAAAAATGTAAGAACTGTACATATTACTTCATGACTCAATGGACTGGACAGTAGTTCTCACCAAAACACTTGAATAGGACTTACCTGAGCAGCCACTTCAGAATCCAGCTCAGCAAACAGTGAGCAGACATACCAGCCTTGCCCCTGAGGAAGCATTAAGCACTTCCTGCTAGAGCAATTCAATGTACAACACATTTTCCTTCCAAAATTAACCACAGTGACAGTAATCATTAATGTTCAACTGTTTTATTCACTTACACTGTTATCCAGTTTATTCATTAAAAATAATTCAAATTAATTAACTTACACTAATTAACTATTTTGAACTATTTTCTCCTCCTATTCTGTATCTGTGTCACCCTACATCATCTCCACATAGAACTCTTTTGTCACAACAGGGACCCTTTTATAAGATAGATATACCACTCTTGGGTGTGCGGTCACGCTGTGATGGACACACGCCTTGGATGGCCACAAAGCACCCCAAGGCGTGCATATATTAGAGCGTGACCACACACCTAAGAGTGGTATATCTACTATATATATATATATTTACATTTTTATGATTGTTACACTATTTATTTTTATCATATATGAATGATTATCTTTTTCGGTGACACAACCCGTGAGGAGACGGGTACAGGATGCTGACGCTCGGAATCCCAGCGGTCAGAATCCTGACATCGGCATCCTGACAGGGTTAGAATACAGACACTTGTCGGTCAGTATTCTAACCTTCCCCGATGCCTGACCCTAACTTTCCCCCCTAGTGACTAAACTTAACCTCCCCCTCTCCGCACCCTAAACCTAACCCTCCCCCCTTAGTGCCTAACATCTAACACTAACCCTCCCCCCAACCCCGCTACCTACCTTCGGGATTCGGGCGGCTGGGGTGCCAGCGCCGAGATTCTGAGCGCCGGAATCCCCTCGGTCGGGAATTTTACCGCATCCCCTGTGTCTCCCTACACTGTTTTGTATATTATTAATTTTATTATTAATTAGTATTATTAATAAATAACATAGCACCTTAACATTTAAACAATACACATAAAAGTTAAGTATTCTAAATAAGTGAACAACCGGTTACTTTCTCTCTCCTTCTTGCGTAATGAAACCAGGCTGTAGCCTTTCAGGCAAACAATCCCATAAGAATAGGTTTTTAAAATAATTTCTAGATGACTTGGCCTAAAAGTAATATTGCCATGGCCTAGAAGGACTCTTAAATCAAGCTGAAATAAAACAGTGCTGGTCTAAGAATTAGAAAGAAAACACAGACTCACCTGCTATAGCTTTTGGAAGGTCTATAAATATGGCTACTTCAGAGTCCCTACGCATGCCTGTAGAGAGACATATTGACCATTAATTCAATTTATAACTGTTGACATGCATACTGCTAATGAGTCTGTAACCACTCAACACTGATATTTTCCAGACACCACTTACTTTGTGTCACAGTTTGAAGAATGTCTCTCACTATTTTGTAACACCAATTATATTCCGTTCCCTTTATATTAACTGTACACTGCCTATTGCATGAGACTACTCACAGCTAGTAGTGAACTAACTACACAAAGTAAACAGTCTCTAAACATATAATAAAAACTGAGTGATTCAGACAAACTTATAAATGAATGCCCCAATCTCTGGTATAATTTTGTATTGAAGTGAATTTCTCCTACATTTTGTCTATTTGGAACTGTAAAGGCCTCGGTGTTTATTAATAAATTCATTACTACAATCTTTTATTTCTAAGTCGCCACAACGGTTCCATACCACCAATGAAGGGCATAAAAGGGACAGCAAGTTACAGAAGTACAAACTAATAACAAAATAAAATATTTATAGACAGTGGCGGGCTGGGCCGGGGGGCAGGGTGCCATGTGCCCCCGGGCCGCAGCGTCATGCGGGCCGTCTGCGTCACTGTTACACAGACTGCACCACGTGTGTAGCGCTGACCGGACGAAGTTCGGTCAGCGCTACACAGCACAAACACACAGCTGCTGGAGCCGGCAGCTGTGTGTTTGCTGTAATCAGCAGCCGCTGAGAGTCTGTCAGACTCTCATCGGCTGCTGCTCCCACTGCGGGAGCCATCTTCCGGCTCCC
The DNA here is from genome assembly GCA_031769625.1 of Taudactylus pleione. Classification (NCBI taxonomy): domain Eukaryota; kingdom Metazoa; phylum Chordata; class Amphibia; order Anura; family Myobatrachidae; genus Taudactylus; species Taudactylus pleione. Next base: position 8,604,173 of record JAUIMM010000249.1, read on the forward strand.
GCAGTGGGTAATGGGAGAGACGTCGTCATGACGACGTGTCTCCCATAATGCAAAGCGGCGGAGGAGCTGGTAGAAGCGTCGGGACCAGGAGCGAGAGTTTCAGGTAAGTGTTTTTTGTTTTATCTACTGGGGGCACTACCAGGGTGGTGGATTACTACTGGGGGCACTACAGTGGGGCGGGGGGACTACTACTACTGGGGGCACTACAAGGGGGGGGACTACTACTACTGGGGGAACTACAAGGGGGGACTACTACTACTGGGGGCACTACAAAGGGGGGGACTACTACTACTGGGGGCACTACGAGGGGGGGACTACTACTACTGGGGCACTACAAGTGGGGGGACTACTACTACTGGGGGCACTACAAGGGGGGCTACTACTGGGAGCACTACAAGGGGGTACCTACTACTGGGGGCCCTACAAGGGGGGGGACTACTACTAGGGGCACTACAAGGGGAGGGGACTACTACTAGGGGCACTGCATAGGGGGGCGGGGACTACTACTAGGGGCACTGCATAGGGGGGCAGGGACTACCACTGGGGGCACTGCATCGAGGGACCACTGCTGGGGGCTCTATATAAAGGGCAATACTGGGGGTACTGAATAGGGGGGAGAGTACAACTGGGGCCACTATTTAAGGGGCACTGCATAAGGGCTACCACTATTTGGGGCACTGCATGGGGGGTGGACTGCTACTGGAGGCACTATATAAGGGGCAATGCATAGGGGGTACCACTATTGGGGCACTATATAAGGGGCTTACTACTGGGGGCACAAGGGGCACTGCACAGGGGGGACCACTACTGGGGGCACTATATAAGGGGCTTACTACTGGGGGCACAAGGGGCACTGCATAGGGGGGATCACTACTGGGGGCACTACTGGAGGCCTACATAAGGGTGTTCTCTCCTGTGGCACACGGGGGCACTGTATATCGGCACTACGACAGGGGGATGCCCCTAATCTTTATTTTTACCTTACATTAATCCCATATGGACCTGCCTCCTCCCTAAAACACTTGAGGGGGGGCGGCGCCGTAGCACGCACGCTCTTCGGGCACTCTGGCTACACGCTACTCCTCTGCCAGGGCCGCCTGCATGCATTTGCCCCCCAGGCTAAAAGTTGCCAGCCAGCCCCTGTTTATAGATATAAAGAGAAGAGAAGACAGAGGGCCCTGCTCACACAAGCTTATAATACGAGTATAGAGGGGATATGGGTGAACACAATGGGGAGAAGAGGGAAGAGATTTCAGAGTTAGGAGGAGGAGTGGTAAAATAGAATTAAAAAAAAAAGTTATAAGGGAACGCTTAGAGTCGGATTAAGTGGGAGCTACGGTGTCCCAGGCCCTCCTCTCTCAGGGGGCCCCCCAGCTGGAGCACACTGAAGCACTGTGCAGTGTTAGCAGAGTCCAATCGGGTGCATGACAGTGACGTGCGGTGAGGTCAATGGCTGGGGAGGCACTGGCTGATTAACAACCCCCCCCCACCCCCCTTCAAAAAACAAAACAAAACAGCATAGGGTTCCCCCTAATTAACAGTATGCAGAAGCAGGCTGAACCAGCCAGGGGGATAATGCCATAAGCAGGGGGTACACTTAGTGTAGGGTCCCGCTGCAATCACATTAACCACCCCTAGACTAGTCAGCCCAGGACTGGAATTCTTTTGAAAGTGGGGATCTCAAAAAAATGTAAATTGGATCCCCCCTCCCGAGCAATAACCAGCCCTGGTGGCAGTGGGTGCGGGGTTCATGGTATGATAATATTACAGGCGGCCTACTGGTCTCAGCATGTCTGCCCCAGCAGGCCTAAACTTGGAGAACCACAATGCCTACATGCCCGGACATTAAAAAGCTTTAACCACTTAATGTAACGGACGATTTTTTTCAGGGCAAAATCGGTAAGAAATTGTTATTTTTTTAATAGAAATTGTTTTTTATATTTAATATAGTTTAAAATTATTTTTAAAAATATATTTAAATATTTGATTAAAAATATATATATATATGCATATGGGGTGTCTAGCAGGAATCGGTATGATATCCCGGCTGCCGCATGGCCGAAGTTCGAATCCCAGCAGCGGCAGTCCCACAAACCAGCAGAGCCCGGCAGCGGAAGCCCGGCAGCCCTGGAAATCCCGATCGTCCTAAGGTAAGTATCAACTAACCTAACCCCCCTAACCCTAACCCTCCTTAGGGGTGCCTAACCCTAACCTCCCCCCCTGTGCCTAACCCTAACCCCCCCCTTCCCCTCTGCCTAAACCTAAGTCCCCCGGGAGGTGCCTAACCCTAAGTCCCCCCCGGGGGTGCCTAACCCTCCCTCCCCCTAGCCTAACCCTAACCCTCCCGGGGGGGTGCCTAACCCTAAGTCCCCATCATGTGTGCCGAAACCTAACCCTCCCCCACCGCGGCTGTCTGCTCGCGGCACCCGGCATCCCTTCGATCGGGATGTCGGGTGACTGTCTCCCGGCGTCGGGGAAGTGACAGGCGTCTAGATATAGACGCCCGGCATTTCACCCTCGCCGGGATATGACAGTCGGGTAGCCGGCTGACGGTATTAAGGCAGCCGGCATCCCGATTGTATACCGTCTAGCACCACCCATTGTCCATAGGCCCCCATTATAAAATAACTTTCCACCCCCCATTGGCAATAGACCCACCCAGCGGCCATAAATCCCAATAAGAGTACCCCTCCCACAACCCCTTTAGTAGTAAAAGAATCTGTTTTATAAACCCACCCCCCCTGTAAAAAGCCCCTGTTTTTTTGCAGCCCCTCACCTGTGACTGTTATTTTATTTTTATTATTTTACTCCCTTCCCTTTCCAGCCATATATTACTTTATTTAGACCCTCTTGCATCCCCACTAATAGCAGATCCCCCTGGGCATTACACCTCCCCCACATGCAGAGCACAGCGAATCAGGTGTCGGAGGGACTGATGATCAGTTCCTCCTGCTGCAGCTGATCTCTTCATTGCACTAGCAGAGATCAGCCAAATGGTGCTTCGGGGAGAGGGACAAAATTCCCTTCCTAGCACTTTGATCCTCGGTGCATGCACTCCAGAATGCAGTTCACACAGCAGTCTGGAGCATGATTCCGGCAGCGATGTGCAGAACGGATCTCCTCTTCAAAAACATTTTGACTGTTGATACCGTAAATGTCAACCAAACATACTCATGCCAGTCAGTGATTCCTCAGTCACGAACACAAAAGAAACACAAAACACAAAAGAAAATGTATTGAGAGCTTGGCTATCACACATCAGCCGCTGGACACTAGGACACAGCTGCTCTCCACGGAGGCACAACCTCCGACATGAAGCTGCATATAGCAGATCACAGTGTACTACACTGGTGGTAAAAATATAAAAGCACTAATCCACAGCTGCTTAATTGTAAAATATAAAAAATATATATTTTTGTCCAATTAGCAGACAAATTACTAATTTAAACACATATAATTACTGGTGAATTTTGTATATCCTTCTGTGGCTACAGAATATAAAATAAAAACACCATATATTCATATACAGTATATGCTACTGTGAGGTCAAGGAGTATAAGAATAGAGAACTGCCTTGAATTTGGCCATGAGGCAGTCATCTATGACCTTGGTGAGGGAAGTTTTGGTGGAATGGCGAGACCAAACGCCAGATGGAGTTACTCTACCAGGCAGCATGTGGCGAGGAAGAAGGAAAGGAGTTTGTATGCAAAGAAGAGAAGAGAGACAGATGTTCGCAAGGTAAGAGGGTTCAAAAGAGGGTTTTTGGTGAAGACTAGGGCATGCTTGAAGGTTGAAGGAAATGTGCGAGAGGAGAGCGAAAAGTTGGCCAGGTGGGAAATATGGGAGCAATGCCTTATCTTGACATAAGGACTGTACAGAGTACAGAGTGAGTGTCTGTAGGGAACTGTTCCCCATATGGTTTTTGTACACTGTTTGATCCTAATAATTTGTTATATTTTAGTGTATGGAATTCTGTAGGGACTTGGTAAATTTACTAAAGTGTGGGTTTTTAGAAGTGGAGATGTTGCCCATAGCAACCAATCAGATTCAAGCTATGATCTTCTAGAAAGTACTAGTTAAATATAAGTAGAATCAGATTGGTTGCTATGGGCAACATCTCCACTTCTAAAAACTCTCACTTTAGTAAATATACCCCCTAGTCGGAAAGAAAACGCTACTGGCTGCATACCAAGAGAGTGTATTTATACCTATCTCCTATGAACCTTGTGTATGAATATATTTGGACTATCAACAGAACATCCTGGAACAGAGTAAGAACATCTACATTTGGGGTGGACTTTCCATATTCCTCGAGTACTGTGTCATAATTTGGAAAGAGATATTCCCATTGACATAGTAGTTTTCATCTGACTTTGTATGAGACTTACCTGAGTGCCAGACCTGCTTTTATTATTATTTTTTTATAATACTTGTATTTTGGATTTGGTGGTCCTATTTACAGGAGGCAGCATAAGGGACTTTTTGCACCTAAGTTGGGACGCTTACATTTATTTTTGTTTAGGGAGGGTGGAGTTGTTGAAGTCAGAAACAGCACAGAAATAAGGTAAGATCAAATCAGGGGAGTGATCATTGGTGTGAGAGGGGGAGAGAAGTTCTGATGTACTGTAGCAGGGTTGGGAAGATCGTCGATCAGGATGTGGGAGGGGAGGTTAGAAGAAAGTGGGGGGGATCCAGATGTGACAACAATTTACAGGAATGCCGCAAAAGTAGAGCAGGAAAAATTTTACAGCATACTGCAATAATGAAATGAAATGTGCAATGCATACTGGTAGGTCTATGCATACCCATGAAAACCTTACTGACCTGCTGCTATGGTCATGCAAGAGAGAAATGCACTCCTATGTAACTGAACAAGTTCCCACTCTCACAGCATACTATCAATTGCAGAGGAGCTGTGGTCAGCTGTTCACATAAACAAAAACAGCGGGTCCCTGTGATGCCGAGCCTGAGCTAATTAACAGCAGGTTTCACATGAGTAGTTTCATACAGACAAGCAGGTCATATCATAATATTAGAGTAAGGGTCTTATGTGGGAGGGTAAAAGCGTAGAATCAGTGCTGACAGTCCGCTTCTGCTGTCCTGTCATATGCAGAGGATTGTTGGTAGGATGAGAGAGCAAGCTGCAGACTGGCTACTACAGAAGAAAGAGGAGACAAGAGCACTAAGCACACTATTTCTCTGTGGTAAGTCCTTTGCTCCTCCACATACTACCCACCTTTTCTAATTGTGCCTAATTTCTTGGTGTCAGAGGAGAACTGCAGCTCGAGGGGTAGCCTCTAGGTAGCCCTAGCCGCATTCGCCACCACCCGTGGACATCCCCTCTAGGCATCTGTGGACTTGAGCTGCAGGCATCCTGGGGACGCCTCCCCTCCAAGGATGCTGCTAGCTTTGGGGTATGCAGATCTGCTCTCACACAGTGAACCTTCCTCTTCAAATGTACCAGGTATGCAGGTGTGAGATCTTTGTTGCCTTCTGACTCACTCTCCAAATGGACCTCAGACAGTAACCTACCGCTGCCACTGCGGTTGTCTTTGGACTCCTTACCCGCAAACTGAGGAGGGAGAGAAATTTAGTTTGGCTCCTGCCCCTGAACCTTGGAGCCAGATGGAGGAGGCAGTTGGTTACCACTGCCAGTAATTGGGCGAAGCTGCCATAACGAGACAGAGTACTGAGATCTGATTAGAAATAAGAGCCCAGACTCTTACCCACTACCCAAGGAATGGACTGTGGACACTTCGGAAATGAATGACCAAGCTGCAGCCTTCTGCAGGCGAGATTCCATCTGCTACTTGAGATTGCATCTTTTCAACCCTTGAAACTATTTGTCTCTCTAGCTGTGAACTGCTATGAACTGGAGAAACATCCATAAAATCTCCCTTTCAAATACTTACCTGGGAGTGTTTATTCTGCCTTTGTGACCTGTCTTGGCACTTCATCAACATTCACAAGGCATAAAGCTCTGTGTTGAGGCTTGTACATTGTTTACTTCTTAGAAATATGATATTTGCTGTATTGCTATTTCCTTGATATCTTTTAGGTTTACTATATTCAACTTTATAATGTATATACCCTTTAGGGTGGCCTTTGCTAAGTGTCTTGGCCATTCTTGGTGAGAGCGGTAATTGGGGCAGCAATAGACGAGCAATTCCTAATGAATTGTCGGTAAAAGTTACAGAAACCTAGGAAACGTTGTATTGCTTTCAATCCCACCGGTTGGGGCCAGTTGACAGTGGCGGAAAGCCTAAAATAATGTAACCCAGGAACGGAAGCTCCTTTTGCTCGAAGGAGCACTTTTCTAACTTGCAAAAGAGTCGGTTAGTCCGCAGTCGTGACAGTACTTCGCAAACATGTTCACGATGACTCACTAGGTCCTTGGAAAAGATTAGGATATCATCCAGATACACCACGACATACTTGTGTAACATGTCTCGAAAGATGTTATTCATGTACTTTTGGAAAACAGCAGTGTCAGGGCTCAGCCGGGGATCGGCGCCCGCTTACCGCACCGCCGGCTTCCCCTTTCATCCTGGGTGGTCGGTCGGCCTGCGCGACGGCGGGGGAGAAGCTGAGGATTCTCCCCGCTTGCTGTGGCTTCCTGGAGGGCTGGTGTCCGGCATCTCAAATCCAGACATGGGCGCCGCCATGACAGTCGGCCCATGTGACTGGATCCTTCCTCCTGATTGGCTCGTTTCCAGCTGATGCTGTGCACCTGTCTAAGGGTTCCCCTGGGTATAAAACTGTCCCACAGGTTATGGGAAATTGCCTGAACAACGGTTGTCTCCTAGCGTGCCTTAGTGAGTTCCCGGTCCAGGTTCCTATTCATCCGTACAGCAGCAGTGATACCACCTTTACCTGTGTGCCTTAACATCTCTGGTGAATACCCGTGCAGCAGTGTTACTACCTTTACCTGTGTGCCTTTACGTCTCTGGTGAATACCCGTGCAGCAGTGTTACCACCTTCACCTGTGTGCCTTTACGTCTCTGGTGAATACCCGTGCAGCAGTGTGATCATCCCCACCTGTGTGCCTCACGTCTCCCGTGGACATCCGTGCTACAACATTTACCACCTCTACCCGTGTGCCTTCTATCTCTGGTGACGTCTCAAGTAACCGTGAGTCGCTTCCCACTTTGAAAGCCTTATTGATGTTTTTGATCCTTGTGTCAAGTTGTTGTCTATTCAGTATTTTCAGGGACTGTGTTGTGCCTAACAGGCATATCCTCGCTGGGCCACGGGTGTAGTGTCTCTATCCCTGCAGGGCTTGGGTACCTGGTCAAAGGACCGCGACCTGCTCACGGGGTGCAGCTAAGCCCATATCCCAATTGGGGGGGTCACTGGCGAACACCATCCTGTGGGTTAGACTCCGCACCTTTGCCCAGGTCTCGCCAACACTCAAGACCTGTGGATGAGGAGAACGTACATCCAGGCCCCTCGTCTCCGTTTCTTTCCCCAACTGAGGCCCACCACGTCCTCTTCTCCAGTTTCAGACGTGACAAGCAGGGGCATTGCTTAAACCAAAAGGCATAACAAAGTATTCGAAATGACCATCACGTGTATTGAAGCCAGTCTTCCTTTCATCCCCCTCATGGATTCTGATTAAGTTATAGGCCTCACGGAGATCTAACTTGGAAAAAACCTTTGCTCCTTTTGTGCGATCAAACAGTTCAGAGATTAATGGTAGCAGGTACCGATCTTTAACAGTGATGGCATTCAGGCCCTGATAATCTATACATGGTGTGACCATCGCCATGGGTTACGGCAAATCACCAAAGCCATTTGTCATGACTGTATGTATTTTGTGTGCCCCGGGTAAAGTGTGCTCATGGTCTATGAGCCACAACCTGACCTTGAGAGTGGTGTGTATTATTATAATTCCCCTAAAGAATATTTCAGGAATGTCTACTTGCTATGAATTTGGACCATATGTCAAAACTGCATTGCATCCACAACTGAGAACCAAATGGCCAAGTGTTACCTAGCCTTTGAAGACAAAGGTTCATGAAAGGAGTGCTTTGCCCTTCACCCTATGCACAGACAGCCCGGCTCAGTTTGTAGTTTATCAGTTCCTGCCATAAACAAACCTTTCCAAGTCAAGGAGATATATGACACTTAAAGTCCTGGTTTACATCTACACAGATCTGTGTAGAACAAAAGAACAGTGCCTTTTGAGCCCAGCAAGGGTTGGGGCTGCTGGGGGGAGAGGGTGGTTGGGTAACCATAAGAGCCAGCCAGCCCTGTTCCACTGGGTTCACTCTTCAAGGGAGTAGCCGAGAGCTAGGAGTGCTCCCCATATCGGTCTATGGTGGTCTCCCTCCACACAATTTCCCTAACTGAGGATTCTGACTCTTTATCATTTTCTTTTACTTGAAATCATTCTGTGCATTTATAACTGTATGTCTTGTTTATTCACCTGTTTTTCCTTGTAATTTAACCCTGGAGATATTTTCTCAATAAATCTTAAAAAACTTTATCAGCGTTATCTCTGTGTTCTAACGAATCCACGTGCCTGGAAAGGCCCATGCTACATTTCTGTAATAATTGTGAATTTAAGTGTGATTTAAGTGTATGGCAAACGCAAGAGCGCTATTCCAATACTCTTCGTGGTGGCAGCATTGGTAAAACCCACGTCACAACCGCCCATCTGCATCAGGTTGGTTTATCTGAGCGCAGGCTGGGGTGCGGTGCCGTGACACATGGTCTCAATCCTCCATCTTTCTTTTTAACTAAAAACAACCCCGCTCTCACAGGTGATTTAGATTCACTGATAAATCCTCGCTCCAGCTTCTCCTGGAAGTACTCGGACACCGCCTGAACTTCAGGAAGTGAGAGAGGAAACACTCTCCCACGAGGATGCATTTTCCCTGGAAGAAAATCTATAGCGCAGTCCCACTCCCTGTGAGCTGGAAGCATTTCAGCAGCTTTCTTACTGAACACATCCTCAAAGCACCGGTATGAAAATGGGAGAGGATTCTCTGTCTAGATGGCCAAACTCTGAATGACACGCTGTGGTGGTTTGATGGATGGCAAGCATGATTGATGGCACTGAGAACCCCAAGACAGAATTTGAGGTTCATTCCAATCTAAAATAGGATCATGCCTGTGTAGCCACGGAAGACCCAGAATAATCAGATTTTCTGCTGATGGGAGTATGTAAAATGAAATCAACTCCTTATGAAGAGCACCAACTTACATGATGACCTCTGAAGTCCTAGAGCGAATGGTAGCCGTAGGAAGTTTGTTCCCATCCACTCCAATAATACAGAGTGGTGCCTCTAATGGCACACATGGAATACCTAGCTCTTGAACTTTCCTGGCTGAGATGAAGTTGCCATCAGCAACAGAGGCTTTAACAACATCAGAGGGTTTCTCTATAACTAGAGTCAAGTCAATAGTAAACTAGGAGGAAACTTTCCCCTTTGGGGTGTACTGAAATGCACCTAATTTGACCACACCTCGATCAATTAGACCTTCTTGTTTCCCAGACGTTTAGAAAAACCTGGGAGGTGTCCTGGTTCTCCGCTGTACAAACACAGTTTGTTCCTGAACCTCCTTTCCCTCTCTGCAGCAGGTAGACATGACTTTCTGATCCGCATAGGTTCTTCTGGAGCCTCAGCCAGTGCTGAGAAATGAGGAGCAAGCTTTAAACTGAAGCGTCTGGACTGTTCTTTCTCTTGTGCTCTTTCTCTGTGGCGGAGATCTACCCGAATACACAGAGAGATCAGATCATCCAAGGTGGTTGGCAATTCCCTGGACGCCAATACTTCCTTGATTTGCTCGGACAGAACCTGCATAAATCCCACTACCAAGGCCTCATTGTTCCACCCTAATTCCAAGGCAAAGGTTCGGAATTGCAGGCGTATTGCCCCACAGTCTGGTTGCCTTGCAAAGGACAGTCGTCCAGGCTCAAAAAGACTTTCCGAAGAGCCGCTATGAACTCAGTGCGGTTATTAACCAGAGGGTCATTTCTTTCCCATAACGGAGAAGCCCATGTCAACGCCGGTCCAGACAACAGCGAGACAATATAAGCCACCTTCATTCTCTCAGAGAAGTTTGCGGCCTGGACTTCGAACTGAATGGAACATTGATTCGGAAATCCTGGACAGCCTTTGGGATTCCCATTGTACTTTGTGGGATTCGGAATGACGCTGAAGTACCTGCACCTTGCACTGACACCACAGGAGGTGGAGCTGGTTGTACCGGAAGTGACTCAGCAGCTCCGACCCGTTGCCTAAGCGTCTGAAGGCACTGCATAATCTGGGCCTGGTCTTGTTCCTGTTTCTCTAGCGAAGAGATTTTTCAACAGATCTTGAGGTGAAAGATTACCAGCGGAATCCATAGTTTGGGCCATAGTATTCTGTTGTAACTCTTGGGTAGATAATGGATGCAACCCGTATCTTGGGCATTGTCCAGACCTATTTCTGATGCGTGGAGTCTAATGTGCCAGCGGTTTTCACCAGGGACCCTCGCAAGAAGGTTTGGCCGCGACACACAAGTCGCGGCCCTCAAAATAGATATCCCCTATACAGGTGCTGGTGAACTCTGGATGGAGCGGGAAAGACTTTCAGCAAAGTCAACAAGCTGGAACAGAACAAACGGACAAGACGGTACCAAGGAGCAGACGTATGCAGGTCACGGAGGATAGCCATGGTCAAAACCAGATTGTCAACAAAGTACCAGGGATCAGACAAAAACGGAGTCACAAACAAGCGAAGTTCAGAAACAGGTAACGAGATTTGCACAGGAACGCTGGAGTAAGGTAATGAAGCCTATACTCTTGCACTGGAGTGCTCCCAGGGACTTCCTTATATAG